>OU015762.1:8123880-8436200 GCA_907173295.1 Fagus sylvatica | reverse complement strand
TTAACTTAAATTTTGAACCAAAATCAAAGAAGGTAGATAGAGTTGTGTTTTGGAATTACATCTTATAATTTTAATTTCTTCTAGATTGTAACAACTAACAAGGTCAAATGCCATATAATTGATTTTTTTTTTTTAATTGTGATAATCCTTTTATTAAATAAAATTTCAAGGTTTTCTTTAATTTTTTCTTTATTTAAAATCCCAAACCGATTATCCATCATAAGAGTTGCAATCAGGGATTCCAATATTTGTGGTTCATTAATCAATATTGGAATATAAGATACTTGGGTTATTTTTAAGATACTTGGGTTATTATATGGCATTAATCAATATTGGAATATAAGGCATTAATCAATATTCTCACGATATAAGATACTTGGGTTATTTTTAAGCTTTACTAACAGGTTAGGAATATAATAGAAGTGCGTAAGGAATATAGCAGGGGGTGCATGGAAAATCAATTCTATAGGGTACTTCTTGATTCCATGCAAAAATTTAGCCTGCATATATCAGCTTTAAAATTTCTTGAGCATGTAAAATCTGTAGGGTTTTTTACTCTGCATAGCTTTGGCTAAAATTTTATTCAATAGTACATTAAAACACAAACATAATTAATAATGAAAGTTTACATACTTGATACAGGAAAAAAAAAATACATAGGGAAGCTACAAGATTGATTATTTGCTCCAATATTATACATCATAACTTAGAAATCACTATGGCAACCTTCATTATAAGTCATCATCCTTGTGCACCTGTGGAGAAGGAAGATAATTTCAATATATTAAAATAATAAGCTTCGGATTTCAGAAAATAACAGTATGCTAAATGACGTTTTCCCTAAATTAAAAAGAGTTCAATAGATATTCATTATCAATAACTTATTTTGTAAATTAAACATTCAATTATGTTTTACTATCAAGAAAATTCATGGTGCAAGAATGACCATTTGCGGAACTGACAAATCTCAACTCATTCAATATTTGTGGTATTGGTACCCATTTACTTAGATTTTATTTAAAATTCTAAACCAGCAAACTTCTCTAACAATTTCGTTAACTTTAACTTTTTAGCCTTCAAATGGCAAGGCAATAATCTAATCTTATATATGTCATCGATAGAGATCTCTATATATAGAGTAACAAGATGTAAGCCAATTTCTTGTAGATCACATCAATGAAAGAATTCACCAAATAGAAAAAAAGATTTCAGTGGCATATCATGCGTTTAGGTATTATAGAAGAGTAACTGGGCTTATCAAATTTCAAGTGTCACCAATCTTTAAGCTTTGCTTGAATAAAAAAAAAAATACTAATATAAAGGCAATTGATTTCTAATTGCTATATGAATGTCTCATTCTTCCCTTAAAACATTTGGAATGGCCTTATAAAATTAGATCACGTGGTGTGGGGTGCTACCAAATTATAACAACTACCAAGGCAAACAAAATTTACCTGTGACTTGAAGCCTTTGTCTGCGTATATTTGTTCCAAGAAGTTTTTGTCGAATTGAAAGTAGCTCAATTATAACAGAACTCATATTCATCCTTTCTCTTGGAAATTCGACCGAACAAGCAACTCCAATTTCAAGTATCAAAATCAAGCATTCATGACTTTTTAGAATTCCATTTTGACCCTCATTGCGAGTAATGTCATTCATCCTTGTCTCTCCCTCTTCTCTTTCCCAAAAAAGGATGGGATCTATATTGTCAGTCATTCGATTCGACAAAGCTGCTTTAACAAAGTCATGAAGGTTTAAGTTATCTTGAAAAATATTATCAGTAGGCCTTTTTCCTGTGAACATCTCCAACAATAATATGCCATAACTATAGACATCGCCATATATTGACACCTCGTTTCCTAGGCCATACTCTGCAATTAGTAATCACATATAACATATAAGTAATGTGAGCATTGTTTTATAACAAAAAAAGAAGGAAGAATATATATAAACCTACAAGTCTTAAAAGAGCTTTTTCAATGAAATGTAACAATAATTAATGGAAAATTTTGTTATATAAAATTCTATCTCATTATAGCTTTGTTAAAATGTCCTTTCAAAGTAAAAGACAATGGGAAAAGGAAAATAATTAAATTTAAGAAAGGAAAATGATATTCACCTGGAGGAGTATAACCAACCGTTCCTCTTACTCCGATGGAGCTTGATTGGTCAATAGAAGAATCTTGGGTAGCATCATAGAGGAATCTTGCCAAGCCAAAGTCACCTACGTGTCCAATCATTTCATCATCAAGAAGAACATTGCTAGGCTTTAGGTCACAGTGAACGATTGGTGTTTGGCAATGATGATGAAGATAATCCAATGCATTAGCAACATCAATGGCAATATTCAATCTTTGAAGAAGACTCAAACTCCTTTGTTCCTCAAGAGTCTCACTTTATTCTTGGAGTTGGATGCAACCATTCATCTAGGCTTCCATTTCCCATGAACTCCATTACCAAAGCCTTAAAATCATGACCATGATTGTCAATACCAGAACATGATGTGAGGACCTTTACAAGATTCCGATGTCTAATGTTTCGTAGAGCCTCACACTCTGCTTTGAAACTTTTGGAAGCTCCATGACGCGAAAGGTTGAGCACCTTGACAGCAACTGTCTGTCTACCTTGATTAAGAATTCCTTTATACACGGACCCAAAGCTACCCGCACCAATTAAATTGGTGGAAGAGAACCCTTGGGTTGCATTTAGGAGACTTTGGTAAGATAGATTCAAAAGCAAATTTCCTGAGTCACTTGAAGTATTTTCTTTTCTTTTCTTTCTTAAAGAAAAAAGAAGTAGAATTGAAAAAACCAAAGTTACTCCAAGAAGGCCAAAAAAGATGGAGATTATCAACTTCAACGTAAGAGTCAACTTCCTCTTTTTCTTGGATTTTTCGTCTTTACATTTAGGAAGCTGAAACTTAGGTATGCCCCCACATAGCTCACCATTTGCCATAATCAGAGTTCTACTCGTGTTCTTGAAAACTCCGTTTGTTGATACCTCACCCTCAAAATGGTTGTGAGATAGATTTAGCAACTGCAAGAAGACAAATTGCTCCAAAAATTTTGGAATTTGGCCAGACAAATTATTGTCAGAAAGATCTAAAATTTCAAGACCTCTTAATGATCTCAAAGATGGAGGAATGATCCCTTGGAAGAGGTTGCTTCCCATGGCCAGATATTCCAATTTTACGCAACTACCAAGACTTGCTGGAATTTTACCAAACAACATGTTTTCAGAAACATCCAATTCTTGTAGGTTTATAAATTTTCCCATTTCCATGGGAAGGACACCAGTAAATTGGTTGGCAGACAAATATAAAAAAACTGTTGAGGAAGAGATACCAATGATTTGTGAGGATATCAAACCACTGAGATTGTTATCCGTAAGATTCAAGAGAAACAAGTTTTGGCACTTGCTTAGACTTAAAGGGATGTTGCCTTGA
Organism: Fagus sylvatica; assembly: GCA_907173295.1. Lineage (NCBI taxonomy): Eukaryota > Viridiplantae > Streptophyta > Magnoliopsida > Fagales > Fagaceae > Fagus > Fagus sylvatica. Next base: position 8,432,755 of record OU015762.1, on the reverse strand, counting down.
AGATTATTCTCGCCTAAATACAAGTATATCAAGACTGTTAAATTTCCAATAGAGGATGGAATGTTCCCATAGAAATCGTTTGTATTTAATGCCAAATATTGTAATTTTTGAAGCTTTCCAATTTCAAAGGGAATATTACCTGATAATTTGTTTTGGTTCATCATGAGCCTCTGCAAGTTGATCAGATTTCCTATCCCATTAGGAATGTTTCCAAATATTTTATTATCTTCTAGAACCAAATCTATAAGAGTAGTTGAGAAATTGGCAACGCACTTGGGCAACTCTCCCCCAAAGTTATTGATATTTATAACCAATGAAGTCAGATTGCTGGAATTTGTCAAAGAACAGAGAAAACTCAAGTCATTTTCCCCTCCATTTCCTAGATTGTTCCAGCCAATATTGAAAATGTTCATTCTATTTATCTTCTCCAAAGAAGGAACTTTTCCGCTTAGGTTATTATCGTTCAATTGAAGTAAATACAAATTTGAGGCATTAGATATGGAAACAGGGATAGATCCAGTAAATTGGTTACTGAAAATGCTTAAATATTTGATATTTGGTAGAGTGATACCTATATCTGACGGAAGACTCCCTTGGATTTGGTTAAGTCCTACATCAAATATTGTCAATGAAGATAGATTGAAGATTGAAGGAGGAATTGTACCGGACAACCTATTTTCAGCCACAGAAAATAATAAAAGTTTGGTCAATTGGCCAAAAGAATCAGGGATAATCCCACCTAAGTTATTTTCATTTACACCAAACACTCCTAGAAACGAGAGGTTTCCGAAAAAAGGTGGGATACTTCCAGTCAGATTATTCCTGAGAATAGAAAAGCCTCGGAGTTTTGACAAGGTGCCAAGTGTTGGAGGGATTTCTCCGATCAATTGGTTGTAATTAAAAAGAAGACCTTGGAGCTTGGTGCAAGCGGATAAATTGCATGGAATTTTGCCGCTAAGTGTGTTATTTTCCAACCGTAAGACTCGCAATCTGCGTAAATGACCAATTTCTGGAGGGATTTCATTATGAAAGGTGTTATTTAGGAGAGTTAGATTCCTCAAAAAACTTAAATTTCCAACATGTGGTGATATGGAGCCTACCAGCTTGAGAGATCGCAGGTCCAACATGGTGACCCTCTGATGTCGACGACCACAAGTAACCCCTCGCCATTGGCAAAAGTGGATGCTGTCATTCCAAGATGTCGTAACCCCGAAAGGGTCAAGAGTGATCTTGGCTTTGAACTCAAGCAACGCCAACCGGTCAGTCTCATTATTCCCGCTAACCACGGAGGTGACTAACAAGCCACACCACCAGAAAAGAATAAAGGTAGACATGCAAAAGGATGAGGTCCGTGAGGATGGTGGAGCTGAACTCAACTGGGAAAGCCCCATGCAAAGTCGCAGTTGGTACGAGTGGGTGTTGGTTTTTCGAAACAAAACTGATCTGGGTTTGATTTCGCTGCTTAACGCTCAAGGAAAAGCACATTTATAGAGTATTTGGTGCGGACCCACAAGCATTTGGGGAATTGTAATCAAAGAATTTTTATTTTTTGGCTAATCAAATGATGTAATATCTACAAACAATTCATAACTTATAACTTCACATTGAGAGACCTCGAAATGGGTTATTATTGTTAATTTAATTCGTTAAAATTTTGGTTCCTATTAAAAAGCGAAGACAATATTAAGGTAGAAAAATTCTCAATCGATATGTTGCCAACTTCCATACAAAAACCAAGCACAAAAACTTAAGCAAAGCAACAGTCTGGAAGGAAATAATCATAGCCAAACATATACTATAACGATACAAAAGAGAAAAATATCAATAAAAAATAAAAATTTAAGAACCAACTATTCGAAGAAATTTTATATATAGAAAATGGCCAACTGACAAAGAAAATCTTAATCTCCTCTAATTTATGTAGAAATTAAATTGAAAAAGAAAATAATGGTCAAAAATAAAAATCTATAGTAAAAACATTTTTGTTTTCATTTTTTCGATGGCAAAGGCTGCAAAGGTACTAGACTCCCATATAAGAAAACCTAGCTCCATCTTTTCTTCTACACACGAAATAAATAAATAACACAAAACAAAACAAAAATCTTACCTACTTATCTATGTCCACAATGAAAGTGCAGGGCTATTGAGTAATTCTATTATTAATAAGTAAAAATGCAATAGTGCATTTGATAATTCAATTTTTATTATTCTAGCCTTTACAATTTATTTTATTCTAGTCATATTATAATTTATATTGTAGATAGTGTTTCTTTTATTCGTACATATTTTTTAATTATAAAAGTATACTATAAAAATATAAATGTATATATGAAAATAATAATAATAATAAAGAAGAAAAGAAAAACTAAATGAATCTCAAAAGTCAAAACAATTTTTTTGAGAAATTTGTTACTAGCAATAAACAAGATATAACAAAAAATATAGATGAAAGTTTTGATGGTTAAGATTTATTGTTGAAACTACAAGTAATAAAAGAACTTTAGGAATACTAAACAAGACTCACGAAAAATATAGATGAAAGTTTTGATGGTTAAGATTTATACATAATAGAATACTAAACAAGACTCACAAAAAGTGTAAATATATAATGCATTTCAAAAATGGTATTTTAGGAATTTGACTAAAATATGATGTCATTCCACCACGTTATTATACTGTACCAAACTATGGAATACAGATTAAGGGTTCTATTTATGTGTTGTTACCAAACTGATGAATAGTAATACTTATTCCATTACAGCTTATTCTATTTCTTGTAATACTAATTCCTATTACAATGTAATAATCATTACTGTGTACCAAACTTACCCTAAAAGTTAAGGAAATGAAAATTTGGAAACCATATATGCTCAATAACTCAATCCGTTCCGAAACCATATCTGCTCCGTCCAATGTGGCAGGAAGAAATTCAAAAGGAAATTGGCTCTCGTGAATCATGATGCTGTGTTTTCCATTCAACATTGGCAGGATTCAGAGCTAGGCCAATCTATCATTTAAAACTTAAAAATGATAGATTGGCCTAACTCTGAATCCTGCCAATGAGATATTTTTTCCTTTTGTTTGTTTTGAAATCTTATTTAAAAATGATAGATTGGCCTAACTTTGAATCCTACCAATGAGATGTTTTTTCCTTTTGTTTGTTTTGAAATCTTATCTTTAAAAATATAAAAGAAAGTAGGAGAAAGCTTTGATTGAAAAAAATCTGGAATTGCATTGTATGTTTGAAAAGAAAGGTCAGTCATTAGGGGCCTTTACATATAGATATGGATTGGCCCGGTTCTCTATAACTAGCCAATGAGAGGATGGATTATGGTCTATGGTCTATATATATTGATTGGTTTTTGTGTTTACTGGTTGGTGTTTTTAATCTGTATAGTACTAGTTATTTTTTTTTTCCTATATAACCATCGTTGTTAATTTGTACAGTACTGCTCATGGAAAAAATAACTAGCTATATAATTTTTTTTTTTTTTTCTTTTGTTTTTGGTGTTTAAAGCATATACTAATATTGTTTTTATTTTTAAATATGTACTGTACTAGTATTTTTCAGTTTATACATAATAGAATACTAAACAAGACTCACAAAAAGTGTAAATATATAATGCATTTCAAAAATGGTATTTTAGGAATTTGACTAAAATATGATGTCATTCCACCACGTTATTATACTTTACCAAACTATGGAATACAGATTCAGGGTTCTATTCATGTGTTGTTACCAAACTGATGAATAGTAATACTTATTCCATTACAGCTTATTCTATTTCTTGTAATACTAATTCATATTACAGTGTAATAATCATTACTGTGTACCAAACGTACCCTAAAAGTTAAGGAAATGAAAATTTGGAAACCATATATGCTCAATAACTCAATCCGTTCCAAAACCATATCTGCTCCGTCCAATGTGGCAGGAAGAAATTCAGAAGGAAATTGGCTCTCGTGAACCATGATGCTGTGTTTTCCATTCAACATTGGCAGGATTCAGAGCTAGGCCAATCTATCATTTAAAACTTAAAAATGATAGATTGGCCTAACTCTGAATCCTGCCAATGAGATACTTTTTCCTTTTGTTTGTTTTGAAATCTTATTTAAAAATGATAGATTGGCCTAACTTTCAATCCTACCAATGAGATATTTTTTCCTTTTGTTTGTTTTGAAATCTTATCTTCAGAAATATAAAAGAAAGTAGGAGAAAGCTTTGTTTGAAAAAAATCTGGTATTGCATTGTATGTTTGAAAAGAAAGGTCAGTCATTAGGGGCCTTTACATATAGATATGGATTGGCCCGGTTCTCAGTAACTAGCCAATGAGAGGATGGATTATGGTCTATGGTCTATATCTATTGATTGGTTTTTGTTTTTACTGGCTGGTGTTTTTAATCTGTATAGTACTAGTTATTTTTTTTTCCTATATAACCATCGTTGTTAATCTGTGAAGTATTGATCATGGAAAAAAATAACTAGTTATATAATTTTTTTTTTTTTTGCTTTTGGTTTTTGTGTTTAAAGCATATACCAGTATTGTTTTTATTATTAAATCTATACTGTACTGGTATTTTTCAGTTTATACATAATAGAATACTAAACAAGACTCACAAAAAGTGTAAATATATAATGCATTTCAAAAATGGTATTTTAAGAATTCGACTAAAATATAATTTCATTCCACCACGTTATTATACTTTACCAAACTATGGAATACAGATTCAGGGTTCTATTCATGTGTTGTTACCAAACTAATGAATAGTAATACTTATTCCATTACAGCTTATTCTATTCCTTGTAATTCTAATTCCTATTACAGTGTAATAATTATTACTGTGTACCAAACGTACCCTAAAAGTTAAGGAAATGAAAATTTGGAAACCATATATGCTCAATAACTCAATCCGTTCCGAAACCATATCTGCTCCGTCCAATGTGGCAGGAAGAAATTCAAAAGGAAATTGGCTCTCGTGAATCATGATGCTGTGTTTTCCATTCAACATTGGCAGGATTCAAAGCTAGGCCAATCTATCATTTAAAACTTAAAAATGATAGATTGGCCTAACTCTGAATCCTGCCAATGAGATATTTTTTCCTTTTGTTTGTTTTGAAATCTTATTTAAAAATGATAGATTAGCCTAACTTTGAATCCTGACAATGAGATATTTTTTCCTTTTGTTTGTTTTGAAATCTTATCTTTAGAAATAAAAAAGAAAGTGGGAGAAAGCTTTGTTTGAAAAAAATCTGGTATTGCATTATATGATTGAAAAGAAAGGTCAGTCATTCAGGGCCTTTACATATAGATATGGATATACCCGGTTCTCTATAACTAGCCAATTAGATGATGGATTATGGTCTATGGTCTATATCTATTGATTGGTTTTTGTGTTTACTAGTTGGTGTTTTTAATCTGTATAGTACTGGTTATTTTTTTTCCTATATAACCATCGTTGTTAATTTGTACAGTACTGCTCATGGAAAAAATAACTAGCTATATAATTTATTTTTTTTTGCTTTTGTTTTTGGTGTTTAAAGCATATACTAAAATTGTTTTTATTTTTAAATATGTACTGTACTAGTATTTTTCAGTTTATACATAATAGAATACTAAACAAGACTCACAAAAAGTGTAAATATATAATGCATTTCAAAAATGGTATTTTAGGAATTTGACTAAAATATGATGTCATTCCACCACGTTATTATACTTTACCAAACTATGGAATACAGATTCAGGGTTCTATTCATGTGTTGTTACCAAACTGATGAATAGTAATACTTATTCCATTACAGCTTATTCTATTTCTTATAATACTAATTCATATTACAGTGTAATAATCATTACTGTGTACCAAACGTACCCTAAAAGTTAAGGAAATGAAAATTTGGAAACCATATATGCTCAATAACTCAATCCGTTCCGGAACCATACCTGCTTCGTTCAATGTGGCAGGAAGAAATTCAGAAGGAAATTGGCTCTCGTGAATCATGATGCTGTGTTTTCCGTTCAACATTGGCAGGATTCAGAGCTAGGCCAATCTATCATTTAAAACTTAAAAATGATAGATTGGCCTAACTCTGAATCCTGCCAATGAGATACTTTTTCATTTTGTTTGTTTTGAAATCTTATTTAAAAATGATAGATTGGCCTAACTTTCAATCCTACCAATGAGATATTTTTTCCTTTTGTTTGTTTTGAAATCTTATCTTTAGAAATATAAAAGAAAGTAGGAGAAAGCTTTGTTTGAAAAAAATCTGGTATTGCATTGTATGTTTGAAAAGAAAGGTCAGTCATTAGGGGCCTTTACATATAGATATTGATTGGCCTGGTTCTCTGTAACTAGCCAATGAGAGGATGGATTATAGTCTATGGTCTAAATCTATTGATTGGTTTTTGTGTTTACTGGCTGGTGTTTTCAATCTGTATAGTACTAGTTATTTTTTTTTCCTATATAACCATCGTTGTTAAACTGTACAGTATTGATCATGGAAAAAAATAACTAGTTCTTAAATTTTTTTGCTTTTTGTTTTTGTGTTTAAAGTATATACCAGTATTGTTTTTATTATTAAATCTATACTGTACTGGTATTTTTCAGTTTATACATAACAGAATACTAAACAAGACTCACAAAAAGTGTAAATATATAATGCATTTTGAAAAATGCTATTTTAGGAATTCGACTAAAAAATAATGTCATTCCACCACGTCATTATATTTTACCAAACTATGGAATACAGATTCAGGGTTCTATTCATGTGTTGTTACTAAACTAATGAATAGTAATACTTATTCCGTTACAGCTTATTCTATTCCGTGTAATCCTAATTCCTATTACAGTGTAATAATTATTACTGTGTACCAAACGTACCCTAAAATTTAAGGAAATGAAAATTTCGAAACCATATATGCTCAATAACTCAATCCGTTCCGAAACCATATCTGCTCCGTCCAATGTGGCAGGAAGAAATTCAAAAGGAAATTGGTTCTCGTGAATCATGATGCTGTGTTTTCCATTCAACATTGGCAGAATTCAGAGCTAGGCCAATCTATCATTTAAAACTTAAAAATGATAGATTGGCCTAACTCTGAATCCTACCAATGAGATATTTTTTCCTTTTGTTTGTTTTGAAATATTATTTAAAAATGATAGATTGGCCTAACTTTGAATCCTACCAGTGAGATATTTTTTCCTTTTGTTTGTTTTGAAATCTTATCTTTAGAAATATAAAAGAAAGTAGGACAAAGCTTTGTTTGAAAAAAATCTGGTATTGCATTATATGTTTGAAAAGAAAGGTCAGTCATGAGGGGCCTTTACATATAGATATGGATTGGCCCGGTCCTCTGTAACTAGCCAATGAGAGGATGGATTATGGTCTATGGTCTATATCTATTGATTGGTTTTTGTGTTTATTGGCTGGTGTTTTTAATCTGTATAGTACTAGTTATTTTTTTTTTCCTATATAACCATCGTTGTTAATCTGTACAGTATTGATCATGGAAAAAAATAACTAGTTATATAATTTTTTTTTTCTTTTGGTTTTTGTGTTTAAAGCATATACCAATATTGTTTTTATTATTAAATCTATACTGTACTGGTATTTGTCAGTTTATACATAATAGAATACTAAACAAGACTCACAAAAAGTGTAAATATATAATGCATTTCAAAAATGGTATTTTAGGAATTTGACTAAAATATAATGTCATTCCACCACATTATTATACTTTACCAAACTATGGAATATAGATTTAGGGTTCTATTCATGTGTTGTTACCAAACTAATGAATAGTAATACTTATTCCATTACAGCTTATTCTATTCCTTGTAATTCTAATTCCTATTACTGTGTAATAATTATTACTGTGTACCAAACGTACCCTAAAAGTTAAGGAAATGAAAATTTGGAAACCATATATGCTCAATAACTCAATCCGTTCCAAAATCCATATCTGCTTCGTCCGATGTGGCAAGAAGAAATTCAAAAGGAAATTGGCTCTCGTGAATCATGATGCTGTGTTTTCCATTCAGTATTGGCAGGATTCAAAGCTGGGCCAATCTATCATTTAAAACTTAAAAATGATAGATTGGCCTAACTCTGAATCCTGCCAATGAGATATTTTTTCCTTTTGTTTGTTTTGAAATCTTATTTAAAAATGATAGATTAGCCTAACTTTGAATCCTGACAATGAGATATTTTTTCCTTTTGTTTGTTTTGAAATCTTATCTTTAGAAATATAAAAGAAAGTAGTAGAAAGTTTTGTTTGAAAAAAATCTGGTATTGCATTATATGATTGAAAAGAAAGGTCAGTCATTCGGGGCCTTTACATATAGATATGGATATACCCGGTTCTCTATAACTAGCCAATTAGATGATGGATTATGGTCTATGGTCTATATCTATTGATTGGTTTTTGTGTTTACTGGTTGGTGTTTTTAATCTGTATAATACTGGTTATTTTTTTTCCTATATAACCGTCGTTGTTAATTTCTACAGTACTGCTCATGGAAAAAATAACTAGCTATATAATTTTTTTTTTTTGCTTTTGTTTTTGGTGTTTAAAGCATATACTAATATTGTTTTTATTATTAAATATGTACTGTACTAGTATTTTTCAGTTTATACATAAGAATACTAAACAAGACTCACAAAAAGTGTAAATATATAATGCATTGCAAAAATGGTATTTTAGGAATTTGACTAAAATTTGATGGCATTCCACCACGTTATTATACTGTACCAAACTATGGAATACCGATTCAGGGTTCTATTCATGTGTTGTTACCAAACTGATGAATAGTAATACTTATTCCATTACAGCTTATTCTATTTCTTGTAATACTAATTCCTATTACAGTGTAATAATCATTACTGTGTACCAAACGTACCCTAAAGTTAAGGAAATGAAAATTTGGAAACCATATATGCTCAATAACTCAATCCGTTCCGAAACCATATCTGCTCCGTCCAATGTGGCAGGAAGAAATTCAAAAGGAAATTGGCTCTCGTGAATCATGATGCTGTGTTTTCCATTCAACATTGGCAGGATTCAGAGCTAGGCCAATCTATCATTTAAAACTTAAAAATGATAGATTGGCCTAACTCTGAATCCTGCCAATGAGATATTTTTTCCTTTTGTTTGTTTTGAAATCTTATTGAAAAATGATAGATTGGCCTAACTTTGAATCCTACCAATGAGATATTTTTTCCTTTTGTTTGTTTTGAAATCTTATCTTTAGAAATATAAAAGAAAGTAGGAGAAAGTTTTGTTTGAAAAAAATCTGGTATTGCATTGTATGATTGAAAAGAAAGGTCAGTCATTAGGGGCCTTTACATATAGATATGGATTGGCCCGGTTCTCTGTAACTAGCCAATGAGAGGATGGATTATGGTCTATGGTCTATATCTATTGATTGGTTTTTGTGTTTACTGGCTGGTGTTTTTAATTTGTATAGTACTAGTTATTTTTTTTTCCTATATAACCATCGTTGTTAATCTGTACAGTATTGATCATGGAAAAAAATAACTAGTTATTAATTAATTAATTTATTTATTTTTTGCTTTTGGTTAGCGTATACCAGTATTGTTTTTATTATTAAATCTATACTGTACTGGTATTTTTCAGTTTATACATAATAGAATACTAAATAAGACTCACAAAAAGTGTAAATATATAATGCATTTCAAAAATGGTATTTTAGGAATTTGACTTAAATATGATGTCATTCCACCACGTTATTATACTGTACCAAACTATGGAATACAAATTCAGGGTTCTATTCTTGTGTTGTTACCAAACTGATGAATAGTTATACTTATTCTATTACAGTTTATTCTATTCTTTGTAATACTGATTCCTATTACAGTGTAATAATCATTACTGTATACCAAACGTACCCTTATGGTGCGTTTGGATACATCATTTGTAGCCGGTATTTGAAATAAAGCCATCATTTCAAATTCCATTAACCATAAATGATGAGTTTGGTTAAAACAAGAAAGGAAATTCATATTTCTGCCAGAATTTATAGGCGGAATTTGCAAAGCCCAAATTCTGCCTACAAATTCCACTTCAAGAGGCGTTATTTTCTAATTTCTATCCTTCACTCATTTATCTTCTATAAGATTTTCCCCTCAAATCAGATTTTTTTTTTTTCCTTTTCTTCTCTAAGGTCGTGAACCACGAACTCACCAATGCAGACCACCATCTGATTTGTAAAACTCCTTTGACCTCTCAAGTAATCCTTCATCAACCTCCCATTCTCCACCTCAGGAATCTCAACACTTGCCGGAGAAACATGAAGAACTGGCCGAGGCAGTAGCGGCGTGACAACCACCTCAGGAACCTCAATCTGTTGTTGTTGGTGTTTGCTAGACGGAGGTGGACATGGCGAAGACGAAATTTGTCTATTTATTTTCCACCACCGGAAACCCGTCATTTTCTTTGCCACCGCCGGATCTTCTTCCAACCGGTCTCCATGGCCATCACCTCTTTCGTTGCCACCGCCGGAATCATTTTCTTTTCAATTATCTCTTCTTCCTCTCCTTTCCCTCGTCGATCTTCGACTATGGGCTCACCACCTACTTGTTCTTGCTGCTAGTGGGTAGTGAAATCCATCTGTCTAAACGATTGCTTTCTCAAGGAGTCAGAGGGTAGCTCAATAGGTGTGAGGTGTGTTCTTTCAATTTTACTCTTCTCATGTGTTAAGGGTTTTAACTGTGTAAATTTTGTCTTTGTGTGCTTCTTGGTGTGATCTTTTTCTAACTCCATTTACTTTTCATTAGTTAGATTAAGGTGATGTGAATATATAACTAGGCTAGGCAAGAATTATAGAACGTTGGGAAAGTGACATGGTATTGAAGAGGAAAAGCAAATTCATTGCAAATTCCATAATTTCATTTCCCAATTTAATTTTTTTTTTACAAAATTTACAACCAAACAAGGAAATTTAAAAATGATGGGGTTTTAAATGATGGGAATGTAAATCCCATCATTTGTAAAATTCTATGTATTTAAGAATTTCTTCATCCAAACACACCATTAGTGTTGGAAGCTATAGCAAGTGAAGTCTTTACGAATTAGACGTAATTGTAAGTTTTCGGTGGCCAAAGACTTGGTGCAAGCGCAACATCACATCGAGATGGACAGGTCTTCGTGGTTGCGTCATTTTTCTTTGCTTTGCCAATAGCCATCAACGAAGACTAGAAATGGCTTAATCATGTAGCATGACCAGGAAGTCAAGATTGGTTGGCTTGCTTAATAAGCAACTTCATTAGTAAGACAAAAGAGAAACATCATCTTTCCATCTATTCCATACTAATGACCAAGGTAATTAAAATCGGGATTCTACCTTGAATCGTCGGGAGGGTTTCGCGAATCGAATCGTAGAATCGAATCGTGAATCGTAAGATTCTACTTTCCGTAAATAAAAAACAAATAAAAAATATATAAATAATTATAATTCATAACATAGGTTAAAGAATCATTGAAAAATAAATAAGTTTTGGCATAAAATTTATAAAATGCAATAAGTCATCAACTATAAATACCAAATGACAAAGGCTAAAATACACTGTTGGTCCTTAAAGTTTACACGTTGAGCGCTTTTGGTCCCTGAAGTTTGAAATGAGGGCTATTAGTCCCTAAAGTTTCAAAAATGAGCGTTATTGATCCTTCCATCAAAGTCCGTTAGTTTAATTATCTATGTGGCTAACAGAAGAATGATGTAACATTTTTTTAATGATGTGGCACAATATTTTTTAAATAAAAATTACACATAATCAAAATACCCATAAGCTAACCTGGATTAATTCATAACCCAGATGCCTACAGTCCCGCCCGAATCCATAAATCCCCAAATCAATTTACTATTATTTTCCCCAAACCTAGAAAATCTCCAAATGAAAGATTGAAACTCACAAACAGCCATGAGTGCTGCCACTAATAACGCCTAAGCCATCTCCACCACCGCCGCCATCGCCATCGCCATCCCATCACCATCACCATCACCATCCCATCTTTCTAACATTCACTACAGGCGAATAAAATATCTCTATGGCTTTCCTGTTGTAGTTTGCATTTAATTAAACAAAACCTTTGTTTCTTTCAAACGAAAATTCAAATGATGTTGAAGTTTAGAGAGAGAGATATTTTGGAGATTTTGATTAATTGTCCAATAGACGTGAAGCTTCAAAGATGATGCTGCATAGGACTGCTTAATTAGACCGCCGCCATCGCCATCGCCATCTCCATCTCCATCTCCATCACCATCACCATCACCATCACCATCACCATCACCATCACCATCACCATCACCATTCTCTTTCTAACATTCACTACATGCGAATAAAATATCTCTATGGCTTTCCTGTTGTAGTTTGCATTTAATTAAACGAAACCTTTGTTCCTTTCAAACGAAAATTCAAATGATGTTGAAGTTTGGAGAGAGAGAGAGATATTCTGGAGATTTTGATTAATGGTCCAATAGATGTGAAGCTTCAAAGATGATACTACATAGGACTGCTTAATTAGACCGCCGCCATCGCATCGCCATCACCATCACCATCTTCCATCTTTCTAACATTCACTACAGGCGAATAAGATATCTCTATGGCTTTCTTGTTGTAGTTTGCATTTAATTAAACAAAACCTTTGTTCCTTTCAAACGAAAATTCAAATGATGTTGAAGTTTAGAGAGAGAGAGAGAGAGAGAGAGATTCTGGAGATTTTGATTAATGGTCCAATAGACATGAAGCTTCAAAGATGATGCTGCATAGGACTACTTAATTAGACCTTATCAACAAAGGACTTAATTACATGTCAAGTACAAGATAAGAAACATTGAGAGTTTCAATCTCTGGTTTGGAGATTTTTGGGTTGGGGAATATAGAAAACCGATTTAAGGATTTATGGGTTTAGGCAGGCTCTACTGAGGTGGGTCAGTTTTATGGGTTATGAATTTATCCGAGTTAGCTCATGCTATTTTGATTATGTGTAATTTTTAAATAAAAAATATTGCGCCACATCATTAATAAAATGTGACATCATCATTCCGTTAACCAATTAGACAATTAAACTAACAAAATTGGATGGAAGGTTCAATAACGCTCATTTTTGAAATGTTTGGGACTAATAGCGTTCATTTCAAACTTCAGGGACCAAAAGTGCTCAATGTGTGAACTTTAGGGACCAATAGTGTATTTTAGCCAATGACAAATTTCAAACTTCAAACTTTCAAGTTCCAAGTTTTAATACCACATAACAACAAAGATACATAATGTTCCAAATAATAACACTACATAAATCAAAATATTTCCCAGCCATTTTCCATAATGGTGATTTTGTGACAAAAGTAACACATTACTTATTATTCAATGTGAATAATCAAGATCTAAAAACCAAGATTATCATTGATTGGATGAATGTTGTCCTCTAATGGGAGACCTTCACCATAAATGTCGTTGCTTCCATCTAAATCATCTATGGGAAAATCATCAAAATCTCTTACTTCATTTTCAAGTTCACAATCACTAAGATTATGAATTTCTTTATCTTTATCACCTAGCAAAAAAGAACAAAAACAAATTGTATTCAAAATTTTATAAAGATCTAATAAGGAAGTCATAAGTCATAACTCACAAGATTTAAAACCTACTTACTATTTTCATCTTCCTCTTGAGCATCCCTATGAAAGACACTTGGCCATTCTTCATTTGGTTCATTTGGACTCTCTTTTGCAGCTATCCACTCATCATCTGAAGAGATATCCTCCAAAGAAAAATGGGCAGGCTTCTCTTATTAAAAAAAAAAAAAAAAAAGGGCGGGCTACTTTTTATCAAAAAAAAAAAAGGGGGGGGCAGGCTACTAACATACTAAAAAGTAAAAATCAGCCCAATACAAGCTAAATTTTCATTGGAGGCCCAAAAAAAAAAAAACTCAAAAAATCCGAATAAACCTTGTGCAGTAGAATCGTATAGAATCGGAAGCAAATCGGGATTCTAAAGATTCTAAGATTCAAATCGGGATTCTATTAAGATTCTACCACATTTAAGATTCAGTTAAGATTCGAATCGTTTTCATAATATTGAATCGTAAAATCGTAAGATTTTAAGATTCGAATCGGGATTTTAATAACCTTGCTAATGACTAATCTAGGAATGGACAGTAAGTCAAGATTGGTTGGCTTTTTTGACATATCTAGTGATGCATTATCTCTTTTCACCTCTTCTATGCTTGTAAAATATCAAAATTGCCAAAAATAACTATAAGATTTTCAAAATATTATTCCAATAAAAATTTATTAAGTGATGTTAGCAAAGAATTATTCTAAGTGTAATTGATCAAGCCCAGTCCTGGTCAAGGTCCAAATCCAATACTTGATGTGCAAGCTAAGCAAGTTACTTATATTGTAAGTCTCTTAACCCCGATTAATATATGGTTTGTTCAGGGTTAGTATCTTATAAATACCATGTTCAGTGTCGGCCCAATCGTATTGGGGCCCAAACCGAAATATATAAATGGAGCTTGAGAGAGTGAGAGTGAGATGAGCTGAGATGAGATTGACAGAGTGAGTAAGAGAAAAATGTAAAGAGATGAGAGATTGAGATGAGATGAGAAGTTGGGGGTGTTAGCCTCAAGGTTTCAATACCTATTACTCGGCTAATTAATCCAAGGACATTCATATAGTTTTAATGATAACCATGATTTTAAGTTATTCATAAATGATATTTTTATATGAACTAATGATTTATGTTTAAAGCATAATGTTGACTATTGATTTAATTGGACCAACATGGCCAATTCAAATATCAAGCAAATGCAAAGTCGACAAGTTGCAAATTCACTGAAGAACAAAGTCATCAAGTCTCAAGACTCAAAGATCATGTTCCTAGACATATGAGAAGTAAGAGTTAGGTTTTGTAAAGTTTATTAAGACTTGATATTTATGGCTCAACTTTAAAACCAACTTAAATTGATTTTAAAAAATAATGGCTAGATTGATTGCAATTCAAAAGATATTTAAAGATAGCCAAGTGAACACAAAGAAATCTTTTACGGTGAAAAATTTATGAAATAGAAAAATTTTTCAAAATATTGACAAAGTCAATATTAATGGCTAGATATTTTTGATATTTAAAGATAGCCATGTGAAGAAATCTCTTACGGTGAAAAATTTATGAAATAGAAAAATTTTTCAAAATATTGACAAAGTCAATATTAATGGCTAGATATTTTTGATATTTAAAGATAGCCATGTGAAAAATCTCTTAAGAAGAAAAGTTTTCAAAGAAAGCAACTTGATTGATTGAAATTCAAAAATGCAAGACAACCATATCAATTGCGGCTGAAAAATCTCTTAAGAAGAAAAGTTTTCAAAGAAAGCAACTTGATTGATTGAAATTCAAAAATGCAAGACAACCATATCAATTACGGCTGAAAAATCTCTTAAGAAGAAAAGTTTTCAAAGAAAGCAACTTGATTGATTGAAATTCAAAAATGCAAGACAACCATATCAATTACGGCTGAAAAATCTCTTAAGCAGAAAAGGTTTTCAAAGAAAACAACTAGATTGATTGAAAATCAAGAAGAATGCAAGACAACATGATAACGGGAAGAAAACAATTATGGCTATAAATACTACCCTTTCTTCATTTCTAAATATAGAGCATACAAGAGAAATCAGAGATAGAAAAGAAAACATCTTTTACATCAATCCATCCTTCTCAAGCTTATATTTTCATATCATTCAAAATCTTTGATTGAAAATCAAATTCCTCTAAATACTCTTTGAGCCATATTGATCAAATCCTTGATATACTGTTAGAGTGAGCATATTGTGTACAACTACTCTTTAAGAGAGCCTTATTTTGTACAACAAATCTTTGTTGAAACTTGTGAGTATTTTGTTAGGATTTTGATATAAATCCTAAGGAGTGAAAATGGATTTTTCACTCAGTGGTTACTTTTCACCGTGTAAGGAAGATTTGTAACGGTTTGATCTTCACTCGGAAGAAGATTATCAAATTAGTGAATTTGGGAATCCTCGAGAAGTGATCTTGAGGCGGGGACGTAGGCGGGGAAGCCGAACCTCGATAAAAATCATTGTGTTTGATTTTCTCTATCTCTATCTTTTACTTATTCAATTGCTTATATATACTTGTGCTTAATTTCCTATCATATCTATATTGCAATTGAATTGTGTCCTTAAATTTGTTTAATCAATTTTCGCTAATTGAAGATAATTTTTAATTCCGCATTTAAATTGAAAAAGTTTGCCTCAACCTAAATCACCCCCCCTCTTAGGTTGATATTTGGGTAACAAGGGGCAAATGGGCAAAGCCCCAAATGTGTGGTTTTCAAGATTTTCTTTAGCTGAGGCCTTAAGCGAAGTTTTGTTTCGCTTAATGGAAAGGTAGATCTTGTATATGTTTTAAACAAAAATACACTTTTGATCCTTATATTTTGGGGGTGTTTTTATTTTGGTCCTTGCGTTTTGAAGTGTGCCATTTCAGTATTTCGTTCGTCACGTAAGCAATTTCCATCACTGAGATAATGGTAAAAACCAAAACGAAAACGGGTTGAAAACTCAAGGACCAAACTGAAACTTTTCAAAACACAAGAACCAAAATGAAAACACTCCGAAAATATAAGGACCAAAAATGTATTTGTACCTATATTAAGTTCTCAACTTGACTCTTCCTCCAATGCCTTTTTTATTTTTTTTTTTTTTTATGGTAACATATAATGCCTCTTAACACCACATTAGATTAGCTTTTCCCATTTCCAAAATGGCTCTAGGCATGGAATAAAGGCACCTAAGGAAGTGTTATCTAGTTTAATTTCTATGAAACCGGTAACACCTTTGGTCATCTTCTCTAAGGTTGCATAACACAGGACAATTAGCGGAAGAGTTTATGGAGCAATTTGAGAGGCAGAAAACCAAATGGGCTTCCCGACGTCCATAGTTTTACAGATACCCTAAATGGGTCACAACTTTTGATCCAGGAGGAGTTATAGGACCACAAGATATTTTCGGAAAGCCCCAAAAGATGTTGTTTAGAAGTGTTTTAATTTATTTCACAATTTTAGTATTTTATTGTTCTTTTTTGTAATTTCATGTCTTAAGTCAATTAGGGTTTACTTAAACAATATAAAACTGGTTATAACAAACTCAATATTATAATTCAGTTGTCGATAATATTTATCTATTTAAAAGTTTCTTTTCATTAGTGGATTCTAGTTCTTTGAATACTGACACAATTCATACTCTTTACGATTTAACGCACTTTATTTTATGTCATTGTATCATACATTCCCATAATAAATTCAAACTTGGCACGAAACATAACAAAATAAATAAAAAAAAGGAAGGACCTACATGAGCAATTTGCCATCCAGTGAATCCCTTGTATACTAATGCACTGGGACCAACTTATCTATATATAATATATAATAGCAGAAGACATGAGCATTAAAACCAAGAATGTCTAACATCATGACAAGTGGCATATCTATCTATCGTTTAAATTTCTGAAGTGATATGTTGTTTAGATTTCCTAAGTAGTTTGCATGTTTATCTATCGTTTAAATTTCTCAAGTGATATGTTGTTTAAATTTCCTAAGTGGTTGAATTTAATAACTGCCAAACACTTTTAAATAAAAATAGATAATAACAAATTCTTGATAATAAGTCTCTTACTACTAAAAAGATATCTTAATAAAATATCATAATAAAAATCTTTAAAATAAAAATAGATAATAACAAATTTTTTAAAATAAGTCTCCTACTACTAAAAGACATTTTAATAAAATATCCTTTTAAAAATCTTACAATTATGACAATCTCCTAATACTAGAAGACTTCTTAAAGATTATAAAAAAAAAAAAATTCATACATTGTTTAAATTTCCTAAGTGGTTTGATTTAATAACCAAACATTTTTAAATAAAAATAGATAATAACAAATTCATGATAATAAATCTCTTACTGTGTAACTGTGTTAGGAGTACTCTTTTAGTGAAAAGGTATTGATTGGTTAACAATCACTTAAGATATCATTTGGGTGAATAGACATACTCCTTAATAGAACGAAGATAAATAGAGCACGTTAAATTGAAAGTTCCCCATTCTTGCATAATCTGCTTACGTAACATCTAAACAATAGTAATCTGGTACAAGTTTTGTTCTTCTACTTCTTTTTCTTTTTTATTTATTTATTTTTCTATCATGATCTATTTTTATTTTTGTGTTTTTGTACGTTTATATGACTGCAAGAGGCTTTAAACAATCGTAATCTGGTACAAGTTTTGTTCTTCTATTTTTATTTCTTTTTTATTTATTTATTTTTTCAAACATGATTTTTTTTTCTTTCCTTATTTTTTTGTGCTTTTGTACATTTATGTGACTGCAAAAAGATCTAAGAAGCAATTGAACTAAAGTAATCTTTTATTTTTTGCTTGATTCTAACTTATTTTATGTTTTATCAATTAAAGATAACCATTTTTTCTCAATTATTATACACAATCTAATTCCTTTTATTTTTCTGTTGTTGGTGCAATTCCATCTATTTGTTATTATCAGTTTTATTTTTTTTTATGGAACATATTTTCCATAAAATAATTCTGAATATATATTTTGATCATATACACATTATTTGTTTATATAGAGTTTTTTCCGTGCATTGCACGGGTTATATGCTAGTTATTGTTGAAAGCAGGAGTTGTTATGCCAGTGCAACATCGAGATGGACAGGTCTTCGTGGTGCCCTCATTTTTCTCTGCTTAGCCATCAACGAAGACTTGAAATGGCTTGAAACAATGTTAGGATTGGTTGGCTTGCGCTAGTATATCACACGAGTGCAGAATTTTGACATATCTAGTGATGGCATACAATTAATTTTTTTTTTTTAGTGATGGAATTTACTGATTTACTCTCTCTTCCAAAATATCAAAATTGTCAAAAAAGTAAATTTTAATCTTTTCTGTACTTTAAAATTATACATAAAATTGAGTTTGTGGATTGGATAGTAAATAACATCTAATTCATAAGAAATTTGGCACGCTTATTAAGAATAAGAGAACATAAAATCTAACCATGAGATTTTCAAAATATTAATCCAATGAAACCTTATTAAATGCTGTAAGTGTAACTCAATCATAACAAATATATAAAAAATAAAATAAAAAAATTTCGATCGCACTTAGCTGACATGTAAATTAGTATTACGTGGCAAGGTTTTATTGAAAAGGAGGATCACTGGCATAGCTGACATGGTCCTCCAAGAGGATCGAACAATTTCTTGAATTGGAGGGATTTTTCATCTCCTTGATGCGGGGACCAATCTGTTATTAAGGAAAGAGGAGGAAATTGGGGTGGTTTGCTGCCACATGCAAATCGACTTGTTTAGTGTGGACTTGGGCTTTATTTTAGTTCATACTAGGTGGGCCTTATGGTTAACGGGCTTATAAAATAATTTAGACCACATCCAAGAAGAGTTTCTAGTGAACTTCCTGAAGGGAACTGGAAATGGACTCCTGCAAGATAAAAGAATCTGCCCAGGGTTTATAAGGGCTTGTTTCATGTGAACTCAGTTCAAGAGGATGCTTTGAAGTGGCTGTCAACAGCTTGAGGAAATTTTTTTCATGCAGCTCAGCTTGGATAGAACTAAGGGCTAAGCATTCAGCAAAGGATTGGTGGAGGCTAATGTAGTTTTCTTTTTCTTTTTTTGCTAATAGGCTAATGTAGTTTTCAGAAGATATTACGAAGCACTCATTTATGTTTTGGTTAGCAATAAAAAACATATTAAATATAATGCATAGGTTGCTCCAACGGGGCTACAAGGATGATTGCTCATGCATTTTTTGCAGACGTCATTTGGATAGTCACGACTACCTTTTTAAGAAATAAAAATTGTTTCTTAAAGTTGGATATAAGAAGATGGAATGAAATTATCCAATGGGGTACTCAATTCCTTACAAGAAGTTTTAAAACTGTTATCTTGAAAATAGCATGGGCAGCTACAGTTCATCATATTTGCATTGCAATGAAATGTGAGAATTCATGGAAGGCCAGCTGGCCAGCTATGAACAGAGGAGCAGATTGTACGAATGATCAAATATGATGTAAGATTGTTAAGGATAATTCCGTTCAGCCCTTATCTGCTTCTCATTCAAATTCAAGCATCACCAAGAATCTGGACTCTTCAACAGATAAAGATACAAACAGCTCATCCAACAAACTTATCAGATAACCTTTAACATTCAAATGTTTCATGTGTAACTTATATTTAAATTCAAACTCATAGCTATCCTCTGTTGATGTAATCAGTTCCAATTTTCTATAAATACAAATGGCCTATACCATCATTGGTAAGGCAGCACAATACAACTCTCTGCATCCTGAGATTTTACATGGTATCAGAGCCACCCCTTGGGTGTTGGGCAGATCTCCCCCCATTATGGTCCACGTGTTTGGTTGGTCCGCCCCACGTGAGGGGGCATATTAAAGTGAGAGTCTTGTCCCACATTGACCAAGTATTCTTGGGTTGTGTAATTTATAAGCCATGAGCATCCCTCATCTCTCAAGGCGTCTTTTGAGATTGAGTTAGGCCCATTGGACTTTAACATGGTATCAGAGCCATAAAGACTTACGTCAAAATTTTTTTTTTTTTCCCACTCAGCCCATATATCAAACACCTTCCTATCATGTCAAGCTCCACCGATTCTGCCATTTCCTCAACCTATACACCTACCTCTCTCACACCAGTTCATCACCTCATCACAATCAAACTCACAAGGGACAATTACCTGCTTTGGAGGGCGCAGATTGTGCCATATTTGCGTGGCCAGCACCTCTATGGTTTCCTTGATGGTTCCACAGTCGCTCCTCTGCCTACCATCTCTCTTGTCACCGATGGTCTCACTACCACTGCTCCCAATCCCGTTTTCACCTCCTGGCATCTTCAAGATCAACTTATCTTAAGTGCTCTTATTTCCTCACTATCTGAAAATGTGCTCGCTCATGTTGTCAAATGCACAACTGCCCGTGAAGTCTGGACCACCTTGGCGAGGATGTTTACCTCCCAATCCAGGGCTCGCACTATGCAAATTCATTATCAACTCGCCACTTTGAGAAAAGGTGACTTATCTATTGCTGATTTCTTCCACAGATTCACTGGTCTTGCTGACACCCTTGCCGCTATTGATCAACCTCTTGCCGATTACGAGTTGGTTTCTTTTCTCATGGCTGGCCTCGGCTCTGAGTATGACTCTCTTGTCACCTCAGTTCAAACCAGGGCTGATCCTCTTTCTCTTGAGGAATTATATGGCCATCTCTTGGCCCATGAACTTCGGCTGGTCCAAAATCAACCATCCGTTGATCTCTCTATGGCTACTGCTCACTTTGCCAACAAAACCTCTTCTACTCGTGGTGGCCGTGGTGGTCGCTACTCCAACTCTGGTCAAAATGGCCGTGGTTCTGCCAATGCATTTCAGAAAAATGCCAACCGTGGAAGAGGTCGAGGCCGTGGAAATTTTATTTCCAACAGACCAGTCTGCCAGGTATGTACCAAACCTGGTCATGATGCCCTGCATTGCTATCATCGCTTTGACAATGCTTATACTGCTGAGTCTACTCCAAATATGCAAGCCTTTGTTGCTACTCCACAAGTTTCTCCTGACCCAAATTGGTACACGGATACTGGTGCTACTCATCATCTCACCTCTGATTTTGGTAACTTGAACATGCGCTCTGAGGAATATCATGGTCCTGAACAGATTCGAGTGGGTAATGGTAAAGGACTCTCTATCCATCATATTGGAGATACTCTTCTCTCTACTCCTCAATCCAATTTTCTTTTGCGTAATGTTTTGCATGTTCCTAAAATTACCAAAAATCTCATATCTGTCAAAAAGTTTACTAAAGACACAAACACTAGCATGGAATTTCACCCTTCTTATTTTCTTGTGAAGGATCGTTTACAGGGGAGACCTCTACTGCAAGGGCGGAGTAAAGATGGCTTGTATCACTTTCCTACCACCACAAATAAAGGTTGTTCTTCTACATTCAACTCCTCTACTACTGCTTTTCTTGGCGAGCGTACCTCCTTGCACCAGTGGCATTCTAGATTAGGTCATCCTGCTTTTCGTATTGTTTCTGCTGTTGTTTCTAGGTTTGGTTTACCTGTTAGTTCTAATAAAAATGAACAATTTTGTTCAGCTTGTCTTAGTTCTAAGAGTAAACAACTACCTTTTCCCTCTTCCTCTACTCAGATAAATTCTCCTCTTGAATTAATTTATTCTGATGTTTGGGGACCTTCTCCATGTACTTCCCGAATTGGTAATAAATATTATGTCTCATTTTTAGATGCTTACAGTAAATACTCTTGGTTATTTCCAATGTCTCATAAAAATGATGTTTTGCCCATTTTCATCAAGTTCCAAAAATATGTCGAACGATACTTTAATTTAAAAATTAAAGCTGTTCAATCAGACTGGGGAGGAGAGTATCGATCTGTTAATTCTTTTTTACAAAACTGTGGTATTGCTCATCGTGTCTCTTGTCCACATACGCACCAACAAAATGGTGCTGTAGAACGCAAACACCGTCATATAGTGGAAACTGGTCTTGCTCTTCTTTATCATGCTAGTGTTCCCTTTCGCTTTTGGGATGACGCCTTTCAGACCGCTTGCTATCTCATTAATCGTCTTCCCACTCCGGTTCTCAATAATTTATCTCCATTTGAAAAAAAATTTCACACATCACCGGATTATTCTCTCTTAAAAATTTTTGGTTGTGCTTGTTGGCCAAATTTAAGGCCCTACAATTCTAACAAATTTCAACCTCGATCTCTCCGTTGTGTTTTTCTTGGTTATAGTCTTCGTCATAAGGGGTATACTTGTTTTCACATTTCCACTGGTCGTATTTATTACTCTCGGGATGTTGTCTTTGAGGAGAAAATTTTTCCTTTTTCTTCTAATTTTCTGCCAGTCCAGCCACCCTCTCTTTTTGCAGGTACAGATGCTGCAGTGATCCAGCCCATCTTTGCTCCAACCCGAGCAGCTCCAGTGGTCCAACCCCTCACTCGGTCTTCTCCTGCTCCAGCACTATCATCACCAAGCCCAACCAATTCACTTGGGCCGTCTCTCTCCACTATATTGCCAAGCCCACTTCCAAGCCCACATGTCACACATGATTCTCCTTCTCCTCCCTTACCCGAACCTTCTCCAATCCTTAATCCCTCTCCTGCTCTCTCACCTGCGCCTCCAACTGCCTCACCATCTCTTCACCCCATGACTACACGCTCCAGAAATAATATCACCAAGCCCAAATTGTTCTCTGATGGCACTACTCGGTACCCCCTTCCTCGTGCTCTCCTTATTGAAGGTGCTTGTGATCTTCTCACCACGGAACCGACATGTTTCTCTCAAGCAGTTCAGCATCCTCACTGGCGCCTTGCTATGAACTTGGAGTTCGATGCTTTGCTTCGCAATCGCACCTGGTCTCTTGTTCCGTCCACTGCTGCTCGCAACATCATCGGTTGCAAGTGGGTCTTCCGCATCAAACGGCATGCTAATGGGTCGATTGAGCGCTACAAAGCGCGCCTTGTTGCCAAGGGTTTTCATCAGCAACCCGGGGTGGATTACAGTGAGACTTTTAGTCCCGTTATTAAACCCACTACAGTCCGTTTGGTTCTCTCCATTGCTGTTTCTGCTGGTTGGTCTCTTCGTCAGATTGACATTCAGAATGCCTTCTTACATGGTGATTTATCAGAGGAAGTGTTTATGTCTCAACCCCCAGGTTATTCTCATCCTCAATTTCCTAATCATATTTGCAAATTGGAAAAAGCCCTCTATGGTTTAAAACAGGCCCCTCGTGCCTGGTTTTCCAAACTCAGCACCAAGTTGCTTGCTCTTGGTTTCACGGGCTCTAGATCTGATTCTTCACTTTTTATTTACATGGGTTCTTCATTTGTGATGTATGTTCTGATCTATGTGGATGATATAATTATAACCTGTTCCAAGCCTAGTGCTATTGATGAACTTTTACTTGTTCTGAAATCTGATTTTGCCGTCAAAGATTTGGGTTGTCTCAATTTCTTCTTGGGTATTGAGGTTATTCGTAATGAACATGGTGCTCTGCTTTCTCAAAAGCGGTATATCCTAGATCTCCTCAAGCGTAATCATATGATCGATGCCAAACCAGTTAGTTCTCCCATGGCTACAACAACTGTCTTGTCTACTCTTGAAGGGGAACCACTTGCTGATCCCACGCCTTATCGGAGTGCTGTTGGTGCTCTCCAATATTTGGCTATTACCCGACCTGACATTGCTTTTGTGGTCAATAAACTGTCTCAGTTTATGCATCGTCCTACCTCACTTCATTGGCAATCAGTCAAGCGACTTCTTCGCTATCTTAAGCACACGGTTCTTTTTGGTCTTCAGATTCACAAATCCTCCAATTTTTCCCTTCAGGCATTCACTGATGCTGATTGGGCTGGCTGTCGTGATGACCGCCGCTCCACTGGAGGTTACTGTATCTTTCTTGGCACCAATCTTGTCTCCTGGAGTTGCAAGAAGCAGGCTACCGTTGCTCGCTCCAGCACTGAAGCCGAGTACAAGGCTCTTGCCAATGCTGCTGCTGAGATCAAATGGTTAAGATCCTTGTTGTGTGAATTGGGTATTCGTATCTCTAATCCTCCTGTGTTGTGGTGTGATAATATTGGTGCTACTTACATGACTTCCAATCCTGTTTTTCATGCCCGCACTAAACATGTTGAGATTGACTTTCATTTTGTTCGGGACATGGTTGCTGACAAGTCGCTTGCTGTTCGCTTTCTGTCCAGTCGTGATCAGTTAGCTGATATTTTTACCAAGCCTCTGTCTTCTACAAGATTCATTATGCTTCGCTCCAAGCTCACCATCTGTCCCATGATGCTGAACTTGAGGGGGTGTGTTAAGGATAATTCCGTTCAGCCCTTATCTGCTTCTCATTCAAATTCAAGCATCACCAAGAATCTGGACTCTTCAACAGATAAAGATACAAACAGCTCATCCAACAAACTTATCAGATAACCTTTAACATTCAAATGTTTCATGTGTAACTTATATTTAAATTCAAACTCATAGCTATCCTCTGTTGATGTAATCAGTTCCAATTTTCTATAAATACAAATGGCCTATACCATCATTGGTAAGGCAGCACAATACAACTCTCTGCATCCTGAGATTTTACAAAGATCAAGGGCTGGAGCTTGCAATTAGATTAGGAACTCTGTTCAAAACGGTATCCTATGTAGTCAACGGGGGATTCATCTTTCAATTTTTTTTTATGCAAACATTTCTCGTTTAAGGCTTTTCTTTTGAATCTAGAGTGGAGATAAATGCGGCTGAAAGGAATGGGATAAGAAAATGGCACTTTCAGAAGCGGATTACAAAGTTGAAGACAAAATTCCTCTCTCAAAGCTAAGAAAACAACATTGATAAAAGCCGTGTTTTCTGCTATCCCTTCATACTGTATCTCGTTTATCTTCCTAAAGGTGATCACCAATCAGATAAATTCACTCAATAGATTGTTCTGGTGGGGTTTTAAGGAAGAAAATAATCATGGTTGTTGCTGGAAGAGTTGGAAGTCCATATGCAGAACAAAGCAGGCAAGTACAATGAGTCACTGTGTAAGCCCATCTCTGCTCTTTCCTAATTTGTTTGTTGGGCTTTCAATAGAGATGGTTCCAAGCCCCCTCCTTGCATTTTGAGCTCTCTTCTTAATAAATTTTATCATTCAGCCAAAACATAAATCTATAAGGTAGTTCTTGTTTCCATGTAAAAATGGGGCCTTCATATATCAGCTCTAAAAAAAATTTAGCATATAAATTCTAAACCATGTAGAAAATTTATTCAATATTGCATTTCAATATATTCAATAGTACATTAAAGAAGGTATCTTTAATAGTACAAAAATCTTATTCAATAATACATTAAAGAAGGAAATTTCATACTTGATACAGGAGAAAGAAAAAAAATACGTGACTGCTATAGGGGAAGCTACAAGATTGATTATTTTATTTAATGTTATATATCATAAACTTGCCCTATCATGATGACAACCTTCATAATAAGTCATCATCCCTGTGCACCTGTGGTTATAGGAGATAATTTCAATATATTAGAATAATAAGCTTTGGATTCTAAATAATGATATATAGTATGCTGAATGAGAATTTCCCTAAAATAAAAAGAATTCAAGAGATATTTGTTATCAATAACTTAGTGTGTAAACTAAACATTCATTCATCTCTTACTAGTAAGAAATTCATGATGCAAGAATTCCCATTTGCGGGATTAACAAATCCCAACTCATTCAGTATTTGTAGAATCGATCCATCGGGTACCCATTTACTTAGATTTTACTTAGAATTATATGTTAGTAATTGCGTATAACTGACAGTAATTTAAGATTATGTCTTCGATAGAAACCTCTATCTAGAGTAATATGATGTAAGCACATTTCTTGTGATCTAACTTCAATGGTGGAAATCACCAAATAGAAAATAGATTTTCAATTCACTTGGGAAAAGTTTTTAATTTAATTTTTTTTATATAAAACGGCAGGAAAACTTTTTAAATTGAAAAAGCTATTTAAAGGACAAAAAGTCTTGTGCTTAGGTATTATAGAAGAGTAATTAGGCTTATTCCCATACAAAGTATGAGCATATCAAATTTCAAGTGGCACCAATCTTTTCAACTTTGCTAGAATAAAAAAATATGAATATAAAGGAATGTGACTTTCTAATGGCAATATGAAATTAGATCACGTGGTGTGGGAGGAAATCCTACCAAATTATAATATCTATCAAGACAAACAAAATTTACCCGTGCCTTGAAGCCTTTGTCTGTGTATATTAGTTCCAAGAAGTTTTTGTCGAATTGAGTGTAGCTCAATTATAACAGCACCCATGTTCATCTTTTCCCTTGGAAATTCGACGGAACAAGCAACTCCAATTCCAAGTATCAAAATCAAGCATTCTTTACCATTTGGACTTCCATTACGACCCTCATTGCGGGTAATATTGTCATTCATTCTTGTCACCCCTTCTTTTCTTTCCCAAAGAAGGATAGGATCTAAAATGTCAATTATTCGTTCCGGCAAAGCTGCTTTAACAAAGTCATGAAGGTTTAAGCTCTCTTGGAAAAGGTTATCAGTTGGCCGTTTACCTGTGAACATCTCTAACAATAATATGCCATAACTATAGATATCACCATATGTTGACACCTCGTTTCCCACACCATACTTTGCAATTACACATTACATATATGTAATGTGAACAAAGTTTTGTATCAAATAATTAAGGAAAAATATATATAACCTACTAGTATTGAAAGAGACTTTTTAGTGGCATAAAAAAAAAAGAAAAGATTAAGATAAGTAAAAATTTTGATTATATAACATTGTATCTTCTAATCGTAATACATCCTTATTAAAACTGGCCTTTCAGGCTTTAAAATATAATGAAAAACCATGGCAAAAGGAAAACAATCATATTTAAGAAACTTTAATGATATTTACTTGAAGGAGTATAACCAATTGTTCCTTTGACTCCGATGGAGCTTGATTGATTAATAGAAGAATCTTGGGTAGCATAAAAAAGGAATCTTGCCAAGCCAAAGTCACCAACATGTCCGATCATTTCATCATCAAGAAGAACATTGCTAGGCTTGTGGTTGCAGTGAACGATTGGTGTGTGGCACTGATGATGAAGATAATCCAATGCATTAGCAACATCAATGGCAATATTCAATCTTTGAAGAAGACTCAAACTCCTTTGTTCCTCAAGAGTCTCATTTATTCTTGGAGTTAGATGCAACCATTCATCTAAGCTTCCATTTCCCATGAACTCCATTACCAAAGCCTTAAAATCATGCCCTTGATAGTCAATACTAGAACAAGATGTGAGGACCTTTACAAGATTCCGATGTCTAATGTTTCGTAGAGCCTTACACTCTATTTTGAAACTTTTGGAAGCTCCATGACGCGAGAGGTTGAGCACCTTGATTGCAACTATATGTCTACCTTGATCAAGAATTCCTTTATACACAGACCCAAAGCTACCCGCACCAATTAAATTGTTGGAAGAGAACCCTTGGGTTGCATTTAGGAGACTTTGGTAAGATAGATTCAAAAGCAAATTTCCTGAGTCACTTGAAGTATTTTCTTTTCTTTTCTTTCTTAAAGAAAAAGGAAGTAGAATTGAATAAACCAAAGTTACTCCAAGAAGTCCAAAAAAGATGGAGATTATTAACTTCAAGGTAAGAGTCAACTTCCTCTTCTTGGATTTTTCGTATTTACATTTAGGAAGCTGAAACTTAGGTATGCCCCCACATAGCTCACCATTTCCCTTAACAAAAGTTGCACTTGTGTTCTTGAAAACTCCGTTTGTTGGTACCTGACCCTCAAAATGGTTGTGAGATAGATTTAGCAATTGCAAGAAGACAAATTGCTCCAAAAATTTTGGAATTTGGCCAAACAAATTATTGTCAGAAAGATCTAGATATTGAAGACCTCTTAATGATTCCAAAGATGGAGGAATGATCCCCTGGAAATGGTTGCTTCCCATGGCTAGATGTTCCAATTTTACGCAACTAAAGACTTGCTGGAATGTTTCCAAACAACATGTTTTCAGAAATATCCAAATATTGTAGATATATAAAATTTCCTACTTCCATGGGAAGGACACCGGTAAATTGGTTGGCAGCCAAACCTAAGCCAATTGGTTTGAATGAGAGACCAATGACTTGTGGGGATATCGAACCACTGAGATTGTTATTACTAAGATTCAAGAATATCAAATTTTGGCACTTGTTAAGACTTAGGATGTTTCCTTGAAGATTATTCTCCTCTAGATACAAGTCTGTCAAGAGTGTTAAATTTCCAATAGAGGATGGAATGTTCCCATAGAAATCGTTTTTATCTAAAGCCAAAGATTGTAACTTCTGAAGCTTTCCAATTTCAAAGGGAATATTACCTTATAATTTGTTTTGCCAAATGTCGAGGCGCTGCAAGTTGATCAGATTTCCTATCCCATTAGGAATGTTTCCAAATATTTTATTTTTATTTAGAAGCAAGTTTGTAAGAGTAGTTGAGAGATTGGCAACGCACTTGGGCAACTCTCCCCCAAAGTTATTAGCATTTATCTCCAATGAAGTAAGATAGGTGGCATTTGTTAAAGAATAGAGAAAACTCAAGTTATTTTCCCCTCCATTTCCAAGATTGTTAGAGGCAATCCTGAAATAGATTATTCTATTTAGCTTCTCCAAAGAAGGAACTTTTCCACTTAGGTTATTATTCTTCATTTGAGGTACATATAGATTTGAGGCATTAGATATTGAAATAGAGATAGGGGTTCAGCTCTTGGCTCAATGGTTAGCACCTTTGGTGCTAACCACGTGGGCAGGGGTTCGAATCCCACCAACCGCCTTCTGGGGAGGTGACTTAATGGAAGGAAACCCTCGTGACCCATCACACCTGCGAGTCCGGGAGTTGTGGGTTCGGGTAGTGGTACGCCCCATTATTGCCCAGATGTGCCCCACGCCATGTCAAAATCGGGTTTAAGTGGGTCGGGACAATGAACGCACCTGCGAGTCCCTTTTTTTTTTTTATCAAAAAAAAAAAAAAGATATTGAAATAGAGATAGATTCAGTAAACTGGTTGTGACTAATGGAAAAGAATTGGATATTTGGTAGAGTGATACCTATGTCCGACGGAAGACGCCCTTGGATTTGGTTGTATCCTACATCAAATATTTCCAAGAAAGATAGATTGAAGATTGAAGGAGGAATTGTACCGGACAACCTATTTTCACTCACATCAAAAAATGAAAGTTTGGTCAATTGGCCAAAAGAATCAAGGGAAAATCCCACCCAAGTTATTATCAATTACACGAAAATTTTCTAGAAATGAGAGGTTTCGAAAAAAAGAAGTGATACTTCCTGTCAGATTATTCCTGGGAATATAAAAGATTCGGAGTTTTGACAAAGTGCCAAGTGTTGCAGGGATTTCTCCGGTCAGAAGGTTCAAACCGAAGAAAAGGACTTGGAGCTTGGTGCAAGCAGATAAATTGCTTGGAATTTTGCCGTTGATTGTATTATTGTCCAATCGCAATACTTGCAATTTGTGCAAACGGCCAATTTCTGGAGGAATTTCATTATGAAAGGTGTTGTTTTGAAGGGCTAGATTCCTCAAAAAACTTAAATTTCCAACATGTGGTGATATAGAGCCTACCAGTTTGAGAGATCGCCAACACGGTGACCCTCTGATGTCGACGACCACAAGTAACCCCTCGCCATTGGCAAAAGTGGATGCTGTCATTCCAAGAGCTCATAACCCCAAAAGGGTCAAGAGTGATCTTGGCTTTGAACTCAAGCAACGCCAACCGGTCAGTCTCATTATTCCCGCTAACCATGGAGGTGACTAACAAGCCACACCGCCAGAAAAGAATAAAGGTACACATGCAAAAGGATGAGGTCGGTGAGGATGGTGGAGCTGAACTCAACTGGGAAAGCCCCATGCAAAGTCGCAGTTGGTACGAGTGGGTGTTGGTTTTTCGAAACAAAACTGATCTGGGTTTGATTTCGCTGCTAAACGCTCAAGGAAAAGCACATTTATAGAGTATGTGGTGCGGACCCACAAGCATTTGGGGAATTGTAATCAAAGAATTTTTTTTTTTTTTTGCTAATCAAATGATGTAATATCTACAAACAATTCATAAGTTATAACTTCACATTGAGAGACCTCGAAAAGGGTTATTATTTTTAATTTAATTCGTTAAAATTTGGTCCCTATTAAAAAGCGAAGACAATATTAAGGTAGAAAAATTCTCCACTGATGTTGCCAACTCCATACAAAAACCAAGCACGAAAACTTAAGCGAAGCAACAGTCTGGAAGGAAATCATCATAGCCAAACATATACTATAACAATACAAAAGAGAAAAATATCAATAAAAAATAAAGATTTAAGAACCAACTATTCCAAGAAATTCTATACAAAATAGCCAATTGACAAAGAAAATCTTAATCTCCTCTAATTTATATACAAAAAAGAATAATATGATGTACTTGTTATGTTATGTTATGTTATGTTTCCTTTTAGAATTTGGTTATATCATATCAAATGCAAATGAGGATCAAGAGCTATTTCATGCTAGGTTTCACTTAATTATTCAATTAATCATTTTAATTTGATGAGTTTATGATAGATTTCACTTTATTGATCAATTAATCATTTTAATTTGATGGTGTTACCCCATTTATTCTGAAACAAATATTGTGCAAATTTTCAGCAACGCAAAATCAGTACACAAACTGTCTCTAGAAAATATATAAAAATGAGTATTATGTTCAACTTAATATGTTGTCTTGGGCTGAGGATTTGCACTGCAGGCTGAGGTCACATTTACTTGTTCTTGGTCTTGCACTGCTTCCACATTTAATTAACTAATTTATCCACCAGCCAACACAAATTGACAAAATAAAAATACCCTTATTTATTTATTTGAGACATTTTGATAGCGAAAGCAAAAACAATTTGACAGCAAAAGTGTTGGATGCCTTCAAACTTCAAAGTTCAAATAACCCGTGACCTTGTGCGACCCACTAAAGTAAATCATCAACTTAAATAAAGACATAGACCACTACAGAGAAACCCGTGACACACTAGTCCAACTCCAACCCTTTTAGCAGTTAGCAATAAACCTTAGTAAAGCCAAATACCCCAAAAGATAAAATACCTTACCCATCACAAAGGAAAATTTCATAAAGCACTAAGTAAAAAAATAAAATACCAAAATGACAGCATGCATGATGTACCACAACCATGAGTAAGTACTACATGACTTAGCTAACTCATAATTAGAAGCCAACAAAATTAGGTGCAGAGCTCACGGGCCACTCCAAGCCTCGAATTGGGTACATCGAAAAGCAACCGATGGTTCTGTTGCTGCATGTTGGCTATCACATTCAACACCGAGTTCACGTTGTCAGGTGCCGCTGCCATTGCCAAGCATGTGATGCTACCTGCTGTGCTGTGGATAAGAAGGTTGTCTGGTGGCAGTGTCACATTCATGCCTGTGAACAAGAATGTTATCGTGGGTGCAACAATTGGGACTGAGTAGCATGTGTCAAAGCCACCTAGGGATGTCACGGTTGCAACCTTCACTCGCCTTCGGAACTCGTCTCTCACCGCAATATATGCCGGTGCGACTAGTCGAGTGAACACAGTGCCTGATTGAATCAAAAGATTTGAACAAAACGATCATCTCCATTTGAAATGTATCAATTTTATAATTTCAATTAAATGTTACAAATCTAAATGTATATATATCATTTAAAATGACATGACACTATATACACTGATTTATACAAGAAGTAAAATTTTAACTGTAAAATGTACACGCTTAGTTAGATATAAAAATAAAATTTTAATTGTAAAATTAGAAATATAGAGTAGCTTCCACACAAAGAGATATTCATGGTCTGACATGTGTGTGCTTTTACTCTATATCTTGTAATAAGAAAGTAGGGCATGTTGATCACAATAATGTTGCACATGTATGGTGGCACATAGTCCATGGAATTATTAAGATTCCCTTTTTGACTTTAAGAATGTGTCCTCAGTGCATATTTCTCTTTTTTCTTCAAGAATACATCTAATTCTGGATTGTCATCATTAGAGGACTAATTAGATCACCCTTGGACGAAAACAAAAGTGGACCATACAGAACATGGAGACATGGAGTGGGACAATTCTTGAGATAAATTCCCATGTTTTCAGGCAAAGATCAAATAAATCCAAGACTAAATTAAAATTTTAAATTTTGTGACTGTGGACCACAGCCTTAATTAACAGTGAACCAAGTTTTGGCACATGTTTAGGCATTCATAATCAAATTTCATGCACAAAATGATAGCATAAAAGAAAACAAGAACTGTTTATGAGTATATGAAAACAATACCAGAATCAAAGATGGTTCCTGCGCCTGTTGTTGGATTGAAAGCCAATGCACTTGGTGGAATGTCAACAATTTTCCGACCAACTCTAATTGCAACCAAGTTGACATAGTACAATGATGATCTTCTGGGGTTTTTAAGCAAGGGGGTGTACTTAATCCTCAAGGGCTGGCCAACTGGGCCAAGCCTCAAAGACCCAGAAAAGTTGACGGACTTGAAGCTAGGCAAGCAGTATGAAAATGTGGAGTGGTACAAGTTTTGGGTCTGGGATAAAAGTGACAATGGGCCTCTGCCTGGGCGCAATAGGCCCTGTGGTGGCACAGAGCTTCCTGTGGTTTTTTGGATAATACCAAAGGTGTAAAAAGGGATGGGGTCAGTGGCCAAAGTGATTGTGTCAATGGGGTACTTAAAGTTGGATATAAGAAGATGGAATGAAATTATCCAATGGGGTACTGAATTCCTTACAAGAAGTTTTAAAACTGTTATCTTGAAAATAGCATGGGCAGCCACAGTTCATTATATTTGCATTGCAATTTACAATGACATGTGAGAATTCATGGAAGGCCAGCTGCCGGCTATGAACAGAGGAGCAGATTGTACGAATGATCAAATATGATGTAAGATCAAGGGCTGGAGGCTGAAGCTTGAAATTAGATTAGTCAACGGGGGATTCATCTTTCAATTTTTTTTATGCAAACATTTCTCGTTTAAGGCTTTTCTTTTGAATCTAGAGTGGAGATAAAAGCGGCTGATAGGAATGGGATAAGAAAATGGCACTTTCAGAATTCCTCTCTCAAGCTAAAAAAATCAACACTGATAAAAGCCGTGTTTTCTGCTATCCCTTCATACTATATCTCCTCGTTTATCTTCCTAAAGGTGGTCACCAATCAGATAAATTCACTCAATAGATAGTTCTGGTGGGGTTCTAAGGAAGAAAATAATCATGGTTGTTGCTGGAAGAGTTGGAAGTCCATATGCAGAACAAAGCAGGCAAGTACAATGAGTCACTGTGTAGCCCATCTCTGCTCTTTCCTAATTTGTTTGTTGGGCTTTCAATAGAGATGGTTCCAATCCTCCTCCTTGCATTTTGAACTCATAAATTTTATCATTCAGCCAAAATAACAAAATAGCAAGCTCTAATGGTGTTAAAGCCAAGAAAGAAAAGAAAAGACAGAGAGATATTAGAGAGAGAGAAAGAACTCGAGTAATGTTGAAATGCTTGCTTAACTTTATTATTACTGTGTTAATCCTTATATACAGATCAACCAAAGGTATACAAGAAGATAACATCAACTAACTAACTCCACTAAGTCCTGTAACAAACTACTTCCACTAATAATTACACAAATGAAAGAATGACAACTGTAATCCACTAATGCTAAAATACAATGAATAAAACTACAAGGCAATTTACAACTTGTACACTCTAGCTACAAATCGTATACTTTCACTGCAGTCTTCATCACATCAGCAACCTTTATTTCTAATAGTACCCCTCAAGATGGAGCATATATGTTGTTAATGCCCATCTTGCTCAATAGAGAGTGAAACTGAGCACTGCCTAAAGCCTTTGTCATAAGATCTACCAATTGGTTTTGAGATGCTACATGAAGAGTTCTGACAAGACCATCTTGAATCTTCTCTCTAACTAAATGGCAGTCTGGTTCTATGTGTTTAGTTCTCTCATGGTACACAGGATTAGCTGCTATGTGGATTGCTGCCTGACTGTCACAGAAAAGAAGAGTCTCCTTTGAGTGATCAAACTTGAAAGTCTTTTAACAGTGGCAAAAGCCACATTAACTCACACACTACGAAGGCCATTGCCCTATATTCTACCTCGAATGAAGACCTTGATATTGTATGTTGCTTCTTTGACTTCCAAGAAATCAAAGAACCTCCAAGAAATACACAATACCCTGTCACAGATCTTCTTGTGTCTGGACAACTTGCCCAATCAAAATCTGAGAATGCCTTCAATTGCAGATCAATGTGACTAGGAAAGAACAATCCCTGACCTGATGACCTTTTTATATACTTTAAGACTCTGTGGGCTGCTGCAAGATGCACATTGGTAGGTTTAGCCATGACTTGGCTCAGTTTTTGCACAACGAAGCTTAAGTCTGGTCTTGTTACTGTCAAATACAATAATCTACCAACCAACCTTCTATATGTAGAAGGATCATCAAGATAATCCCCATCTAATTGACATAACTTTAAGTTCTGTTCCATAGGAGTTATGACTAGTTTGCATCCTAGCATTCCACTGTCAGATAGAATATCTAGTGCATATTTCCTTTGGCATAAGGAAATCCCCTTTGTGGATCTTGCTACTTCTAAGCCAAGGAAGTATTTTAAATTTCCTAGATCCTTTAACTTGAATTCAGCATGAAGGGAATTCTTAAGAGTATGTACTGCCTCAATGTTGTTGCTAGCTAGCAAGATATCATCTACATATACTAGTAGAGCAATGAAAGTAGTACCTTGGAATCTGATAAACAGAGAATAATCACTATTGGACTGAATGAAGCCTTGCTTTATTATTGTAGCAGAAAATTTAGCAAACCATTGCCTGGATGCCTGCTTTAAGCCACAAAGAGACTTATTTAGTTTGCACACTAGTTTTGTCTCTCCCTTGCTAGGAAAACCAGGAGGCAAGTCCATGTACACTTCCTCAGTAAGATCACCATGCAAAAATGCATTGTTGACATCAAGTTGGGTGAGGGACCAATTCTGAGCAAAAGCTACAGCAAGGAGAGTCCTCACAGTAGAGAACTTGGCAACAGGAGAAAAAGTCTTTAAGTTATCAAGACCCTCTTGTTGAGTGTACCCTTTTGCAACAAGTCTAGCTTTGTACATTTCCAAGGTGCCATCTGCCTTAAGCTTGACTTTATACACCCATTTGCAACCAATGGGGTTTTTACCAGGGGGTAAGGGAGTGAGAGACCAAGTGTTATTGGCAGCAAGGACAATAAGTTCATTTGCCATAGCTGCTTGCCATTGACGGTTTTGGTTGGTTTGGAAGAAAGAAGTGGGTTCTGAGATGGTAGTAACTGCAAGAACAAATTTCCTATGGGAAGGGGATAAGTGAGCATAGGAAATGTTTGAAGATAAAGGATAAGGGATAGAATGGGGGTTGGGACAAAAAGATGTAGATTTTGCAAGATGATAATGATAATCTTGGAGATAAGTGGGTTGTTTAGTAAGCCTAGAAGATTTTCTCAAAATAGGAGGGGAGGCAGGTGGGGAAGAAATATCTTGGGTAGAATGAGAAGAAGGAGATGTGGTGGCATCAATTGGTGATGAGGAAGGCAAACAAGGACTAACATGATGTGGAGGTGTTGAGGGAACAAAAATTTCTTCAAATTGAGAAGTGAAAACAGAATCATGAGAAGTAGAAGGTGTAAGAAATGTGGAAAGATTTGAAGAAACAAATTTAGACTTAAAAGGGAAAATTTCCTCATGAAAGACAACATCTCTGGAGTTAAGAATTTGATGTGTGTGTAAATCAAGGACTTTGTATCCTTTGACACCAGAAGGATAACCCAGGAAGACACATGGTTTAGCTCTAGGAGTGAATTTTGTTCTGTGAAGAGAAAGAGTAGAAACAAAGCACAAATATCCAAATACTTTGAGATGGGAGTAAGAAGGACATTTATGTAATAGAGCTTCATAAGGAGATTTATTTGACATAATGGGATAGGGCAAGCTCTTTATGAGGTAAACAGCTGTTTGAATACAATGGCCCCAATACTTAAATGGTAAGCCTGATTGAAAACAAAGGGATCTAGCAACATTGAGAATGTGCTGGTGTTTTCTTTCAACAACAGAATTTTGCTGAGGTGTCTCAACACAACTATGTTGATGAATAATGCCCTTTGATGCATAGAAATCAGGCATTTGAAATTCCTAGCCATTATCACTCCTGAGCTATTTAAGTTGACAACCAAATTGTGTTTGGATCATGGTAATGAAAGAAACTAAAAGTGGTCTAGCTTCAGACTTGCATTTCATGAAATAGATCCAAGTACTTCTAGTACAGTCATCAACTAGAGTTAGAAAATATATGTAACCTTCAACAGTAGGTTCATGATAGAAACCCCAAATATCAACATGAACAAGATCAAAAGCACAAAGTGAGAGATTATTATGATGTGGAAAATGAAGTCTTTTCTATTTTGCCACAGGAGTGTTGTCTTGAGAATGAGAAAAAATAGGTAATATATTGGAAAGAAAAGACATTTTAGAGAAAGCAAGGTGACCAAGTCTGCAATGCCAAACATGAAAGTCATTATTAGACTGTTTTATGGAACTAAGACTATACAAAAAATTGTGCAAGCTAGAATCTGAAGTAGTAATAGCTGCAACATGATGGGAAGAAGGAGAGAGATCTAAAAGGTAGAGTCCACTGTGTTGTTTACCCATACCAATCATCCTCCATTGGAAGAGGTCCTATATAAAACAGTAATTGGACAGAAAGAAAATGCAGCAATGAAGAGAAGAAGTGAGTTTTAAGACTGAAATTAAATTGAAGTCAAAAGATGGAACACATAGGACATCTGTAAGAAGTAATGTGGAACTAATTTGCACAGAACCAATGTGTGTTACTGTGACAGACTGACCATTAGGTAAATTTACACTAACATTGTGTACAACCAGCATACTAGTAAAGAATTGAGTGGTAATGACCATGTGGTCGGTTGCACCAGTTTCAATGACCCAATCAGTATGAGAAATAGAGGATTTGTCAATATATTGGCTAGAGAAAACATAATGGCTTAAATTTGGTTTGCTATAAGATGCAAGACACATAGGAGAACCTGCCATATTCGATGGGGGTTGTGAAGATGGTTGAGTCATAGTTACCAAGGTAGCAGCTTGATGTGCATTCTGATATGGACTTTGGTTGACAGAAGGCTGGCTTGTAGAGGCATTGGATGAATCAGATTGAGGGAAATTCTGATAGGTCTGAGCAGTCAACATGTTGAGTAATTGTTGGCATTGGGCTGTCAAATTGTTGATGTTCTGATTTCCATCTTGAGGAACTGATGGAATAGGAAAATAGCCTAACACTTGGTTAGCTACTGCAATGGTTCTGTTGCCATTATTACCAGTGTTTCTTCCACGAAAACCTGGTGGGTAACCATGCAACTTGTAGCATTTCTCTGCAGTGTGACCTTTAAATCCACAATGGGTACAAGTAGGTTTGTCTTTTCTAGGGTATTGGGACTGCCTAGTGTTGTCAAAATGAGATAGCAGTGCATTGGGTCCAACATTAGGATATGTGTAGGTCTGATTCACCCCATTGTCCATCCTAGAAATAAGAGCAGTAGTCTCCACACTTGGTAATCCATTGGGTAAAGGTAATATCCCTACTCCCTTTTGCTTTTCATGGTTTTGGATTAAGGAAGACACCTTATTTATACCAGGCAAAGGTTCCATCAAGAGAATTTGGCCTCTCACAGCAGTATATGACTTATTCAAACCCATTAAGAAACTATGAACATAATCATAGTGTTGATACTCTATCAAGGTCTTGCTTAAACCACAGACACACTTTGCACCACAAGCACAACTAGGTATAGGTCTATAGTTTAGAAATTCTTCCCAAAGAACTTTAAGGTGAGTAAAATAGTCATT
Source organism: Fagus sylvatica (assembly GCA_907173295.1). Taxonomy (NCBI): domain Eukaryota; kingdom Viridiplantae; phylum Streptophyta; class Magnoliopsida; order Fagales; family Fagaceae; genus Fagus; species Fagus sylvatica. The sequence goes on along the minus strand of OU015762.1, from coordinate 8,394,112 downwards.
TACAGATAAGCTTTCTTGCTTAAGAGAGGCTATAGCTTGCTTCAAATGATGAACTCTAGTGCCATTGCTCTGGCTATACCTGTGTTGCAGGTCATCCCAAACCTCTTTAGCTGTGTGAGCATACAACACAGTAGCATAGATCTGGCATGATAAGCAATTTGTAATCCAAGAAAGGACTAAATCATTGCATCTTTGCCAATTAGAAAAGACAAGATCTGACTGATCATTAGGTTGCAAAATTGTTCCATTTACAAACCCTAGCTTGTTCTTTGCTGAAAGTGCTCAAGTCATAGAAGTTCTCCAAGATTGATAATTGTCTCCAGTGAGAGGATCTGGTACTATGCGAATTCCAGGATGATCTCCATTGTTGAGATAGTAGGGGCTTCAAGAATTCTCAATAGGAACAAGAGTACCTTGATTAGGAACAGAAGAAGAAGTAACAACAGCTTCAGTGGAAGCCATTTTTTAAGAGTATAGATTGATGAAAAGAAGAAAGAGTTCTCAGTAAGAACCAAGAAAGAAAATCTGAGATGAACAAATTTTAATGGAGTATTTGCTCTGATACCATAACAAAATAGCAAGCTCTAATGGTGTTCAAGCCAGGAAAGAAGAGAAAAGACAGAGAGATATTAGAGAGAGAGAAAGAACCCGAGTAATGTTGAAATGCTTGCTTAACTTTATTATTACTATGTTAATCCTTATATACAGATCAACCAAAGGTATACAAAAAGATAAGATCAACTAACTAACTCCACTAAGTCCTGTAACAAACTACTTCCACTAATAATTACACAAATGAAAGAATGACAGCTGTAATCCACTAATGCTGAAATACAATGAATAAAACTACAAGGCAATTTACAACTTGTACACTCCAACTACAAGTCGTATACTTTCACTGAGTCTTCATCACATCAGCAACCTCTATTTCTAATACAAAACATAAATCTATAGGGTAGTTCTTGTTTCCATATTAAAATGGGGCCTTCATATATCAGCTCTAAATAAAAAAAAAAAAAAATTTAGCATGTAAATTCTAAAGCATGTAGAAAATTTATTCAATATTGCATTTCAATATATATTCAATAGTACAATAAAGAAGGTATCTTTAATAGTACAAAAATCTCATTATAATACATTAAAGAGGAAAATTTCATACTTGATACAGGAGAAAGAAAAAAAAAATACATGACTGCTATAGGGGAAGCTACAAGATTGATTATTTTATTTAATGTTATATATCATAAACTTACCCTATCATGATGACAACCTTCATAATAAGTCATCATCCCAGTGCACCTGTGGTTATAGGAGATAATTTCAATATATTAGAATAATAAGCTTTGGATTCTAAATAATGATATATAGTATGCTGAATGAGGATTTCCCTAAAATAAAAAGAATTCAAGAGATATTTGTTATCAATAACTTAATGTGTAAACTAAACATTCATTCATCTCTTACTAGTAAGAAATTCATGATGCAAGAATTCCCATTTGCGGGATTAACAAATCCCAACTCATTCAGTATTTGTAGAATCGATCGGGTACCCATTTACTTAGATTTTACTTAGAACGAGAATGTCACACTCTCTCCAATCATGGAAGACAATTTAGTATCTGGGGAGCAGTCTCTACCATTTCTGCAACGTTCAGAACCACCAACTTCTGCTGCCTCTGAAGAGGCTCCTGAGATTCTTGATACGCATTTTGCATTTGGTGAGTGCATTTTTCTCATCTTTGGATCTATGCATGGAACGTGAGGGTTACAAGATCCTACATTGTTTTGCATCTGAATGTTGTCTTTGTGTGTGGCAGGAGATATTTCTCCTGGACTGGGAATTATTCGATCAACGCCCCCTGTTTGATAAGGACACAGTGTTGTCTAATAAGTACGGTTGGTCATATAATCTATAGAGTTGTTTTTTTCTTCTGGTACTAGTTTATTGATATATATATATATATATATATATATATATATATTTATATATAATGGACTTTGTAGATTTATGAAGAAGTCGCTTGAAGATTGTAGTGATTTATTGCGGAAGAAGAGGGATGTCCCTTTCTCTGCTTTAGGGGTGTGGAGGCTGAACAATGTTCGTAGAAAGGACCAAATCTTTTATGAGCCTTCATTAACTGGTAAATGGACCTTTCCCTTTGCCCTTTTTCTGTTCCATTAGGCATCTTTTTTAAGGAATTCATTTTCTGATTCCACCTGCGGGGTTGTCTATGGATCTTTGTAATATACTAATATTTACAAGAAGGACTGCATATCTACCAAGCCCCATTTGGTTTTCTCCGAGGAAGATTTTCCAGATCCTAGGGTTGCTTCATCTCTTGCTTCAACTACTGATGCTATCCCAGAGTTTAGGGTTGCAAAATCTCCTACTCGCACAACTGAAGCCATCCCAGAGCAGGTTGCTCAATCTCCTGCTCCTGTGCCTGACCTTGACATGGAAATGGAACGTCCTCGGAATGTTGAAGGCTATGATGGCAGCAATTTCTTACCTGAATTTGTGCCTTCTCCATCTAGATCCATGGCTTCTCCTCTTAGAGGAGATGATTTTACTCATGCAACCCCCATTGAGACTGAATTACTGCCTACACCAGATCTTGCAGCATCCACTGGCACACGTAGGTCTGAGCTGGAAACCCCAATGACATTTTTTGAGGAGCGACTAGGTTTAGAGAGCACTGCTCTTTCAGATATTCCTGGTTTGATGAATTCTGCAGAAGCAGATGCAAGTTCTTGTGCATTATGTTTGCTTTTTATAGAAATCTTGCTATCTTATAAATATTCTCGCTTTTAAGTTAATCATGTTTTTCTCTCCATCAACTTCTTACTGCATAATGTTCAAGTAGAAGAAGATATATATGTGTTACGTCTCTCATTTTCTTATGTGAGCCATGTGCCATGAGGATTGCCTTCAGGTTAGAGCTTAATAAGAGACTGCACAAAGTACGTTCTGTGCATTAAGTACATGTCTCACCCTTTAAGGTTGTTACATGATTGTTAAACTATTTGTTAAACATTTCATATCACGTGAACTTTACATTCGTTACTACCCAGCTTCTTTAAGGTTATTATAGTATGTTAAATCTATGATATATGATATTTACAACTTGCTATGGAACATCCTTGTCCTTCACCTCATGCTGTCCCTTAAAAAAAGTAATAGCTAGTTCTGTTTAAACAGTAAGGTGAACAAATATTCTGACTCATCTAATTGTTTCATCATAGGACCTTTATTTTCTGGAAGCAGATAACAATACGCCAACAGGTAAGCTGAAAATTGCTTTATATTGATCTATGATTTTATAAATTTTGAGTGTTTCTCTGTTGTATGAAATTGTAACCAAATTAGGTGAACAGATTCCATGAATTCTACTTTTTGTATGCGTTGTGAATAACATATCTATGCTTATTGCAGGATCCGAAGGTACAGGGGGAGTTGACTCATTGTCTGTGAGAACCAGGTATTAAAAAAAATATGTTAGTAAGCTTGTTAACTACATTTTAGTGGATAATTAATAAGTTTTTTGTTATTTGTGTGCAGGGCTGTGGCTCAGTATTTAAAAAGACATTCTCCTATTGACCCAATCTAAGTATGAACAAGATTTTAGAAGGAAAAACCAGAAAGCAATGTGCTCGAATATTCTTCGAGACACTGGTAACTTTCTGAAACATTTCCATGTAGCCATCCTTGAGGAATATTAAGGAAAAAAAAAAAAACTTCACTTTTTGCTGGGTTGCAGCAGCACAAGTCAGTTTTTAAGTGTCTTATCATTTGAGGATATGCTTCAACTGGGTGATGATGTGCATAACCAGCTTATTTTATTGGATGTATAGGAAATTCACTCACTTGAATACTCGAAAATTATGTGATTGTGTATCATCTTGTTAGCATTTGGTTAGTTTCTTGTGTTGCAAACTTGACAGCGGCTTAGTCTAAAGAATATCTCTTTGTCCTTCATATTCTTGTCTTGAAATTGTGGAACTGTTTGTTTATTATCTACTTATCTTGCGGTTTCTTCTTCCATGATAACACTTGGGTACTTTCTTGCATGGAGGGGATGCCATGGATAGTTTATCAATCAAGTACAGTGATTTCATTTTAATTTCCTAGGTTCTTAGCTTATTACTGCCAATCTCAGGCTTGAATGCTGAAGTATTAGAACTTCCGTCTTCATCTGGCTGTCCTTTGCTGGGTAGTTTTTCTAGTTGAGCAGTTTTTGTGCGAACACTCATTATGTTCTTTGGTGCTTGGTTGCAAGTATCTGTTAGGAATATTAGGGGAATGCAAAGAGAATTAAGGCTTTGAGGCACGAATGAATCGCTGTCTTTAAGACTAGATTTGCCCCCTCTCCTTAGAGATTGCTAAGGGTTCAAGCAAATTAGTCTCCAGGATACAACAAAACCAAAAATTAATGATAGCAATTCAATTAATTCTTTTAGAACTTCTTAGAACATAAATGTTTTCTGCATATAATAACTGAACACGAAATTCCTTTTAATTGCAAGTGTATATTAGTCAAGAGTCACCATGAAAAGGCATCATTTCAGCCTTTAACAGTCATTAACTGCCTTTAATTGCCATGATCCAGTCGCCTGGATTGATGGTCCAGTCGACTGGATCAGGCAGAAACTCCCAGGCACGACATCCAGTCGACTAGACCACCAATCCAGGCGATTGGATCAGCCAAATACATGTCATCCAGTCGACTGGATTGGTGGTCCAGTAGACTGGATTGGGCAGAAACTCCAGACTTTCAAATCTGTCAAATCCAGTCTACTGGATCTGGATATTACAACGTGTTTAGATATTAAATATCTAACAGTATCGACATTATGTGATTTCATTCATCCCAAAATCACTACAAAAAACTTGGTTTATTTCAACCCATTTATTTCGAGGGTTCATTAAAAACCCTCGAAATAAGCCTAGGAAAAAGCGCGCGAGAAAGATATACTACACCTATTTCAACTGTCATTAATAAACCCTCGAAATAAGCATGAAAAAGGGAATTGACTCAATTGAGTCCTCCTACTTCAACGGTCATTAATTAAATCCTAGAAATAAGTATTAAAAAAAGGAATTGAGTCCTCCTTACTTTGACAATCACTAAAAGCTTCAAAATAGTTTAAAAAAAAAAAAAAAAATCCTAAATCGTATACAGCTTCTTTTTCTCAGTAAAAACTCTCTCACTCTCTAACTGAAGGGGAGGCCCCAATATATTTCTTCCTCGTCCAGGGTGTTGCAAAACAATTATTGGGGTTAGGGCACCAAAATATTTCTTCTAGTATCAGATTCTGAATCATCTTCCACCAAAGCTTCTCTCTCTCTCCCATATCCGATTCTACATGGTATGATCTTCTACGGCTTTCATTTCATTGCATTACACTCGGAGTTTGTCTTTGAAAAAAGTTCGAATGGAGAATTGGCTTTGTTTAGGTCTGATTTATTTATTTTATTTTTCTGGTTGTTTATTTCAATTGCTTTGAAATTCTAGCTCATATCGTTAACTTGTGCTGGAATTTGAGTTAGATTACATTTCTTTGGATTCATTTTGAGTCTATTTGGTTGGTGATAAATGATAGGAAGATAGATGATTTATTGAAGAGTTTTGGATTAAATCGGTTTTGTTTGAGATTTAATTTTTCTTCTTGTTTCTTTCAATTGCTTAAATTTCTGGCTTAAATCGATTTCTTATGTTGGATTTTGAGCTCAGCTATTTAGATATTGAGCTTTTGATGCGTATTCTATATGCTATTTTTCGTAAATTCTGGTTTGACTTGAGCTTATATTATTCATTGATTTTTGCTATTTGAATTTTAGATGAAAAGTAATAAGTAAAGCTGTAATTTTCAGATTTTATGTGGAAAGATTAGGTCCTGAAATTTTTAGATTTTATTGCATTATTCAGATCTACTAGCTGAATGATTTAGGGTTTGATGATAGTTTAAAGTTGGGGTTCAAAATCAAAGCTTGATTGTCAAGCCGAAGAAATTGGAGTTGTTTTAATTACTTTGTAGTTTTTGGTGCAATGGTGTGTGTATCTGTAAATGGAGATTCTAGAATCAACAATGCCTTTGTTTGTTGTTGTTCAATATGAATGATTAGAATTCGATTAGTAGATTAAAGTTGTTTGCTTACTTTCTAAGAATTTGTGTGTTTGGTTTGTATTTAATTCTGATTAAGTGGAATGATTGAAGCAATTTTGATATATGGTTAAGGAGAGCTCACATTCAAGAGGCCTTGAGATTGGTGGGGGCTTTCAATCTAGCTGATTATCATGGGGCACTCTTGCCGAGTTATAGTTTCTTTTTAAAGAACTTTAACTTTTATGGGCATGCTGAATTTGGTTGGGTTTTAAAAAGTTTTTTAGATGTATTAATCTATTGCTTATGCATTCTTTTATTTGCAGACATCATCTTTATTTCTTCACATTTTTAAGGTTCAGTTTACACAGAAAAAAAAATAAATAAAGAATTGTTCCCTATTAAGCAATAAAGAATTTTTTTAAAAAAATAAAAATAAAAATACTTATTCCGAGGGTCAAAACCCTCGAAATAAGTTTTTTTTTTTCTTTATCGATGGTTATGACCCTCGGAATAAGTATTTTTTTTTCTTTATCAATGGTCCTAACCCTCGATACAAGTAATATACGTGAAGTAACCCAACACTTTCTATCGAGGGTCCCAACACTTTTTATCGAGGGTTATGACCCTCGATAAAGAGAGAATACTTTCTTCGAGCTTTGCGTAGGCTGTTGAAACAGATTTTTCGACAGTGTTTCCATTGACGCCTTTCAGTGGCCATCTTGACCATCGAAACAACCTTTTTCGAAGATTTTTAATACTTATTTTGAGGGTTTTGACCCTCGCAAAAAGTCCTTTTTTTTTTTTTTTGTAGTGAATACTACGGTTTTCTTTTCAACTAAGGTTGCATACTTTATTTTATACTAGTCGCAAATCCGTGTGATGCGCAAAAACATCTTAATTTTGTGTGTAAATATATAAGAAATTTTTTTATAATGTAGACCTGTGAACACTTGTAGCATCAACTTCTTGAATAGTTTCAATTATCATCAAATTTATGCAATGAAATATATATATATATAAGAATCTATACCACAAAACAAAACAAATCCAATTTGACCATAACACAAAACACAGAACTACACACAACTCCAATAAAAAAATCAATGAGAAAAAAAATACCAACAACCACAAAACTACAACATAAGGTTCAGAATCCACAAATCCAATAAAAAAACTAAAAATAAAAACTACAAATCTAGTAATAACACATACCACAAAATCCACAAATCCAATCAAAGAGCAAAAGGGGAAAATTTTGCATCTTTCATACATAAACCACCACAGAAGCACAGGGGGCAAAAAAAAATTTCGAAGGCATCACCAATTGTTGGGGTAATGGAGAGTTTAAATAGGAGATTGAGGGTGTAATCAATTGGGGAGATGAAGAGGTGAGGGATATGAAGAGCCAAGGGGGAAAAACTCATGGGAGATGAAGAGGCGAGGAGGGGGGAGAGAGTGGGAGATGAAGAGGCGAGGGGGAGAGAGTGTGGGAGATGAAGAGGTGAAAGATGAGATGTGTGTGAGAGAGAGAGAGAGTGAAAATGAGGATAGGATGACATGGACGTATGTGGGTGCAGGGATTATGACGTGGCAGTGTTTGAAGGAGGAAAAAAAAAATTTCTCTCTATTTCAACTTTTAATTTATATTAGTAGCAAACCCGTGCGTTGCGCAAAAAAAAAATTTTGATATGATTTTTTATGGAGTATAATTGAAAAATTATAATATGGAATTTGTAGTTTAAACATTACATATATATTATTTAAAATTACATTTAATTTATGTAAGCTTTCTTTAGGCAAACAACCTTTTGAGAGAAAATTATAATTCATCAATCAAATAAATGGGTTAAATTTGTAGCCACAGTGGGTGTTAGAAAGTCTGGAGCATCCTCCATCCAAATAAATTCTTGGGTTATGGTAGTAGCATGGATGGCAAGCTTGCCTGTGCAAGCTTTTCTATTATATAGTACTGTCATCTTCCTTTCAACTATAGTCATTCAACTTTATTTATAACACACGGTGAGGTCTTTTATCTCAATGGGCAAAACAAAATTTCCATTCAACTAATTTTATAGTGAGTAAGATTTAGTATAAATCATGTACCAAAAACAAACTATTCTTCTAAATGTCAAAAAAGTTTAATTTTCAAAATAATTTTTGTACAAATCATGAAATATTCCATTAGTTCTTCTCACAACTTATTTAATCTACATAGATAAATAAATTTCATCACAATTCAACCTTCCTAAAATCCATCAAGATTTTCCCAAAATATACAATATTTATATGTTTAATGTCGAGCCTTTGGAATGGAAGCTTCTTAGTTCGAGCTTGGTACTCTTCCTAATACTTGCAGATTTCTCTACATTATATAACAAAATTAATTAGCATGAAACATTAAATATTTTGGAAATATTTTAACTTATTTAATCTACATAAATAAATATAGTTCATCAGAATTCAACCATCCTAAAATCATCAAGATTTTTCCAAAATGTACAATATTTATATGTTTAATGTCAAACCTTTGGAATGAGAGCTTATATTAGTTAAAGCTTGGTACTCTTCCTAGTACTTGCAGATTTCTCTACATCATATAACAAAATTAATTAGCATAAAACGTTAAATCATTTGACAATATTTAATTACCTATCAGGGAGAGTCTCTCAAATAAGTAGGGGTAGATCAATTGAGTAATTAACTAATTGTCTTATGTAGAATGGCAACTGAAAGCATGCAGCAGTCACCTATTCTAAGGTTAACATTTCACAAAATCTATCTAGGAAACCATTTTGAGGTTATGTTGTTGTTACTCTAGATTTATTTGACAGTGGTTAAACAAAAAACTAAAAAAACAACCAAATTAAGCATTAACCCAACTTTCCAATATACATAGCTAGAAATTAAATCTAAGCCAAGTCTTAACTCAAGCATTTAGTCAAACATGTAGAGGTGATTTCAACTCACCTAGTAGGTACATTGAATGTTATTACAAAAAAAACAACCCAAACTTCCAACTTCTTCTTCTTCTTCTTTATCTTTTTTTGTTAACACCAAGTTGACCTGGACCTAACCGACTTCATTACCTAGATATCCTCATTTTAGAGACTCAATTCCATTTGGTTTAGGTTTGTTTTTTTTATTTAATTTGACTTTTTAATATTGAACCTACCTAATTATATATACATCTTATATTTCTTTATTTTTTTTATTGGGGCTATTTTAGTTTTTTTTTTTTAACAAAGTAATTAGTAGTTCTTTATTTTTGTGAGATGTAACTTAAGACCACAATAAAGTAAATATACAATTAAAGAACTTTAGGAGATCGTTTTGAACTCTATAGAGTTAGCAACCAATTAATGCATAAATACTCTGCTAAAAAAAAATGGTTATGAAAATTGAACATAAATACATTTATTTATTTGGTATTAGGTGGCAGCCCACAATTTTAAGAGTTGCTTTTATTTAATTCTAGTTAGTAATTTAAGGCTCTCTAATTATTGTACCTTTAAATAACGTGCATCAGATTAGGAGTTTTTTTTTTCCCATTTAATTTAGTAATTGATTGTTATATATGTATAGTTTCAAAACTATGTGACAAAAAAAAGGGGAAAACTGACTTTTGACATTATTTCCTAATTTTGAGACTTTGATATCATTTGATTAAAAAAGAAAAAAAAGAGACTTTGATATCATAACATCAACTTTGTATCTGTTTATGATAAAGTTTAGTAATTATATGAAAGTTTTGCATTATGATGATCAAAGTTTATTTTCAAATAGTTTTATGAGATGAACATTTTTTTTTTTTTTTACCAAAAAATAAACTATAAAAAAGGCAAAATGGTAGTGGTTGTTAGCTTGCATCCTTGAACAAATAAAATACTCTTATGTGTTTATCCTTCTTCCTAACCCTCCATCAACATCGTCTACTCTAAAAATATATATATATATATATATATAATATAAAATATATAAATATTATATATTATGGTGGACATAGTCTCTTAAAAGATAAAAGAATTGGTACAAATGACAAATGTATGATTGTTGTTCTTAAAGATTTATTTTTCTTGGGTTTGTGATGAATGCACAAATTTTTTATTAGTATTTTCTATAGGTTTTCTATCATTTACAAAAGCTGAAAAAAAAAATAGTTATATCCATATATTAATGCAAAAAACATAATTCATAAGACATTCCTATTTAGGAAGATTACTGAATATTCTAATGTTGTAATTTGGGTTTCGTATCACCAATGATGTTGATGGCCTAGTATGCTTAAATGCACATGAGAAAAAAATGAGAAAACCAAGAGGCATAAACAATGAAGCTTGATTTAAACCAATGCAAAAGTGATTGACACATTTTGTCAAACACATGGTGTGCAATCAAAAGAATGTTTTGCAATATGAATCCACCCAAAAGTTATATTAAAGAAAGGAAGAACCTAAAGGAATAGCAAACTTTGATAAATAATATTACTATATTAAAGCAAGAAAGGAAACACCTTGTCTCCATTCATCCCATACAGGCCTTGGAATGGAGGATTTGTTACAATAAAAATAATACTGAAAAGGAATGGAAAACTTTGCCAAAGCATTAAAAAATTTAGTACATTTAGAAGTGACAGAAACATTTGAGACAGTCCATGAAACATGGGAATTAGTAAAATAGATCAAGCTTTGCATCTCCTTCCACTATGATGTTGAACTCTTTTGCCATAGCTAATTTAAGCAACCACAAAATTACATCAACCTCAGCGTTTCCTGCCTTGCCTAAGCAGTGGTGTGTAGCCCAACCTTTGATTATTTCCCCTTTATCATCATGAGCCACAATAGATTTTGAACTAAAAACCTCACCCTTCATCATTCATTCTTATTTGAATCAAATTGGTGATATAGCTCTATTAGATGACACATCTTAGATAGTGCAACCACAGTGATCACCTAATTCTCTCCAATCTGAAGGTTTTTTTGATATTCAGCAAACAACAAAATTCCTAGAAGAGAGCCTTGGATCTAGCGTGTGAACAACTTATTGCAAAATAAAAAAATAAAAATAAAAAGCAGGTTTTAATCTCGACAAATTCGGAAATACCGTAACCTATTCCACAAAACACACAAATCCAATTTTACCATTCCACAAAACACAAAAATCAAACCCATAAGCCAAGGCTCAAAACCTACAAATCCAAAAAAAAAAAAAAAAAAAAAAAAAAAAGCAAAGGGGATAAAAAGTGTACCTTTTAGACACAAACCACCATACAACCACCGGGAGAAAAAACAAAACTCAAGAACAACATCAGCAATTGTTGGGGGAGCGGGTACTATAGGTTTAAATAGGGGATTGGGTAGATGAGTGAGGCAAAGTAACGGTGAGCAATCAATTGGGCAATCAGTGAGGTGCAATCAATTGGGTAAATTGGTGATTTAATGGGTATGAAAAAAAAAACGGAGAGGGAGGTTAGGAGTTGGGAAGAGAAAGAAAATAGTAGGGAAGAGGCGTGGGAGATGAAGAGGCTGAGCCTATGAGAGAGAGGGAGTGAACTAGTGAGTAGAGATTCTTACGTGACGGTGTTTGGAAGAGGGTCAAAAATTTCTCTTTGCTTCAGGTTTTAATTTATACTAGTCGCAAACCCGTGCGATGCACGGAAATTTATATATATATATTTTAATTTTGTGTGAATATCATAATGTTAAGAAACTATAAAAAACTAAAATGAGAATCTCAATTTTGATGAATAGTTTTGAAAAGTTGTTAGAACCTGTTATATTTTCAAAGAACAAAAAAGAGCGCTTGAATTGAAATGAAAATATAAATTTCATCTAACAATACATTATAATTCTTCACCTAACATTTATACAAAAGCATTGTAGAAATAATCTAGCATCAAATCAGTAGGTAACAATTTTTTTTAAAAAACCTCTTCAAAATCATTAAATTCAAAACCGATAACAATTAATTTATGAACAACAAAAAACACATATATAACAAAAAGATTAAACAAAAAGACTTAACACTTTGCTACACTTTACACAATAATCAACCACTAATGACTAACTTACGCATCTTTCAAAAGGTAGGAGAAAAAATATATATTATTCTGTTAAAAAAATAAGATTTACATTTAAACCACAAACAATCAATGTATCAATACAGACATAATTACAAACCTTGAAAATAAGATAATTTCCAACCTTTGACCAAATATCTTTAACCCCTTTGAATATAGTCGTGGACATTTTCTATAAGCTTTCTATAAATCTTGACAATAAAAAAAATATCTAACATTTATATTATAGGAACTTACATTATTTGTTTGGTAATGTGGTAAAGAAAGTACATATAAGACAGTCACCAAAGTTGCTAGGGGTCATGCTATAAAATTCTATTGCCTCAAGTTCAAGCCTTAATAGTCTAGTAATCCAGCCAATGGGCTGTTTACAAATGGCTAACCAACTACTAACAGCTAACAACCTTTGTTACAAAAGATAGGGTCGTTACAATAAGATCCTAAGCCCTAACTACAAAATAACTACTTTTGTTGCAAAAGCTTGGTTGTTACAATAGCTTCTAGCACTTTGAAATCCACTACATCAGAAATCCCCCTCTTTAGAGATACTTGCCTCAAGTGTAAAGTTTCATTCTGAAGATGATTTTGGTGGTAAGGTGTGAGATGCAGATTGCTGAATGTTGAAAGAATGGAAATTTGCAAGAGTGTTGGCAACTCCACCTTGTATATGCATTATCATTGATTCTTTTTAGCACCTTGCAGGGACCTACTTTCATGTTATGTAGCTTCAAAAAGGGACCAGCATGTTGTCTATCCTTAGTAAGAGTGATCCACACCAAGTCCCATTCTTGGAAGACAATTCTCCTTCTATGTTGATCTGCCTTGGCCTTATACTTGGCATTAGAGGCTTCAATTCTTTCCTTCACCTCTGTCTAGGACCGTGACAGAATTATAGACACAGCAAGCATAATAAAAAATCTGAACAGGGTGCATGCATAACCAATTAACATAATGCATTATTTCCCTGCCACTATTTACAAAATTTTGGCTTGTTATGCAAAGATCAGCAAGCTTTTAAAGCAAAAAAAAAAAAAAAAAAAAAAAAAAAAAAAAAAAAGATAATTCCAGAGTCTTGAAACAAACACTTTGACTAAATAAAATTTCTTTTAGGAAAAGGCATGCAAAAACTTACATTAAAACTTAGCTTGATTTTAACCAATTTTTCTTTTCATATATCCAGAGGTGATCAAGTTCATCCAGATAAATTCTAAGTAGCTCTTAAAAAATAAGTAAGTGTTACAATAGGATATCGTTGAAATAGCTTTTTAGAATTAATTTAAAAGCTACCTCATGCATAGCCATAGCCATAGTATGAATTAAACTTACACTTTTGGTTGAAAAGAAAAAAGTTTGGTTAGTGTTGTATACTCTCCGTTTGATAACCATTCAATGGGGAACTACACAGCCATATAATGGTTGATAGCCCTAATGAACATAATAAAGGAGATAGAGAAACATGTTATTATCTTCAAATACCTACAGATATGGTAAGCATGAAAGCAACTTTCACCCTCCACAATGTAAGGAGACAACATCACTAAAAAAGTGTGTAAACTTTCACGCCACAATTCAGACATGTAGGCTCACCTCTCACAGAAAAGGAGTTATGAGACCAGTTGCATGCCTAGTCGAACCGCCATCTACAGAGGAAACAATAGCTAAAGTATCATATTAATATTTACCAATTTCCATAGTCTTGAATCATTTTGCTAAATTTCTTATAGATTACCTCTATTTTCTACTCTACTAACTCAAACCAATGGCTCTCCATAAACCATTGTGGCAATTAGTCTGCAAAATGAGAACAGAGGCTCTTAGTACTTAGCTACGAAATATAATGCAACAGTCACCAATAAGGAAGAAACACTTCAAGAAATAAACCAATAAGAGCTGCATGAGATATATGATGACTAAAATAAGAACAGTTAAACAAAGCCATTCCAATAAGTGGACAACTTCATGGTATATGCTAAGGATGATGCTCTTTCTGCAGACATAAATAATGGAAAGTTCATGAGAGCAAGTCACTCTGGAGGTAAAACAGGCAAGATGGAAAAAAGGAGTGAATTATTCAATACAAGCAGAGCAATATGTAATATGGTATTTTTCCCTTTTTTCATTAGATTTTAATTGTTAGACAACATGAAGCCATAAACAGAAAATCCATTCTGATTTTAAACCCAAACACAAAATCCCATACAACACAAACCCCCACAAAATCAATCAAAAGCAGTACAAAATTAAACCTGGACTTTTTTTTTTAATCTTAACTTAAGGTTCTTATTACGTTGATCGCCTAGTAAGCCTAAATGCACATGAGAAAAAGAAAAAAAAGATGACCAATGGTAACTAAAACCAAGAGGCATAAACCATTAAATTGACTTAAACAAATAAAACAGCGAGTGAGACATTTTGTCAAACATATGATGTGCAGATTCCAAAATGTGAATGAAGAGAGTTTTGCAATATGAATCAACCCAATAATGATTCCCAAGACAAACCAAGCCACATTACAATTGAACATATGATGTGCTAAAATATTTTTCACACAAAAGAGCACTAACCTTGTTGCAAAAAAACAAATGGGGTCGGAACTGACATGTTGAACATCAGTGTGTTGAGCATCAAGCTTTCCTACTGTTTGCTTGGATAAAAATCTGTAGATTATGCAACCAAAGTTTAGTCCCTGATTTCTTGTAGTTAGATCATATTCCACACGTGACTTTATACATGGAAAAAAAAAATACAGAAAAACAAAATCAATTGTTTTCACTTTTATTTTTTTTAAAGAATCTTTTTAGTAATTATATATCTTATTTCCCTTGCTTGGGGTTGATGGAGTATGAACAATCTCATTCTAAACAGTATATACACGCTCTTAAAACTGTGGACTGCCTGAAATCAGATGTTAATTTTTTGATGAGCAAACTTCCATCTACTGCCTGTGTTGATGTGCACTGACTACTGAATGCTGCTACACTAATTTCAGCTTCCTTCATTAGTCTGACAAGTGAGTGTGAATAAATTACTTACTGCCATCTAGCCACGAAGAAGAAAACAATGAGGAAAGATAATTTCTTTATTAACATTCCAAAAACACAGGTCAGAGTGAAATTTTGAGAACACCTCACCTCAAAAACACCACCACCCATAGTCTAAAATTCCTAATCTAACCAAAAAACAATGAGAACAAAGACACCCACAAAGCAAACACACAAAAGCCACATAATTATCCAATATTTAAATTTTTATTAAAAAACCCACCAATCAAAAAAGAGCTTACCTTAGAGTAATTAATCTCTGTGGCGTGGAAACCCAACTGAAGCTATGGCTCAGGATCCATGTCTTTGATTCAAGTTTTGGGTGCCTTTGGCGTAAGAGGGATTCGGGTACTGAAGTTAACAAAATGAAAAAGAGAAGTGGGCATCGGGTAAAATTGTGATGCTGAAGGCTGTACTTAAATAAAGAATTGATGAGAGTGCAGGTTGCTAAATTGGGGAAGAGGAAACGCCGTAAGGCTCGTAACAGTTGATGGAACGAAGAGGCGCATAGGGCATGCCTACGCTTCCGTTTGGACAGAAAACCTAAGCTGGAGATTGTGGGGAAAACAAACGGCCGATTTTAGGGGAGTTTATGGTGGAGAATCCTAAATGAGGCGAAACGGTGAGTTGGATTTAATGGGGAAGTCAAAAAATCAGCCGTTTGTGCTTTTGACAATAATTTAAGATTATGTCTTCGATAGGAACCTCTATCTAGAGTAATATGATGTAAGCACATTTCTTGTGATCTCAACAACTTCAATGGTAGAAATCACCAAATAGAAAATTGATTTCAATTCACTTGGGAAAAGTTTAGAATCCAAAGCACTAATCCTCCCACATGCACCTAAGGAAGTGTTAACTAGTTTAATTTCTATGAAACCAGTAACACCTTTGGTCATCTTCTCTAAGGTTGCATAACGCAGGAAAATTAGCAGAAGAGTTTATGGAGCAATTTGAGAGGCAAAAAACCAAATGGGCTTCCAGACGTCCATAATTTTACAGATATCCTAAATGGGTCACAATTTTTTATCCAAGAGGAGTTATAGGACCACAAGATATTTTCGGAAAGCCCCAAAAGATGCTGTTTAGAAGTGTTTTAATTTATTTCACAATTTTAGTATTTTATTGTTCTTTCTTGTAATTTCATGTCTTAAGTCAATTAGTGTTTACTTAAACAATATAAAACAGGTTATAACAGACTCAATATTATAATTCAATTGTCAATAATATTTATCTATTTAAAAGTTTCTTTTCATTAGTGGAGTCCAGTTCTTTGAATATTGACACAATTCATACTCTTTACCATTTATCGCACTTTATTTTATGTCATTGTATCATACATTCCCATAATAAATTCAAACTTGGCACGAAACATAACAAAATAAATAAAAGGAAGGACCTCCTCATATACTAATGCACTAAGACCAACGTATTATTATACATAAAATATCAAAATTGTCAAAAAAGTAAATTTTAATCTTTTCTGTACTTTAAAATTATACATAAACTTGAGTTTGTGGATTGGATAGTAAATAACATCTAATTCAGAAGAAATTTGGCACGCTTATTAAGAATAAGAGAACATAAAATCTAACCATGAGATTTTCAAAATATTAATCCAATGAAAACTTATTAAATGATGTAAGTGTAACTTGATCATAACAAATATATAAAATAAAAAATAAAAAAATTTCGATCGCACTTAGCTGACATGTAAATTAGTATTACATGGCGAGGTTTTATTGAAAAGGAGGATCACTGGCATAGCTGACATGGTCCTCCAAGAGGATCGAATAATTTCTTGAATTGGAGGGATTTTTCATCTCCTTGATGCGGGGACCAATCTGTCATCAAGGAAAGAGGAGGAAATTGGGGTGTTTTGCGGCCACTAATCCTCCCACATGCAAATCGACTTGTTTGGTGTGGACTTGGGCTTTATTTTAGTTCATACAACTAGGTGGGCCTTATGGTTAATGGGCTTATAAAATAATTTAGACCATATCCAAGAAGAGTTTCTAGTGAACTTCCTGAAGGGAACTGGAAATGGACTCCTGCAAGATAAAAGAATGGGCTTATAAGGGCTTGTTTCATGTGAACTCAGTTCAAGAGGATGCTTTGAAGTGGCTGTCAACAGCTTGAGGAAATTTTTTTCATGCAGCTCAGCTTGGATAGAACTAAGGGCTAAGCATTCAGCAAAGGATTGGTGGAGGCTAATGTAGTTTTCTTTTTCTTTTTTTGCTAATAGGCTAATGTAGTTTTCAGAAGATGTTCAATTACCAAGCACTCGTCTATGTTTTGGTTAGCAATAAAAAAAATATATTAAATAAAGGGTAAAACTTAGGTACAATTCCTTATATTAGATACATTAGATTTCCTAATTGAATTCAAACACATGGTTACATTAACCAATAAAATACAAACAATGTTATCTTTTCCAAGAATATTTAAATTCAATGTATTTGAATTCAGCTAGGAACTTAATGTACTCGACCTAAGAAACTGTACTTAAGTTTTACTCTTAAATAAAACGAGCTTATGTCTAAAAACATTTCACTTTTGTTTAAATAAGAGTAGGCCCAATCCAAAATGAGCCTAGTTGAAAACTGCCATGTGTCGAAAATGATTGGGCTGAATCAATATGGCAACTACACAAACCCAGGACACTTGGACCAATTCACATGAACCCAATATAAAAGAGAAAATGACCCAAAAGCTCATGTGCACAAAAAGAAAGAGGAACAAGAGAGAGAAAATTACTCAAAATTTATAAAAGTAAGTCAAATTACATCTTGAACCGTTGAACGGTTAAAATTTACTTGAATTTAATTTGAATTACACCTTGAATTGAAATTACAAAATTAGTTTGAATTACACTTAACAATTGAAATTCTCCAAAATTAGTTTGAATTAAATCTTCAACGATTGAAACTCGCCAAAATTAATTGGAATTGCACCTTTATAGATTAAAATTCACTAATATTATTTCTTTTATAGAAATGGTTCGGTCTAGTTGGTATTATTGGATTTCATAAATATCACATAATACAAAAGGGAGAATATCACTAATATTATTTTCAATTACACCTGAGGGGTTAAAGTTCATAAAGTAATTCTAAAGTAGATTTAGTATTGACTATTGGAAGCCAATAGGCCAGTTTTCGAATCCAGTGTGGAGGGCATCTAGCACATTTCCATTTCTTAACTTTAAATTTTTGAACCAAAATCAAAGAAGGTAGATAGAGTTGTGTTTGGAATTATATCTTATAATTTTCATTTCTTCTAGATTGTAACAAGGGTCAAAAGCCATATAATTGATTTTTGTTTTTTAAATTGTGCTAATCCTTTTATTTAATGAAATCTCAAGCTTTTCTTCAAGGTTTTTCTTTATTTAAAATCCCAAACCGATTATCCATCATAAGAGTTGCAATCAGGGATTCCAATATTTGTGATCCATTAATCAATATTCTCACAATATAAGACACTTGGGTTATTTTTAAGCTTTACTAACAGGTTAGGAATATAATAGAAGTGCGTAAAGGAATATAGCAGGGGGTGCATGGAAAATCAATTCTATAGGGTACTTCTTGATTCCATGCAAAAATTTAGCCTGCATATATAAGCTTTAAAATTTCTTGAGCATGTAAAATCTGTAGGGTTTTTTACTCTGCATAGCTTTGGCTAAAATTTTATTCAATAGTACATTAAAACACAAACATAATTAATAATGAAAGTTTACATACTTGATACAGGAAAAAAAAAATACATAGGGAAGCTACAAGATTGATTATTTGCTCCAATATTATACATCATAACTTAGAAATCACTATGGCAACCTTCATTATAAGTCATCATCCTTGTGCACCTGTGGAGAAGGAAGATAATTTCAATATTAAAATAATAAGCTTCGGATTTCAGAAAATGACAGCATGCTAAATGACGTTTTCCCTAAAGAAAAAAGAGTTCAATAGATATTCATTATCAATAACTTAATTTGTAAATTAAACATTCAATTATGTTTTACTGTCAAGAAAATTCCTGAGGCAAGAATGACCATTTGCGGAATTGACAAATCCCAACTCATTCAATATTTGTGGCATTGGTACCCATTTACATAGATTTTATTTAAAATTCTAAACAAGCAAACTTGTCTAACAAATTCGTTAACATTAACTTTGTAGCCTTCAAATGGCTATGTCAGGCAATAATTTAATCTTATGTCATCGATAGAGACCTCTATGTATAGAGTAATAAGATGTAAGCCAATTTCTTGTAAATCACATCAATGAAAGAATTCACCAAATAGAAAAAAAGATTTCAGTGGCATATCATGCGTTTAGGTATTATAGAAGAGTAACTGGGCTTATCAAATTTCAAGTGTCACCAATCTTTAACCTTTGCTTGAATAAAAAAAAAATACTAATATAAAGGCAATTGATTTCTAATCGCTATATGAATGTCTCATTCTTCCCTTAAAATATTTGGAATGGCCTTATAAAATTAGATCACGTGGTGTGGGGTGCTACCAAATTATAACATCTACCAAGAATAACAAAATTTACCTGTGACTTGAAGCCTTTGTCTGCGTATATTTGGTCCAAGTAGTTTTTGTCGAATTGAAAGTAGCTCAATCATAACAGCACTCATATTCATCCTTTCTCTTGGAAATTCGACCGAACAAGCAACTCCAATTTCAAGTATCAAAATCAAGCATTCATGACTTTTTAGAATTCTATTTTGACCCTCATTGCGAGTAATGTCATTTATCCTTGTCTCTCCCTCTTCTCTTTCCCAAAAAAGGATAGGATCTATATTGTCAGTTATTCGATTCCGACAAAGCTGCTTTAACAAAGTCATGAAGGTTTAAGCTATCTTGGAAAATATTATCAGTAGGCCTTTTTCCTGTGAACATCTCCAACAATAATATGCCATAACTATAGACATCGCCATATATTGACACCTCATTTCCTAGACCATACTCTGCAATTAGTAATCACATATAACATATACGTAATGTGAGCATTGTTTTATAACAAAAAAAGAAGGAAGAATATATATAAACCTACAAGTCTTAAAAGAGCTTTTTCAATGAAATGTAACAATAATTAATGGAAAATTTGTTATATAAAATTCTATCTTCTAGCTATAGTACATTCTTGTTCAACTTGTCCTCTCATGCTTTAAAATAAAGTAAAAGCCAATGGGAAAAGGAAAACAATCATATTTAAGAAACTTTAATGATATTCACCTGGAGGAGTATAACCAATTGTTCCTCTTATTTTGATGGAGCTTGATTGGTTAATAGAGGAATCTTGGGTAGCGTCAAAAAGGAATCTTGCCAAGCCAAAGTCACCTACGTGTCCAATCATTTCATCATCAAGAAGAACATTGCTAGGCTTGATGTCGCAGTGAACGATTGGTGTTTGGCAATGATGATGAAGATAATCCAATGCATTGGCGACATCAATGGCAATATTCAGTCTTTGAAAAAGACTCAAACTCTTTTGTTCCTCAAGAGTCTCATTTATTCTTGGAGTTGGATGCAACCATTCATCTAGGCTGCCATTTCCCATGAACTCCATTACCAAAGCCTTAAAATCATGACCTTGATAGTCAATACTAGAACATGATGTGAGGACTTTTACAAGATTCCGATGTCTAATGTTTCGTAGAGCCTCACACTCTGCTTTGAAACTTTTGGAAGCTCCATGACGCGAAAGGTTGAGCACCTTGATAGCAACTGTATGTCTACCTTGATCAAGAATTCCTTTATACACGGACCCAAAGCTACCCACACCAATTAAATTAGTGGAAGAGAACCCTTGGGTTGCATTTAGGAGACTTTGGTAAGATAGATTCAAAAGCAAATTTCCCGAGTCACTTGAAGTATTTTCTTTTCTTTTCTTTCTTAAAGAAAAAATAAGTAGAAGTGACAAAACCAGAGTTACTCCAAGAAGCCCAAAAAAGATAGAGATTATTAACTTCAAGGTAAGACTCAACTTCTTCTTTTTCTTCAATTTTTCATATTTACATTTAGGAAGCTGAAATTTAGGCATGCCCCCACAAAGCTTAACATTTCCCATAATCAGAGTTCCACTCGTGTTCTTGAAAATTCTTTCGGTTGGTACCTCACCCTCAAAATGGTTGTAAGATAGATTCAAAAATTGCAAGAAGACAAATTGCTCCAAAAATTTTGGAATTTGGCCAGACAAATTATTGTCAGAAAGATCTAGATTTTGAAGACCTCTTAATGATTCCAAAGATGGAGGAATGATCCCCTGTAAGAGGTTTCTTCCCATGGCTAGATCTTCCAGCTTTACGCAACTACCAAGGCTTGTTGGAATTTTACCAGTCAACACGTTTTCAGAAATATACAAATCTTGTAGATTTATAAATTTTCCTATTTCCATGGGAAGGACACCAGTAAATTGGTTGGTAGACAAAGATAAAGCAATTAGTGAACATGAGAGACCAATGATTTGAGGGGATATCAAACCACTGAGATTGTTATTGTCAAGATTCAAGAGCATCAAATTTTGGCACTTGCTTAGACTTAGGATGTTGCCTTGAAGATGATTCTCCTCTAAATACAAGTCTATCAAGACTGTTAAATTTCCAAAAGAGGATGGAATGTTCCCATAGAAATTGTTTGTATTTAATGCCAAATATTGTAACTTATGAAGCTTTCCAATTTCAAAAGGAATATTACCTGATAATTTGTTTTGCCACATCTCGAGGTCCTGCAAGTTGATCAGATTTCCTATCCCATTAGGAATGTTTCCAAATATTTTATTATTATCCAGAAGCAATTCTGTAAGAGTAGTTGAGAGATTGGCAATGCACTTGGGCAACTCTCCCCCAAAGTTATTAGCATTTATAACCAATGAAGTCAGATAGGTGGCATTAGTCAAAGAACAGAGAAAACTCAAGTCATTTTCCCCTCCATTTCCTAGATTGTTAAAGGTAATCCTGAAAAAGATCATTCTATTTAGCTTCTCCAAAGAAGGAACTTTTCCGCTTAGGTTATTATCGTTCAATTGAAGTAAATACAAATTTGAGGCATTAGATATGGAAACAGGGATAGATCCAGTAAATTGGTTATTGAAAATGCTGAAAGATTTGATATTTGGTAGAGTGATACCTATGTCCGACGGAAGACGCCCTTGGATTTGGTTAAATCCTAATTCAAATTTTTCCAATAAAGATAGATTAAAGATTGAAGGAGGAATTGTACCGGACAACCTATTTACACCCACAAAAAAAATTGAAAGTTTGGTCAATTGGCCAAAAGAATCAGGGATAATCCCACCTAAGTTATTTTCAATTGCATCAAACACTTCTAGAAACGAGAGGTTTCCAAAAAAAGGTGGGATACTTCCTGTCAGATTATTCTTGCGAATATAAAAGTATCGGAGTTTTGACAAAGTGCCAAGTGTTGCAGGGATTTCTCCGGTCAGAAGGTTGTAACTGAAATCAAGGACTTGGAGCTTGGTGCAAGCAGATAAATTGCTTGGAATTTTGCCGCTAAGTGTGTTATTATGCAATTGTAAGGATTGCAATCTGCGTAAACGGCCAATTTCAAGAGGGATTTCATTATGAAAGGTGTTATTTTGAAGGGTTAGATTCCTCAAAAAACTTAAATTTCCAACATGTGGTGATATAGAGCCTACCAGTTTCAGAGATTGCAGGTCCAACACAGTGACCCTCTGATGTCGACGACCACAAGTAACCCCTCGCCATTGGCAAAAGTGGATGCTGTCATTCCAAGATATCATAACCCCAAAAGGGTCAAGAGTGATCTTGGCTTTGAACTCAAGCAACGCCAACCGGTCAGTCTCATTATTCCCGCTAACCACGGAGGTGACTAACAAGCCACACCACCAGAAAAGAATAAAGTTACACATGCAAAAGGATGAGATCCGTGAGGATGGTGGAGCTAAACTCAACTGGGAAAGCCCCATGCAAAGTCGCAGTTGGTACGAGTGGGTGTTGGTTTTTCGAAACAAAACTGATCTGGGTTTGATTTCGCTGCTTAACGCTCAAGGAAAAGCACATTTATAGAGTATGTGGTGCGGACCCACAAGCATTTGGGGAATTAAATTGTAATCAAATGATGTAATGGTCAATGGCCCCGTCACCTTTATAATATCTACAAACAATTCATAACTTATAACTTCACATTGAGAGACCTCGAAATGGGTTATTATTGTTAATTTAACTAGCTGCAAATCTGTGCGATGCACAGGAAAATTATTAAAAATAAAATCTAAATTAATTTTGATTCCTTTTATTTTTTTTATTTTTTTTTTTTTTTTTTTTTTTTTTTGTAGTTCAAAATGTTGTAGGCAAGATCTATAAAGAGACTTTACGAATCGAATTTAGGATAGATTTTTTTGGTTTAAAAAAATAACTAAGAAAGTATTTACCATAGGATAATTAAAATTTAATATAATGTAATTTTTTTTTTTGGCATAAGTTGAATATAGTCCAATTTTTATAAAACACGATTCATGTTTATATTTACCATATGGATCATGTTTCCATCCAAAAATAAAATAAAGGATACTTAAAATAAGAAGAATGACAAATAAATACATGGGCACATGATTATATGATCAAACCTAAATAATTTTCATAACTCATTTCAAGCTCACATGGTTTCATTATAACAAATCCATCCATCTTTCTTCCATTGCCAGCAACAAAATTAAATGAAATACATAAGAAAAAAAAAAAGGAACTCTAAAAATCTTGATGAAAATTGATAATTATGATTATTATTAAAAGATATTTATATTGTGTTTATATATGGAATATATTTTAGTATTAGACATTAATTATGATTGTGTTTTATATATGGAATAATATATTCTTATATTAAAGAAAATATGATGTGTCAAAATTCTAATGGAATGGTTTAATAATAGAATAAAATTTAAATTCAATTAGAAAATATATATTAAAATAATGAGGTGTAAAATTGTGAGATTTTAAAAGCTTATGTGGTGCAACATGATGAGGTCAACCAAAAGTCAAAAAGCTTTGGTTTTATATTATAGTATAGATTCGTTAAAATTTTGGTCCCTATTAAAAAGCGAAGACAATATTAAGGTAGAAAAATTCTCCACCGATATGTTGCCAACTTCCATACAAAAACCAAGCACAAAAACTTAAGCAAAGCAACAATCTGGAAGGAAATAATCATAGCCAAACATATACTATAACGATACAAAAGAGAAAAATATCAATAAAAAATAAAAATTTAAGAACCAACCATTCGAAGAAATTCTATAGATAGAAAATGGCCAACTGACAAAGAAAATCTTAATCTCCTCTAATTTATGTAGAAATTAAATTGAAACAGAAAATAATGGTCAAAAATAAAAATCTATAGTAAAAACCTTTTTGTTTTCATTTTTTTGATGGCAAAGGCTGCAAAGGTACTAGACTCCCATCTAAGAAAACCTAGCTCCATCTTTTCTTCTACACACAAAATAAATAAATAACACAAAACAAAACAAAAATCTTACCTACTTATCTAAGTCCAAAATGAAAGTGAAGGGCTATTGAGTAATTCTATTATTAATAAGTAAAAATGCAATAGTGCATTTGATAATTCAATTTTTTATTATTCGAGCCTTTACAATTTATTTTATTCTAGTCATATTATAATTTATATTGTAGATAGTGTTTCTTTTATTCGTACATATT
The DNA here is from genome assembly GCA_907173295.1 of Fagus sylvatica. Taxonomy (NCBI): domain Eukaryota; kingdom Viridiplantae; phylum Streptophyta; class Magnoliopsida; order Fagales; family Fagaceae; genus Fagus; species Fagus sylvatica. The sequence goes on along the minus strand of OU015762.1, from coordinate 8,369,182 downwards.
TTTTAATTATAAAAGTATACTATAAAAATATGAAATGTATATATGAAAATAATAATAATAATAAAGAAGAAAAGAAAAACTAATTGAATCTCAAAACTCAAAACAATTTTTTTGAGAAATTTGTTACTAGCAATAAACAAGATATAACAAAAAATATAGATGAAAGTTTTGATGGTTAAGATTTATTGTTGAAACTACAAGTCATAAAAGATCTTTTACAAGTAGAAGAAAACACCATGATTAACCAACGAAGTTATATAAAAAAGTAGATTTATTCATTTCCAAATGCATTTATCTCTTACAAAAGTTTATTGATAGCACCTGTTATAGGTGTTTAAACAGAATGAATTTTTCTTTAAAATTAAAATTGATAAAATCTTATCCAAGATTGACCATGTCACAAGAAAGACTAGTAAATTAACCATATTATCAATTGAAAATATGATGTTAACAAACTTTGAATACAAAAACTTAATAATTTGCATCTCAAAAAGTGAGAAGCATAGATTTCATAATCGTTCTTTCTCATGCCAATTATAATGATCTAGTGCCACTTCTTTTTTTTTCTTTTTCGATAATTCAATAGTTGAAGGAGGGATGATTTTGATCTTAGATGTCTCCGTTGGAAACACCAGTAGGTGTTAGCTAAGCTACAAGACTCTTGGTATGCATATAGTGTTAGGCTATGTGGAGCCTAATGTTGTGCCTGATCCGGTTAGGACCGGACCCAACGTTGGAAGCACTACGATTTTAAACGGGTTTTTTTTGTGAGACTTAGTCCATGAAGAGGAGCATTATAAACCACCCTTTGTATTGTTCTATCTAATATAGTGAAAATCGCTACAACTTTATAGACGTAACCATAGTGGTGAACTACGTAAATCTTTGTATCGCGTGATTGTTCTTTACATGTTCTTCTTTATTATTATTATTATTTTTATTTTGCTTCTCACAGGTTATGGCAATTAGGATTAATTCTTACAAGAGATTGTTGGGTTTATACTTGTAAGTAAAAGTCTCAAATGAAAAACAAATATATATATATATATATATATATATATATATATATATATATATATATATATGAGGAATTAAAATATAACATCACTAGTTCCAAACCCATAGACTTAAGTTTTTGGGTTTTCCTATATGTTATATTAAGGTCTTAACTGGAGTCTCCCCCAAATTATTATCTCCCCAACATTCGAGGACTTAAGTCTTGCCCAACAAAGAAGAAGAAGAAGTGACACCTTGATAAAAACAAAAAAGAAAAGTGACATAAAGCAAGCAAAATTGTTTCTCCACGGACTGGGCTGGGCGGACAAAACAAAGAGAGAAATAAAGAGATAAAAAAGAAAAAAAAGTGACACCTTGATAAAACAAAAAAGAAAAGTGACATAAAGCAAGCAAAATTGTTTCTCCACGGACTCGACTGGGCGGACAAAACAAAGAGAGAAATAAAGAGATAAAGAAGAAGAAAAAGTGACACCTTGATAAAACCAAAAAAGAAAAGTGACATAAAGCAAGCAAAATTGTTTCTCCATGGACTGGACTGGGCGGACAAAACAAAGAGAGAAATAAAGAGATAAAAAAGAAGAAGAAGTGACACCTTGATAAAACAAAAAAGAAAAGTGACATAAAGCAAGCAAAATTTTTTCTCCACGGACTAGGCTGGGTGGACAAAACAAAGAGAGAAATAAAGAGATAAAAGAAGAAGAAGTAGCCGATGCGCAGAAGAAAATAAAAGCTTATCTGCTTATGGAAGTGGAAAATGGTTGCCTTGTGGTTGCCCCTATGGGGGGTTGCCCTAGCCCAAAATCTTGCTGGGCTTACCCCAGAACCGGCCCTGCATACATTCCCATAATCAATCAAACTTGGCAGAAGAAAGGAAGGGGGTGGGGGGACCTACATGAGCAATTTGGTATCGACTATCGAGTGAATCCCATCTACTAATGCACTGGGACGGTGGGACCAAATTATTAGTGTTGGAAGCTATAGCAAGTCAAGTCTTTACGAATCAGACATAGTTGGAAGTTTTCGGTGGCCAAAGACTTGGTGCAACAGCAACATCACATCGAGATGGACAGGTCTTCGTGGTTCCGTCATTTTTCTTTGCTTAGCCAATAGCCATCAACGAAGACTAGAAATGGCTTAATCATTTAGCATGACCAGGAAGTCAAGATTGGTTGGCTTGCTAAATAAGCAACTTCATTAGTAAGACAAAAGAGAAACATCATGGTTCCATCCATTCCATACTAATGACTAATCTAGGAATGGACAGTAAGTCAAGATTGGTTGGCTTTTTTGACATATCTAGTGATGCATTATCTCTTTTCACCTCTTATGCTTGTAAAATATCAAAATTGCCAAAAATAACTATAAGATTTTCAAAATATTATTCCAATAAAAATTTATTAAGTGATGTTAGCAAAGAATTATTCTAAGTGTAATTGATCAAACCCAGTCCTGATCAAGGTCTAAATCCAATACTTGATGTGCAAGCCAAGCAAGTTATTTATATTGTAAGTCTCTTAACCCCAATTAATATATGGTTAGTTCAGGGTTAGTATCCTATAAATACCATGTTCAATGCCGGCCCAATCATATTGGGGCCCAAACCGAAATATATAAATGGAGCTTGAGAGAGTGAGAGTGAGATGAGATAAGATGAGATTGACAAAGTGAGTAAGAGAAAAAGATAACAAGATGAGAGATTGAGATGAGATGAGAAGTTGGGGGCAAATGGGCAATGCCCCAAATTTGTGGTTTTCAAGATTTTCTTTAGCTGAGGCCTTAAGTGAAGTTTTGTTTCGCTTAATGGAAAGGTAGATCTTGTATATGTTATAAACAAAAATACATTTTTGGTCCTTATATTTTAGGGGTGTTTTTATTTTGGTCCTTGTGTTTTGAAGTGTGCCATTTCAGTATTTCGTTTGTCACATAAGCAATTTCCATCACTGAGATAATGGTAAAGACCAAAACGAAAACGGGTTGAAAACTCAAGGACCAAATTGAAACTTTTCAAAACACAAGAACAAAAATGAAAACACTCCGAAAATATAAGGACCAAAAATGTATTTATACCTATATTAAGTTCTCAACTTGACTCTTCCCCAATGTATTATCTCCTCTAACATATAATGCCTTTTTTATTTTATTTTATTTTTTTATGAGTAACATATAATGCCTCTTAACACCACATTAGATTAGCTTTTCCCATTTCCAAAATGGCTCTAGGCATGGAATAAAGGCACCTAAGGAAGTGTTATCTAGTTTAATTTCTATGAAACCGGTAACACCTTTGGTCATCTTCTTTAAGGTTGCATAACACAGGACAATTAGTGGAAGAGTTTATGGAGCAATTTGAGAGGTAGAAAACCAAATGGGCTTCCCAACGTCCATAATTTTACGGCTACCCTAAATGGGTCACAACTTTTGATCCAGGAGGAGTTATAGGACCACAAGATATTTTCAGAAAGTCCCAAAAGATGCTGTTTAGAAGTGTTTTAATTTATTTCACAATTTTAGTATTTTATTGTTCTTTTTCTTAATTTCATGTTTTAAGTCAATTAGGGTTTACTTAAACAATATAAAAACCGGTTATAACAGACTTAATATTATAATTCAGTTATCAATAATATTTATCATTTTGAAAGTTTCTTTTCACTAATAGATTCCAATTCTTTGATTATTCACACAATTCATACTCTTTACGATTTATCATGCTTTATTTTACGTGATAATATCATACATTCCCATAATATATTCAAACTTGGCACGAAACATATTTAAAAAAAAAAAAAAAAAAAGGACCTACCTTAGCAATTTGCTATCAAGTGAATCCCTCATATACTAATGCACTGGGACCAACTTATTATTGTTGATTTTAGCAAAAAAAAAACGGGTTAAATGCTAGTTATTGTTGAAAGCAGGAGTTGTTATGCCAGTGCAACATCGAGATGGACAGGTCTTCGTGGTGCCCTCATTTTTCTCTGCTTAGCCATCAACGAAGACTTGAAATGGCTTGAAACAATGTTAGGATTGGTTGGCTTGCGCTAGTATATCACACGAGTGCAGAATTTTGACATATCTAGTGATGGCATACAATTAATTTTTTTTTTTTAGTGATGGAATTTACTGATTTACTCTCTCTTCCAAAATATCAAAATTGTCAAAAAAGTAAATTTTAATCTTTTCTGTGCTTTAAAATTATACATAAAATTGAGTTTGTGGATTGGATAGTAAATAACATCTAATTCATAAGAAATTTGGCATGCTTATTAAGAATAAGAGAACATAAAATCTAACCATGAGATTTTCAAAATATTAATCCAATGGAAACTTATTACATGATGTAAGTGTAACTTGATCATAACAAATATATAAAATAAAAAATAAAAAAATTTCAATCGCACTTAGCTAACATGTAAATTAGAGATTCAATGTTAATGAAATGAATGCATAACAACCACACACCTGTTGCTAATGAATAATCTATATTACTTTGTTTTGTTTATTTGTATTTTTAATAAAACAGTCATTATTAAATTTTGTATTCTCAAAATAGGTTTATAGCAAATATTGTTTGGAAATAATTGGTATGCTTAATGTAGTGGATTATGCATTTCAACGAGAAAAAAAAAATGTAGTGGATTATCATGCAATTTGATTGGATGGAATTCTCTATCAACATTTTTATGATCTAAATATTTTTAATTTAGGGCTATGTAGTAATGCAATTATTTCAATGGACAAATGTGTAAAACCCTGAGATGCTCTATACGAATATATTCCTTTTAAATATATCATTGAGATGCTCTATAACTTTTATTCCTTCTTCGCCTGTAAAGATTTTGTACCTTACTCAGTTGTTGAGATATCTAATATTAAAAAATATATGTGAGAAGTGAAATAAACACTTTACTTTTTTATCAAAAAATAAACACTTTACTTCACTTTTGAGCTTTTCTTAAGCTTCTAAACATAGGTGTCTGAGTTTTTTTTTTAAATAAAATTTGTAACCAACATACTCAAAACTTGGTACTATTCTTACATTGTTTAATTTTAAAAGAAGGCCTTGGTGCATGTTAAAATTTGAATTTTAGGTTTTAGAACTTTTAGATTTTAAACTCAAAAAATAAAAAGATTTTTTAGTTTTTAATTTTTAGTTTTTTTTTTTAAAAAAAAACAATAGCCTCTAAACACCCGTGAAGCCCGTGTAAAAGAAAGAATAGGCCGGAAAATAAATATGTTAATGACATTGACACCAAAGTAATAAGTTTTATTGATCATGGAAAAAATGCATCAAGGATACTAGACGTATTTGGTGAAAGCAATTAATTTCTAACAAAATAATAATCAAAGGATTCCAAAAAATTGGAAAAAGTAAACAAAGCGAGTGGCAGTCATCCAGTCAAAAAAGCTTCAAAACATAAGAAGCTTCAGCCTTCAGGTCTAAAATGTTCCGTTCATATCCCTCAAAAGTCTTAGCATTTCTTACCCTTCACAAGCTCCAAATAAAAAAATAAAAAAAGACTGTACAATTTACCCAAAAAATGGAAAGAGCCTCTGAACACACGCATAGCATGTGTGAAGAGGCTAATTATCATATAAAATAACATTGTTCATGCATCATCTCAGAAAATTCAAGCATGTTTATTTGATTTTACGTCACTTAAAATAATGAAAAACCTAAAGATAAAATATCACATGTCATATGTATTAGTCTTGATCTTAGCCTTCAAGTCTAAAATGTTCCGTTCATATCCCTCAAAAGTCTTAGCATTTCTTACCCTTCACAAGCTCCAAATAAAAAAAATAAAAAAAAAAAAAAAAAAAAAAAAGACTGTACAATTTACCTAAAAAATGGAAAGAGCCTCTGAACACGCGCATAGCACGTGTGAAGAGGCTAGTTATCATATAAAATAACATTGTTCATGCATCATCGCAGAAAATTCCAGCATGTTTATTTGATTTTACATCACTTAAAATAATGAAAAACCTAAAGATAAAATATGTTATTCTTTCTTACATTTTATCACATGTCATATATATTAGTCTTGATCCATTTTTCCACATATTACATGAGAAATTTCAGATGAAATAATCGAGAATTGATTGAAATGTGAGAATTTCAGATTTGATGTTAAATCATTTTTTTTAGATACGTTTGAAATATGATCTCATGCATCATATAGGATTTTCATTTCTACTTTCTCAAATGTCCACGTATTCTTAAGCATCTTAGATTTCGCCCCATTTTTCATTTTTCATTTGTTTTCATTTAATGTACCAATATGCAACTAACCGTTTTGTCTTTATTTTCAAGATGATTTTGTTTTATGGCAAATGGTGAAGTGTGGGTGTTTAATTTTCTAAATTATCATTGTTGCAATTAATTGTGTGTCAGATGAGTGAATCATTTATATTGTCTACTACATCCTAGGAAGCCAGTTCTTCGACCAAGCGAGGTGCCTTAATTACATGACCTTCACACTCCTTAACTTAGCCTCTAAACATGGTCTACGGGACATTGATTAGGTCTTATCTATGTAATTTTTATTTTCCTTTTTACTAGATTATAACTTACAAATAAAGCTTTGTATTGTCTTTTCATTATTGTATTTAGGATCAAAGTCATTTAATTTTTTTTTCAAATATCTTGTAATTTTCTTCACTTATTAATGAAATTCATTTTAAGGTTTTTTAATATTCCACTTAATTAAATTAAGCGGCAACTCCATGTAAGTTCCTTAGGTTAGGGAGAAAATATATACAATTGAATCTTCACCTTGAGATTCGTTAAAATGGGATAATTTTTTACTAAAAAAAGAAGTTCAGTCCCCCCCAGGCCGCGGTTCTCACGCTGTGATAAAGTGTCTTGTGAACTCAAATCACCTTAAAAAAAAGAGATTTTTTTAATAAAAAATTATTTTTAGATTTAACTAATGTGCTCCTTTAATATATATATATATATATATATATATATATATATGTATAATATATATATATTATGTATATATATATACACATATAAATGATTAATGCATCGTTTTTCTTCTTCTTCTTTTTACTCTCATGCTATATGTAACTAATTAAACTAAATTTTATTCAAAGTAAATCTTTTTAATAGAAACCTTCTTTCTTTAAAAAAAAAAAATGAAATCATTTTATTTATGTGTTTTGCTTTTGAAGAATTAGAGATAGGGACTGTGTTTTTGTTTTTGTTTTTATTTTTAGAAGAAAGGATAATTGCATTTTTTGTGGTTAGGAGTTAGAATTTTTTATTGTATTTATCTTCCATGAAACCTTTAGTGTTTATTATATAATACAGTTATATTTTCTTATATTGTATATGTTGTAAAGTGGCATTTATTATTTTAATTAATTAAATATTTATATCTTTCAAAAATTTAAAATTATTTTATAGTCTAACTATGTAATCCCTAAGTTATTTAATAATAAATATTGAACTAAATGTTTGAAAAATATTGATTGTGATTTAAAAGGTAGTTTACAATATATATATATATATATATATATATATATATATATATATATATATATATATAAAAGAGGATAACATATATCAAATCATAAGGACATACCTTACTTATAAGTAATCTAGATTATATTTTGGATTTAAAATTTATTGATATATTTAATTTGGTGCCTCCTAAAAATATTTTGTGGCTTCATCACTGATTATAAGTTTGTAACAGCCCATTTGGTCTGTGTTATTAAGTGAATGTAATTGTTCAATGAATTGTCAAGAAGTCTTTGCAGTTTAACTGACATTTTTTTGTTATTTTTTATGAGGAAAACCCGGATTCAAATCCTCCTTCGCTAACTATCAAATTAAATATAAAATAAATAAATGTTGAATGAATCAGCAAATCTCTAACATTACTCAATAAAACAATATAAAAAATAGGAAAGTAAAAAAATCTAATGTATATAACATATAAAATAAAAGTATATTTTTTAGGTGTCCTACTAACAGAGATCTAGCTAGTGGATCTATACGCAATACAAGGGGCTCATTTTTTGATACTTTGATGGCAAAAAAATTCTATCAATTAACACCCACCCATAAATAATTCATACTATTTTCCCTCCTTATGTTTGGAGGAAAATTATCCATTATTGGTACTAGAAACGGACAAGAAAACCAGACAATCATCCTCCAAATTCTGTATAACGTGACGCCTTTCACTAAGAAATATTTTTTCAACAATTACATTTTTGAAGTAGATATCTTTTTTTCGTTTGTTTCGATGTAAAATATTTTTAGGAAAATATTTTCAAATTCGCGGGTGTTTGTTTCACTGTAAAATGGTGGTCAAGCAGAAAATAATTTATGTTGACCGGAAAATCCTTTGTTAAAATTTGGAAAATGGTTTACGCTCAATTTCTTTGTAAACCATTTTCCAAAAATGCACGCCTCACCCTTCGCCCCTTCTGCTCTATCTTTCGCACAACACTGTAAAATATTTTCCGAAATGCAACCAAACACCGAAAAAAAAAAAAATCATTTTCCCTAAAATCATTTTCATCTGAAAACATTTTGCAATGAAAAATATTTTATAGCAATGAAACAGCCTTTAACGGAATATTAAGATAAGAGCCTTTGTTTTAATGTTGACTTGAGGAGTCATGTTGAAAAGGAAATAAAAAATTAAGAGAAGAGAAAGAAAAAATTAGATGTCTTTTCTTTGTGGAAAATAGGAGGGGTTACAAGAAAAATTGAGCCCCTAAAGACACGAATTGTGCCTTTTCTTTGTGATATAGGAGAGTTTATGTAGAAAAATTGAGTCAAATACACGATTTGTGTCTTTTCTTTGTGGAAAAACAGAGCCTAGAAAAATTGAGCTGCCAAAAGACATTTATTCATTGGTGATATGTACTTGCGTGGGTCCTAATTAATGAGTGGATGTATTTTTAGAGGAAAATTCTAGAAGTGATATTAAGATAAGAGCCTTTGTTTTATATGTTGACTTGAGACGAGTCATGTTGAAAATGACATAAAAAATTAAGAGAAGAGAAAGAAAAAATTAGATGTCTTTTCTTTGTGGAAAATAGGAGGGGTTACGTAGAAAAATTGAGCCCCCAGAAGACACGAATTGTACCTTTTCTTTGTGAAATATAGGAGAGTTTATGTAGAAAAATTGAGTCCCATAATACACGATTTGTGTCTTTTCTTCGTGGAAAAACAAGAGAGCAAACGTAGAAAATTGAGCCAAAAGACATGCATTGCACTTCACTGGTGATATGTACATGTGCGTGGGTCCTAATTAATGAGTGAGCAATTGAAGACGTGGAATGAGTGGATGTAGTTTTAGAGGAAAATTCTAGATGTCAATATTAAGATAAGAGCCTTTGTTTTATCTATTGGCTTGAGACGAGTTATGTTGAAAATGAAATAAAAAATTAGATTCCTTTTCTTTGTGAAAAATAGGAGGGGTTAATTAGAAAAATTGAGCCCCCAGAAGACACGATTTGTGACTTTTCTTTGTGGAAAAATAGGAGAGCAAACGTAGAAAAATTGAGCTGCCAGAAGCATGCATTGCACTTCGTTGGTGATAAGTACATGTGTGTGGGTCCAACTTAAAGGGTCAGTAATTGAAGATGTAGAATGGGTGGTGTGAGAATTGAGAAATAATATGAGCCAGCTGTAGAGTGGAGTGAGAAACAGTTGGGGTCCATTAAGAGATGAAAAAATTAGATGCCTTTTCTTTGTGGAAAATAAGAGAGGATATGTAGAAAAATTGAGCCCCCAGAAGACACGAATTGTGCATTTTCATTGTGAAATACAGGAGAGTTTATGTAGAAAAATTGAGCCCCAGAAGACACGAAGTGTGTCTTTTCTTTGTGGAAAAATAGGCGAGCAAACATAGAAAAATTGAGCCACCAGAAGACATGAATTGCACTTCATTGGTGATACATACATGTATGTCGGTCCTAATTAAAGAGATAATAATTGAAGACGTGGAATGAGTGGTGTGAGAAATAATATGAGCCAGCTATAAAGTAGGGTGATAAATAATAGGTGTCACCAGTATTTAAATTTATCTTCGATTATTATGTTAACATTAGTGGTGTCATAGTCTTTAGGATTATTTTTATTGTGCCATAAATTTAGGAAATGGGTCCATCTTTTACGTTGCATTATGTGTATAAATTAGACACAATTATCAATAAAATAACATGAGATTATTGTTGACTCAAAATACAAGTTGTGTAGGAGGTTAAACTCTCTTGAAGTAGTCTATTTGAAAGTCTTGGTTTCCTCAAAAAAACTTAGGGCACGTTTCGTATACTGTAATGGTTATTACAATGTAAATTATTACAAGGAATAAAAGAAGCTGTAATGGAATAATTATTACTATTCATATGTTTCATGACAACACAGGAATAAGAACCTGAATTTGTATTCTATATTTTGCTACAACATGATTAATCTACGTGTTCTTCGTTAAAAATTAATAACTCCATAATTGTTTTTTGAAAAAATTGATGGGTTTTGATTTTTATATATAAAAATTTAAAACTTGAGCCCCCAGAAGACACGAATTGTGCCTTTTCTTTGTAGAAAAATAGGAGAGCAAACGTAGAAAAATTGAGCCACCAGAAGACATAAATTGCACTTCATTGGTGATACCTACATGTGTATTGGTCCTAATTAAAGGGTCACAATTGAAGACGTGGAATGAGTGGTTTAAGAAATAATACATTTCAATTGTTATTTTACGTTAGGGGTGCTTAGTCTTTAGGAGTATTTTTATTGTGACCATAAATTTAGGAAATGAGTCCATCTTTTACGTTGCATTATGCGTATAAATTAGACATAATTATAAATAAAATAGCATCAGATTATTATTAACTCAAAACAAAAGTTGTGTAGGAGGTTAAACTCTCTTAAAGTAGTCTATTTAGAGGTCTTGGTTTCCTCGAAACAACTAGGGACACGTTTGGTACACTGTAATAGTATTACAACGTAATAGGAATTAGTATTACAAGGAATAGAAAAAATTGTAATAGAATAACTATTGGTGACAATACAGGAATAGAATCCTGATCAGCCCCCAAAATGTTGTTCTTTAATGGAGTCGAATCAAATTTAATATGTACGAATATGTTTGTGGATATATAAGGTAAAATGGTAGTATATATGGTAAGGAGGGTTGTCATACCATGGAGAGAGGAGTTTTAAACACGTAACACTATAAATTAAATCAAGAAAATGTTTTAGTTGTTTTGAAAACCCACAATTTAAATAGTAAAGAAACTTCAATCTAAAAATTGCTAGAGCTTTGGGTTCCTCAAATTTAATAAGATAAATTAATTCAATTTAAATCCATGGAATTACACAATTGGGGGTTTCACATCCCAAACCCTCAATTGGAACATTTGCAATAAAAACCATTTTTTAATAAAACCTAAGTTAGAAATACTATTTGATTGTTCATTAATTTAAACACATAATAAATAACTATATTAGAAAAACCTAAAATCGACATTGTACTAATTAATCTAGCAACAATGTAGTAAAAAGTACTATCCAATGAAATTAAGAGTTCTTAGACTTAATGGAACTAAAATCTTTACTTAACTATGAGTAAAACATGATTGAACTCATGAAAAGATTCAAATCATAGAACCACAAATAAAAGAAATAATAAGAAGATAAGAACAATCAAATAATAAATCTTAAACATTGAAACTCAAAATGGATTTAAAAGAAATTAGTTTACCTTAAGAATTTGGATTCTCCCTTAGCCCAAGCTAAAAGTCTAGCCAATCATGGATAAGAAATTACAAAAAGGAAACTAGAGAAATAAATGCTAGAGAGAAAACTAGAGAAAAAAAATAAGAAAAAGTCTCTGCTATGGTGTTGCGGCTGTTGCTTCAGTTACTGCTTGAAAATAGTTGTTTTAGGGGTTCCTTTGGAGCTACAATTTGATGTGTTGCGGACACATGCAACTTGCGGCAACAACTAGCCAAAGAAACCCACACAAATACATTTGCAAGCTCCTTTGGAGCAAAGATCCAATGTGACGTGGGTACAAGTGAGTACCATGCAATCCATGGAACACACCAGCCAAGCCTCCCACGTGAATTCAATTAGGAGCTCTCTTTGAGGAGTGTTCCAGTGTGATTTAACACGTCATAAACATAGCTACTTTGCCGTTTATATGTCTAAGCATACATTTCCCTAAAAAAAAAAAATGTCTAAGCATACAATTGGAGAGAACAATTGCCGTTGAGGCTTGACAGCTACTTTAACAATTGTCGGGCATGCTTATTAACAGTGCAGATTCTTCTGATAATGAATTTTTCTGTTGTAGTAGACTGACTGTTAGTTTATTAGAGAGAATTTACCAAAAGGCCCTTAATCAAGATAATGATCTTCAATTAGGGCTTCAACTTCTTCAATTCCATCTTCTGCGTATGGATCTTGAGCATCCTGAAACAGGGGATCTTGGTACCAGTTTGGGGGCATTGGTACTAATTGAGGGAATTGAGAGGAAACTTTAATAGCTTCGGTAGTTGATCCTTCTGAGGATGTTGGGGATTTACCTTTTCCACTGGCAGAGGCAGAGGCTGATTGACACTGGATAGCAGCCAATCTGCAAATTTCTGCAAGCTCCTCAGGGAATTTTCCTTTTAACAAATCTGGAATGGAGGAAGATGGCTTGTCTTCAACCTGATTTACTTCGGGGAATTCATCATAGACAAATTTGACAATTCTGTCTTTGTCATAATTATCCCACCATTTAACTGCGAAGTTTTTGATTAAAATGTTCTCTTTAATCTGATAACTCCATTTAACAATCCAGGGGACTTTGTACTTGACACAAAATAGCAGAATTGGAGGGAACCTGCTGTTATATTATGTGCATCTGTACATTTTAATAAATTGCAGCAATGCTTGCTTAAGCGTGTGAGTGCTCAATGGAGGATCCTTAGGCTTAGTAGGGATTGTGGTATTCCACAGTGTATTTGGGATGATCTCGGCTTGGGAGCCATGCTTGGACCACCATTTTAGAAACCACATGGGTGGCTGACATTCTGGTTTAACAAATTGGTAATCCTTGTGAAATTGGATGAACCAAGAGTGAGACATATCATCAAATTGATACAATAGTATTTTGTACCATGCATCAATATAATCATAATATGAGTATTCAAAAGAGCGATCTTTAAGGGGCTTTGTCTTCCATGGATTGCCCCAGTCTCTCAAATGAGTGAATTTAATAATCTCGATCTTGTGGAACATAAGTCCTTTATTGCCAGTTTTATCAAAGATGGATTTTATTTCAACAGAAGTAATGTTACTAGGTGTACCAATAAAGTGTCTTATTATTGTGAAAACAAGGGAATTAACTCCATCAGGAATTCCCATTCCAATTCTTTCATCGAAGATGGGGTTACCTTCTTCGTCTTTTTTAACAGAATTTTTAATAAGTTCTCTAGATTCTTCAGTGAGATGTTTTTCCCACCAAGATTTTAATTTTCCAAAGAAACCTGTGACTAATAAATCAATTATTTCAGCATGATTTAATTGATGATTAGTCATATAACTGTTAGCAACCATGGTTAAATGGCTAAGTTTATTAAGAACTTCCTGTTCAGAAAGTCCATCAATGTTCCATTCATAAAGTTTATCAGCAGACACCGAGAATTGGTGCTGGAAGCTTCTTTCTTCAAATTGCATATCCGGAGGTGTAGGCCTGGGATACCAATTTTTTGTGAAAGTGGTTGGGTTTGGTTTTTTAGTAGTTATTCTTTGGAGTTTACCAAAGGCTTTTTCAAGTTTATTAATTTCTTCATCAGAAGTTGTTTATGAATTTGAAGAACATGTTTCAACAGTTACTTCATTATTTTTGTTTATTACATTTATTGTGAAGGGTTCTCCTTTTACTTTATTTAATTCTTTTAGCATGTAGTCAATCTTTTCTCTAGTTTTTGTTTGACTAGTTTTAAGACTTAAACCAGTTTTTAATTCTTGGGTTTTTATTAAAGGAGTTTCTATTTTAATAGAATCTGGTTTAGTATTGATTGAATCAATTTTATTTTCAATTTTATCAAGTTGATCACCAAAAACATTTAAACATTTATTAGTGTAATTATTTTGTTCAATTATTTTTCTTTCTTCATCCTTTTCAGGATTTTTAGGAGGAAGTCTAAATGGAGAGGCTTTTACTAAGTCTTTTCCCACATTTATTAAAATGTTTTCTTTGGGTGGATGAGAGGATTCAACAGTTGTTTTATCATGTTTTGTCCACTTTGAAGTGGTTAAAACATTTAATTCTTTTAATTCTGAATAATATTTATCAACAAAATCAAAGAAGTGAATATTCATTCTTAGATCTTGCATTACAGATTTCCATTTATCAAAGATTAATTTCTTTTCATCTTTATCATGGGTTTTGCGATGTTTTTCTCGCCTACCCTTGTTTTTCTCAGAATCGAATTCTGAATTTAACATATCCCAATTTATTTCAAAAGGTTTTTTAATAACATTTAATTGGTTATCATTGTCTCCAAGCATTTCAGAGGCAGTTGGTTCTAAAGATTCATTATCAGATTCTTCATCATTTTTATTTGCTTCATTATCAATCGTATAATAGGCTGAATTTACTTGAGAAGATTCTGATTTAACACCTTTTTGTTTAATATCCTTTAAATCTTTTTGAATATTCTTTTCTTTTTGTTTATTAAGATTTAATTCATTTAGATATTTTTCTAAATCTTTTTCTCTTTCTAGATCCTGATCTCTTTTACTTGTTGAGGAGGAGCCAGAAAATGAATATCTTGAGCTAGAATATTTTATCAGTGGGGGTATTCTTGGTTTACTATGGCCAAATCTTATTTTAACAGTTCCATCATGGTACTGTGTAATAGATTCCAGATTATCTGTTTCAGCAATGTTTATTGGTTTTTGAATTGTGGGTGGCATCTCATTTGGGAGATTCCATTCTTCAGGAAGTTTGATATCTTCCCATTTTATCATTTTTGGGACATTTACATTAATGTCTTCCCTACTGGCTTGTAGTAACAAAGTTTGATCTTGTGGATCTTTTATTAAAGCTTGAGGGTTCAAGTTTGTTTTAAACAGCTTATAGTATATTCTATATACTAAAGCAAGAGGACCAACTTCCTTCTATCATATGATATCCAGAAGTATTTATTCTTAAGGTTAGTGCTTTTTCAGGAGCACCATCATCAAGACTTAAAGTTAAGTTTGGGTTAACATTGAAAAAGATTGGGCCTTGACTCATATTGGCTTCAACCATTCCTAGACAAGCTTGATTCTCATTTGTGAATCTAGCATCAATTAATCTTAACAAGACAGAAGCATTGATTCCTCGTCTGGTGAGGGGTTTAATACCAACTTGAATTAATCCAAGATGGATGAATCTGAAACTTTTATTCTTAAATTCTTTCATTTCCTTTTTTCGGAATAAAAGACATTCTTCTTTATTTTTGTTAAGAGCATAAGCTCGTTCAACAGTTTTTACTTTGTGTTCGAGCTTGAATACACTCGGAACCCATGAGGTTTGATAAACCTCTTTTTTATCAACTTTTGGAAGACTCCAATTTTGGAGATTATTATCAGAATGAAGAAGAACTTCATCTTCTTCATGCACTATGTCATTTAATGATGCCAAACTATTAGATCCAGATCTATTGCTGACAATTGAACTAGATCTGCGAAATTTATTCAACATTTTCAAGTTTATCAATTTATTGGGTTAATCAAATTAATCTCTTTAAAGTTTTCTCACTTACTATTATCCTATTTTCTTTCTCTACCTGTATCCTGTCCGCTCATGCCCACCGCTCATGCCACTCTCTCGGGACTTACTGTTTGGAAAAAGGACTCACTGTTTGGGTGAGGACACACAGTGTTGAAATAGATAAGATAATAATACGAGATAGACAATATCAAGATTAACAAGAAGAACACAAAGAACTGAAGATCAACAAGAAAAGGGAACAAATCAAATCAAAGAACTGATCAACAAGAAAAGGGAACAAATTCAATAAATAGTAACACAACAGTCAACAAAAGAGCAAGAACTTAGCTCTGATACCAGTAGTAGAACCAGCCAATTATATATATCAAAACAAAATTAAAGTAAGGGATGTAAAAATATAATGCAAGAAATTATCAAGAAGAAATTACTTTATTATGAAAGTAATAACTTACTGTTTAACAAAGAAGTTTAACAGGTAAACTGGAGGTTGATTGCTTCCATGATTACAAATTAAATTTGGATGTGAAGTATACAAGAGAACTGGAGAAGGCAACCATCTTACCCTGATAGATATTGTAACCAAGAAATCGAATTTTTGTTTGGAAAAGTTTAATTTTTGGAGAGGAAACAACCAATCCATTACGTTTAATAATATCTAGAAACGAATTCAAATGTTTCCAGTGTTCATCAATGGATTTACTAAAGATGAGTACATCATCTATGTAGACAATGCAGAATTTACTAAATGGATTAAAAATGTCATTCATGATATTTTGGAACTCACTCGGGGCATTTTTTAATCCAAAGGGCATTACATTCCACTCATAATGGCCAAATGGGGTGGTGAATACAGTTTTATATTTATCATCTTTATGGATTTGGATTTGCCAAAATCCACTTTTCAAATCAAATTTACTGAAAATGACTGAATCGCTCAGTCAATTTATCAAATCTTGTTTATTTGGAATCGGATATCTTATCCATTCCAGGACTTTATTCAAAGGCTTGTAATTGATTACAAGTCTAGGGACACCTCTTTCTAGTTCAGCATTTTTCTGAACATAGAAAGATGGACAAGACCAAGGGGATTTACTATGCCGAATTATCTTTTTCTCAAGTAAATCATTAATTTCATTTTTACAAAATTCCATGATTTCTTGATTCATTTGGATATGTCTGGCTTTAGTGGGTATATTTCTTTCATTGAAATCTTTAATATAAAGGAGTTTAACAACATGAGTTTTTCTATCCCAAAAAGCATTGGGAAAATTAGAACAAACTACATAAACAAGATGGAGAGGAGAAACAACTTTTTTGTTGTTTCTATGTTTAACAGGGGCTGCTAGGATAGTCGGAACAATCTTTTTATTAAATGGATCATAGGATTCAGAGAGGGCTTTAGCAAAGGAGGTGCTTTGGGCAGGTTTACCAAGGGATACCATCCTAAAGGATGATGGTTTATTAGGAGAATTGGCAGGGCTGATCTGGTGAGGATCATACCTAACAAGGTGGCTAGGGGTAACTAGCTCTGGTTTAATTTCTGGGAGTTTATTAGGTGGAACTTTGTTGGAGGAAGTGGCGGCTTTTTTGGAGTTTTTACCCGCCATCTTTGTTCTGCAGAAGTTCACGGGTAAGGAAGTCAGGGATGAAATTTTGGCTTCCTTTAATATATTCAATTTCAAAATCAAAAATACTTAGTATAGATTGCCATCGGGCAAAAATGTGTTTTGATGCAATATTTTCAACATCTTTTTCCAAAACATATTTTGCAGATTTGCAATCAATGTGGATGAAAAATTTTTGATTTACTAAATCAGTTTGAAATTTATCAATGCATAGTACTATAGATAAAATTTCTTTTTTAATAGTACTATAATTATTTTGCGCTTAAATCCAGACATAAGATTAAAAAAAAAAAATTGGGTGGGGAATAACCCCATGCCTTACTGTGGAATCACCGTCCACGTGCTCGTCTTCTAAAAAAGCAAAATAATGATATTCATAGAATATAAAAATAAAAACTATAAAAAAATAATAGAAAAATAAAAATAGAAATATTTATCATATACTAGTCGCAAACTCGTGCGTTGCATAGGAAAATTATTGAAAATGAGATCTAAATTAATTTTGATTCATTTTACTTCTTTTGTTGAATATGCATTTTTTCTTTTCTTTTTTGTAGTTCGAAATGTTTTAGGCAAGATTGATAAAAAGACTTTACGGATTGGATTAAGGATTGATCCTACTTTTTGGTTAAAAAAATAACTAAGACAGTATTAGTAACGATTACGTGATTTTTTAATTTGAAATTAGAAGTCCCTGAACTTTAAGAATTAGTCAAATTGATCCTTAAAACATCTATGGATAAATGAATTAAACAAATGAAATTAAACATGCTTTTTAATTAAATAGTTGTTCAAAAATATATATTCTAAATGAATGTTTAACATAAATGAAACAAAAATGTGATTGGAGTATAGACAAAATGAGAAATTTTGATATTTCTTAAAGTTAAAGGGTTTCTATTTTGAAATTAAAAAATCAAGGGATTTGTTTGATTTTTACCCAAAGGGTTTCTTATATATATATATATATATATATATATATATATATATATATATATATATATATATATATATATATATATATATATATATATAATAAGAAAAATTAAGCATCCACAAAAAAGAAGAAGAAGATTTTCCATAAAGCCTAACAACCATTATATGGTGCTTTTACCTTTTGAACTCTACTCTTCTTCTTTTCTTTTCTTCTTCTTTTTAATCGCATTGGCAAGTTAAGTAATTAAGTTCTCCCAAGTTTTTCCATCAGCCTAACAACCATTAGGTGCATTTAATTATTATTATTATTATTTGCTGAGTAACCATTAGGTGCATTTACCTTTTGATTCTGCCTTTTTATTTCATTGAGGTAAGTTAGCAAATATTTTCCAAAAGCCTAACAACCATTATATTAGTATTTTAATGAGAGAAAAAAACAGACAAATAGACGACAGTTGAATGATGCTTTTGCCTTTTGACCGTGCCTTTTCATGTCATTGATTAGATTATGTTTAACATGACCTATTATATAACCTATTTAATGACAAAACTACTTGATATTATTATTCAGAAGTTGAGGATTACAAATAAATATGTAATCTCTCTCACACATGAATGGTGTGTCCTACCATAAATTTAATTACTAAATAATCACTCATTTTTAAGATATCTTTAATCAATGATCATTTAAGCATAGGACAAGTACAATAATAAACAATAACACAAAACGAACAACTTTATCAAATTACAAGCCATAAAGTGTAATCAGTAAAACGTTAATGAATGTATGTTCACATTAGGTGATATGTATAAGAAGTGATGTGCAATAATACTTACTCTAAATAGATAATGATATGTACGTGTACATCACCTAATATATATAAAAAATGTGGACATTGAAAGTTAATTAGTTCAATGAATTAGACCGTATTTTTTGGTAAAATGAATTAGACCCTTTTGTCATTTGCTGTTAAGAGTTCACAATTCATATTGGGTAGGTGTGAACTTTGATAAGATGTCTACTAATAATCCAAAGTAAACGAGAGCACTAAAAAGAACCTTCACAGCTTTAACTTGTCCACGCATGAACGAGATTCCAATGGGATACGGGAATTCAAAAATAATTTGGACATGAATAGCGTAAATTAATAAATATTGAAGCATGTGAAATATGACTTGAAAAGAAGTGTTAAAGATATGGGTAAAGATTTATAAATGGGTTTTGTTAACGGATGTCTTTAAGGCAATTGTTAAGTAAGAATTTAATGTTTCTACTTTATAGAAAGTATTGAAATTTTAATATAAAAATAATACAAAAATAGTTTTTAAGGGTATTTTAGTCTTTTTTATTTATTATTTTAATATTAAAAATACACTATTTTCCTCAAAGTATAAGCATTTAATGTTACTTAACAAATGTCCTTAGGGCATCTATTAACAAAATCCAATTATAATATACTTTATATATTTCAGACTTCAAATATATTTAAAAAAGAAAATTAACATAACAGGGACATGGAGGAGAAATAATGAATTAAGAGTGTAGAATTTGTTTTAACTCTATGAGAGAGAGAGACTACTACTGATGTGAATCATGTGAGAGAGAGAGAAAAAGAATAATAATAATAAAAAGAAAAAGAAAAGAAACGGAATGAGAATTAATTAGGAAGAGAGGAAAAAAGTAAAGAAAGAAAAGTACAAAGTCAGTGAGAGAAAGATGTGCCCGTTTGGTAGCACAATGACATAGGTAAAACGCGTTTTTTGCCACTATATTGAGCTTTTACACGTTTGATAAAAATCAAAAAGTGTAAATGCAACTTATTTAGCCTTAAAAAGTAGAGAATGCCACTGAATCTCAAAGATTTCAAACTGTGATTATTGCCAAAATCAAGGTCTTCCACTGGGTTAACCAAACGGGCCCGATGGAGAAAGAGAGAAAAGGAAATTAATTTAAAAAAGAAAGATTAAACAAATGTTGATGGAGAAAGAGACGTGATGGAGAGAGAAAAAAATGATGAAAAACAATTTTTGATGAATTACTACACACGATCTTGTAAAATAACAAACCGGATGGTAATGAGTCATCCGTTGATCACTACCATTATATGTCCTCTACGAGATAAAATAACATAATGAGTAGATGAAATAAATGGTGTAAGATAGTGATATGGTGTGGAAGAAATTCTCTTTTATTACAATAAGTAAGTAATGAATAAATGTGTAAGTAGAATATAACATACAAAAAAAATGTTCATAGTTTAAAAGAAAGTTAGAATAATGATGTACAAAACTTATGTTGTAATTGGTTGGGTTGCTTTTGCATTAGGGACCCATATTAGGTATAGAATGAAGGATTCAACGGGAAGATATATAGGCATGATGCATTTAGTAACATTAATATTGGCACATCCATATTGAAATGAGCCATCATTAAAAAAAAAAAAAAAAAATCGGCGTATAGAGGCGGTTTTGAAAATCTCAAAACTGCCTCAATAGACATAAATGCTCTATAGAAGCGGTTTCAAAACTGCCTCTAAAAATTTCAAAAGTGACTTTGTAATTATTGCCTTAATAGACATGAATGCTCTATAGAGGTGGTTTTAAAAAGTGTTGGTATAGAAAAACCTATAGATCAAAACTGCCTCTATAGATTATCTATAACCGCCTCTATAAGTAATAAGATTTATAGAGGCGGTTTTCAAACCGCCTCTAATCTCTATAGATTTTTTTTTTTTTAAAATCTATTTTTGAAAGTTGTCTATTGCGGCTGTTTGAAAACCGCCTCTATAGATCTTTTTTTATTTTATTTTTTTAAAATTTTCTTTTGCACTGATTTGATTCTCTTAATACACGATATAAAATTCCAAACTAGAACACAACAAATGTCTATAATACCATCATCATATATGTATAACACAAATAAAGTATTGTCTAAAGAGTCTTCAAACAATGGACAAACTAATACAATATTACAATATTAAAAGTTTCAAATTTTTCATAAAAATTCAAATTAACATCCATTTGGTATTAACAAATATTAAAAACTAAAACCTCCCTATATACTAGACTGTCTACTAACCATAACAATGTAGTGTTTATTTTTTTTTTAATTTAATAGAACAGATCAGATTTTTTTATTATTTATTTGAAGTTTTTTATTTGTTGAAATAAAAAACAAATGGCTGATTTTTTTATTTTTTTATTTTTTTGGTACCTTACAATATTAGAAAGACTTTGCAAAGAAAGTAACAAAATGAAGATAGCTATCAAGTACTAAACACAATTGGATTATTGGTAACAAAGGTGAGAATGTGTAGAGGCTAATGGGTTAAAAAGGAGGAAAATTTTATGAGGGAATTTTTGTCTAATTATAAAAGTTTTTTTATTCAATGCAATTTTTAAAAGTGTATTAATATTTTTTACTATTTCCTATATACATGAATAGTTAAGGGTTTAATTATTATTTCCTTAACTTGTGTCCTTAAAAAATTCGGTTAGCAAAAAGCCAATAAAGAATAAGGAGGAAATTTTCAAACCCCAAGGAATAACGGGTAGGTAAATGGGCATACATAGACTAACGAAAATTTCAAAGCCAGTGGAGTTGACCCATGAGACCATCAGTGGAGGTCTTTTTTTCAAAATAAAAAATTAATTAATTAAATAACGGATGATTAGTGGAAGTTCAGTTTTTATATAATAGCAAAGTATTCAATAGCAACATGTTGATGTATTCTGCCATGGCCCAAGGCACTTAGTGACAACTATCTAATTATTCTTTCACTTTTTCATTTGTTTTACCAAACACACATGAGGGAAACTAAAACAGTTTCAATCCTTCCAATTTTCTATCACTCCTACATTTTATTTTTTGTTTTTATTATTCAATATTGGAAGGGAGGATTTGAACCATGATTCTTTTTCATAAAGAAGATCAGTCAATCCCAATTGAACTCCATAACTCCTAATATTTTTTATCCTCTCACTTTTCTATCCTCTCAACCAAACGAATTTGTAATTTCCAATACTACCATCTAAGGTTGCGGAGTTTGTATACATCTAATAATTAGATCATGTATTTAGCATATGTATCATTTCTTTCATAAAATGTGAGTCCCACACAGTTCTGGATCCTATATATTGTGAGAGAGATGATGTATATATTGGATGCCCAATATACTTTCTCGTATACATCGGGGAGATAGTCAATGGTTTTTATTTCTCATTATATAATATATATATATATATATATATATATATATATATATTAGTGGAGAGTTTCAAGTTTAATAAAAGACCAAACTATACTTTTGGTTTCTGGAAAATTTATAAAGTTTCAATCTAGTCATTGAAAAATTTTCATGTCACTAATTCGGTCCTTATTTTTCATAAAATGTATCAATGCAGTCCTTCTGTCTTAACATTGTGGTCTTTTTGTACAAGAAAATAATGACCTATTAACATTTGTAGTGAATATTTTTTATGGGGAACCATTTAGCCATAACTTTAAATGTTTGATCATTTCATTCATTTTCAACCAAAAAAAAAAAGTTAGACTTGGTATGTGTATTTTGTTTTTAATGAAATTTCAAGTCACATGTCATCTGACCATACATTTCTACATCAATATTTTATATTGCAAATGTTAACACATTTATCATTTTCAGTACAAAAAGGTCACAGTCTCTCATATGAAAGAATGACTAAATTGACACATTTTGAGAAAGTTTTGACCAAATTGGCACGAAAATCTTTTAGGGACCAAACTTTGTGAATTTTCAATCAAAAATATAATTTAGCCTTAATAAAATAACCAAGTGGATGATTGATGAAGTGCTAAATGGGTTGGGAAAGTCCATCATGAGATTGACTTATAACTTGTACCGCTCTTAGTGGAGGTTCAGTTTTAATAACGTGGATGATTGAAGAAGTGCTAAATGGGTTGGGAAAGTCCATCATGGGATTGACTTATAAGTTGTACCACTCTTAGTGGAGGTTCAGTTTTAATAATGTGCATGGATGATTGATGAAGTGCTAAATGGGTTGGGAAAGTCCATCATGGGATTGACTTATAACTTGTACCGCTCTTAGTGGAGGTTTAGTTTTAATAACGTGGATGATTGAAGAAGTGCTAAATGGGTTGGGAAAGTCCATCATGGGATTGACTTATAAGTTGTACCGCTCTTAGTGGAGGTTCAGTTTTAATAACGTGGATGATTGAAGAAGTGCTAAATGGGTTGGGAAAGTCCATCATGGGATTGACTTATAAGTTGTACCGCTCTTAGTGGAGGTTCAGTTTTAATAACGTGCATGGATGATTGATGAAGTGCTAAATGGGTTGGGAAAGTCCATCATGGGATTGACTTATAAGTTGTACCACTCTTAGTGGAGGTTCAATTTTAATAACATAGATGATTGATGAAGTGCTACACATGGACTTGTAAATGGGTACGATCATACCAACACTAATACATCGGATCTCATCAGAACTCCGGAGTTAAACGTATTTGGGTGAGAGTAATACTAGGATGGGTGACCTCCTAGGAAGTCCTCGTGTTGCACCCCTATTCTTTTGTTCTCAACCCCAAGGGGTTGACCCAAGTGGTGAAGGCCTTGGTATTGGAGGTATGTTCCCTTCAAGGTCCAAGGTTCAACACCTCTTGGTTGCAAACTATTCATTGGGGCCACACCCTCTGGTGAAAAGCCAGTGATTTACCCTGATCTGTGTAGGGATTAGTTGAGGTGCGTCCAAGCCAGCCCAGATACCCACGGTTAAAAAAAAAATGAAAAAAAAAAAAAAAAAAGGGTTAAAAAGGAGGAAAATTTTATGATGGAAATTTTTGCTTAATAATAAAAGTTTTTTTTTTTTTTTTTATAATGCAATTTTTAAAAGTGTATTAATATCTTTTACTATTTCCTATATAAGTGAGTAGTTAAGGGATTAATTATTACTTCCTTAACTTGTGTCCTTAAAAAATTCGTTAGCAAAAACCTAGTAAAGAATAAGGAGGAAATTTTCAAACCCCAAGGAATAATGGGTAGGTAAATGGGCATAAATAGACTAACAAAATTTTCAAAGCAAGGGCCACTCCCTTGGAGTTGGACCATGACTCATTAGACCGTCAATGGAGGTCTTTTTCTAAAAAAATAATAATATTATTAATTAATTAAATTGAGGATGATTAATGGAAGTTCAGTTTTATATAATAGCAAAGTGTGATGTGGGGATGGGTAGGTAAATGGGCATAAATAGACTTTTCTAATAAATTCCACATTAAGAGACCTCAAAAATCAAAAAGAGTGAATTTATTCATGGACTATATTTACTAATTCAGAATAATTCTTCACTAGTCTTGATAACTTCCAATACCAACATTTGAAAGTTGTGGAGTTTGTATACATCGGGATGATTGAACTATGTGGACTAACGAGATAGCCAAGGGTTCATTAAATTTAAAAAAAAATTAACAAAGTGGTTTGTTAGTGGAGGTTTAATTAATTTTTATTTAAAATAGCAATGAGGATGGTTGATGAAGTACCACACATCACACATGACTACATGAGTTTTGTGAATGGGTTGGGAAAGTCTATCACAGTCTTATAAAATAACAAACCGGATGTTAATGGGTCATCTGTTGGCCACTATCATTATATGTCCTCTGGAAGATAAATTAACATAATGAGTAGATGAATCTTGTTGGGGTTCTACCTACTAGTTAAAAGTTAAAACTTCTAATTTGGTATGTATTCTTATCAATCATTATGCAAAATCAAAACATTCAATAATCGTTTTCGATTAGCAAGTACTTATATTTAATTATTATTTAAATTAAGGTGAGGATTTTAAATGTGGTATTATATTTTTCAACAATTTCACCTAATTATATACTAGTAAAAATGAAATGACCAAGGAATTTTACTCATTGGTTGTCCACTAATGACTTCAGTAAATAAGCAAATCCCCTGTGCAAAATGAGCATGATTCGGTAATTCCACTATTTTGAAAAGTGGACTGGGTCACCCGATCGGACCAGGCTGATTAAGAACCTTAGTACAAAGGGCCCATCAATTGGCATCCAATTGTTATGCACTTATGCTATCTGCCCTTTGATATTTTTTGGGCTCTGATTGATAAGACAAGCCACTTGGATAAAATGTGACCAATTATTGCGTAGATAGTAGATTCATGAAAATACATCCATGTTATGAGGGGTTTCAACTTTGAAGCTTTAAAGATAGATATAATAAGGCATATGATAGAATGAGCTGGACTTTTGATACAGTATAGTATGGATCTGATACTAACTATTGCAAGGTAGGCATGTAAAAGCAAAAATTATAATACATAATAAAAGTTGTGTTCTTTATGTGTTCTAGCTCGAAATGAATCTAGTTATCATGAGAGTTGTGCATTTTACATCTTTGGACCGCTAATCTTATATTGAAAATCGATAGACATATAATAAGGAAAAGCTAGACTCATGATTTCAGCCGACTTGAATCAATCTGTGCTTTTAATTTGAATAATCTCCCATATTGAAACTATAATGTTTCAAAAAGTGATGCTCGAAATATTATGGATTTTATTACATAAATTTTACTAATTAATGTATCACCAAATCATACAAAAATTGTGTTTTTACGATTTCACTTAGCTGACATGTAAATTAGTATTATGTGGCAAGATTTTATTGGTTGAATTGGAGGGATTTTTCATTTCTTTGATGCCACAAATCACCATAGACCTATATGTTTTGGATGGAGTTTACCTCCAACCCGGTTTGGAGGAATCCTCCTTCAACCCACTATGTGGCAAGCAAATAGATCATCCACATGTGTATTTTAAAAAGTCACATGACTCATTAAAAATGTCATGTGACTAAAAGTACACATGGATGGTCTATTTACTTGAATACGTAGTGGGTTGGAGGAGGATTTCTTCCAAACCGGGTTGTAGGTAAACTATTTCCATATGTTTTTTCAAGGAAAGAGGAGGAAACCGTTGGGTATGCTACCACCAACCCTCCTACGTGCCTATTGACTAATTTAGTGTTGGCTTGGGCTTTGTTTTGGTTCATACAGCTAGGTGGGCCTTATGGTTAATGGTCTTATAAAAAAAATTTAGTCAAATCCAACAAGAGTTTGTACTGTCCTTCCAGAAGGGAACTGGAAATGGACTCCTGCAAGATAAAAGAATCTGGTCAGGGTTTATAAGGGCTTGTTTCATGTAAACTCAGTTCAAGAGGATGCTTTGAAGTTGCTAACAACAGCTTGAGGAAAATTTTTTGGTTAGCAATAAAAAAGCATATTAAATATAATGCATAGGTTGCTCCAACGGGGGGCTACAAGGATGATTGCTCATGCATTTTTTGCAGACATCATTTGGATAGTCATGACCACCTTTTTTATAAATAAAAATTGCTACTTAAAGTTGGAAATAAGAAGATGTAATGAAATTATCCAATGGGGTACTCAATTCCTTACAAGAAGTTTCAAAACTATTTTCTTCAAAATAGCATGGGCAGCCACAGTTCATCATATTTGCATTGCAATGAAATGTGAGAATTCATGATAGGCCAGCTGGCCAGGTATGAACAGAGGAGCAGATTGTAAGAATGATCAAATATGATGTAAGATCAAGGGCTGGAGCTTGCAATTAGATTAGGAACTCTGTTCAAAACGGTATCCTATTCCTATCTAGTCAATGGGGGATTCATCTTTCAATTTTTTTTTTCATGCAAAATGTAATTAGAGTGGTTAGAGTTGTCCAGCCTCAGGTTGTTCTATAAGCTAGCTAGGTAGGTTGTTTTGGTAAGTTGTGGTTTGTAGCTTATAGCTGCTTGTTTGTCATGGTGATTTTGCTTCCTTGTATATCTGTTTTCTCCTCTGGAAATGAAACAATTCACACACACACACAAAAAAGGAAAGAAAAAAAGAATAATATGATGTACTTGTTATGTTATGTTATGTTTCCTTTTAGAATTTGGTTATGTCATATCAAATGCAAATGAGGATCAAGAGCTATTTCATGCTAGGTTTCACTTAATTGTTCAATTAATCATTTTAATTTGATGAGTTTATGATAGATTTCACTTTATTGATCAATTAATCATTTTAATTTGATGGTGTTACCCCATTTAGTCTGAAACAAATATTGTGCAAATTTTCAGCAACGCAAAATCAGTACACAAACTGTCTCTAGAAAATATATAAAAATGAGTATTATGTTCAACTTAATATGTTGTCTTGGGCTGAGGATTTGCACTGCAGGCTGAGGTCACATTTACTTGTTCTTGGTCTTGCACGTACTGCTTCCACATTTAATTAACTAATTTATCCACCAGCCAGCACAAATTGACAAAATAAAAATACCCTTATTTATTTATTTGAGACATTTCGATAGCAAAAGCAAAAACAATTTGACAGCAAAAGTGTTGGATGCCTTCAAACTTCAAAGTTCAAATAACCCGTGACCTTGTGCGACCCACTAAAGTAAATCATCAACTTAAATAAAGACATAGACCACTACAGAGAAACCCGTGACACACTAGTCCAACTCCAACCCTTTTAACAGTTAGCAATAAACCTTAGTAAAGCCAAATACCCCAAAAGATAAAATACCTTACCCATCACAAAGGAAAATTTCATAAAGCACTAAGTAAAAAAATAAAATACCAAAATGACAGCATGCATGATGTACCACAACCATGAGTAAGTACTACATGACTTAGCTAACTCATAATTAGAAGCCAACAAAATTAGGTGCAGAGCTCACGGGCCACTCCAAGCCTCGAATTGGGTACATCGAAAAGCAACCGATGGTTCTGTTGCTGCATGTTGGCTATCACATTCAACACCGAGTTCACGTTGTCAGGTGCCGCTGCCATTGCCAAGCATGTGATGCTACCTGCTGTGCTGTGGATAAGAAGGTTGTCTGGTGGCAGTGTCACATTCATGCCTGTGAACAAGAATGTTATCGTGGGTGCAACAATTGGGACTGAGTAGCATGTGTCAAAGCCACCTAGGGATGTCACGGTTGCAACCTTCACTCGCCTTCGGAACTCGTCTCTCACCGCAATATATGCCGGTGCGACTAGTCGGGTGAACACAGTGCCTGATTGAATCAAAAGATTTGAACAAAACGATCATCTCCATTTGAAATGTATCAATTTTATAATTTCAATTAAATGTTACAAATCTAAATGTATATATATCATTTAAAATGACATGACACTATATACACTGATTTATACAAAAAGTAAAATTTTAACTGTAAAATGTACACGCTTAGTTAGATATAAAAATAAAATTTTAATTGTAAAATTAGAAATATAGAGTAGCTTCCACACAAGGAGATATTCATGGTCTGACATGTGTGTGCTTGTACTCTACATCTTGTAATAAGAAAGTAGGACATGTTGATCACAATAATGTTGCACATGTATGGTGGCACATAGTCCATGGAATTATTAAGATTCCCTTTTTGACTTTAAGAATGTGTCCTCATTGCGTATTACTCTTTTTTCTTCAAGAATACATCTAATTCTGGATTGTCATCATTAGAGGACTAATTAGATCACCCTTGGACCAAAACAAAAGTGGACCATACAGAACATGGAGACATGGAGTGGGACAATTCTTGAGATAAATTCCCCATGTTTTCAGGCAAAGATTAATAAATCCAAGACTAAATTAAAATTTTAAATTCTGTGACACAGACCACAGCCTTAATTAACAGTGAACCAAGTTTTGGCACATGTTTAGGCATTCATAATCAAATTTCAAGCACAAAATGATAGCATAAAAGAAAACAAGAACTGTTTATGAGTATATGAAAACAATACCAGAATCAAAGATGGTTCCTGCTCCTGTTGTTGGATTGAAAGCCAATGCACTAGGTGGAATGTCAACAATTTTACGACCAACTCTAATTGCAACCAAGTTAACATAGTACAATGATGATCTTCTGGGGTTTTTAAGCAATGGGGTGTACTTAATCCTCAAGGGCTGGCCAACTGGGCCAAGCCTCAAAGACCCAGAAAAGTTGACGGACTTGAAGCTAGGCAAGCAGTATGAAAATGTGGAGTGGTACAAGTTTTGGGTTTGGGATAAAAGTGACAATGGGCCTCTGCCTAGGCCCAATAGGCCTTGTGGTGGCACTGAGCTGCCTGTGGTTTTTTGGATAATACCAAAGGTGTAAAAAGGGATGGGGTCAGTGGCCAAAGTGATGGTGTCCTGTGAAAGGTTAGCTGCTATGGTGGAGCCGCCGTAGGTCAAGTTGAAACTGCAAGAACTGCCACCGCAAGTGGGGTTAGGTACCTGAAAATTTCACGTGCATGTTAGTGAAAGAAGCTTTGGAAATGTTACTTTCACTTTTTGGTAACTACATATCTTTACACCCGTGAACTTTGTGTCGGTGACATTACATTCACACCTAAAGAGAAAAGAAAACAATTTAAAAAGTTTGTTTATTTTTTTATTCTTAAAATTTTTTAGCATAAGCATAGGATTCATGTTGATAAATTTTGTGAGTTTCTTTTTTAATATTTAAATCATCTAATAAAGCTAAGAGACTGAGATACAACTTTTTGTTTTTAAATAACATATTTTCCAATGTGTTTAAGTGACTAGTTTTGATTGGTACAAATGCAACATCATTTTCACAAAGTTTGACTATTCACACAATTTTTATTATGTACTAATCATAATATGTCACATCTTTAACCGTTGTGAAAAAGGTTGCAACCGTTGTGAAAAAAGGTTGTACAAATTTCAATAGTCTCATGTGTCAAAATCACATGGATCAATTATTAGGACCAAATTAGAGATCTAATTATGTACCAAGATATTATCTTTCTTGGCTAGGCTATTGTTTTTTAAGGTTATAGAGAGTGATGGCTATATAGCACAACCAATGTGCACATCATTTTCATCATAAATGGATATATTAAATTGGGCCCACATGAAAATGATCCGCAATTATGGCAGTGGACTCAGGCACTAGAAGGAAAATTCGAAAAATCATGAGAATGAACCTGCTAAAAAAAGTTAGTAATTATTTTGATTCAATGCAACCAGTTTCATTGCAAAAACATGATTAGTTTTAGGATTAATTAGTGTTAACAGATCTCAGTTATTGAAACTTGAAGCACAAATGTCACAAATTGAGCTACACTAGCTAGCAAATTAAGCACAATACTGAGTAGTGACTATACCTGCTTGCACTGAGCAGCTTCACAACCAAGGGGCTTGAAGGTGGTGGACTTAATAGGGGCAAACAATGTTGATGAACAGCCTACACACCCAGTTGAAGGCACCCACGCAGCATCATTGCTGGTGTCCATGGCCAAGAGCAAGGTTTGAGCTGGTGTACCAATCTTAGCCCTCACAATATACGTGGGGCTCTGTATGATCTGCCTGCCTGATGCAATTGGCACCACAGATTTCTTGCCCACCAGGTTTGACAAGAACTGGAGCCTGGTCTGGTCATCAGCCTGCATTTTGAGCACACTGTCTTCCCATGAGACTGGCTTCGAGGGTCTGAATGGGGAGCATGGGCTGTATACATGGAAGACTTGGAGGGTTGAGCCTTGGTCTGAGGTCTCACATTTGGGGTTGAGACCTTGGACAAGGGAAATGTAGAGGAGGGCTAGTGAGAAGAGAAGGATTCTCATTGTCATGGCTATAGTTGTGAGGTTGAGTTGGGCTTTGATGGTTTAGTAAGGCCAAGAGTATACATGTATATATATAGAGTAAATATTGGTGCATATCGAGAAGTGTGCATCCACCCGACATATATTTATAAATTGTGAACATCAACTAATTGTAACATTCACAAATATTGATCTAAACTTAAGTATCTACAATTTAAGAGTGTACATGTATATACATAAAGTAAATATTATTGCAGATCGAAGTGTTGCATGCTACCAAATGTAGGTATATATTTACAAATTGTAGATATCAATGTTTATAAATTATAGACATCAATTGGACAGCACTGTAACAATCTCAAATCACTACAATTTATAAATATATATCTATGTTTTAAATAGTATGTACCGACGGTAATGTATACTTATGTAGCTGAGATACTTAAGTGTTTTTTTGTTTTTTATGGTGTGGGGTTGTGCTGTTGTGCACTTGTGCTAGGACAGGAGAGTAGTGGAGGTGAGACTAGTAGAATTCTGTAGTGAGTGCGTAGCTAGTTTGCTAACAGACTGTATTCCATTTGCTTTTGTTTTTGTAGATTGGGCCTCTCTTTGCAGGTGTCACTTTCAAACTAGAGATAGAGTTTGGAGATTTGGAATATCATGATATGGGATATGCGTTATAAGCAGGATTATTAAATGTACATGAAGGGAGCACTAGATTATGGACTTGATAATGTCTGAGCAGGTGAACAAGTAATTCTTTAAATTGGAAGGATACACTTTTTTTCATTAGTAAATAAGAGAATTTGGATTCACAACAACAAATTCTCTTATGTTTCTCTGCTTCTTCTTTTTTTTTTTTTTAGCTATCTCTTCTGTTTGTCTGTTAACCAACAATGCAAGTGCAACCTAATAGTACAAAAGTACAAAAGTTAAGTTCTTAGTACTTCATGGGGATGAAAATGTGAACTTTAATAGTTTTGGAGGTGAACATACTTAGGCACCATTAAACGGGGTGTGCATATAAGTATGTAACCCAAAATATGTTAGATTGTATACATGTATTATTCCCATTTTCACTTCAATTGTGTTTATGTATATGTTGTTCACGGTTGTCCATCTACAAATACATCTTACTCTCAAAAGTTCTACTTCAATATATTACTTTTTTTCTTTTTTATATTTCTTTTTTTATATAAATACGATAGAATTTAAATGTAGGACATTCATTACATGATGATTATTCTTTACTATCAAATCAAGATATCAATAAGTTAAACAACTTAAACTAACTATAACTCATAAATATATATCTTTTTTAGTTGCGAGATGGATGGCCACTATTCACCATAGGAAAGTTCTGATATTATGATTTGGGGTTATGATTTGTGCACATATTTATTCTGCACTTTCACAAAATTTAGACAATATGATAAAAAAGTTTGAACAAGTGTGCACACGGATGTCCACAAATCATTTGCATATGGTGTAATGTAATTAACTTTGGGACAAAAGTGTGACATAAAACTATTCATTCTGAATAAAGCTGAAGTTCAACATTAATCTTTCAGGCAAGTTTTGAAACTTACCATCCATTAAATTGAAATTTATCAGTCTTAAGGATTTTGCTGTAGCCTGTAGCAAATGTTGAGCATTTGGCATGATTCCAATCACGTCACTCCACAAATGGCGTGCAGAGTCGTTTTCAAGTACCCTTGTCCTAGACTCCTAGTGTAGTAAGCTTTCTCTGACTAAGAGGGGTATGCTTTGGATCCGTGGGAATATACTCCTCCAACGGTAACCTACAGGTATTGGTATTAATTAATAACGATGTTAGGCTACAATTGTACTTGTCCAGAAACCAATATTAGGCTACAGTAAAGCATAGGATCCAAAACCATTCAACAATAATATTTGATTGAGCTAATTAATTCATTCAAAAAGGAAAAACCTTGATTGAACAAATTAGGATTTGTCCAAAAGCCCACTTAGGCAATTGTGATAACTTAAAGATTATTGTAAAATATAAGAACCCCTATGCACAAATTTTTTTATAACTTGTTGCTAACAAGTTGTAATTAGTAGTTCATCAAAAAAAAAACAAAGTTGTGATTTATCATCACATTTTTATCCACTAAACATAACTTGTTAATTATTTGAACAAATGGCCAAAAATCTGTGAAATAGATTAAGTACATAGATTAATTTGATCATAAAAATAAAATAATTTGTAGGACCATCCCGTAATACTCTAGGTTTGCTCAAAAAGAAGCTTTATACTTTATATTAGTAATTGTGGAACAGAGAGCATCATTCCCTTTCGCTCCTAAAAATAGAACCAATGCATAAGGACGCAGACAATTGATGAGATGTAGTTTAAGGCTCTATTTCATATGTTTGCTTTTGTGTAATGGTTATTATTTATTCAAAGCAAGATCTTGATTTGATTCATAATTATAAAAAATAAAAAATTAAAGGAAGATATAAAGGGAAAGAGAGAAAGTAGATTCACTTTTTGCCTGTTTGCGTTAGGGGGATTTTTATGCCTTAAGTTATGGGGGGGGGTTTTGTTTCTTTCCTCCCATTCACATTAAGATCTCTAAACATGCCAAGGATATGGAAAACAAAACAAAAAAAAAATTAAATAGACCCTAGTGCAGTCAAGCTCAGCTCTGATAAGTCATAAGAGTCAATTCTTGCTGGAATTGTTGCTGGAATTTTGTCTATTAGTCATTGACATAACAGTGCAGATGAACTTTGCATGTGACTGATGTTGTGAGTGGCACAATCAAGTATTCCTGCCCGTGCCAAACTCAATCTAACCCTTAGAAGCAACACTGACTTGAGTTTGACAGACCTTTCCATGTTCTCATCTTAAGTCTTAACTTAATTTGATACAGACTCCTTAATCCGTGCCAAGCTTTAAGACTTGATTTGTCACCCATCTGGATTCACACAAGGTTACTAGATTAGATCTGATGTCATTTGTCACTACTTAATAAAACATTAGTCACATCTACGTTATATTTTAAAATGGCTAGTTAAATTGTAATTAAGTTTCTTCGTAATCGTGTATATCATTTCAAATTGATCTAATAAACACCCGATGTGAGATTCAATATATACTTGCACAACACACACTGATCTTAGCCAATCTATTTGGGGTATTATAGATTTACATACCATCTTCTTCAAGTATTAATTGTATTAGTAAACATAAAATTGATTATTCTCTTTATAATTAGGATTGATTTATATCATTATAAGACACCATAGTGTAGCTTAATGAAGCCCATTTCTAACTTTGCAGCTCTTTTTTTCCTTTTCTTTTAACCATACAAAACTAACACTCATGCTAACGGAGTAACATAGTTAACCGTTGAACCACTCACATCTCAATCGACCTCTATCCCATCCTACTCAAAAAATAAAAATAAATACAAAAACAAAACAAAACAAAAACAAAAAAATCAAGGTACCTATTTGTGGACGAGATAGGCCCAAACGGATAGACCCCATGCAAAGCCACAGGGTCCAAACCCGATCCAATTTAGTATGGCCTGAAACAACACTGAGCAATTTTGTGGTACCCTTCCACACAATTTTACATAATGCACCAAGGCAAATTTATAGGGGAGACCCAAAGCTCAACGACCGACCATCCTGACCTAAAACGCATTCTTGGAAAATGTCACTGTTGCATTTATATTATCATGTTTGAATTAATTAAATGCAACAAAACATGAACCACCACTCTGCTTCGTAGTGGATTACACTCTAGGATCGCATCCTTGTCAAGCCTTTAACCTTACTTTTGGGAGAAAATAACACTAATAAAACCCTATAAATAATTTCTCTAGGCCATTTGAGAAAGTATGTTCGCAAATGCACTATCACAGTATTATTGTCATTTTTCTTAAAAATACTCGTAATTTCCTTATTGACTTAAGTTTCAGAGTGCCTTAATCATGTTTGTTGGTCTTTGGCTTAATTAGCAAGTTCTCATTTTCTCATAGAGTCATAGGTCTTCAGTTGTTGAACTCTTGAATATCTAACTCTCAACCAAAATCCTTAGCGCAGTTCCTATTTTCGAAATCCACCCACCTATAATTTGCCTTTTGAAAACCATATAACTATATAAGATACTTTGTCCCAAGCCCAAGTCAAAGGTTAAAATGCATGTCCGATATGAGTTATAGGTCAGTTAACAAACAAAAACCACTTATGTCGAGCATCTACCATCTAATCTTTCCTTTCTTACGAAAGTCCAAACAAAGTAGTTACTAGTTATTGATTCACAATTAATAAGTAGTCAGCATGACTTTATATCACACTT
Source organism: Fagus sylvatica (assembly GCA_907173295.1). NCBI lineage: Eukaryota > Viridiplantae > Streptophyta > Magnoliopsida > Fagales > Fagaceae > Fagus > Fagus sylvatica. Next base: position 8,333,871 of record OU015762.1, on the reverse strand, counting down.
TTTAAAATGACTGATGGTGAATAATCAAACTTTCTTCGCTTATAATATGACTTGAAGTACTTGCTAATTAAAACTACATGAGCTTTAAAAAAGTAATAAAAAAAATATGCATGCAATTCTCTGAAAGACTCTAACTAAAACAAAAATTCACCCCATACGACTAGTTCTTAAATTAACTAGGTAAGAAACATGGACAGATTCAGGATTTTGTCTAAATGAGAACAATTAAAAATTCATTACTATTCAGCCGACTTCAACTGTTGTTGTGAGCAATTTCTCAATTTTCTCAATTTTTTTTTCAAAATGATACTATTATCTTTATACAAACAACAAAGTGAGGACAAATGCTGGAAATTTTGAATTAATTTATAGGATTTTTAAATTTTCAGTGGGGGGATCCGCCCTTACTAAGGAAGTGCCAGCACAAAATAAACAATTAACTGGTCAATAAGTTTTCATACAAAAAAACTGATCAATAAGAAAATGAAACCATAGTACAATAATAATAATGATTAGCATAGTTTAAACTTTAAGCTATTGGAATACTTACACAATTCACAAGTTAGTACTCCAGATATCTGATTAAAAACGTTGAACCGCATGATGGTGGATTCCAAGGTCTTCATTTTCAGTTGTAACATCCATTGAATTGCAAGATCAAACTCATATTCGTTTTCTTTTTTATTTTTGAATATTTGGATTTTACCTCATATTGAAGGGGACTATAATATGATTAAAGTTTATTTTAAATCTTGAACTCACATCAGTCACATGGATTCATTTCAAATATAAAGAATTATTTTCATACCTCATTTAAATTTTATTTTTAGATTCTAACTATGTACAAACTGTCTGTACACTTTTAAATTTATAAAATAAAGTTTGAACTTTGAACTATGAAATTAATCGATTTCTGTTTCCCACATATGATGGCAAAGAGTAATGATTCGGCTCCTTTTCTTTTGAAATAAGGTTGCACCGACAGTACATGCATGATGCATGGTACTAATAAGCACGTGAACTCAGGATTTTAATTTTTCATAATCAATGTACCACCCGATTCTCACAAGCACAAGCCTTCATGATACAAAAAAGAAAAGGAAAAGAAAGAAACAAGGATGATCCACACCTATATTAATTATATGCATAAAAAATAATCTGAGACTAAGGTCTAAGAGTTACAATCATAATATTTGCAAATCAACTCTTTTTTTTCACTTTATTAGAGAAACAAATAAACTTGTATGCTTGCATAATGATATTGTATCCAAACCCTTGTAGCCTAGTGGTACCCCCTGGCCATGGGAGACGTTCAGGGTTCTATCCCCCACCCACAAGTGGGGTTTGCTTGTTATACTTTAGAAATTATCTCTTTACTTATCAAAAGAAATAATGATATTATAGTTTTTTTTTTTCTTATATCCTTTTTTGGGAGAGGGGATGTTGTCGGTGGTGGGTGTGTACTGCAAGTAAAATCCACAAATTATTTATGATGGAACCTGGAAATGGAAGCAAAGAACTGAATAAAAAGTTAAAAACTTTAAATGCCAATGAAAAGCACACATCTACATGGCATGTGCTAAAGAGACCGTTCTATCAGAGATGAGATAAGTTTTTCCAAAGAATCTATCAGAGATGAGATAAGTTTTTCCAAAGAATTTGGTAAAAATGCAGTAGTAACTGATAGTTACATGAAAAGTGAAAATCTAGAGTGAAATCTGCCGACAAAATGGGACCCCAAATACCAAAAGTGCAAATGTAACCAGCATTCAGAAAAGAAATAAAATAAAAAAATGAAAAGGGGTAACCTGCAAAGTAAAGTAGCACTAAGAGAATATGCTTCTTCCTAGAATGAAGACAAATCAAGAAAAATACATTATTCTTCCAACAATGTTATAAGTACAATAAATTTTATAATATTTTTTTATAATGAATTAGTGATTTAGCCATAAATTAATCTCAAGGAATAGTCTAATAGTAAACGAATCATAATATATATAAAATAGTATAGTTGTGAATTCGAAACTCCATAACAACATATCCCTTGAAAATGACCATTACACTTATATAATTACCGAGGCCTCATGGAATTAATAGATCCAAAATTTTTGGATATCCAAGTTATTAAATTATGTATAATATTTCCACTTAAGCCACTACCCATATCATCTTTCTACAATATTCATCATAATATCCTATCTTAGTCATTATCATCATCATTATGAAAAGAATAGAATTTGTGTCATTATAGAAAAAAAGTAAAGATGTACACGTGGAAGAGGAGTGTGTTCTCGTGAATCATACATGGAAACATTTATGCTGAAGCAATTCTTGGTGTAAGGCTTTTTTGCTCTATCTGTCCCATGGTCCATTCTTCCTTGCTCGCCATTTTTAGTTTCTTTTTCTTTTTCACTACCTTTTTAGCTGCACGAATCACGTGAGCTTAATAGCAAATCATTGATTCTTTGGCCGACAAAAACTCACAGCCTCAGCCTCAAATTCTCAATCCCTCACTCTCACTCACTCGTACGCATTGCACGTCTTGACGTTATCCCTTTTGTGGTTTTGCTGTGGATTCTACTTTTGTACGGTAAACCTCATCCTAAAGGACAAACGCTTATGCTTCTAAATTATAATAATAACTTCTTTATTTACTCTCTAAAATTTTAAATTTTCTTTTTTAATCTTTAAAAAAAATTTAAGTTAATCCTTCCATATCCTTTTCATGGTGAGATTTAAACACAAGTTGGTGTTTTTTTTAAATTGTTAACATATTAAGTAATGCTACTAAATTACAAGCTTTTTAAATAAAAAATTTATTATTATTTTTTATAATTAAAATATCATTTGATTTGAACTTATGATGTCCGTTCTATGATGATTGTTGTTCTTATTATCTGACCAAAGACAATTACTTTTTAATCTTCAAAAAGTTGTTAATGTATAAAATAAATAATTATATAATCTTCATTATAATGAAGCAACTTTATCGAATTTTGAAAGACTTTTTTTCTTTTTTCTTTTTCTTTTTTTGCAATGTAATACGAAAAAGACTAACTTAATAAGTTTAAATTTTTTTCAAAAACTAAATAAGAACTTTATAAATTTCAGGTACTAAAATACAACTTGATCCAAAATTTAGATCAAACATATATTTCTGCTTAACTTAAATAAACATTAAGACATTTTACAACAGTTAGAAGCTGGGATTTACTCTTTTTAAAAGTTGGCTATGGGCCTATGGCATTCTCCATGTACAAACGGTACTGATTTGAACCATCAGTATATAGAAGTTCTATATAAGAATCACCCACATACACATAAGTTATTTTTAAATTTTAATAAATATATCCATTGTACAATATATATATATATATATATATATATATATATATATATATATATATATATATATATATATATCACTAGTATTGCTATAAATCTTGGACTCAACCATAGGAATGGAAAGTTCAGCTCAAACTCAGATAACAAGGTATGCAAACTAAACATGATCACCATAATGTTCAACTCAGTTCAGCATATCTACAGCCTCAGGGGCATGGGGTAATGGGAGTTCATTTTGCAGCAATTAAAGTAGCCAACCATATTGCTCTTCTGTTTTCCATTCCCAGTGTGTGTTTGAGTTTGACTAAGATCTAAAGAAAATCATTAAAATGACCTTATTTTCTATTTAAGTTGTTATACCTCTTACTCATGAAGACATATAACCTGAGGTTTGTGTAGATGAATCATTCTAGGAGGCTAGATAAGAACCAAAAAATTTCCTTTTTTTCTAAAATTTGAGCAAATGTTCATTGTGTATCCCAATTGGGAATGTTGGCAGTTGCTTCATTCACCATCTTTACAAGGGTGACCTGCAGAAAGGGAAAGGAAAATAGCATTTAAAGATGGAGTCATGGTTGCTTTAGTATATGCATAAAGCAAATTCATAGATTTTGGGCAAAAAGATATGCAGGAAGACCAAAAAAGGAAACGAATTGACAGGGTAATAGAATATGGAATAGACTTGTATACTACATCATGTGTAAGCATCCAAACTTCAAGATGTTGCTAGGAAATAATTCAAAATTTTAAAAGCACTAACTTCCTTGACATTTCTTAATCCCTTGGAAGAAATATATATTAGATGGGTAAGTGAATACATATATCAATGATAGTTTTGATAATATGAAGCAGTGCAAACTCCAAAGACAACATTTGAAAAGAGACAGTGATGGAGAAAGCTCCCTAACTCAACACATAGTGGCAACCTAACGTTTTCTAAATTGATTTTCATGCATCAACATTATCTTCACTGACAACTAACTCCACCGAGTGGAACATGAAAAGTTGCAGTTACGTGACCATATTACAAAATTAAAAATTGCCTTTTTTTTTTTTTGATAATGGAAATTAAAAATTGCTTGGTAACTGCAAATTTAGAAAAGGAACAGTACTATATTTCAAAACCATGCCCTTTGGAAAGGATGAAGTCCTAGATGTAAAACATTCCTGATGAACTATTTTCCTTGATCATGTCTTACAGAACCAAAGAAGAAAAAGGTGAACTATCAAAGTCAATGGAGAGTTGGAGACGGGACTGGTAACAAATGCCAAGGCCAACAACAAATGAAAAGTTAGAGCCTTTGAGGTGGTTTCTTGCCAAACTTTGGCAACCCCACCACAACATAATGCAGCTAAGAAGATTCTATGCCCACTCACATATAAAATTCAAGGACACCCAATAGACCAATTATCTAGAATACGTGTCAACAACTAGAGAAACTCATTGTTCTAGAATCTAAGTCACAGGGATGGTATTACCCAGCTGGCTATATTAAATTATCATGTGGCTATGGCTCCTGTTGATCTGAGATTAATAATGAGAGAGAAGATGTGGTTTATCTGTTCAAATAATTGTATGAGCTGGGAAAAAAAATTAACTTTATATGTAAATATGATAGAAGTCCAAGTGGGAGACAATTTACCCTGCCCCAGTTAGCACAACAGCCTATAACACAGTTAATTACAGACAGTTCAGCTCTAAGGCTCTGTAGTTGAACCAAACATGGACCCATTTCCTGGCAAACCAGACCTGATGTCCCGGCCTTGTAGATGCATAGGTTCCTAAAGTTCTTGTGACTAATCAAATCCTATATGGTAAATAACAAGACTACAACTATTTAATGTTTGTATGAAAAATGATTCTACAAACAAATTGGTATTAGTTTAGATATTAGTTAGTTTAGGCAACAGCAAGTCAGAACTTTTTAGGCTACGTACCAACCTTGCTAGGGCCCATATATCCTAGTGGACCTAAGTTTAAGGGAAAATAACAGTCTTAAACGAAGCAAGATGGGCAGGCCTAAGATTGCCACATCTAGGAGTGAGGAAAGTCAAAGAATAATTTCTCACCAAAGGGTTGGTAGTTAAAATATGCAGACATTAAAAAGTAGAATCACTAGTGACAAGCAATAGGTGCTAAATAACTTCTCTTAAAGAGTATCCAGTCAAACGGTTGCATTCATTGTTCCCCTCCACAAATGAGTTTCAGAAGGAAAAGGTTCTTACTTTAAATGAAATCAGACAACAATAGTCTAACCAGTTTTTGCCAAAATATCTAACATTAAATGCCAACAACAATGAGAAAAACGGAGATCCAAAATAAATGAGTTAAAAAAGGGCAGGGAGGGATGGAGGGAGAGATAGGTGAGTAAAAAAACAACCAACCACAAAAATTCCACTTCGCATATATCTCTCCCTGAAGAAGATATTGGTAGACATGGAGAGAAAGATCACATAAGAAGATATTGACTTTTCTTACCCCCACAAATAATTACTAGATAACCTTGTAATGAAACAAACTCTTAGTCACTCACCAAAAAAACGAAACAAGCTTTAGTGAATAAAGAGACTAGTTTTGTAACACCTCTTTCCATCTACATCATAGGCTACATGTCCCTACCAAGTTACCATGCAATGGATTTTTTTGGGTTTACCAAGTTACCATGCAATGGATTTTTTTGGGTTCAAATAACAAATAAGCAGAATTTATTTTCAACTTTTCAATGAAATTAAGGAAGTTGCATTAGAAGGTTCCAACTTCCAACTAACCACATACACTTACATGTCCAACCAAGTTACCATGCAATGGATTTCTTGGGTTCAAATAACAAATAAGCAGAATTCATTTTCTTTTCTTTTCTTTTTTTTCTTTTTTTTGATAAATAAGTATTTCATTGAAAAAGGAAGAACAAATACAATGGGAATATACAAAGTAGAAAATGAGAGTTGAAAGCTTAAAAGGAACAATAATCGAGCATTCATTTTCAACTATTCAATGAAATTAAGGAAGTTGCATTTCAAGGTTCCAACTTCCAACTTCCAACTAACCACATACACTTACATGTCCAACCAAGTTACCATGCAATGGATTTCTTGGGTTCAAATAACAAATAAGCAGAATTCATTTCAACTTATGAATGAAATTAAAAAAGTCGCATTTCAAGGTTCCAACTTCCAACAATCACATACCCTTCCCATATCTACATAATTTTAATAGTATTTTCAAAAAGTTGTAAAAACTAATGTTTTTTTCCCTACTTGAGCTACTTAAAATGAGCACAGTCAAATAGTATTAGTAATATAACAACAATGACAATAATCACCTAGCCTCCAGTGCCATAGCTATTATAGCAATTTATTAAAGGGCCATGTATCTTACCTACATTTTTATATTTAAACCCCTCTCCCTTCTTTCCCAACACACATTACATGAGTAATAACAATTTAAAGCAATAGAACGATTAAGAAGGGGAAAAAAGAAGAAGAAGACTGATGCTCATCAAGATTCATAAGACAAATGTACTTGAACGAAATTTAAAACTGTAACTTAGATGGGTTTCACATATGCAATAAGCAAAAGGAAACAAGCCCAGATTAAGAACATGATGGAACTTGCAATTCAATAGCAAAGCCTTCTTAAAGAACATTCAGATTGAAGTCTACTGACAAACCCCTTTTCTTTTATTCATTGATTACTCTTGTCGTCACTACTGGGAACACAGTAACACAAAAGAAAGTGCTTCAAAATGTCCAATAGTTGCAGATAGTGAAGCCAATCCCCTAGATTAACAAACAAGTATCTTATACCAGGGTTATTGTGAGCTGCTACTGTACCAAACTGTGACCTAGGATACCAATCCAACATAGTGGAACACATGCACTCAAAAACACTAACTTTGGCAATCCGAAAATTTACTTCTGCTTGTTTTTCATTTGCTCCTTTTGAAAGGCACAAAAAGAAATTTGAAAATTTTGTAGATTAGGACTGAGAAAATATGTTAAAACTAGTTAACCAATCTAAATATGATGTTAAATGCTTATCCCTATCATACATGTTGGGGACTAAATGTGCACCATATTCCTGTTACCATTCCACCGTCAATCCATATTCCAGGTTATATATTACTATACAACTCTCCCTGACCACTTTTAGGCATGGCACTCTTCAAAGCAACATCTTCCAAGCACCAATCACAAGGTGCCGTGCTTAATCCTACAAAACTGGTCCTGTAAATGAACAGTTATGGAACTTATTGCTAAATAACTTCCTTCAAAATTTTCAGATGCCACAATGATCCAGAACTCTTATATATCTTCCTTATTCTTACAGATACAGATACAGATACAGATACAGATATTAATCTTTTTCTTATATCAGGCATCTTCTCATCATGCAATCTTGTTTAGCAGCAAAGTACATTAAGGTACATCTTGAAATCATTCAACTCTTACCCTTTGAATACTGTCTTGAAATGGATATTGAGATTTTTTTATAGGTAAGTTACACATGCACCTGGTGGATCTTGAACACTTATCCTCACCCTCCACCTTGCTCTATTGGCACAGTTATTGGGCTATAAGGATATAAAAACTCTCATATTGTGGAATCACCACTCCAAGGTGATCCCTGGTTGCAAATAAGATGCTAGCAAATTTTTAAGTTATCACCATTCTTCTTGACTTCCACAGAACCATAACATAAAAACTTTCACATAGTCACGATATCAACATGTCAATCAAGAAATAAAAAATGTAGGGATAAAAATTAAATTTATTACTAAAGAGATGCACACATAATACATTGTAAATCGACAGCCTAGTAGAGAAGGAAATATAAAAATAGATGCATGCTTGAGATCATTTTCAACCTAGAAAGAGCAATTGATGAATAATGAAATTAACAAAAACATACCACACTTTCAGGAACCCCTGGAGGGGGCAAGGTGAGATTTTTTGGTGGAGGTCCACGTAAATATGATCTCTTGTCAAATCGCCACTCCCCGAATTTCCCATATGTTAGCTCACCCTAAAGATGAAGCTACTTCAGATAGATATTTTGTAATAAATTAAAGATAGTGTGTATCTGCTAACAAATAAAAATGTAAGTTCAGGCCTAGTAGCCTTGAAAAATTAGAGAAGAAGATGATGAAAGGGCCATTTTTAGAAATTTATATAAGAAAATGTACAAACAAAGGAAGATATTCATTAACATAAAGCCATACTTGGATAGCAGCTTGTCATAACTAGACAAAATGGGGAGGAAATAGTACCTTTAAGTTGTAGTCACATCCATAAGTGTAATGAATTATAAACTTTTTTGCAAGTTCCAAATCCCATGGAGGCTGAAAAAAATTTGCAAGGCTTTTAAGATGACAACCTAATTAAAAATGAAAATCTCCTGTAATATGAAGAACTTTACAAAAGAAGAGACATGCCTGCAGCATAAAGTCTTTCCGAAGAATATGCTGCACGCCGTGCAAAGCAGATGCTACAGCATAGGCATACCTAGGTTCAAAGAAAGAAATAAAAGCATAGAAAAAGTCAATATTCATAATTTTATATGAAACCTTCTGGTATCAACTTGCAAAACCACAGTCACTTTTTTTTTTCTGTTGAAACTGATAAGTAAAGAATAGTCGCTTATTATCCATGCTTACATTTCTAAAACCCATCCAAAAGCTTTATCAGTCTCTGGGTCATCTTTCATTTTCAAAGAAACATTCATCCATGTGGGTGCAATCTTCTCCAATAAATCCTGAACGAAACAATGACTCAATTCATAAGTTACTAATTATTCAGCCAAAAAAAAAAAAAAGGAAAATAAATCTTAAGACAAACAATATAAAAAATAGCACAGCAAAGAAAAGAATAACATTGGAAAAACTAGTGTTATTACACGGCAACATACATTTTAGTAGGCCATCTAGCAACAAGAGTATTTACCTTCTTGATAATTACAGGAGAATTGCCAATGGGATCAACATTTTTCACAGGGCCTTTCTCCTCAGGATAGAACTTCCTTATAATTTTCTCATGCTGATCAGGCTTAATATAAAAAAATGGAAAGGCAGCTGGATATCCCACACGTGCCAAATTGGGCAGTGGCCTTATAAATATGTGATCAGGCTCTGCCATCAAAATGTATCTGCACCGATAGTAGAACAAACAGCCGTTTAACCGTTATGAAGGTAAATGTAACCCCATTTCAGTTCCATAAATTTATGCACTCACTCTTCCTCTATTGTAGCCTTTTCCAGCCATTGCACAAAGGCCCATGGTCTATTTAAGACAATGTATCCCTGAGACAAGATTTGAAAACTAAGTGTCAAGAATGTATATGTTTAAACAATTGTTAGTAATAAACCGACAAATGATTACTTCCACATAGTTGATCAAAAGAGAAAGAAGAACAAAATATTTGGGTGCATACTTGCCAACCAAGTGTTGCTATTGACAAAATGCGGTTTAAAATATGTAGCCTCACTAAAAAAGTTTTCATTCAAAATAAACTTTTGTAAGACATTAGAAAGAATATACCAAAGTTTATATTTTTATTAAACAAAACCTCAAGTATAGAAATGCAAGATTTATGCTTCACATGTAAATTTACTTTTGGTTGCTTCAATGTTTATAATAGTCATGGAAATGAATGGAAAGCTCTACCAATGCCATAAGAAAGGGCTTAAACACAATTCATTTAATAAGATTGGAAACATATTAGAACTCCTAGAAATATTATTACTCCCTTAAAAGCCATAACAGTAAATTTCTCCTGGCCCTGTAGAATTACTGACACATAGCCAACTTATTTGAGTACTCAGGACCAAGTAACATGGTTCAAACTTTTATATGGAAAATTCCATGTAAGTTTCATGTTGATTTATTTCAGAACTAGTAAATCATTCAAGTAAGCTAGTTATCATGATCAGCTCTGAAATGCCATGATGCGATATGCTGTTTACTTTTGGCAATTTAATTGTTACATTAAATGAAGGAACGGGGATTTAAACCCTGGTTCTCCTTATAAAGGAAACCAAGTAATGTCACTAAGTTACAAGACTCTTGGCGATATAGTATGCTATTTACTCCACTTAAATCCATTTATTCATCCTTTTTTTCCAGATATTTCCTAGTTAACTCTAAAGTACAGAATTGTAAAAAGCCAACCCCTACTTGAATCTTGCTGATGAGAACAGAGTATGGGGCAAAAGACCTACAAGAGTAGTTGACTCTTAAGAATATGCTTCACATAGTGAGGAGCTCAGTTAAGATTCTCCAATTAACAAGGGCTAGTAATTATGAAACAAGCATAGAAAATATGTAGCTGAAAATTATAGTATTGCAAGAAACCTTACACGATCAAGACCTGAGGGAAGAGGATCAACCACAACTGTAGGAATTTCATCCATCAAGTTGTCAGGATTTCCTGAATGCAAAATCCGAGTGAATCCTCCCATCTCTGACCCTGGCACCTCCTTCTGCTTCTTATACCAGTAGTACATAATGCGACACTGCCATTTGCTGTAAGGAGCATCAGTGGCCGTTAATGCAACATGGAAGGGTAACTTGACATTCTTTGGATTCCTCGCATTCTCAGGCATCTCAATAATGGGGTCAGACAATAATGCATCATCCGAATCAATACCTACCCTTTTCCCAACAGATCTATAGTGTAATATCATTGTTAACAAGTTATATGTTGCAAAGGAAAACCCGAAAGCCAACAGTACCAACAATAGTGGTGAAGCCCGTCCCATGGTCTTCCTACCTATCATAGTTGCCTATAATAAAATCAAAACCAGATTCTCCAAGCTCATAAGAGACTAAATGAACACTCCTTTATTCCTTGAGATTTTTCTCATTCACCATCTTAGAACAGCATCAAACACTATTTTTATATGGTACAACTTCCCAGATGAGTTTTATGAGTTAACCACAAAATTATGGTTCCAACAAGCAACCTGCAGTGAAATTTAGACAAAAATTAATCGGATGCATGGCGAAGTAAGACATAAAATGTTCACCTATGATCAATAGGAACGATAATTTCAAACCAGAACTATGCAAAGTTTTCATCAATTCAGCTCAAAGATACTCAAAAATAACTCATTAATCTCGTCCCAATTCCAAGTAAACTTTCAAAAGTACAACTGCAATCTACATAAAATTAAGAACAGAACATTGACAAGAAAAGAATCAAACTACCCTTTCTTATAGAATCTAGAAACAAAATTTCAGGCAAGAATGATCCTAGTTGGTATAATTAAACATCAAATAGATTGAAATGAACTCATTAAACCAATAAAAGCAATCCAATGCCTCAAAATCCACCGTTAATTCAACACAAAAATGTAGTAATACAACACTGTTGGCCAAGCACCCAAAAGAAGTCAAAGTCTGCAATAGCTATATAACAACAATTTGAAGCAGGCAAATTAGACCAGCAAGTTAAACAATAAAAAAAAAAGTTTCACAATTCAAATCAAACACATTTAAAGCCATTAATTCATTGCACCAATTCATAGAAATAAAAATAAATAAAAGATAACAAATTGACGGTCAAACAAAAAACTAAGAAACCACAAGTATAGAACCAAAAAAAAAAATGCAAACTTTGAGAGATGTAGCTAAAGAAACCAAATGGGTACCGAGAAAAGCTGGAGAAATCAGCAAAAAACGAAGAAACAAACAAAACCCAGAAGCATTAACGAGCGCTGTAAGTTGAGGAAGCTATCAGAATGAAATAAATGTAGGAGACAAAGGTTGAATAAAAGAAATGAAAATGCAGTATGCATTTACGTGGAAGCTTGGGAGAAAGAGAAAGAGAAAGAGAGAGAAAAAGAGAGAGAGAGAGAGAGAGAGAGAGAGAACCTTGACGTGTGTGAAGGGACAGAGAGATTCGAAGATGGGTTTTTGTTTTGGATCCAGAGGAGATGAGTGTAAGATTTGCAAAGGTCTCGTCTTCTTGTGCTCTGGGCAGCCTCTTTTTTTGTCTTGTCCCTTTAACTGTTAACTGTGTATATGTATATATTATTGCCTATAATGTGAATTTATGTGATAATTGAATGGATTAAAGGATTCATGTATGATTGAATGAATATGAATTAAGTACATAAATTCTTAAATTTCTTTACATTTGGTTTGGACTTTGGTGTAAAGACTAAAAGCATGACACATATGGGTGGAACTAGAATTTCTAGCTTAAGGGTCATATCATAAATATGAAAAGTTTGAGGGGTCATTTATGTGTTTTTTGTGAAATTTTAATTTTTGAAAAGTTTGGGAAGCACGAGCACTCGAGATTGGATGTAGTTCCGCCACCCCTAAATCTAATGACATATGAACTATGATATCCTCATTAGATTTTCATGGTTTATTATTATTATTATTATTATTATTTGATAATTCGATACTAAATAATTGTGGATGGGGGATTTGAACATTCATTCTCCTTAGAAAATAAACCAATCAATTTCAGTTGAGTTATAACTTATAAGGTTCAGTAATTTTGTTTTGAGAAGGTAAAATAATAATAATAATAATGACAATTAAAACCTATATTTTAAAATTTGTCACTTTAAATTTAAACTCACACTTTTATTATTATGTCAAACAAAACCTCGCCATATACTCTGGTAGTTTTGCCTTAATTGTAAAATTAAAACACAAAATAATACTGCATTGTAACATATTTTCTAGTTTGACTCTTGAGAGAGAAAGAGAGAGAGACAATAACCACCATTATTTTTAAGATTTTTGTTAAATTGAGAGAGAGCATTCCTAACATTTAGAGTAATTAGGTAAGTCAAAAAGGTTTAGTTTGGCACAATAATAAAAATATAAGTTTAATTTTTCATAAGGATAAAATTATAAAAATAAAAAAAAATTGGGCACACCGGTTCTTCTTTTTCAAGAGAATTTTGGCCTAAGAATATATAACCCTTTTCTATTTGATACTTTTTGTAATAAATGGTTTACTGGTACCTCTCTGTCTTTTAAGTGGCTTTTTTATTTTGTTAAGTTAAATAAGTCTATTTTGTTTAGCTATTATAGAAAATAGAAGATTGGAGCAATTAGTGGAATTGTGGAATATGTCTTTGTCTTATTCCTTGAATCCGAATATGAACATACTTGGCTACTTCCAATAAGAAAAGGCCGGCGCCGGCGGCGTTGGGATTGGTCCCCCTTCACCTAGAAGATTAGACAGCAATGTATTAGATGACAAACCAAATAGTCAACTACCATAAAGGCTAATGTTGTTCAATGTTATTTGTAAGAGTTCACAAATGATGCATGGATCCTTTTTCAAAGGATATTTTTTATTGATAATATATTTATTCATTCATAAATTAATTTACCTAACTTGGAACTTTTTTTTATGTTAGTTGTAAGAGTTCACAAATGATGCATGGATCCCTTTTCAAGGATATTTTCTATTCTAAAAAATATTGTATATTTATTCATAATTTAATTTACCCAAATTATCTCCAACAAGCCATTAGGTCAAGAATCAATGGTTCAATCTCCATCTTTGAGATGACAACAACAACAAAAACAAATATAAATAAATAAATGCCACAAGATAAAATTTGATGGGTTACAATTGATGTACTACCCTCCCTTTGAAAGGGACTCTCATTTATGTGAAAAGAAAGTATAATCAACATTGTGCTATTTATAAACTAGTCTTTTTTTCTTTTTTTTTTCTTTTTTTACTAAGTAATTAAGAAAAGTGAGAGAGTAGAAGAAAGTTCTATAGCTAGGTGTAAGCCCCAATCCCACCTTAAAATGAAGACTAAAGACACGGTGTGGATGATGACTGCATGGGGTTAAGGCATGAGTGTGGTGTGAATGAGAAATTATTGGTGGGTTGTGGTGTTTAAACTGTAATGAAACCAACAATAAAAATAAAAAGATTATAGAATATACATATAAAAATGTTAAACTTAAACCAATTAAACAAACCCTATCTTTTTAAAAATAATCCAAACTCAAATCATCCCACCAACCCATGAAAGACCAAACTACTACATTCAGGTTGGATTGAGTTGGCCGGGTTGTGCACACCCCTAGTAAAGACAAATGGACATAACTTATTATTGTGCATAAATGAGTGAAAGGACTTCATATATATGGTTTCTAAAAAGCTGTCATCTCACTATCATAATTCTTTAATAAAATGTTTTAGTTGAACTCTTGAATTATTTGATTTTTCTGCATCATTAAATTATTCTTGTCATATTAGTTACAAAAAATATTAGTTAGTGGGAGAGTTGATTTAGCCTTAGGGTTTAATTGTGAAAATTCATCTTAATGTGTCATTCCATAATTTGGTCAAATTGAGGATTTTAGGGCCTAGGGCTACTTTAGGCCTAATGAAATAAGATATAGTAGGTTTGACTCTCCCCAAAAACGGTTGGCTTAATTTTTAGGAAAATTATTTCCTTCAATGCTTCAATGCATTGGAAGGAACACTGGGTCGACACATGACTATTTTAGGACATGTGTTATGTTTATGTTCTCTTCAGTACACTGGAGCATTTGAGGGAAGCTGAATCCTAATTTTTAAAAGTTAAAGAATAAAGAATTAAGATTCGAAAGGAAGAGGGAGGCTAGAGGCAACCAACTAGTGGCAAAGTTCAACCTTAATCAAGTAGATATCTTTCTCTATTACCTATTAAAGCTTGTAGTCCGGATTATTGTTTCATCCGAAAGCCATGGATTACAAATTGATTCACGGGAATGCCCATAAAATTTAGGTGTTAGTTGCCAAGCACAGTCACAACATATGCTAGACTGTAAAATTTGTGAGGAATAAAGAGCCCCATGTGATATGCTGGAATTTGATTTTTAAGGCTTTTGTTTTTTGCCCACCAATCCACCATAGACTTTGGGAATCTCTATACGGGTAGTTAATGCTTTAATTTAGTTAGTTTCTAGGTTGGCTAAGAACTATGTTATTTATAATATTAAAAAAAAAATGTATTTATAACTCTGTAAGTTAGTTTGTATTGGAAGGTGATATGCCTAGAGTGGTTATCGGTGAGAAGCATGTGAAATAGATCATAGCAAGCATAAGTAAGTCAACAAATAGATGAGGTTTGTTTTATTTGATCATGTGAGGTTGGTGTTAGTTGCAGGATATATTAATATGCTCTTGGAATTGGTTGAGGCCCATGGCTAGATAGGCCCACACAAGGCTGCTCTTGTCAAAAATGGATTGGATGTAGCTCAGTTGATGTATCTAGAAGCCCAATTACAGTTTGTGGTCATATTTATTTATGACTTAATACACTTTGTTTTTTTTTTTTTTTTTTTTGATATATGATAGAAATTCTAATCTAAACTCACACACACGTATATTTTGAAGATCCCGAGGATTGAACCCACGCCCTCATAGAGGGGTAAGACTTTTTAGAAATGGGGATTACCACTGGACCGAATACCTAAGTGACTTTGGTTGTTTTGGGTTAGCACTATTATGATGTGAGGTAGAGTATAGGGCCTTCATCTATGGTCCATAAATGTTTTCTCTATATATTAGGTCCCCTCCTCACTAATATCTTTATATTAGGCAACTACTGAGGGTGGGGGTTTAACGGTAAAGAGCGTACTCTCAAGTGGTTTGGGACGTGGAGGTCTCAAATTCAATTCCCGCAATGGGAAGTGCCTGTGAATTAAACTCCACAATCTCTACTCTGGACCCGCTAGTGTCCTTGTGAGACCAGGATAACAGTTATGGTTCATCAGTTCCCTCTGGACCCAGCGGGTAAGGTGCTACTTATGGTCACGCCCCCTCCTACCTTTTTTTTTTTTTTTTTTTTTTTTTTATATATATATATATATAAAAAAAAATCTTTATATTAGGCAAACCTTAAATCTCATATCTTGGCTTACTCCATTGATGACCGTCTTGGGAATTGGAACATAGAGAGTAGGACTTGCATGGACCGAGTGCCAAGTGCACTCATGCAATTTCAGTAATTTATTCAGGTTTGTTTGTGGTGTGTAAAGGTATGTGCCTAAATCCTAGCACTTTTATAATTGTTTGTATTCTTTGTTTTAACTCTGACAACTTGTACTATCATCATGTTCCCACAAAAGTGTTACATACCACATAGAAGCATGTGCAGATATAAAATGAGGAATACTGAATTCAGTACCAAATTAATTAAATTCAGCTTATCAACATATAAGAGGAATGCTTATGAAGGTGTGGTCCAATTGATTCAGGGAGTAAAGTTTGACCTAGAAGTCTTGAATTCGACACTTTTTATTGTCACGTCTTGGGAATTGCGGGCTTTCTCAAGGGGAGTAGGGATTAGTTTAACTGCAGAGGTTTTGATCAAAATATCTTACACACACACATATCTTATAAAAAAAAAAACCCTTGGTTTGTTTGATGAAGTAAGATATCTTGATCAATACCTCTATAGGCTTTTAAACTAATTTGGATTCCAAGGGGGAAGCAAAAAGACAAACAAACCTTATTACCACCAGTGGTAAAATTTCAGATTTATTAAGATTCACAACTTAAACCAACAGCCCACAATACCAGGAATTCTTCCCCAAACTTCCAATTTAGCAAACATCAAGAAATTAAGTGGAGCACTTCTAGTTCTAGGCTTAATGAGTGCCAATGATAGAACATTGACGCATAAAAATGAACAAGTAAGAACCTATTCCAGACCATTACTTAGGAAAACAGGTTTATAAAAGGTGATACAATGATCAGGATATGATATGAGTATGACACTGACTGAACTGATGCACCGAAAGATCAATTGGACTGTTTATCAAAAAAGAAAAAGAAAAGAAAAGAAAGATCAATTGGAACTCATGTAAATAAAACCAATGTTATAGAAAAAGACAAATGCACAAGAATGGGGCAACAAATTATGAAAGTATCAAACTATCAATCATGGAGTATCATTCACTTTTTTCCAACCGACAACTCCATTAGCCATGTGCCCAAAAACATTAGGACATAACCCTTTACCACACCATTTCCACGTGTCAACATACAATTGGAATAACGAGAACTTTATCTTTCTACCGCATCATTATAGACCAATCCCATCATCACCCTCCATTTCACCACTCATCAAGGTCAAACCCCATTTTTCTACCTATCAACGGCATTGCAACCACATCCTTAAATTTGGGTTACATCCCGTGCATACCATACATACACACCACCAAAATATATATAGAGAGAGCCTAATTCGAGTCCTTTTATGACACTTATTCTAGACAAAGTCTTGCGTTTATCATGATACACGTATTAGTAGGGTGTTAAGTGTTCTCTTAGGATTAGTCAAGGTGCGCATATCTACGAAACGTTGGTCCAGGCACCCAAAATTATCAACCAAAAAAAGTAAAAAAAGTTACCAAACACAACAAATTGTCACAATATTTTTACAATTGGTTGTTTTGCAAGTTCTTAGCGATAAGTAATAAAATGATTTTAATGATAAGTCTAGACTCTAGATGACTAATAAAACTTACCAAAATATTGTAATTATTTATTGTATTCATAACATTCTAATATTGATGTCCACAATTTAAAACCATATCCACAAATTTGACACATAAATGGTGCAAATGAGAGCATCTTATCATATTCCTCCACAGGGATTGAGATCACACCACTTAATAAAAAATTTATTAAAACATTTAAAAAATAAAAAGTGAAAAATTGATGTGGGGGAAAAAGGAATTACCGGTACACTTGTCTATAATATATACTGACACATCCTTGAGACACTCACAGAGAAAACTGAGACTTTGAGAGAGAGAGATGGAGGCAGTTGTAGCAGCAAATCCTATAATAAAAGTGGCGGCTCTATGTGGGTCTCTTCGTAAAGCCTCGTACAACCGTGGCCTCATTCGTTCTGGTACTTTGTTTTTTCTTTCTTTCTCTACTTTGTTTTTGGGAAATGGGTTTTGACTGTGTATGTATTTGATTATATATAGCAATCGAGCTGAGCAAGTCCATCAATGGCTTGCAAATAGAGTACATAGACATAGCACCTTTGCCTATGCTCAACACTGATTTAGAAGGAGAAGGAACTTTCCCACCAGCCGTGGAATCTTTCCGCCAGAAAATTAAAGAAGCTGATAGCATTCTCTTTGCCTCGCCTGAGTACAATTACTCAGTCACTGGTACTCCTTTTTATACTTTCATATTATACATTGGTATTTATTGTGGATAACAAGTTTGCAACTTTTCTGTTTTTTGTCCACAATTTTTTGTCATGAGTTGTATTTATTTCGAGTAAATTACAACAATTTCTCTTGAGATTGATCCACATTTTCCAAAACTTTTTATAAATGAGTAAATGACACTTCCCCTAATGTAATTTTTATTTATTTTTAACATATTTATACAAACTTTAAAAGAAGTGTCATTTGTAGATTGTCATGTATTTCTCATTGAAAGCATTTTATTAATACAAATGAAAAGTACACTAGGAACCACCACCAGAAAAGCTCTGATTTTGGTTTATTTTTAATAGGGGAGGTGGGATAACATATGAAGCATTTTTTAAGGGGTGGGTTAGGACTAAGGATAGAATCTTATTTGTAGTCTTTTTTTTAGAATTTTGGGTAGTGCTGTTAATTAAAGAAAGGAAAAGAAAAAGGTTGTGGGGACAAGAAAAAGGTTGCTTGTCATTGGAGATAGATAATGGGTTGCTTGTCATTGGACCTTCAGGTTGCAAGTGGGTTGGGTCTCAATACTAAATTTGGTTTAATTGCAAAAGATATGACCTTTATTCCTTGAAAGTTGGAAGAATGCAAGTTGAGTAGTTGACCCAGTTTTGGATTTTATTTTTTGTTTGAATGGAACCGTGGCTTTCATTGCCAATTGGACCGTTCAAATCCCAATATTATATTTCTTTTACTACAACTGGCTCTAAATTGCTTTTATTATTAATATTATTATTATTATTATGATAATGATATGATGATATTAAAAAAAAAAAAAAAAAAAGATTTTGGCCATAAGCTTTGCACTTTAGAATGGTATATCCAAATTCTTTCAAATGTTATATTGATACTACTAAGTTGAACTTCAACCAAATTTACAACATGCTGTCAAAATCTTCAAGCAAACAGTTAAAAGGAGGGGGGAAAGAAAGAAAGTAGAGATTTAAATTAGCATGAGTTTTTCAAATTTTTAATTAGCATTCATATGGTTCTTGTCTTCAAAACGAGATATCCTCCACTGCATCCGAATGTGTAGCATACATGTGAATGCATTTTGAGTCAATTGTTTCGTTCTATGAGCTTTTGAGGTACCTGATTCGTTAGGCCTTTCAAATAAGTATGGATCATTAATCTTACTTCAAACTAAATCTAGTGTGATCTGAGAATTGTATAGCAGGAACTTTTTATAGTGATATTCTTCTTGACCTTGACCAAGTGAGTCCCTTAGGACTTCAGAAAATTGCTATGAACTTAGCCTAAACCTTAAAGATAGAACTACATCGGCCAGGCGTGTCACGCTATGTAATTCCATAATCCAAATCCTAGAAGGATTTGATTTTAGGTTTCCTTCCTCCACGCTTACTGTGTGATGCATTATACAGGTTGGAAGGACATCAAGGAAGTGTATACATTTGTTATATTTTGGATATCTTAGAGATCAAAAGCTACTGAATGGCTGAAATTTTCATGGAAAACTGTTGTGCCCATTGTGGTTTTATATTGAACAAACCGATACATGAAGGTTCAACTCAACTCAAACAAGCCTTAATCCAAACTTCTTGTGAAAAAATAATTGCAGAACTCAAAATTGTAATGTAAAAAAATGCTTTGCAAGTGTTCAATGGCGTTAGCATAAAAAGAAAACATAGTAAGGTAATGTAATCTGAACTCACTAATATTTGAAAATTTTTAAACCTCGAGGAGGAATTATATTTTAAGAGAAGAAATTAAAAGCCTTTTAAAAGGAGCTTCAACATAGTAAAAAGTGTTTTTGGGAGAGTTTCTGTAATTTATTTTCCAATGCTCATTGACCAATCCTTGCTCTGATACTTCATTGCTGTCCTTTATAATTCCAAGATAGTCGGAGCAGTTTACCTGTTTGACCTTGATTATTCTGGTGGCAAGTTCATTGTTTGTACTGTGTGTTGAAAGTTGATACTTGTAGCTAAATAGTTGACTAGTGGGATCATCACAAGAAAGTAGTAGTGGACTAGTAGAGATCCTTACTTAATAAAGCACTTTCTTAGGCACCAGCTATTGCATCTTTCATATGCTGCAATGTAATATAATCCTCTTCATATTGCCTTCTGTTGCTGATATGATTCAAGAGTTGTTGACATTTGTTCTTTGTGAAATTGTCTTTCACTGTAGCAACTTGCAATTCTTAAGATTTGAATTTCTGGCACTATTTTCTTGCTATCTTTATGCTACATTCTTGTCAAATACGAAGCTGATCTATTAGGTGTATGCACAATTTCAGTGGACATGAACACTCTTTCGTCTATGATATCCTCTGTCTTAATGTATAGTTGAAAGTATACTGAGAACCAGAGGGGTTTGAGTCAACTCAAAAAATTTTACAATGTAGAAAATGGAAAAAGGGTCTTATATTTTTGAATTTAAATGTCCTAATGCATTCTCGGAAAAAATCAAATGCATAACTTTTGATTAGATGCCAGAGGAACTTTTTAGTCTAATAGTCTAGAATCAGTGGGTTATATAAGCCATCAGCATTGACAAAGTGCACGTCTAAAACTGCAACCCTGCGATGTAAAATATTTGACTTGTTCTGTTACAGCTACCCTTGTTTCCAAGTCTCATGCAAGAATACATGAGTAACATGACTTTTCCTTGTGTAAATGGCATTGATGTATCCTTAAGACCTTAACTATGTTCAATTATCAAAAAGAAGAAAAAATAGGAGGGGGGGGGGGGGTGTTTTATTAATTTGCAGTTTATATATGTTAAATCGTTTTAGTCAACATATTAGGAGTATGCATTGACAAAAAATCTGGTGCTTGTTTGCTTTGTTTTTCTAACTCTTTTCTCTCCCCCTCTATACCAGCACCTCTGAAGAATGCAATTGACTGGGCATCTAGACCACCAAATGTTTGGGCTGATAAAGCAGCTGCAATTGTAAGTGCTGGGGGAGGTTTTGGTGGGGGACGGTCACAGTATCACCTTCGCCAAATTGGAGTTTATCTAGATCTTCATTTCATCAACAAACCTGAGTTCTTCTTGAACGCATTCCAGCCTCCTGCAAAGTTTGACAGCAATGGCAACTTGATTGATGAATCTTTCCAGGAGAAGTTGAAGGAAGTTCTTATATCCTTGCAAGCATTTACTTTGCGCCTCCAAGGAAAGCTCTGAGAAATAATTTGTGATTATTTGGTGAAAAATAATGTGTGATTTGGTATGTACTATGTTGGCATTACAACTTATCCTATTCTTAATGCCAAGATAGTAACATTGTATGGATTTTTTTTTTTTTTTTTTTTGAAGTTGGAAATCAGATATCAACTTCCTTTTGTGTTCTTTGGGCATGTCAAGTGTTATGGTTTCTGCAAAATGTTTGTACTAGCCAGGTTTCTATTCATGTTGTTCATGGCCTGGTGATGAAAAGTCAGTGCCAGTGGTCCTTGTACCAAATGGTATTCCCTTGTAAACATGATGAAAGTGAAATCATGGGTTCAATCTGTATAGGTTTGTGCCTTTGTATTTACCCATCAAAGAAGAAAATAAATTGGAATATTTGTCCAAGCAAAAAAGGTACTAGTCATTCGTCAACTATGATCCTTTACCAGATTACCATGGGTTCAATTTTTCATATTCCAATATTAGTCCTAGGCACCTAGTTTTGTATTATCCGGCTTTACCAAGAATTCTTGTGTGGTTGGGTTCGAGTAGTGACGTATTCCATTACTGTCTAGTTGCGCCCCATGCCATATGGGAATGTTCGGATTTAAGTGGGCCGGGGCCGGGGCCGTGAGCACATCGGCGAGCCCTTTTTTTTCATTCATCAAAAAAAAAAAAAAAAAAAAAAGAATTCTTGTGTGGTCAAGGGCCAGATTAATCTTGGTCCTATCAATCTACATCAAAACTCACAATCTTTCCTTTTAGGAGAAATTTTTTTTTTTAAAAAAATTGAAATGTTGGAATAAAAGCCAGCATTCCTACAATTAAAGGCTTCTCAAGAACAAAAGTTTTTAATATTCATTTTGGTCCCATGTGTTAAATCTAAAGTTGTACAAGAGTACCTAAAAACATCTCATAAAAGGTGTTATGGTGGATATTAAACCTTCCAGCCAATCAATGTAATATCTAGTCCATCCTTCATTTCTAAGTTTTACAACAAAGGCAAAAATATTATTTAATTACATCCTCTAAATTTCCAAACTTGCGGTTCCTTCTAAATTAAATGGGTACCTTAATTAATTATGAAAACTTTCAATTTACACTCTCAATTATTACAACAATATCAAAGTACTCATTCAGCCAATATTTGTTAAAATTTTACAATTAACACATACAAAATTGATAGGCATGTTAATGACTAAAATGTGATGGACTAAAACAAAGGATATATTAACATTGTTATAATAATCAATGATATAAATTACAAGTTTTGAAAGTCGAGTTTTCGATTTAGAAATGGGTCTTCATTTGTACATCTCATGGCTCAAGCTCAATACATCAGCAAACATCATGATTACGGCTCACACGGTCACACCTCAACTCTAATACGCCACTCTTCACAACTTGCTCACTAGAATTATCCTGACTATTTTGTGTCCTAATAAAGAATTTTCTTAATTAGGCTGCCACCTCATTTCATACGCGGTACCATTCCATATTTCTTCAACTTTTTGTAGACTTCATCACTTACGTAATAACCCAGATTTCTATAATAGTTGGAATTTTCTATAATATTACAAGTCTTTTCTTTGACTATTGACTCATATTATGACATTCAGAATCACGTCTACATGCAGACTCTTCTCATAAGGTTATAAGGTTTAAACCGTCTTATCATGATCCAACAACTCCTAGCTAGTTTTTCCTATAAATTTGGAATGCATTGCCTTGCATTTTCAGATACGGCTTTTACATAAAGAGAGATATTGCATTCCATTTGCACCTACTACGAATTAACACACACAGCAAAAGAGAGAGAGAGAGATGGCACCAAATGTAGCGAAACCAATAATCAAAGTGGCAGCTCTATCTGGGTCTCTTCGTAAAGGTTCCTACCACCGAGGCCTAATTCGTGCTGGTATGTTAATTGTTATGTTATGTCATTTGTGTCACTTTTGTCTTTTATTTATTATGGGATACAATTATTTTTACAATTTATGATAACTAAGATCTCTATCTTTTCATTTTATTCTTTTTTAAATTTGTTATTTTAATCCTGGATTTGTACTCACATTAAGATAAATTTGTTATTTAAATCCTGGATTTGTACTCACATTAAGATAAATTTGTTATTTTTATCTTATTATTAGTCTAACACTGCTATTTGGGTATTCGGCCCAGTGATAATTCCGTTCCCCAAAAGTCTTACCCCTCTATGAAGCGTGGGTTCAATCTCCGGGATCTTCAAAATATACGTGTAAAAAAAAAAAAAAAAAAAAGTTTCGTCATAGAAATTTCAATTTAACTTGTACTTTTTTCAAGTTAGTTAATGGGGTCCATTTCCTTCTCTAAAACTGAATGATTAGAAAATTACTAAACAATAGTATTGAATAATTTATTGAAAGAATTCATCTCCTGTAAAACACTATTGAAAGAAGAATTTCTTGATCAAATAATGAAACAATTCATTAAAATGTCTCGCATTTCAATTACAATATTTAAAGAATTACTAATTTCTTTAATTACTTATATATGAATGAGACATATTTACTGATTAAATTATGTTGACTTTATATTTTACCCAAGTAATTATTATAGAAGTATCTTTATTCGTTGATTAGTAATTTCTTTAATTTGATACATTTTTCTCTATATGTGCATGGATTTTAATTTGGTGGGATTGGTTGTAGCAATTCAACTAAGCCAAGAGTCAGTCAAAGACATACAAATAGAGTACATAGATATCGAGCAGCTACCAATGCTAAATACTGACCTTGAAGGCCCAGGAACATTTCCACCAGTAGTTGAAGCTTTCCGTCAGAAAATAAAAGAAGCTGATAGTGTTCTTTTTGCTTCGCCTGAGTACAACTTTTCCATCGCTGGTACCCTCCTTTCTCTCATCTCATTCTCCAATATATATTGTGCGGTTTGTTTTTGGAAATTGGAGTGCATATAAAGCATTATTGCACTAATTAAAATGTAATTAGAGTGATTGGAATAATTCATAGCAAATGTAGGAATTGGTTCATAACGAATTAATGAATTATACAATATTTACTTCATTTTGGTATATATAATTATTACATGCACACAATAATGAAGAAGGTGCCAAGAAAATTAAAGAAAATTAAATTTTCATGGACATTATAACTTATTTTGGTGCATGTATTTTGCTTTCTTTTTGTAGCACCTTTGAAGAATGCTATTGACTGGGCATCTAGACCACCAAATGCTTGGGCTAACAAGGCTGCTGCCATAATAAGTACTGGAGGAGGTGGTGGTGGGGAACTAGCACAGTATCATCTTCGCCAAGTTGGAGTTTTTCTTGATCTTCATTTCATTAATAAACCATTGTTTACCTTGAAAGCATTCGAGCCTCCTGCAAAGTTCGATAAAGATGGAAATTTGGTCAGTGAAGAGGCAAAAGAGAAGTTGAAGGAAGTTCTTCTAGCCTTGCATGAATTTACTTTGCGTGTTCAAGGCAAGTGATGAGATAATGGGTGTAGTTCTCAGACGGAAGGAACAAAAAAATGTGTTTTTTTTAAGCATGGGATTCTGCTCACTTGTTTTCATGTTTCTTTGGTATGTAATGTGGTAATAAAATGTTCCTGTTTCTGAGAAATTAATGTTAGTGTTAGCTTGCTTGATCTACAGAATTTCTTTAGTTTAATGGTGCTAATTGCTAAATAGAAAATAATCAAAGCCCAAGTGGAGAATAAAGCGTGCAATTAACTTTATCAATATATTAATGTCGTCTATTATTGAATTGGTTGGCTTTCCTTTTTGAGCTTACGTTTTAATTTGTTACTCAACTGTTTGATGCCTTTTAGTGTTTTTCAAATGAGACATCTAGGATTCAAATTCCCCCTCATGCCCCAACTATCAAATTATAAAATAATAATAATAATAAATAAATAATTTGGTCATTTAAATATGTAATGAATTGATGGCAAATAGTGAATTGTTGCTTTAAATATACAAGCAAAGCATGCTACCAAACACGAAAGAAGTGAGGAATTTTCAGATTAAGAAGCTTTGACTATTAGTTGTGATAAGAGAAGGGATCAAGATTCTCTAGAATTTTTAGGGTAATTCTATTATAAAATTCTTGAATAGATAGATTTTACCACGTCATCAACATTTACCAACGTGTTACAAAACAACACGAGTAATAGTCAAAAAGATTACTCCATTACAAAATGACAACCATATGATGAACAATGCATGAAGCACTACTAAAATGATTTCTCCATTAATACTTGTATGAATAAAGGCAAAGCCAATTAATAGTACTTCAAATTTCTGGAAACGAAAAGGAAGACCAAATAAAGCTTTCCGTTTACAAAGACACAAGCTTGAGTAAAGGGAACATACCTCTCCATCATTAATGGAAAGAGTCCATTTCACATTAAGATTTTTTTTTTTTTCCTTTACAAACTATCACGTTATTTAAAATATTTGAGTTAAAAATGCATTAAATTGATTTGGCTACTTTATTATGATAGTCATTTAGATTTCAAGGAGACTGTTAAAATTGATTGAATTCACATTGTCTTTATCAGTTTAAACTTTTGGGTATAAGAGAGATTTCATTATGGTAAGAGTTGCAAAAAGATAGAAATTAAATAAAACAAAAGATCAAAAAGCACATACAAGAACAGCAATATGTGGTTCACCCAAAACTAGGGCTACATCCAATTATTCAATATTTATTATGAGTACTACAAAGAAGAGTTACAAGGACTACATATTATATGTATGAAATTGCCATGACACCCTCTAAAAAACCCTCCCCCCTAACCAGCAAGAAGTGCTATGTCCCATGTAGATCCCCGCCAAAAACCTTGTCCAGACACAATCATCATGCCAACAAGGACTAATTTCAAGTCTTTGCTAGAAACAAAGAAGCAATATAAAAAGAGTAATTCTACAATCATAACAAATTTCACAATATTTTTCACAATGGTTGAGTTGTGAAAAATATATAA
The DNA here is from genome assembly GCA_907173295.1 of Fagus sylvatica. Taxonomy (NCBI): domain Eukaryota; kingdom Viridiplantae; phylum Streptophyta; class Magnoliopsida; order Fagales; family Fagaceae; genus Fagus; species Fagus sylvatica. The sequence goes on along the minus strand of OU015762.1, from coordinate 8,307,193 downwards.
ATGTGGACAACTTTCAAAAATCCATAGACTCTTGACCTTAAGAGCAGATTGGTCTTGCTTCAAACCAGAGTCAAAACTCAGAAGACACACACACACAGAGCAAAGTATGATGAACACGTCTAGAAGTATAAAAGAAAGTTTGTGCCCCATTACCATCCCTCATATGAGAGGCACTTGACTTGGAAGATTAGGCCGTACCACCACATAGATCATTCAATTGCTTAGGTGAGAAAGAAAATGCACTACTGTTGCGTCAATCTGGTGTGAGATGGATGAATTTACTTCAATTGTCACATCTTCTTTGTTCCATAACAGCCATACTCCATCAAGGATCCCTTGTGGGTCTATGCGGTATGAACCTGAGAAGCCAATTTCCTCAATTGCCTGAACTGCATCATTGCCACTGCTTCTTACTCCAAAAAGAAGTACAATAGAGGGATTTTCATGTTGCCTTAGATATTTCATGGTTTGGATGAGCGTGACATTATCTACCCTATTATACTTCCAGCATAGTAGTTTCTGCAAATGAGATTGTGAGACAGTTTCATGTGGATTCTTCAATGTTGGCAGAAAACTTCTTCTCTCCCCATTACGTGAGGCGCCAATATGAAGAGTCTTAACCTCTGGTTTGATGGTGTAACGAGTAGGACGAATCTCAGTGTTGAATTCTCTTACTAGTGTATTGCTTATCTCTTTGTGTACCATTGCCTTGTGTGTCCCTGTGGAATATAACTGGATGTTTGGAGAAGGTCGAGGAGAGGCAGTCTCATTCTCGGCGTGGAATGCTTTTTTGACCATTGTTTCTGTTGGTTGGTGAGACAGATGTTGAGTGGAACCTTGAGGCGAAGTGTTGGATGAAGCTGCAATATTAGAGAATTCAGCTGGTTGCCCTTTAGGTTTTAGATGCCTATCCAAAGGGCTAATGGGAGCTTCCGCAGGCTTCAATGACTTTGTCATAGAAGGTGGTATGTTCTTATGATGCTGGATTGGTGTTCCTTCATCAATTGGAGACAAGGAAGTGCCTTCTTCATGTACGGGATTCTGTACTCTTTGCATCAATGAAATGTTGGATTCAAGAATCACCTTAATTAAGATGAGGAGAGCTAATTTTGTTAGAACATATACCATATGAACGATGAGCCATATTTAATAATATGGGTAAATATTGTTGTATGTCATTCACACCAGTCACCATTTAGATGTAGATATATATCCATTGATTATAGATATCAATATCCATAAATATCCACAACTTATGGATGTATATCTAAATTTAAGAGGATATGTATCGACATTATGTATATTGGTAGGGTACATATATCAGTGCCTAATTAATATCAACAAATAGTAATTACACAAAATAATATGCATATGCTTGTAATTGATATTAAACAACATTATATAAATTTGTCTTTAAAAGGAAAGAAAAGATAAAGACCATTAACAACCTAGAGACATTACTTCAGCAAATTATATATCACCAAAAGTTCCAAAAGCTTATAAACTTACTGAAGCTCTAGGCTTGGGTTGATCAATCAGCTGATGATCTCTTTCAATTCCAGTTGCTATGTTCTGATTCTGAACATGTGGATGTCGCTGTGGTCCTGAACTTTCTCTTTGATAGTGGTGCAGGTGCTTGAAAGAACATACTTGAGGCCAAGAACCATCATCACTTGAGGAAGAATTGCCAGTTGTCTTGGACATCACTAACTTTGATGTATCTGCAGGTTTCCTATAGCCAGTAGAGTCCACGAATTCATTGCTTGTTGATGCTCGAGAAGCATTCACGGTAGCAGAATTGTACTGAGAGCACAGTATATCCAATCCCTCATACTGGACTGGCTGCAATTTTTCTCCAATCTTTATAAAAGATGGAAGTGGACGTGTTATATCAACTTTAACACAAAACCTCGCAAACTTACACATCTTTCTATTTTCAGTGATGGGATCGATTTTGAGACCAGTACGGCCACTAATAGCTTTTGCTATCCTGGACAGAAAATCATAGAATTCTATTGGAAGTTCTGGCAATCGAACCCAAACATCTACTTCGGTGATAATAGTCTCTGAAGGCCTGAAGTTTGGACTACATGGTAACAAAGTGACACAGTAATGCGGGATCGATAAAGGGTACTTGGAAAGTACTAAGGTATGATCCAAAGGATGTGAAATTTTCAACAAGAAGAAGCCAAGACCAAGATCAATGAGTTGGTATGGTCCAAAAAGACACATTAATAGTCGAGCAAGGCGTGTTTTGAGGTTGTGATATCCGATCTTTCTGCCATGGACATAGATGATAAAAGATTGCCCATATTCCTCAATGATTGGAGCCATCTCGGTACGGCTAAGGTCAACGGTTGGCAACTTTGGTTCATCATTGTCATCAGATTCCAGGGATATTGGGAGGCCGCAGCTGAGTAGACTACTCTCTGATTCATCGGATGAAGAAGTCATAGGTTTCTTGTTCTTTCCATTGTTTCTGGAAAGAGGTTGTTGTTCTTCAGTACTGGACTCGTCGTCATCCTTGTTCTCCGGGTGGTGATGGACGTAGTGCTTGTACATATTGGTGTTGCTACGATTTTCCATTGGGATTTTACCTGGAAAGAGAGATAGGGGAAGAAATATTGAGCCAAGTTATAAATTAAGCATCTGCATCGCTTTCATGAAATGAAATGTTTTGTCATGATCAATAAGTCAGCATGACTCAATAGATATAGAGGAAAAACAAGAAGAAAGAGGAGAGAAAATAAAAAGTAGCATATTTTTTGTTCTCTTTTCTTCACCTCTTTCATCATCATCTTCTTCTTTCTTTATCTTTTTCGGTTTAATTTTCTCCCTCGTTTTTTAAATTCTAGGTAGGATTGATTTTTGTGTGATTTGTCGGCTCTTTTTACTTTTGATTTTTATTTCTTTTTTAGTGGTTGGCAGCAACTTTCATCCGCTACATTGATTATTTATTTATTTTTCAATTCTTTTAATTTTTACTGTCAAGATTGGGTAGTGAATGGTTGACCTTTTTTTATTTTCAAATGGATTTGACGTGGGGCTTAATCATGTTTGAGAATTGGCTTTCATTTTTAACAAACTTAAGATTTTAAGCCATAATTAAATATACAAAAAATTATAAAAGTTTATACTCACAAATAATGTTGATTATATTAGTTTAATAGGACTAATTGTGTATAAGTAGTAGTTTTATTTTAATATTTCTATTGTAATTCTTAGATTTTTGTGTGTGTGTGTGTGTGATTATACAAATATCAATGTTTTTAGGTACTAAAAATAGTTAATTGATTATATAAAAATATCACCATTGATTTTATATGATTTTTTTTTTCTTTGTTAGTTTCTTTTATTGATGGTGAATGAAAAAATGAGATTATAATATCATATAGGTTATGAGTACTATTATGAAGAATGATAATGACATGAACCGAAGAAAAATACAAAAACTTAGTATAATAGAAAAGTCATATATAAATACTATAATCTAATTTATATAATTTATAATTAATCTTCCCCAAGCCAAGTGGAGCTACACAATTTAATTATCATTTTAATAAATTATGAAAAAAGTTGTATATTTGAAGGAATTAAATGATTCTTCTACACTTTTGTTTGGTGTAGTAATTGGGATTATAAAAACTAAAATTTAAGAAGACAGAAAAAAGAAGAAGATTTGGCATAATTGACATTGCCAAGTCCAGTATAGGAAATAGGCAAAACGATTGTAATATATGAAACATATACCCGGCTGATCATTTTGAACCAAATGAAAAAGGGAAGTTAGGTTTTACACATAGTCAATATCCCCAAGAGACTTCAAACCAGTTCTTGCATAGACTCAAGTAACTTAACTAGCACTCGGACAATTAAAATACTTGAACCTAACTTGAACTAGAATCTGGGATGTTATCTACTGAATACAAAAACATGGTCGAATCAGTTTATTAGGGGAAAAGAAACTACAATTAGAGGACAACTTTTACATATATATATTCTATTATTTGGTATGATATATGACAAGAAAATGGGAAAATCTAACTAGGATGAATTAATGCGCTATGGGCAGCCTACTATAAAATGATATCTAAAGACTGTATTATTAATACAATTTAAGTGACCCAAGTTTGGGGCTGTGAGATCGAAAACATTTGCAAGTCTAGTCTTTGATGATTGGGACCTTGATAGGGAGTTAAAGCCCAGGATTGTTTTTATGTATCTAAAGCTTTGTGTTTCTCGAAAACATTTTCTAGTGACCAGGACCAGTTGGCCCAATTATTTTGGGGGCCTCAAGCAAAATTTTAAAATGGGGCCCCAACGTTTTTCACTAACCTGTCATACTAGTTCAATTCAAACTCAATACAAATATACACTTATAAAAAAAGACCCAAGTAAAAAACAAAAACAAAAAATCAATTAAAATTAAAAAAGAACAAGTCTAACTGACAAGTTGGCATTTGTCAATTACAATACCATCAGGTTTTCACGTGAGAGTGGGGGGCTCTAGAAAAATAAAAGGAAGGGAGGGATAGTGTTGGCACATTGTTTTGTCCTACTCCACTTATATTTAAACAGCTTATTTACATAGAGAGAGACGGAGATATAAAGAATAGAACAGAAGTGGGCGAAGAAGAAGATGGCTTTGTACAGTGCTATGTGACGTGGAAGAAAAAAATGAAACTGAAAGTGGGCAGAGAGTTACTAAGAAGAGAAAAGAAGAAAACGTTTGTGAGCTCTGTGATTATTTTTTTTAGTTGGCAAGAGGTATGGTTCATCTTAATGTAGCTTCGTCTCTTTAGGGGCTTTATGGGTTTCTCTTTTTATAATTTGGGGGCCTTTTTAATAAAAGGTAATTATTTTTTTGTTTTTTTGTTTTTTTATTTGGGCCTCAAGCAACGACTTAACTCGCTTAAGAGTTGGGCCGGCCCTGCAAGTGACTTTGAAATGAGATATAGATATATCCAAAAATAAAAAATAAAAAATGAGATATAGAAAATATTTTCTAGTTTTTGGTTCACGTGGAAAATAATAATATATCCTATAATTCAAAATAATTATATGAAAATAGACCCCAAATAAGAAAAAAATTCTATATTTTGGGTAATTTGGGAGTCGCAAATGGGAAACATATCTCGAATTCGGAAACTACACCCAAAAAAAAAAAAAAAAAGTAAAAAGGTAACTAGCTTGATCAAGGAGAGAAGTCAAACATTCGCTCAATAAAAGGAGAGATGAGGTGAAGAAATAGAAGTTATCAATGATATTTATCATTGTGTGAGTCTTTTTTTTTCTTTCTTTTTTTGGGGGTGAGTAAGTAACATTTTCCACTTTTATATAGTAGACAACGTTTTCTGCTCTTAATTAAACTTGTTTTTTTTTTTACTTATCAAAAAAAAAAATTAAACTTGTTTTTTTATTGGTTATAAAAAACGTTTAAGTTCACTTTTGTTTATTTGTAATATCAAATACCAAAAAAAAACCTTTCCCACTAAAACAAACGGAGTGTAAATAATTTTCTTATGCAATTTTTTTTTAACAAAACTTTATACGGATTTTGTGAAAGAGAAATTATGGTTCTTAATAATGAAATGGAGCCCTAATTTATATTAGCAAAAATCGTACAAGAATGTAATTCCGCAAGAATGTTTTCTTTTATTAATTTTTTGGATAAATTATTGTTTTCGTTTCTAAATTTTGCATTAAGTTCTTTTTTTGTTTTTTGTCCTTAAATTTTGAAAAGTTCGTTTTTCGTCCCTTAACTTTGGAAAAGTTTATTTTTACATATGAATTTCGTCATTTTAAAACGAAATTTTTTAAAAGTTCAAGTACGAAATTCATGTGTAAAAATAAATTTTATCAAAGTTTAGGGACGCAAAACAAATTTTTTAAAGTTCAGAGATGAAAAACAAACTTTTTAAAGTTCAGAAATGAAAAACGAACTTCATGCAAAATTTAGGGATGAAAACAATAATTTATCCTAATTTTTATGTGTCAACACGAACATGCATGCCGGTCACATGTTAATCAAAGTCAACGTAGACTCTTTTTGTTTTTTATTTTATTTATCAGAGTCGATGTAGACTCAAATCAGGAAATTCATTTTGTAATGTAAAGATTAGTAAACAATAAACTTGTTATGGATGTGAGAAATCAGATGAGAGTTAGATTATTACTCAAATGTCAAATCAAATAGAAAATTCAGATTTTATTTGGATTGGGAGGCAGGTGACTGTCATCATCTCTTTCATAAGGAAATTCATGATATGAGTTGCTGAACTTGATATGAAGAGGGATTGGTATATAGTAGGTGGGTCTGATAAACAAATTTCCTATTAGGGTACAATTTATCTCCTTATAGTTTAGTTTAATAACGGTTAAATTCATAAACTTTTAATTATTACTCTGTAAGGTTTGGAAATCAAATTATTAGAAATATTCTGGATGAACCCTAATTAACAATTTCATTTTAGTCAAATATTTTGGGATCGATCAAACATAATAATTGAAAGTGTGTTAAAACTAAATTACAATAGAACTAAATCATAGGAATTGAAACTAAATAATAAATAACCATGCACGGTTGTTTGTCTGTGTGCATTGCCTAAGTTCTGTCAAAGTAACAAATGGAGGACAAGTTATCCACGAGAATGGTAAAATCGGAGGTCAACAGAAGACCAAGCAGATCAAAGGCAAATCTACATGTTCCGTCCTTGATTTTAGATACTTTCATTTTCATTCTTCCATGTTGAGAAAAAATAATCCGCCGAAATGTTTGATTTTGTTATTTTAAGAAATTAATAAGCTTAGAGAGTTTTTATTTAATTTTGTTAGGTTAGGTTTAGCCAGCTTATTTAGGGACAATTAATAAGTAGGATTGTAAGATTCATTGGACATCAAGCTAGGATGATTAATAATATTTCAAGCCAAAGAGTTTTATAAATCAATTGTCCCTATTTTACTTTTACAAGAGAAGAAGGTGCTATTTCATCCAAAAATTGGAAAAAATTAAAAAGAAAAGAAGAAGAATGTCCTATGGATTTTGAACTCATAATTTTACTTTTACGAGAGAATAAGGTGCAATTAGATTTAGCTAGAGCTCATTGGCATATGATTGTAAAAAATGTAACCATTTAGGACTTTATGCGGTAGGTTGTTAAAGTTGAATCAACCTCCACAAGGGTAATCAAGTGGTGGAATCATTGGTCTAGGGCATGATGTAACCCCAAAAGTCCAGGTTCAATCCATCACACCATCAGCTCATGGGATCTTTGAGGTGTCTCATGAGTAGTGAATGAATTTAGACTGACCAAAGACTGTGACACCACTTATTTATCATCACGTCAAAGCACCAATAAATTTTTACATGAGAAGTTACTAGTTTAGCTAACTAAAACACACTTCTTCGTTTCTTTTTAATATTTTGAAAAATAAGAACCCTATTTCTCTTTCTCCAACTTTGAGGATCTCTCCAATAATGAACTTCCCATTAACGATTTCATCATTGCACAACATTACCTCATTCTCAATATCCTCACTTACAACAACCTTCTTTACCTATGATTTCGAATGCCGTCTGGCATTGTCTCTCAATTCCTTCTCTCCTTTTTTCTTTTTCTTTTGAGTGATGAATCGCATAGTTTCATTAACTGATATATATGACTTATACACAACATCTGAATACTCGATTCCAAAAATGCTCGCTCACATGCCCCATGTGACTCACATCATCAAGCCATCGGCGCTACCACAATCCTACTGCCGTCCAGTCACCAATTGATCACCATCCACGTGCCTCGGATGTCAGTCATCCATTATATATGCGTCAAGACAGTGCTACCACAACCCTATTGCCGTCAAGCCACCAATTGATCACCATCCACATGCCTCGGATGTCAGTCATCCATTATATATGCGTCAAGACAGTGCTACCACAACCCTATTGCCGTCAAGCCACCAATTGATCACCATCCACGTGCCTTGGATGTCAGTCATCCATTATATATGCGTCAAGACAGTGCTACCACAACCCTATTGTCGTCAAGCCACCAATTGATCACCATCCACATGCCTCGGATGTCAGTCATCCATTATATATGCGTCAAGACACGCATCCTCTATTTCAAAATTCTATGAGAAAAAAAAATTAAATAAAATTAAAAAAAAAATGGAAAAGAAATTTGTTTTTAAAGGAATAGGGAAAATTGACAATAGAAAAGAGCTAGGTAAGGCCCTCTATTACCTCTTGGGTTCATCATGTAAAACTCCTCTAAGTTACCACTAGAAGCATTAGAAGAATCCTCCCTCAAACCATGCATACTCGTTCCTCATCAACTTTCCCACCCACAATCTATACAATCTACAATAACCACCTCATCCTATAAAACACTAGTCTACCTTCTCCCATCACCACCAGCTCTCCAAACCCCCACTATCCCATCCAAAACCCCACCATCCCAAAAAGCTTTCCTTCCCCTCTTTTGCTCCTTCCTCAAGTGGCTCTTCCTTTGCATCCATGCATCCTCTACTGGCTCTTCCTTTGCATCCATCCTTTCCACTTGAAATGACTCTCTATCCTTCCCATCTCAGCTACCTCCTCACCGCTCTCATACGGCCCTCTCTTAGCGGAGAAGTTAATAAGGAAAAATTCTTGAATTCATCTTTTGTGTGTGTATATATATATAGCAATTTTCTATTACCCCACCACCCCTTTTCTCACTCTTCTATACTATCCAAGTGTAATTTAATAACTAAAGATAATATAATAAAATCGAAAACAAAGAGACAAGAAAATGGAAGAAATAAAAGAGAGATGCTAGTGCCAACAGGCTTGTAGCCTGATTGGCACCTACCCTCTCCTCGTGTCACAGGATTCGACATGTCTCTCTTAATTAATCCTAAAAAAAATACCAAAATAAAAAATAAAAAAGAGTCCCAAAACTGAAGGTCATATGATATAGTGATGTACCTCTTTAGATTTAGATCTGAAGATTGAATTCCCTTATATATACTTGGGGAAAAAGAGAGAAAATCGTATAACATGTAATTCAGAAAGCAAACCATACCATCATCCAGTAAACAAGGAATGATAGATAAACATCAACCATGGAGCTTGTAATACTAATGAAAACAAACTAAAACTTAGAGAAATTCACATGTATTTTGACCTAAATCAATACAAAGAAAAAGTAGAGTGAAGCTTACCAAGAGCTTGGAGATAAGATGAGCAAGAGCCTCAGCCTTTTCGATCGCTCCAACAAGTATACTCTCAGTTGTGTTGGTATAAAGCCTGCAAAAGTTTAGAACAAAATTATTAGTGATAAGAGGGAAGTTAGAGAGTACAAACTATACATATATACTCGTCAATATATTTAGAAGTTTGAGCTCAACAAAGCTTACCTAAGCCCCCTTATATAGACGCATATATAGGACAATTAATTCTCTGGGCACAAAGATCTAAAAGAGCTGAGAGAGACAAAGATTTAGGCCATTAAGAACGTTACAAGTTATCATTTGCTTTGTTTACTCTTACATTTCTTTCATCTACAGGCCTCGGCTTGGCTTTTATATATGCATAGACCAACTTGTAAGGTCTCTAGAGATTTCTTACACGGAAAGAAAACAAGTTTTTTTAAAAAAAAAAGGGAGAGGAAGGAACAATTCAACAATAGCTAGTAATTTTTAAGGAATGGGTAGGCTTATCTGGGCGTTACAGATTATAATTTAAATTCATTATTCTGGGTTTTACTTAATATATATGGACATGAGGCACGGTATTTCTAAACTAAATCATACACTTAAAAAAATAAAATGAGAGATTGATTTTTTGATTGGACTGTCGTATCCTATATGGATATATTAGCAATTTTAATTCCTATAAAACTATGGTTGACCAGTTGGGTGGTTTTCAAGAATCCTGAGTGATGAGTATAGAAAAATCCAAGCCGTCCAAATACGACGTACCAAAGTATACCTTAAATGAACGACCATTACAAATCCATAAACTCCCTTAATTCCCTTGTTAATGCTACCGTTACACACCATAAACTCCTTTAATTCCCTTATTAATGTTACCGTTATGCCATTTATATCTGACATTCATTGCATTATACATCACTCTTGGCCTATATAAGGCCAACGGAGCCACCTGAACCAGGTATGCACACAATCTTATGAGAAATCTCTCTCAATATGGGAAATCTTTTGCTAACTTAGGCATCGGAGACTCCCCTCCGGGGCCCACCCCGGCAGGCTCTTCGATTCCTTTCTTTCTTCTTCCTTTTTGCAGGTGTTGACCACTCGACTTGACTGTGCAACTGACGATGAAAAATCCATGCATCATCAGTTGGCGCCGTCTGTGGGAACGAGAGTTCTTCAAATTTAATTTGCACAGCAAAGGCGAGTGCACCTACCTAAAAGAAAAACCATTGCCTACGTCTCCTTTGAGTGTGACGCATCCAATCCCCGGTTGTCGTCCATCAACGGGTCCATCTGAATTGAAAAGAGCTTGGCAACGACTAACCTGTATCTCTCAAGTTGAAAATCAACGTTGGACGAGTACAGGTTTATGCATTAATGAAGAATCCCATTCCAGCAATCACAATTGCTGTGAAATGGCACCATCAATTCTCGGCCACGTCAAGTGCATTAAGCACCCCCAATTGTTTTCTAACCATGGCTGAATCTTATTGCTCTTTGCATTTAATAATTCTGCCTCTAACAATTTCCTGCATAAAAATAAGGTTGACTATATTAGAATCATTTTTCATCTTCAACCTCTATTTGTTGTAAGGGAGATATAAAATTACGAGAAGACAAGAAGAAAAATACTGGCATATTACTTTTCTGGAAAAATCCCAAAGCGACTTTAGTCGATATGAATATCGCCATATTGCTTCTTTGGAAATATCTCAAAGGGTTCTATGCATGTCTTAGCTCCTCACCACATGGGCAAATTGACTCCAAGCAGGGAACCCTGGAAAATAAAAAGAAGCCGAAAAATAGAGATTCAGTGGTACGTGAAAATACTTTCCTTTCTAATATTAAAGTAGCTATCAATGAGATGAAATATCATGCCTGCCTTATTTCCTTTCTTATTTTAAAGCATATTCCATGCCTGCCTATTTTCCATTAGAGCACATATCAAGCCTGACATCTTAATACACACACGGCTATTAGTCATATGTGTGGAAATTGTGAAACTTTTCTATATGTGTGAAAATTACTTCAATTACTATAGGTCAAGCTTGCACATATATCATATACATGGGAAATTACCTTATACTAATTAGGTATGTGTCAATTTTGGCCATAATTGGCCCACATCCCATAAGAAATAATGGAATATTGGTTGAGTAAACTCCATGCCGGAGTCAACTGCCTCTTGAAGACCAATGTAGTGCAGCTGGCAATATTTATTAAGATGCCTTTATTACATGAGAAATAGAAACACACTTGCTTTTTGACAGCCGTGGGATTAGAACATGGTATATTAACAGGCAATGGTCCACTCTGGTAATTGGCACACAAGCCATTTTGTTATTTTCGGGCAATTGGCCATAAAAGTAGTAAATATGGTCCAATTAAATGTCGAATAACGCCCAGAACATTACTCCTAAGCAATGAAGATTTTTCTTAAAAAAGAAAATCGATGACTACAAAGATTGAATAGATCAACTCATATATGGAGTAAAGCCCAATCAAAGCTAATGAATGTGATACTATCTCCCTTCACACAAGGTAAATACCCAAATATTCTATGTTTACTTCATGACTATCTTGAGTGCCCATTTTATGCGTATATCACTCATATGCTCCTTGCATGCCTAAATCATTGTGAGTCCTTGATTTCACAAATTAAAGCCCCCACGTTGACCACTTCAAACAGTGTCGTTGGGTAATTTGAGAAAAACTTCCTAAAAATGCTTTTGGGAATAATACATAAAATCCGCTATATGAATTAATGGAAATTTTTTTAGCGGTATACTCTCATGAATTTAGTCATTATTTTGAGGCTCATTAGACAACATAATTAAATTATATAGTAGCCTTCACTGTGCGTTAGACCCCTGTAATATGCTTAAACAACATTGAAACATTATCTCAACTTACTGATTGTGGCTAGATACTTAGCCAATAAAAATAAAAGATAAATATCAAACCCGCCTACTCTTAGGCATTATGTGATTAAAAATGAACTACTGAGGGTTATCTATATACATAGACACTTATATAGGTATGTGTGATTACTACCATTTGCATAAAAACTTTAGGAGTATGAAGGATGAGGTTTAGCTTGGTCTATATCTCTCACTCATGGACGATGAGGGGCAAACAAGCGGATCTATTTTTATAAATGATGCCTCAAAAGAGCTCATAGCCATTTTGTTCGTTCACCCGAACCACTATGAATATTTGTGTTTACTTATTATCACCAATAATACCTATGTCACCCTTTCAGGCTTTCACTGCAGCACCTATTATCATGCTCTTACTTACAATATTCACACACAAATTGATCATAAATAAATATACGTGCTGAATATTATGATCCAAAAACAAATGTTCCTTCTTAAGTTTGTCATTTGAAAGCTACCAAGATGAACAGTAGTCTTGGGACAAAAATGAACTTAACAAAAAAAAAAAGAGTTTGTAAAATTCACCAAGCTCCATAGAGAAGATACCAGCAGGAAAATAGAAAAATCAAGTACCCTAAATAAGAGGAAGGAAGGATTGCGGATTAAAGAGATCAGGAAGCAAAAGACCCCACATGAGAAGTGGAGAACACTAATGCCGAGTAACCTCCAAGAGTTTTGCAAGTATATATGTCACTCGATGCAGATAATGGCCCCTCAAAGCAACATAGCCCTAATGAGGCCCAAAGCAATATGGCCTCAACGACTGAATTTCGGCCTCCTTGGCCTTCACTGGTCTCAACGACCCAATCTCGGCCTCCACGGCCCCCATATCATGCAAACAACCTAAAAGTTAAACTGAATCGTCCAACACGATCTTTTAACTTAAGCTAAGTTAAACTGCATCGTCCAACACGATCTTTTAACTTAACTTTAAACTGTTCCAACACGATCTTTTAACTTAAACAAACCAAAAGTTAAACTGCATCGTCCAACACGATCTTTTAACTTAGGCAAACACCTAAAGTTAAACTGAATCGTCCAAACACGATCTTTTAACTTAGGCAAACACCTAAAGTTAAACTGAATCGACCAAACACGATCTTTTAACTCAAACAAAAATCTAAAGTCAGACTGAATCGTCCAACACGATCTTCTAACTTAGACAGATACCTAATGTCAAACTGTGTCGTTTAAACACGATCTTTTAAACTTAGATAAAGTTAGGATACATTATCCTACGATACACTCTAACTTAGAAAAATAATATCGTCCAAACACGATCCTAGGCAAAGTTAGAACGCATCGTCCAAACACAACACTTTAAACTTAGAAAAATAGCTTAGAGGCAAAGTTGCATCTTTCCACTTAGAAAGATCGAATCCATTTCCAAATGAGGCCCAAAGCAATATGGCCTCAACGACTGAATTTCGGCCTCCTTGGCCTTCACTGGTCTCGACGACCCAATCACGGCCTCAACGGTCTCTTTTGGTCTCAACGACCCAATCTCGGCCTCCACGGCCCCCTTTGGTCTCAACGACTGAATTTCGGCCTCCTTAGCCTTCACTGGTCTCGACGACCCAATCACGGCCTCAACGGTCTCTTTTGGTCTCAACGACCTAATCTTTAGTCTCAACGACCTAATCTTCAGTCTCAACGACCCAATCTCGGCCTCCACGGCCCCCTTTGGTCTCAACGACTGAATTTCGGCCTCCTTGGCCTTCACTGGTCTCGACGACCCAATCACGGCCTCAACGGTCTCTTTTGGCCTCGACGACCTAACCTTCGGTCTCAACGACCCAATCTCGGTCTCCACAGCCCCCTTTGGTCTCAACGACCGAATTTCGGCCTCCTTGGCCTTCACTGGTCTCGGCAACCCAATCACGGCCTCAACGGTCTTCTTTGGTCTTAACGACCCAACCATTGGTCTCAACGACCCAATCTTGGCCTCAACGGCCTCCGTAAAAGGATTCGTCCATCACGATTCTTTAACTTAGTAATGTCATTTCATCCAAATGATTCGTCCATCATGATCCTTTGGCTCAATAATATCTCCAAAGGGGACACTCGTCCAAAAGAGTGGGCAAAGCCTACATGAAGGCAAAAATTTACTAATGACAAACGAAACAGTCGTCCAAACAAGCAAAAATGCCTATTGACATACCTACCGAAAAAAATGACGACGAAGGGGATAGCCATCCAAATGAATGGATACAACCACTAAAAGGTTTTCCTGAAGTTTTTAATTACAGACATAAGTTGACGAGCCAAATGGAAGGCCAATTGTTTCAAAGTCCTTAAGATAGCGAAGGGAACAACCAACACACCATGCAAGGAAAATAAGGTCATTACCAAAATACTCATCGTACTTGACATTCCGAAGGCCGTCCAACCTAAAACGGATAAACGACCTCGGAATGGGGGGCTTCTGATGAGTATAGAAAAATCCAAGCCGTCCAAATACGACGTACCAAAGTATACCTTAAATGAACGACCATTACAAATCCATAAACTCCCTTAATTCCCTTGTTAATGCTACCGTTACACACCATAAACTCCTTTAATTCCCTTATTAATGTTACCGTTATGCCATTTATATCTGACATTCATTGCATTATACATCACTCTTGGCCTATATAAGGCCAACGGAGCCACCTGAACCAGGTATGCACACAATTTTATGAGAAATCTCTCTCAATATGGGAAATCTTTTGCTAACTTAGGTATCGGAGACTCCCCTCCGGGGCCCACCCCGGCAGGCTCTTCGATTCCTTTCTTTCTTCTTCCTTTTTGCAGGTGTTGACCACTCGACTTGACTGTACAATTGACGATGAAAAATCCATGCATCATCACTGAGAATAATGGATCTAATTAAGATAGTCCATGATGAATATTTAAGTAACTAGAAGATAAGTTAGATTGAATGGAAGAATGAAGATGCATATTACATATTGCTATATCCCTAAATATTAATATAAGTCATTAATATAAAACATTACAAGTTGATGAGAAGTGAGCGAGGACTAATAGTTTTGGTCATATATAGCACTGAGTACCCCATAGTTTCGTGGCAGTTCACTTCTCCTAGACCCCTAACCTAAAATCTTTTTTAAATCTGATTGGCAATACTGTTAATGTCACGGTCAATTTTCTTATCGGTCAATTTCTTCCACTGCTAGATGAAACAAGGAAATAAACTAAAATATTGTGTGATTGATCTTGGATAAAATAAATTTTAGAATGTTCAAACAAAGATAATTTAATCAATGTATTAAGATGATTGGCTATCATTACCTGATTGAAATTCCATGAGACATAAAAAAAAGTTTATAACATATAACTTAGCTTTTAAGTTAATGTTGATTATTGACGGTCAAAACCGACTTTATGATATAACTTTTATCAGTTTATGTGAGTAAGTGAGTTGAAGCCTTGAAGGTAACCCATAGTTTGCATTTTACAAAATATAAATTCTTGTAGCCAAAATTTGTGCCAAGTATTTAGGAAAAACAAAGAATCAGGATAGTTATATCTTGAAAATTTATCTGCAAGACTGTGAATCTAGGAAATGAAGCCTCTAATTAAGTCATGATAAGGTGCATCCTACTACCACATTTTTTTTTTTTTTTTAAGGCCTAAGCTTTGTATTTTGGCTGAGCTTGCCTACTGGAGATCATCTCAAATCGCATGGTGAACTAGCATTCTTAGAATTCTTGTTAGACTTGGTGGTATAGTAACATATTGTAACTTGGGTATACTTCAAATGATTAAGTTAGTACGAAGTATCTAATAATAGTTTAAAGAATTGTGGTATCTAATTAAAGTTCTAAGAATCCAAGTACAATAAAACATGTTAAAACAAGCCATGGCAACCATGACTTGTTTTTGTTTCCTCTCATAAAGTTACCAAGATTACCTTGAACTTGTTTAGTTTCATTCAAGGGTTAGTAGGTGTTGTAGTGATGGAGTTAGGAATATTTCAGCTCAAGGGGACAAGATTAAAAGGAAATGTTGAAAACAAAAGTGAATTAGAAAATGTTAATCAATATAAAATATATATATATATATAGAGATGGGTTCAAGTTACACCCGGTGTAACTCTTAAGAAGTTACACCTTTTTTAGACCGTTGATCTATAATAGATCGTATGGTAGAGGTGATTTGTTCTTACACTTCATTAATTATCTCCTCTTTTCTCTCCCTCCCTCTTCTACTTTACCTAAATTCTCTATTTTTTCTCTTTCCTCTCTCTTTCAATTCAATTCTATTAAAACTACTCTTTCTCGTCCTCACCATTGTCAATCATCTCCAAATAGATATAGAAATGATATAAAATAAAAATAAAGAGAATTTTTTTTGGGTTGAATATCAAAATCTATTAGAAAAAGAAAAGAAAAAAGCATAGAATGAAGAAGTAAACGGCGATGCCTTTTCCATGGCAGTGGTAAAGATGGGATTTATTTGCATTGTTGTTGTGGCAGCGTTATCATCAAACCAATAACACTAACAAAGAAGAAGCATTATTAAAAAAATCTTGAAAATCATCATTAAATAAGAAATTGTTTTCAAACGTAAAGTTAAACGAAAAACGTAATTGCTTAATTACCCATGCTGAATTTTGTTCCAATTTGATACTTTCTGAACTTTATACAGTTCTATCACATTTCAAGCTGCTATAGAGAAAAACGAGTATATCAGGTACTTCTTTTTCATTTATCCTGTAAAAAGAGAAACGTGTATGTCATATACTTCTTTTTCATTTTTTATTTATTTGTATATACTCATTTGATTGATTGCGACGTGATGATTTGTACTTTTGCTAATTGTTCTTCAATTTTTGGTACTGTTCTTCAATTGTGCTTCAGCAGCATTGGTTTGATGATAACGCTGCCACAACAACAATGCAAATAAATCTCATCTTTACCGCTGCCATGGAAAAGGCATTGCCGTTTACTTCTTCATTCTATGCTTTTTTTTCTTTTTCTTTTTTTCTTTTTCTGCTTCTAATAGATTTTGATATTCAGCCCAAAAAAAAAATTCTCTTTATTTTTATTTTATATCATTTCTATATCTATTTGGAGATGATTGACAGTGGTGAGGACGAGAAAGAGTAGTTTTAATAGAAATGGACTGAAAGAGAGAGGAAAGAGAAAAAATAGAGAATTTAGGTAAAGTAGAAGAGGGAGGGAGAGAAAAGAGGAGATAATTAATGAAGTGTAAGAACAAATCACCTCTACTGTACGATCTATTATAGATCAACGGTCTAAAAAAGGTGTAACTTCTTAAGAGTTACATCGGGTGTAACTTGAACCCATCTCATATATATATATATGAAGAAGCTATTCACAACCTGAACACTTAGAGATTCCTGACAAGTTATTGACAAGCTGACGAGATGTAAAGAAGATAAGTTTACTTTCGACAGCACTAAAGCAAGTTTCAAGATGCTCGATTCAAGAAATTTAAATTTTCAAGAAATTCCTGTCATAATGAAGACTTCTTTTTTACTCCTTTTGACAAGATCAAAGACAAATTTATTTTCAGTGCAAGTCCAGACAAGTCTACTTTCGGCACAAGAGATAAGTTCAAAGAAAGGTTTCAAGACAGATTCCAGACAAGTTTCATTTCAAGAAAATTGACAAGACTAAAAGCAACGATATTCCTGACAAGATTACTTTTGTCAAAAGATCAAGACAAATTTCTCCAGATTTTCCCAAGATTTCTCTTTTCAAGCTACCAAGATTACTGTTTAAATGTCCCAGTTTATTATAATTTATCTTTCATTTCTAGTGTGAATTCGCTCAATTGCCCTCAATAATCTTTCATATTTTTTAAATCGTTGCTTGATTTCTTCATTGTTTGAGTGCATATCCTAAAAGGTTGACTTAAAATGTAGCTTGATGATAGAAACTTGGACGTTGCAACATTTCTCAATGGGTGTCAAATTTCATATTGGATTCTAGACCAGATTGACCCCCACCATATTCACTTGTATTTATTTTTGAATTTGGAAAACAGAAATGTATTGTGTGTATGCTTATATTTGTTAGAAATATACAATTCCAGCCTGAATGAGCTATAGAGGTGGTCAAACCCAAGGTTGGCCCCATTTAAGATTGGCCTAAAGCTATGGGACTGGGCACAGCCCAATGTGAATAAAATGCAGTTCACATACTGGGCCACTGGAGAGATTTGATAGAAACTGGGCCTAAAGTTAACGACACCAACTAAGCTACCTTCCATTGACCATTTGGTCCTTTGATTATATGTGGTTCTCTTATTTGGCAACCAGCTAGTAATACTAGTGCAATTTCAATATTGAAATAGGTGACTATTCTATTTCAAATCGATCTATTTTATGGTTTAAAATAAATATTATAAAACTAAAGATGTATAAATTATTATTTCATTTAAAACTTTTAAATGATATAACAGTTAACAATTACATCTAAAAATATAATTTTAACTGTAAAATAATTTTTTTCCATTTTATAAAGAGGATCATATTCCGATTAATTCTAATTTTTTCACGAGACTTCTAAAATTAGAATGCACATTTAAATGCTAAGAGCATTGTATCTCAATTAGTATCTTTTGATTTTTTTAACAGAGATATCTAAAATTTAAATCTTCCACTCTAACGATGGGATTTTCAAAATAAAATAAAAAACACATTCAAATTATCATATATATCTTGTGCCTACCTTTAGCATGCATTTAATGTATTAACTCGAATACTTTTCTGTTTGCTGAATGTATTAACTCGAACACTTAAATGCACTTTATGATGGACCCCTTGGGCAAAGGAGAAAGTTCAAGAAGGGCATCCTATGAATTGACCAATTGAAAAAAAGTTGCTAATTTTTCTGGGGTATTTAAATAAGTTAATATAATATTGTCATTAAGCAGTATAATGATAATAAATAATCTGGGTCTAAACAAACAAGAAATTCGAGAACTGAAAAAGCTTAAAGCGGATCTAGCTTTGGATATTGTTCAAATCTAAATTATTAAAAAGCCTAGAAAGCTATAAACACAGCATATACAAAAGTAGATAAACTGTCAAATTAGCATTACCAAGGTAGCAGCTGCTTTTTATCCATTTCAAGTTTCATTCATGTCCTTGCTTAATAATAAGGCTTAAATGGTGATTGATTGTTAGGGAGAGAATCGAGCTAGTACGCCGCCTAAAGTCTGAGCAACACTGTGCTTTTGGAAAAGTGGTGATGCATTGATACTTGATAGATAGGCTTTAAATATGTAAGTCTGTCTCATAATCATAGTGTTAAAGAGTAAAGAGAAGGTGAGATTGGAAAGTGAAGTGATTTCCAAATTTGACGAGGTTTGTCAGCACCCTTTCTCTTGAAACTTAGCTTTCAAACCTTATAATCCCCAAGTTTCCAGTCTGTTTGTCATCAATCCCCCCACCTATTCTCTCTCCCTCTCTCTCTCTATCTAGTATGTGCATGTGAGGGTATGTATGTGTTCTAATCAATTTATTTCTTGCTAGGGAATTGTAGTTTTTAATTTTCAAAGAGCTGTCATGCATCTAGAAGTTTTGGTTTTTTTTGGAGGGTATTGAAGTTTTGGTTGCTTTGATTCTTGTGAGTATGCAATTAGATGTGTTGTTTGCTTTAGTGCTATTTATTGCTGAAGTTAGAAACACTTGATTTTGAGAATCAAGGAATTAATTAGGTTGCATGGCTCTTCAATTTAAGTTGAGTTTGCCTTGAAAAGCATTAATTAGCCCAAATTCGAATAGATTATATTGCTTGTACCCTAGTTAATCTCTTTATATCTATCCTCATTTGATCCATTAAATAGTAGTACCTCCAGGATTTTATGGAATCACATTCATTTTGCTCTCTCTCTCTCTCTCTCTCTCTCTCTCTCTCTCTCTCTCTCTCTCTCAACATTTCTAATACCTAGAAACATGCTAAGAGCATTAATATTTAGTGATATTGACTGATTTCTTTTAAGTGGAGAATTAAAGTTCAAATCTCTCATTCTTTATCATTATAACTGTTGAATTATCATAAAATAGAGGGCCCCACCTATTGTGAGGGGGGCGTGTATACATCCGAAACAGGAGATCATTTTTCCAAAAAATATGGATTGCTTCTAAGAGCCTCAAACATTTTTTTAGCCCAAGTCTATTTATTAGTGGGAGACTAACTTACAAAAACTAAAGTCTCAAGCTATCAGGCAGAATTGATTTTCAATAATGATTGGACACACTCATAATTGTTTTTTTTTTTAATGGAATTAGTGAAAGTTCATGTGGGCTCTACCTGTTGTGAGGGGGGCGCTGTATACATCCGAAATAGAAGATCATTTTTCCAAAAAATATGGATTGCTTCTAAGAGCCTCAAACATTTTTTTAGCTCAAGTCTATTTATTAGTGGGAGACTAACTTACAAAAATTAAAGTCTCAAGCTATCAGGCAGAATTGATTTTCAATAATGATTGGACACACTCATAACTGTTTCTTTTTGAATGGAATGAGTGAAAGTTTCAATTGTGTTGGATTTCTATTGGCCATAACTTTGGGAACCCTCTTAGTGAAGGAGAGAGTGTACAACCCACCTTTTTTTAAATTAATTATTTATCCACAATTTTAAGGCATTTTTATAAGGGGTTCTACGCAATGTTCTAAGTGGCCTTGGCCTAAAGCTGTCCTTGGAGGCCTCCTTTCAATTTCCATAACTAAAAATTGACATCTTATTCATTTCTTGATCAACTTTTTTGATAAAAACATCAACTACCATCATAAACAAGCTATTAGAGAGGGTACTCCTTTGTGGAAACAATTGGATATTCTTCTTACCACAATTGAGAAAAGAATACATTCGTGGACCAAAAGCATAAAGATCTATACACTTAATAAATAAAATAAAAAATTGTTAATAAGATTGTCATAACTAAAGGAAAACGAGGCTTTATATCTCAAATTGATTAATCAAATTATCATTGAAATTTTTGATAATCACTTATATAATCCGAAATCAATTGAGTAAGCATCCTATACGAAACATAACACACACCCCTACAACACATTCAAATCTAATTCCACAATACAAATAATTTGGGCTATCACAAACATAATCATATACTCTCTCTTTTTTCCCCCTAAATCATATGACATATATTCGATTTCTTTGATAATCTAATCCCGCATGATGCATTCGATTTCTCTGATAGCCCAATCCTGTATTATTGCATCATCAATTCATATAATGCTTTTTGGAGAAAACAAGTATGTATACTATAGCAATGTCATTATTTGCTTTTATGAGCATGAAATCTGTCAGCGCCAATCTACTTGGCACAATGTCAGCCAGTGAAGAAGATATTTGGTCAGGTCATAGATACATGCCTTCTCCCAGGACCCAGATATTGATACTTGGTAGTTGGTACGTCAAAAATTTTAAGATTCCATTTCATTCAACGATTGGGTATACTTTCTTTGTTATCCTTTCTCCTAAAGAATATGAATCTTATGCATATTGGCTTATAGCCCAGTGGCACCTTTTCTTCTCTTCTCTTTCTTTGTTGCAGGTTCGACCTGAAAGTGACAAGGAGGGAAAAAACGGAAAAGTAACAAGTATTGGCAAGGATAGGGAGGATGTTTGAGAACCAAGACCAAAATGTATGAGTAGTGAGAAATGAGAATACCATAATTTTTTTTTTTTTCTTTTCTTTTTTTGGCTAAACATCGAAATTTTTATTAAACTCTACAAATGAAAGAGTCTCTCAATCAAACCTCATATACAGAGGAAATTAGAGACATTTTATTATAACACAAAGTAAAGTTTTGGACAAAAGCAAACTTAGCGAACACATTCTCTCCTCACCCAAAAGTACAAGCAATGATGGTTATCAGCTCCGGATCCACTAATTCAAAGGCCACTGGCCTAATAATAAAGTTATAGAGGGCTAAAGTTGGTCAATGTGACACGTGTATGGAAAGTGTCACAAAACCTAGGGCACCTTAGGCACACTAAATAAAAATTAGTATAGGAATGGTAATGCATATTCTTAGGAATTAAAAGATCTATAATGGAAAACCTAGGCACGTTAGATATACACAAAAACAGTGTGAGAACCTGTGTCAGGGTGGAAGGTTGACCACCAATCAACTCTAAACTAGTCTATGCTTTCATTAGGGGATTCAAAACCACTCCTCCATACAAGACGATTGGGATAGAAGGCATTTCTATTGATAGGCTAAGTCTAGCTTTCGTAGAAGGTGAATTAAAATCTTCTAGAATTTTTAGATAACTTTATAATTGAATTTCGAAAATTCTATCCATTCATTTTGAAATTAGTAGGGATTAAATTTTACCATGTCATTAATATTTTAAATAAACATTAACTATTTACCATTTTAATATCTTTTTAAATTATTGAGGATGTGACAAAATACAATCTATTCGTTTCAAAATAAATGAATAAAATTTTAAAATTTTCATGATGGAATTACATTAAGAACCTAGAGTATCTTAATCTTCATTGAAAGGCAAGAATCACCTACTGTTTGACACCCTATAGATGCACGTGTGAAAAATGACTTGTATATATAATTTGTGATTGAGATCCTAATCCTACATAAAATAAATTTTAGATATGATCTGGGTGCAAAACTCATATTGATTAGTCTATTTTATGAAAAGAACTTGGTTAAAAATTCCTATCTCTAATTAAGAAAAAAATAAAAATGCAAAATAGACATAATGAAAGCCTAGCCCTAGTTAAAGCGGTGAAAAACTTGGGTAGGGCTTAGACATAAATCATAAAATAGACACACTAAATGAAAATTATTATAGGAATGGTAATGCATATTCTTAGGAATAAAATATCTACAATGGAAAACCTAGGGCATGTTAGATATACACTAAAACAGTGTGATAACTTGTGTCATGGTGGAAGGTTGAACACCAATCAACTCTATAGTCTAAACTAGTCTGTGCTTTCATTAGGGGATTCAAAACCACTCCTCCATAATAGAAGGCATTTTTGTTGATAGGCTAAGTCTAGTCTTCGTAGAAGGTACCACAATAGGGATTAGAATCCTTTACAGTTCTTAGGTAATTTTATAATTGAGTTTCAAAAATTTTATCCATTCATTTTGAAATTAGTGGGGATTAAATTTTACCATGTCATTAATATTTTAAACAAACATTAACTATTTACTATTTTAATATCTATTTAAATTATTGAGAATGTGACAAAATACAATCTATTCGTTTCAAAATAGATGAATAAAATTTTAAAATTTTCATGATGGAATTACATTAAGAACCCTAGAGTATCTTAATCTTCATTGAAAGGCAAGAATCACCTACCGTTTGACACCCTATAGGTGCACATGTGAAAAATAACTTGTGTATAATTTGTGGTTGAGATCTTAAATATCCTACATAAATAGATTTTAGATATGATTTGGGTGCAAAACTCATATTGATTAGTCTTTTTTATAAAAAAACCAGGACTAAAAATTCCCATCTCTAACTAAGAAAAAAATAAAAATGCAAAATAGACATAATGAAAGCCTAGCCCTAGTTAAAGCGGTGAAAAACTTGGGTAGGGCTTAGACATAAATCATAATGTCCCTACCAAATGAAGTTTGAAGAAAATACAAGTTGGGTATCATGCTCTTAGATAATAATATATGATAAATCAAGTTTCATGTCTTGTTTGTATTAGCGAGGAACAAAAATCTTGTGTTGTGTTGTCTCTAAACTAGGTGTGCGTGCGGTATGCCCCATCAAATTACAGGAGACAAAAGGCCTTATCTCAATGACTGCAGCAACCTCCATAGGAGACCATCCCATAAGATGGTACACATCAAACAAGTGAGCAACATAAATTTGATGTCAGTGGTCGGGTCTGATGTGTGTGATCCCCATCATCAACATGTTGCCTAACATTTATTTTGACAATTCGAATTCCCATGTGTCTAGGGAGCTATTGGATAGCCACGCCTAAGATTTCCTAATGACTGATTAGACCTATAAGGTACGTTTAGGAATTTAATATTGGGGTCCTCTTTGTACCTATGACATGAGGTTTCTATGGTTGACACGCGGTTTATATTAGAACCTCAAAGAAAGAAGTACCTTATTAGCATATATTTTACTGTACTATTTCCTTTTCACGAGGAAAATGTTGACACTGCAACACCAACTTTGTAGTCTTATTAATAATCGATGAGCTTTTTCTCAGTTTCCAATCGTAATTGAAGTGGATTCGGTTTGAATTTTTGGTTGAGAATTACATAGGTGATTGTTATATATACACATCTATTTTTGTTATTTCCACACCATAAAAATATAATTTCTCATTACATATTTACATTACATTGATGGTTTTTATGCATTTACCAACATTCTACCACAACATTTAGCCAAAAAAAATTAAAAAAATTCAAAGCCAATCGTTGTACAATTGAAAATAAACCTGTAATAAGAATGTCTAAACAAATATAATTACTTCAAATTTAATGTTGAGACTTGAGAGAGAAGCATGTATTTGAATTAGTTTAATTGAACTCTGGAGTAGTTCAATTGGTCTGGTTTTGGATGTGTTCCCTAATGATCATTAGTTCGAGTTTACTCAGAGCCACATATTCAAGGAAAAATTTTGTGTCTATCGTAGTACATGTGCTAGTAGGTATTACGTGTCCCCTTGAGATTAGTCGAAATATATATATTTATGAAATGCTGGTCCGGATACCCAAAGTTATCAAAAAAAAAAAAAATAATTGATAAAATTTTTAACATCAAATAAAAATCTTAGCATTGAAATTTATTGATATTTTAATCCAATAGTAAAAAGAAAATAAAACAATTATCATAAAATGAACATTAAAAGTTCAAATTACCTATTAAAAAAATGTTAGTGATAGATAATATAGACACGATTCATATCAATACTCAATGGAACTTAAATTCCATTACAGCTTCCACCTAACCTTTCTCCAGCAAATGATTTTTAAATTAATTATTAAAAGTTCATTTGGTTGTGCCGCCTTTTAAATGTTATCCAATTAGAGCGTTTGGAGGATGGCCCATTAACCTCAAAAATCAAAATTTAAGTCAATCATAATTAATAACCTTTCTTATATCATCACTTCATTTTAACTTGCAACATTAGGCCCAATCTTTTTCTTACTTAGTATTCTAAAAGTTTCTAAATGCTAGAAGTGCATTTTCATTATATTGATAATGAGTTCTCTGATAAATTATTATTTAGACGTGTAATATTAATAAAAGTTACATTAAATATAACTTGTATTATAGGATTTCATTTGTCACTGAACACTTTAATTCCCTCATTGGATAATTTTTGGTAACAAATTATTATTATTGGGCAATATTTTTTTCTTGAAGAGGAAAGCTCACCAGTCACTATTACTACTATGTGAGGGCTTCATAGTAGATTGGCTAGAATATTGTTTTATATTATTGGTAAAAGGCCCTAAAGATTATAAAAATGCACATAGAATGTTCACTTTAGATGATAAATTAATAACTTAGATATCTAGAATAGAGGAAATAAATAGTCAAATATATTGACTACAGAGTTTTGCTTTTCTGTGACCCATCATCATCATACCTTAATCAGGACCTTGTCTCTTAAAGGGACAAGGAATACCTTTGCCTCCAACTAACTAAACCCTTCGTGGGCCCATGGGGATTTAGGGTTAGGGTTTGACCTTGTCTGAAATAAATAGCAGGCTGCACGATTGGGATTTGGGACCATTGGACGCGTTTTACAGTTAATTGATAGAAGCCCTCCATTTAAGGCACATTCCAGCTAGGTGTAGTGGAGGAATTTGCACTTCTGTCCTATGCTTATCTTATTTCTACATTTGTGTCTTTTATTCTTGTGGTTGTTGCCATCTTTTATTTAATCATAATGGCCTCATTCCACCCTTTGTGTCACGGGTAGGAATGACAACGATTCGAGTTTGGGGTGGAAGAAGGTTTTTCAAAACTAAATACTTGAAATATTTTAGATATCAAATCTTATTAAATTTTTAGAATTCCATTTCAAACCCTTCCTATTTATATTTGAAAAATTCAAACTCACCTGTTTATTTTACCATATGTTAAGTCAAATGAGTCGGGTCAAATCGATTAACCTAAATTTTGAATAACTAAAATATTGTTCGGCTAATTTTATTAATTAATAAGCAATTTTACACTAAATTAGCATGCACCACACCACAAAAGGGGAAACACAATTTGCTGGTGCCCAAATTCGTTGTTCAGCCTACAACATGTTTCCCACATGCCCATGGTTTGTGTGGCTAGCATTGGTGCAAAGTGCCACCACGGCACCACATGTAGCCAACCATCTCAAGTATCAAGGGTGTAACATAGACAATTCTTGTTCATGCTTTAGAAAATTGTGTGGAAGTAGATGTGATAGTAAATTCCACTTGGTTTCAACACTCAAAAAGTGTACAGAATTTTACACTTTATTAGATCTTAATATAAGACATTGTTATTAGACATATATTCCTGAGCACACTCAAAAAAATTAGATTAATTGACCCAACCAGAACAGTTTAAAAGGCAAGGCATCCCATGATTGTTTAGAGCTTTTCTTTTTGGGTAAAGAAAATCATTGTTTAGACTCCTTTAAAAGGTTTTGGTGATTTCTTATATAGATGTTATTGAAAGATCAATTATTAACCAGTACTTTCCTTATGGTTATAAATAATAATAATAATAATTAAAAGAAGAAAAAGAGAAGGAACAAAATTATATATTTATTTATATTTAATCAGGAGTAATATTCATGTAGTATTATGGAAATATATCGATTCGGTACTTCTTTCTGTCATATAATAGTATATCATACTAATTAAATCCATGATGATATCCACAATTTATGTAAAATAAGAAAGTATCACTTGTTGTATTCTAAGATTTTTTTTATAATCTTCCTATAACAAGTAGGGAGGGGGATTTGAACTCAAATTCTCTCCATGGAATGAATTAGAGAATGACAATATACCATAAAACTCTTGAGAATTACATTCTATGTTAATGGCATTCTTTTTTAGCGTAATTGCATTCTTTATTAAGTCTCTCTTATTCATTTTTTTGTTAAAGTGCTTTAAAGAGGAAATATTATTAAGTACTCTCGGATTACAAATAAATGATGGGTTACATTATAAATTTAATTAATAAAATATATCATTTATGTGAAAAGATGGAGTATACATTTATTGTACTTAATATATAATCACTACTTCAAGAGACACTATTATGTCAATGCTAAAAATAATCCAATCTAAAAAAGAAGGTGAAAGAACTTTAAATTACAAGGTTACTTTTGCTTCAAGTCTCTGTCTCCGCATTGTTACTTGTGTAAAGGAAAATAATTTCATTTTCCATGTCCAATAGTAGTTTCCATTTTCTAACATTATACCAAAACAGATTCTATTCTTAAGATTCTTAACAATGATCATTGTGAAATAAAACATATATATATATATATATATATATATATATACAACTATGCTTAAACGTCTATATTTATTTGAAAAGCAACATTGGTCTTTAGTTCAAGACGTCACTAAAGTTTGTTTGAAGGGATTCCATATATTTAGTTATTATTGTCTCAAGGAAAGATTTATCAGATTAAATAATTTCATTAGACATACCCTTTTAAAGCCCTAACTAGATATCAAAGTTGAAACATTCTTCCTTATTACAAAAAAATTTACAATCCCTAATTTGAGAAATTATTCCATAAACCTAATTTATTATGCATTCCTCTTACATAAAGGTGGGATCCACAAGTGAGGTCATTCTTATATGAGAAAATAACATAATTAAAATGTTGGGTCTAAATAATTTCATCCTCAATTGGACAAATAGTCAAATTAGCCATCGGGGTTTTAAGCCATTAAAATTTAAAAACAACTAATAATTTTAGGAGAATTATTTTGATAAGATCAATGGTCCAACAGTAAGTCATGTGAATGTGGAACTAATTTGGAAAGAAAAACTTAGAAATTAAAAAAAAAAAAAATTCAAAATCTTTAGATGCATAAATGATGTTGGTTTAAAGTTGCTTTTTTTTTTTTTTTTTCCAAGATGATAGGTTTTCAATCCACCTAGTAGTCATTAAAGTTTTGATTCTTCAATCATTTGGCCAAAAATAAAGGAAATAATGGTTCTTATTTATTTATTACTTATTTTATGAATAATAATTATTCTTATTTAGGTATGTAAACTTGTAAAGTAACTACTATTTACCACAAGACCAAAGAGAAGAAAAAGCCTCAATGTCATTTGTCAGTGCCAAATCCAAATTCTCAAAGGGTATAGGAACAATTTAGAATGAAGTACAAATCCAAGGACATCACTGCAAAATCAACATCAAAAGGAGAATAAAAAAAATCCCTTAAGGCAAAATCTGTATTAGCAAAGACTAATAATACTAATATTAGTTGGTATTTGCCTATTTGGTCTGTGTAAGACACTAAAAATGGCAAGCACATCATCAGGACCACCATTTCTCTCATCCTTCCAACTGTTTGGTCTGTTAGTAGTTCTAGGAGCCAAATCCGGAATCAAAGAAAAACAGTGTTGAATTTCTTGTTCAAACAGAACCAAATAAAGTAAGAGAAAAAAAGAATAATAATAATAATTAAAAAAAAAAAAAAAAAAAAAAAAAGAAAAAAAAGAAAAAAAAAAAGGAGAAAAAAAAAACAAAGGAAAATATACCCAGAAACAAAGAAACAAAAAGCAAGTCATTGGAACCAGCCTACCTTTTTGCTTTCCCCATCAATCTAACACAACTCCTCAATATTTTTGTTTGTCCAAAATCTGAAACACCCATTTCACTAAACCAAACCCAGAAAGTCAAAAACACAAAAAATACAACAACACTAAACTCACATAAAAACAAAAACATAAATCTTTTTGTGTTATTGCTTCTAGTTCTGTCATTTTCTCAGTTCCCTCCATTCTCCACCATCTAAGTTTCTGTCAAGAAATGGTCTTTTTACTCCTCAATATCAAATTTTGAGAGAGAGAGAAAGATATTGACTTGGGTATTCATGGATGAACCTGAGTAAAAAAAAACAATGTGAGAGAGAGAGAGAGACTTAGTTTCAGAGGATGAGCAAAGAAAACATTGGCATTGTGAAGGCTTGGGAAGCAACTGTACGGAAATCACAAGCTATTGTAAAGAAGAAAAGAACAACCATGTCTGTAGCACATGCTGATGATGATGAGCCAGGTCCACCAGGTCCAGGCCAAGCCTACCATGCTGAGAAAGTACTCTCCAGTGGTGACTTCTACACAGGCCAAATGGTGGATACAGCCCCAAATGGCCATGGAAAGTACCTCTGGACAGATGGGTGCATGTATGTTGGTGAATGGTACAGAGGCAAGACCATGGGGAAAGGCAAGTTTAGCTGGCCCTCCGGTGCCACCTATGAGGGTGAGTTCAAGACTGGTTACATGGATGGTAGAGGGACTTATACAGGTTCTTCTGGGGATACATATAGAGGTTCTTGGGTTATGAACTTGAAGCATGGACAAGGTACTAAAAGCTTTTCCAATGGAGATTACTATGAGGGTGAGTGGAGGCGTGGATTGCAAGATGGGCATGGGAGGTACCAATGGAAGAATGGGAACCATTATATTGGTCAATGGAGAAATGGGGTTATGGATGGGAATGGTACAATGATTTGGAGCAATGGGAATACGTATGATGGGTGCTGGGAAGATGGGTGGCCTAAAGGGAATGGGACTTTTAGGTGGGCAGATGGGAGTTTTTATGTGGGGGTTTGGAGTAAGGATGGTAAAGACCAAAATGGTACTTATTATCCATCTGGGAATTCTATTGGGAATTTGGATTGGGATCCTCAGGAGGTTTATGCAGTGGATTTGAATGATTGCCAGATTAGTCCTGGGGAGAAAGTTTCAATTTTTCCTTCTCAGAAGATGGTGAATTGGCCTGGACTTGAAGGGGAGCACTTGCAGAAGCAGCCTATATATGGGAAAGGGTATGATGGGAATGTGAGGCCTAAGAGGCTGTCCATGGAGGGGAAGTTAGGTGATTATGGTTGGGGGAATGATGAAGATGGTGGTGTCAATGGAGTTGAGGGATTGGGGAATCTTAAGCTTGAGGAGCCTGTTAAGAAAGGGCATGGACCACAGCAGTTGAGACTAAAGCCAGTGGGGAGACCGGGGGTGACGATATCAAAAGGGCATAAGAACTATGAACTCATGCTCAATTTGCAGTTGGGGATCAGGTATTGATGATTAGTTGGTTGTTTCCTAGTCTTTTTTTCTCACAATGTTTTTTTTTGGTTCAGGTTATATTGGGCTTGATACAAATTTTGGGAATGTGTTTTTTTTTACTCTAATTATGTTTATCTAAGTAGGAGTTTCAAATACATTGAGTTGCCACTGTTATATTGCTATGAAACATGATGCATTTTTGTGCTGTATATTCAGAGATTCAATTTATTTATCTGATTCAAAGCTGAATAGAGGAAATTATTCGATGTTTCGCACCAATCATTTTTCTGTTGCAAAGGTTCCATGATATGCTTTTCAGTCATTTGAACCATCCCACTGATCTATATTAATGTTTATTCATGTCTTTAGTATCCTCCAGGTTTTAGCTTACAATGGTCTTCCACTTTAATTTGTAGCAAAGGTTTCAAAGTATGTTGATCTGCATGCCAGTGTTCTAAGAAATGCTCTGAACTTTATAGTCATACAAAGGAAACTTGGAAGACAGCTTAGAAAGGATACATGGAAAAAATTCAAGCTTTGGAATTTTGTTTCTATACAACTCCCTAAATTCTCTCTGTCATGTACAAGTCTGTGACTGAAAACCAAATTAAGGATGTGGATTTATTTTGAAAAAGTGTTTCAATCTCTAATGTTTCTTGTATAACAAAACTGACAGTATTGCCAACTTTGTCTGCTAGAATTAAATTGATTCAGACTAGAACTAAGGATGTAGTGAAACTTTCTTGTATGAATCTCTGCAGTTCCAAAATATCTATTCATAATTTTTATCTTCAATGTCTATAACTGACTTTTTGTGCCATAGCACAGACATTCTGTTGGAAGGCCTGCTCCAAAGACTACCCTTGAATTGAAGTCTTCAGCTTTTGATCCTAGGGAAAAAGTATGGACAAAATTTCCTCCAGAAGGATCCAAGCACACCCCCCCTCACCAGTCGTGTGACTTCAGATGGAAGGACTATTGCCCAGTGGTTTTCAGGTCAGGCCTTGAAAGATTAACTTCTACATTGCTAGTCTTCTTTTGGCAATACATTTCAGATTTTGTTGCAAACCAGTAAGTCTGTGTCTGGTACTATAAGAAAGTGGATTCTCAGATATGTATTCACATGATTCCTGCAATTATTATGTGTGTAATACAAAGATGTTGATATTTTGCTCGAAACAATTCTTTAGTCTCCCAGATAACTTTAATGACTTGAAATCCTTGTGGTTAAGTCATTTTATTGGAAGCAGGCTAAGTCGACATGACTCAATTCATTTCACACAATGCAATGCTTTAGTAATAACATCATAGCCTTGTGATACTCTTACCTTCAAAATACATGTAATTTTGATTTGAAACATACTGGGCCTAATGGTCCATCGTATTCTAATTTTCAGGACTCTCAGGAAGTTGTTCAAGGTAGATCCAGCAGATTACATGATATCAATATGTGGGAATGATGCCCTCCGGGAGCTCTCATCCCCTGGAAAAAGTGGAAGTTTTTTTTACTTGACCAACGATGACCGGTATATGATAAAAACCATGAAGAAAGCAGAAGTAAAAGTAAGTTCTTTTTTCTGCTTCCTTCACCCCAATTTGAGATAAACACTGAGCTTCACAATCCACTTCAGATTCTAGTTGTCCTGCAACAACTTTTAATTCTAAACAATTTCCAAACTATGGCTAAGCTTTTTATTACATATCCAGAATTTGGCCATTCCAGTTGAATAATTCTCAAATTATCAAGTTTTAGTATTTATTCAAGATTCATTTACATCTTCTGGGTAATTACACAATGATCACATAAACTTCTAGTTCTTTGGACCATGCATTACTTGATATCACTAGACTTATAAAAATAATTGCTGACTTAAGCTGTTAGCAGAAGCCACTTTTACATGACATGTTTTCCAATTATCTCTTGAATTATATGCAATCATCACTTGTCAACATGGTTACAGGTGTTCCTACGGATGCTTCCAGCCTACTACAATCATGTCCGGTCCTTTGAGAACACTCTGGTCACAAAGTTTTATGGTCTTCATTGTGTCAGACTGACAGGAGCTGCCCAGAAGAAGGTAATGTCATGGTGTATAGAACCTGTCATTAGTAATTAAAACAAAAATACTGGTGCACTGACTTTCATGCATTTCAGGTTCGATTTGTCATAATGGGGAACCTGTTCTGTTCAGAATATGTAATTCACAGGCGGTTTGATTTGAAAGGTTCTTCCCATGGTCGCACAACTGATAAACCTGAGGCAGAAATCGATCCAACAACCACCCTTAAGGACCTTGATCTCAATTATATATTCAGGTTGCAGAAAGTTTGGTTCCAAGAGTTCTACAGGTTGATTTTTGTTCTGATTTTCTCCCATTCTTATGTTCTATTTTCTGTTTCTCTTTGTAAGCTGAAATGTACCATCATGCAGGCAAGTGGACAGGGATTGTGACTTTCTTGAACAGGAGAGGATTATGGACTACAGCCTATTGGTTGGTCTTCACTTCCGAGAAGCTTCATCTAAGGGTTCTGTCACACCTAAGAGCCTTACCCCTCAAGGTTGCCCTCCTACTTGTTATGTGTCCTATTTGGAATTGCTCTCTGGCTTCATAGTTTCAACATGAATTATTGCTGAATGGATGAACTTATCTTTCAGGAAACGGAGACCCTGAGAATGAAGGACCCCCTATCCTTTCTAGAGTGGACATGGATCAGCTTCTTTTGGATCCTACCCGGTACATCAAGTTCATGAACATTGTGTTTTTACTTTTTAATCTTTTTGAAAAAATCCTAATTTCTAAGTCACACACAAATTGTCCATTAGAGATCCATTTTTACCACAATGATTCAAGTCCAATGCCCATGTTACTCACTGGTATAAGGTGTTATAATTTGTTCACAAATAGTTTTCTAAGTTGATATAGAATACACATTTGTTTTCCTAAATGCAGCTGGGTTCTCGACTTGATCACAATAGTTCATTTATTGATTCCTCATACTGTGTTTTGTTTGACCCTTGATACTCTATTAACCTCCTGTTGAAGAATTTTCTGAGTATCAACTATCAACAAATCTTTTACCATTCTTACAATAGGATAACATTAAAGTTATTCTTAAGCTCAAGATCAATATGCAATTTTACATTTCTCATTTTTATCTGATTGCATTCTGCAGGTGGGCATCCATTAAATTAGGTATAAACATGCCAGCACGGGTTGAGCAGACGGTGAGAAGAAGTGACTGTGAAACTCAGCTGGTTGGAGAACCAACAGGAAAGTTATATGATGTTATCATTTTCTTCGGTATAATTGACATACTACAAGACTATGACATTAGCAAAAAGCTTGAGCATGCATACAAATCAATCCAATATGATCCAACTTCAATCTCTGCCGTTGATCCTAAGCAATACTCAAAACGCTTTCGGGATTTCATATTCAGAGTTTTTCTAGAAGACACTTGAAGCTATAGAGGTTGACCATTGTTTTCAACTTTCAGCTGGCGGCCGTCCATGTACAGTCAGTCTTTGAAGGAAATGACATTACTTCACTGCAAGAGCTTACCATATTTTGGCCATTGACATGCTCATTGGAGGGTATTTTTGTGGATGCAAGAGATTGCATGCTTTGTAAAATTCTGCATTGCATCTTTCCCCTCATCATCTTTTTAATTTATAGTTTACAAAAAGTATGATATGTTCAAGTAAAGGTATAGATTAAAGTTGTAACCAGAGCTCTCCAGCTTCTTCCAATTGTAAATGAATTAACACAAAAGGTGAATCTACAAAGGAGTCAATTCTTTTTGTATCCAATTTTCCCAGAAGGTGATGAGTCTTGGAAATTCAAATTTCGATAAAAAAAAAAAATGTACAGAAGCAGTTCAACATAGTTATTTATGTACAAAGATTAACATGAACCATTTGAAACCCCAAACTCTCTCTCTCTCTCTCTCTCTCTCTCGATATATATATATATATATATATAGTTGCTGTTGGTTCTTTTGTTTTTCTTTCTAAATGCTGATTTGATTATATATGGTAATATCTTATTGTTTAAGAGAGGAGAGTTTATTTGTTTGTTTTTTTTAATTTCTCCAAAAGGAGATGAGGAGTTGAAAGTCAGAGAAGGAAAAGAAAAAAAGATTATTAGTGAAGGAGTGGAAGCACATTAAGTCTCAGACTCTCAGCAGGGGGATAATGGGGGAGCACTATTGATCAACTATATATTTTTGTTTATCTCTCTCACATAGCATGTTTTGTGTAAACTATATGTGGTATGTCCTTTTATTGATCAATAGAGGGTTGAAAGTTTAACAAAATATTTTCTGGTAATTGCCTGAAGAGGTTGAAGTCAAGAAGTCTAAATTAGAGGGGGATAATGGGGTAGCACCGTACACTACAAAGCATTTTATTTATTTTATGTTCATTACTTTGGTTAGATAAGAATATTAATATTCATAGTTCCATTTTCTTGGTATTAGATTTCATTGCCGACTTTTTGGTCAGATGGAAAAGCATTTTCTTTGAGGGTGGGATTGGATTCTTAATTAACAGCCAAAGTGGATAAAGATAAACAATATACTTTTGGTTTTTTGTGTGTCTCAGATTCTATATAGGCTATATAGGTATATTTTCCAATATATCTATACGACTAGATAGTGTTATACATGTAGAGCACTCTTTCGGGGTTTAGCTCCTGACTCAATGGTAGGAGCTAACTACGTGGGCAGGGATTCGAATTTCCACCATTTGCCTTCTGGAGAGGTGACTTAATGGAAATAAACCCTCGTGACCTATCACATTTGCAAGCCTGGGAGTTATAGGTTTGAGTAGTCACTACAAGAAATTTGGTCTTTAGCGACGAACACAAAGTCGTCGTTGATACTCTAAAAGTTGTCGCTAATTATCATTAGCGATGACAAAGTCGTTGCTAATCGTCATTGCTATTGCTCTATCACTAGTAGAAATTCAACAACGACATTTTGTCGTTGCTATTATAATACCATCAGCGACGACATTTTCGTCGCTAATAGTAACAATTGTCGTTGCAAATAACTTAAGACCATTAATAAATAAATCGTCGCTGATACGTCACTATTTGCGACGACAAATATGTCGTTGCTGATTGTAGTATAACAGCGACGACACATTGTCGTTGCTAATATGTAAATATCAGCGATGACACAATGTCGTCGCTATTTACTTTTTTCATTTTTTCGATTTTTTTATAGTTTTCATTTTGCTTTTTACATGAATATTGAAAACACATTCATCCATCATCATACAACAATTCAATAAACAAATAGTCATAAATTCATTACATCTATTAAATCGACACATAGAATAAAAGAAAAACAATACTCAAGTCTAATCTGTTGTATACAAAGTTTAAATTCCACACTATTCCCAATCACATTAAAACATAGTCTTATCAACTAACTAATTAAATGTCCTCATGAGAAATATATAGACTTGAAACTTGTTGCATTGGGATGGATCTCCCTTCGATATGTGGGTCATGACACGAAACATTTCTTCCTCCTGAAGTAAAAAACAAAACCCAATATAAAGGTTACCAAAATAAATGACAATGCTTACTAAATAACTTCTAAAAAGCAAACACAAATACAAAGATCATAAAAAGATAGACAAACAAACCGAAAAACATTAACATGACATAAACCTCTCTAATATCCTAACCTAATCACAACACGTCATTTTATAAGAGTTAAATATTAGGTAGCAATAATGTCACGCCCCAAACATGACAGGGTCTAGTGCATGAGAAGACTACAACCCAAACACCTGTAAATTTTTCCCCAACTATTACATAAATATACGTTAACCTAGAATATCAAAAAGTCCATTTTAAAAGTTCCAGTACACTAATCCATACGGTTCATACATTAAGCCATTTACATATATGTGTATGTCCCCAAAATAAGTCAGAGCTCTATAACTATCACTTTAACCATTGACCACAAAAGAATGGAGGTTTGTGCATAATTACATATAATTACATATCAATATTTCTATACAAAAATAGCTCTTAGGATGTGCAACCCCAGCAACAACTCTGGTTCTAACACATCTAAGCAAAAATGGATCTTCTTCCCATGAAATATCCATTGGGTGTAATTCAAATCAATTCCTTTCAAGAATAAACCATCCCGCACTTTGTCTATAGGCTTATAATATTGATTCAAGCAACTACGACATGGACACTTAATCCTATCAAGTCCATCTACATGACTACATGCTATGCTAATGAACTCATTAACACCTTCAATATATCGATTACCAAATCTATTACTTTCTTGCATCCAAGTCTTATCCATCTCAATGTTCCTATCACAAAAATTCAAGAAGATGAAAAGAGAGAAAATTCAATTGTTATCATGCTTACTAACTTTCATTTATATCATGCATTCATTATATTATTATCAAGAAACCTAATTTATAGTGCTGAATTTTTCAAAGATCTTGCATGAAGTCAGTATCAATAAATAGATTGATGGACAAACATACAAAACTAATGCTAATTATGCTAGCATTCAAGGTTAGTAGGCCAAATTGCATATGTATGCTTCATGTGATCCCTGAACTAGCTAATATTAGTGGACTTGGTAATGAACTAGCTAAAGTAGCATATACATGTTTCATGTGTACTTTAGAAGCTTGCCAACTGATATATGAATTCCAATTGTATTGTGGGCTTCACCAGCCTTCCTCAGATAGTTAATTGCTGCAGCCATGAAAACATCTCCAGTTACTCAAGAGATTGTAGGTACAAGAAAAGATTTGAAAAACAAAAAGTGACATGCTTAAAAACTAAGTGCATGTTATATGTAAAATGAATATCAATGGCCTTATCCAGAAAGTGCTAGCTGTAGCTTATACAAATATAGAAGTTGTCCTAAAATTCGTAGATTGTCTTGACACTGAACTCTCATCATTGGCAATTTCTAAAGCCTTTTGATATAAATATGATTCATTTTTTTGCTAATTGATATAAATATGGTTTTGCTTAATTTAAGTAGAGCCATATATATTTACATTGACATCTATTCTTTCTATTGCTTGGCAACTCTATATTGTAAGTCTCAAGGAGTCAAGGTACCTTAGAAGTCATTGCCCCTATAGGTATATAGATGATAGCTGATCAACATCTAACCAACAGACGAAAACATTGGGCCAGAGTCCAATCATCATTGTGTTTGGCAGATTCACCCTTTTTTTTTTTGATAAGTAAAATTTCATTAAATAAAAAGGGGACAAAATCCCTGTACACAAAGTGTGTACCAGATATTTGAAAAGAACATGTGCCTATAAAATCTAACAAAGAGTAACCAGACACAAGACCCTGGGCAGCAGCCCATTCCCAAATGGTGTTGAGGACAAACTCCTTCAAATCTTGAATTGACATTTCACAACCCTCAAAACACCGAGCATTTCTCTCTCGCCACAAGCACCACATAATACAATTGGAATCAACCCCCAAATCTCCCCTACTGTCTGTCTGTTTAATTTAGGCCAGCAATGCATAAGTCCATCACCCTTCTAGGCATTACCCAAACCACCCCAAACATGGAAAAAGCCAAATAAATCTTGCGCATAAACAATGGAGAAGGAGATGGTCCGGATTCTCCATCCCTTTTGCACATGACACCAATCAAGAACGTTAATCTCCTTTTACGAAAATTCGTAGGATCTTACCAAGAGCCGCTGTCCAATGAAGAAGTATTATTGCTCGAGATCCCAAACCTTTTTCCAAGGAAAAGACTGGGCTGCCTCAGGTTGGAGAAGTTTATAATAAGAGTTTACCTCAAACATCTTGTGAGAAGAAGGGAACCAGCATATAGAATCAGCCTCCTCTTGACTAATGTTCACGGAATAGAGTAAGTCCATGAACTTAGTTATTAAGTCAACTTCCCAATCCTGAGCTGCCCGAAAAAACCTGACATCCCAACTAAAATTAGAGCCCTGGAATACCAACATATCCCGAACCAAAGCATTTTTAAACCGAGCCATCCTGTACAGATCCGGGAATTGCATCTTCAAAGGGCTCACACCACACCAATTATCTGTCCAAAAACTGATGGAAGAGCCATCTCCAACCTTATAACTAATGAATCTTGAAAAATCAGCCCAGCCTCTACTGATGCTCTTCCAAAGACTGACCCCATAGGGACCGGAAACAGAACAAGAACACCAATCTCCCCCCAAGCTACCATATTTGAGGACTATAATCCGCCGCCAAAGAGCCCTCTTCTCTGTAGCAAATCTCCACAGCCACTTGCCAAGCAAAGCTTGATTGAAAAGGACTAGGTTGCGGATGCCCAAGCCGCCGCTTCTAATGGGAGTGCAAACCTACTTCCATTGATTCACCCTATTTGAACCCCCACCACTTCTCTCTCTTGCATTATTCATGGTCATTATGGTAATTTTATATGTTAATCTATCATTCCTTGGAGACTAGAAAATTTACACCTAAGATATTATTTCTCCTAAGGGATGCCTAATTATTAGACTTTCAGATTCATGAATAGGTGCATCAAATTACATTTAAAGTTTCCAATGAAAATATCTTGAAGATCATAGATATGTTTGAAAGGATTTAAATTAACATCAATTTAGAAACTAAATCATATCTATAGAATAATTTTAACTCAATATAATCAGAGTAAGAAAATTAAACCAGAAAACATTAGAACAAACAAAGGTTAATAGTTCATATTTTTCATTTGGGTTTCAAATAACAAAACCAAGGCATGATAAAATTCACCCAAGTAGTACACATGCCAAACCATATTCACACCAAATTACAACTCAAATCAATGAATCAAATTCAATAATTAATTCCCCAAATTTCCAGTATTTTCAGCTTAACATTAAGCAGATTTCTGCAGATCAGTCATTTTATAAATTTTATTTGGAATACTTAAAGTTATCAAAGTAACTTGAAATTTAACAGGGATGACCTCATATATATGTAAAATCTACCACAGAAAATTCAGATCAAGATAACATCTCTAGAATTTATTAAAATTCTCGTCATATGGTAAACACAAATCTGTCCTGACAGATTTAGTGTCTCATAAGAAAATTAATAACTCTTTCAATATCAATTCAAATACTATAATTCTTGATTCTAAACTCAAGCCCTGTGTGTTAAATTTCATTATATTCATATTTTGTATCCAGATTCCACATATATAAATTACTATGAATATTTAATCACTACAAACACAGACACTGTCCATTTGACAGATTTGTAGGATTTTCTTATAAATTCTCAAAAGGTATTCAAATAACCATATTTTCAAGTGAGATTTTAAAAACTTATACTAGACATATAATAAATCAATCTTCAACAAACCGTTTCCCAAATTACTTTTTACAAAAATCCCAGAATTTCATACAAATTTCTGCTCACTGCAGAAAACAGAAACAGAGGGTATTCTTCATCAAAAACTTAAAAATCACCCATGGTCACACATATACTCATGAACCAAGAAGAATATCAAATCCATAAGCAAACCCACATATAAACATAACAAAACTCAAAGATTAAACCCCCAATATCAAAACCCTAACTAAATTTCATCAATCAAACAATCTCAATCATACCCACTTCTAAACCTTGATTAAAATAATAAGCTCTTACCTTAATTGATTATCAATCTTGTTCTTGCTGTGAGAATGGTGATTTCCATGAAGGAAATTCGGATGTAGATGGTGTGAGAGTGTGAGAGAGAACCAAGTGAGAGCAGAAAATATAAGCAGAAAATGAGGTTGGGGTTTTAGTTTAGGGAAAATATAAGCAGAAAATGAGCAGAAAATATATACAGAAATAGTGACTTATCACTATTTGGTAAATTACAATCTTACCCCCATTATTTGGTAAATTTTTTTTTTTTTTCAAATTTTTATACTTTTTTTTTTTACAAAGACTACGGATTTTATCATTTTTTTTTATTTTTAAAAAAACTGAACCTCTTTATAATGCTTTAAACTATGATTAAAATAAATACTAAAATTTAGGATTTTAAAAATGGTCACATATCAGCGACGACACACAATATCGTCGCTATAAAGTACTTATAGCGATGATCCACAATGTCGTCGCTAATCGGTTAATAACTTAATATAAAATCCTATATGTTATTATTATTTTGGTCACATGTCAGCGACGACACACAATATCGTCGCTATAAAGTACTTATAGCGATGATTTACAATGTCGTCGCTAAACGGTTAGTAACTTAAAATAAATCCTATTTGTTATTATTATTTTGGGCTAAAATACATAATCACCTCCTGGGATTTGGCTAAGTTGCAAACAGACCCCTGAGGTTTTGATTTTGCAATATAACCACTTGAGGTTTTTTAATTGGTGAAATTGACCCCTTTAAGTACATTTTTTGTCAATTTTGCTAACAAAATTTGTCACATGCATTGCACTTGGGTTTATAATAATGAATTTTTTTATTATAAAGTGGTCACATGTAATGCACGTGACAAATTTCTACAAGCAAAATCGACAAAAAAAAAAAGTATTTAGAAGG
Source organism: Fagus sylvatica (assembly GCA_907173295.1). NCBI lineage: Eukaryota > Viridiplantae > Streptophyta > Magnoliopsida > Fagales > Fagaceae > Fagus > Fagus sylvatica. The sequence continues at coordinate 8,266,218 of OU015762.1, read as the reverse complement.
GTCAATTTCACCAATTTAAAAACTCTAGGTGGTTATATTGCAAAATCAAAACCTTAGGGGGTCTGTTTGCAACTGAGCCAAACCTCAGGGGGTGATTATGTAATTTGACCTTTTTTTGGTCACATATTAGCGACGACACACAATATCGTCGCTATAAAGTACTTATAGCGACGATCCAAAATGTCATCACTAAACAGTTAATAACAATCGGCCTTGAATTTCCTACTACTTGTATCTATTGAGTATGACATTTTTAGTATTTTATTCCACAAAAGATATAGCAGTGCTTACGAACAAGAACACTTGCAAATGCAATGACATGACTTTTTTGGTATTTATTCTCGAAGATAGTGGAGTGCTAACCAATAATATCACATGCAAATGCAATGGTATAATTTTATAAATGCAATTAACCATCGGCCTTGAATTTCCTACTACTGATGGAATTCCATGGATGGAAAGTTCAAATCAAAGGTCTATAGTCCAACTACATACTTAATGACTATCTTTCTAATAAGAACGAAGTCGAATTTATCCAATATGACTTTTTTGGTATTTTATTCTCGAAGAAAGTGGAGTGCTCACCAATAAGAACACTTGCAAATGCAATGGCATAAATGCAATTAACAATCGGCCTTGAATTTCCTACTACTTGTATCTATTGAGTATGACATTTTTGGTATTTTATTCCACAAAAGATAGAGCAGTGCTTACGAACAAGAACACTTGCAAATGCAATGACATAACTAAATGCATTTTCTTCTCAAAACAAAACAAAAAAACTAAATGCATTTAACCAATGGCCTTGAATTTCCTAATACTTAGGGAATTCCATGAACCAAGAACTTTTGGAAAGTTGAAAGGTTTACAATTCAACCATATACTATATGATTATCTTTCTAATAAGAACAAAGTTGTATCTATTGAGTATAACATTTTTGGTATTTTATTCCACAAAAGATAGAGTAGTGCTTACGAACTAGAACACTTGCAAATGCAATGACATAACTAAATGCATTTTCATCTCAAAACAAAGCAAAAAAACTAAATGCATTTAACCAATGGCCTTGAATTTCCTACTACTTAGGGAATTCCATGAACCAAGAACTTTTGGAAAGTTGAAAGGTCTACAATTCAACCATATACTATGTGATTATCTTTCTAATAAGAACAAAGTTGTATGTATTAAGTATGACATTTTTGGTATTTTATTCCACAAAAGATAGAGCAGTGCTTACGAACAAGAACACTTGCAAATGCAATGACATAACTAAATGCATTTTCTTCTCAAAACAAAACAAAAAAACTAAATGCATTTAACCAATGGCCTTGAATTTCCTAATACTTAGGGAATTCCATGAACCAAGAACTTTTGGAAAATTGAAAGGTCTACAATTCAACCATATACTATGTGATTATCTTTCTAATAAGAACAAAGTTGTATCTATTGAGTATAACATTTTTGGTATTTTATTCCACAAAAGATAGAGCAGTGCTTATGAACAAGAACACTTGCAAATGCAATGACATAACTAAATGCATTTTCTTCTCAAAACAAAACAAAAAAACTAAATGCATTTAACCAATGGCCTTGAATTTCCTACTACTTAGGGAATTCCATGAACCAAGAACTTTTGGAAAGTTGAAAGGTCTACAATTCAACCATATACTATATGATTATCTTTCTAATAAGAACAAAGTTGTATCTATTGAGTATAACATTTTTGGTATTTTATTCCACAAAAGATAGAGTAGTGCTTACGAACAAGAACACTTGCAAATGCAATGACATAACTAAATGCATTTTCTTCTCAAAACAAAACAAAAAAACTAAATGCATTTAACCAATGGCCTTGAATTTCCTACTACTTAAGGAATTCCATGAACCAAGAACTTTTGGAAAGTTGAAAGGTCTACAATTCAACCATATACTATATGATTATCTTTCTAATAGGAACAAAGTTGTATATATTGACTGACATTTTTGGTATTTTATTCCACAAAAGATAGAGCAGTGCTTACGAACAATAACACTTGCAAATGCAATGACATAACTAAATGCATTCTCTTCTCAAAGCAAAACAAAAAAACTAAATGCATTTAACCAATGGCCTTGAATTTCCTACTACTTAAGGAATTCCATGAACCAAGAACTTTTGGAAAGTTGAAAGGTCTACAATTCAACCATATACTATATGATTATCTTTCTAATAAGAACAAAGTTGTATCTATTGAGTATGACATTTTTGGTATTTTATCCACAAAAGATAGAGCAGTGCTTACGAACAATAACACTTGCAAATGCAATGACATAACTAAATGCATTTTCTTGTCAAAAAAAAAAAAAAAACTAAATGCATTTAACCAACAACTCATGGAATGTTCAAAGGTCTACAGTTCAACTAGATTAAGTAAATGACTATCTTTCTACTTCTAATAGAATTCCATGGAATTCTAAGTAGTAGAAATTCAAGGCCAATGATTAATTGCATTAATGCCATTGAATTTGCTAGTGTTCTTGTACATGAGCACTCCACTATCTTGTGGGGAATTATAAAATACCACAAAAGTCATACTAAACTCATGGAAAGTTCCAAGGTTTACAATTCAATTAGATTAAGATAGTAAATGATTATCTTTCTAATCAAATCGAAGTTAAATATATTCAATACGACTTTTTTGGGTATATATGTTATTCCTGAATACAGAGGAGTCACCAACAAGAACACTAAAATCATATTTGTTATTATTATTTTTGCCACATTTTTGCGACAACACACAATGTCATCACAAATAAATAACAATTAACGACGACTATTGTCGTCGCTGATATAAAAAATTAATTTGCAACGCCAATCTTGTCGCTAAAAAGTAATTAGTCGTTGCAAATAGATCTTCCATTTTAACATCTGTCGTATTAACAACGACTTAAAAATTCGTCACTATTGTTAATTTGTTTTGAAAATTAGTGATGACAATAATTTGTCGTCGCTAATGTTTACTTATTAGCAATAATTTTTAGGTCGTCGCTGAAATTTTGGTCGCTAAAGGCTAAATTTCTTGTAGTGAGTGGCACGTCCCATTATTGCCTAGATGTGTCCCACGTCATATCAAATTCGGGTTCAAGTGGGCTGGGACAATGAACGCACATGTGAGTCCCTTTTTTCTACTTATCAAAAAAAGTAAAGCACTCTTTCTTTTTATCCTTTTTTTTTTTTTTTTTTTAATAAGAATAATAGAAATTTTATTGAATCGAAAAGAATTACAAAAAGTGCCGCAGAAGGAATTAGACGGAATTACAGAACATTACATGACCCTTCAGGTGTTTCTTCCAACCACACCATTGTTTGACCCTTCAAACCCAAGGTAATCAATAATACATTACAAACACAGAGATAATTTAACAAAGAAAACTATGAAAATACAAGAGAAAATAATACGTAATTGCTAAAGGAAACAGCTAGCAAGGTGCTATAACTCTGATTATTTTGCTCCAACATTACACACAATCAAAACCTCCACAAGTCATGATGGCACCTTCCAATAGAGTCATTGACCCACTGTACCTGCGGTGAAGGAAGACAATTATCTCTCTAAATAGTTGAATTGAGGGAAATCATTTCAATGTATAGGAAGAACTGAAGAACATGCTTTAGATTTCAAAATACTGAAATAGATTGATGGCTTGTGGTGAATGAGGTTTACCCTTAAAGATTAAGGAATCAAACGGAACAATAATAATCTCCCATAGCTTAATATGAAAGTATCCATTTTAGTTCTTCTAGTAAGAGGATTCATAATGCAAGAAGGTTCAGTTGTCAAATCCCAAACTCATTAGATATTTTGTGGAAATGGTTATCCAATAATTACTTGTGAGATAGTTAAGATTATAAACAACTAACCCTTCCCAATAAATTAGTTAAAATTTGTAGCCATGAAATTTCCATATCTGTAGTAATTTAAGCCTATGTCTACATGAAACAAATTACCAAGTGTAAGTCCAATAATCTCAAACCACTCAAATGGTGGAAATCACCAAATCGAAAATAGCTTAAAGGTCATTTTGATTTATTTATTTATTTTGTTTTTTGAACAATCAATTTGAAGGGAAAAAGAGAAAAAGAAAAAGAAAAAGAGGAGATTATTTTGAATCATAGAGAAACAAATTGGATGCATTCCTAATCACATTGAATAGTACGGCATCAATATTTTTAAATTTTCTACAATAAAAGAAACTAACTTGACAAGAACACTGCATTGTGTTAGAGCAATTATTGTATCAAAAAAACTTTACCTGTATGTTGAAGTCTTTCCCGATGTATTCTAGGTCTGAGGAGTTTTTCTCTGATTGAATATAGCGTGGCCACAACATTACTGATATTCATCCTTTCTCTTGGAAATTCCATAGAACAAGAAACTCCAATTCCAAGTATCAAAATCAAGCACTCCTGAATTTTTGGTCTTCCAATTCGATTTTGATTGTGAGTATTATTCATCATTGTTCCCCCATCTCCTCCTTCCGAAAGAAGAATAGGATCTACAATGTCAATTACTCGTTCAGGCAAATTTGCTTTAACAAAATCATGAAGGTTCAAGTTATCTTTGAACATATTATCAGTGGGTCTTTTCCCTGTGAACATCTCGAACAATAGTATGCCATAACTGTACACATCACCATAGGTTGACACCTCGTTTCCCATACCATACTCTGCAATTGCACATAACATTTTTATAATGTGATTAAATATAGTTTCATACTAAAAAGGGGGAAATGTAATCTTACAAATTTTAAGTAGGAAAATAATTATGTCAAGTTCTAATAGCCAACTCCTAGACTGCATTGCTTCTACTCACTTTAATTGGTCTAGAGCTTAGGGTCTTACTTTTAGTTCGAATGTTATTGATTTCATATCTTCTTCTTATGATGATACTTTTTAATGCTCTAGTGTGCATGCTTTTATGCACACTATGAAGCTTTCTATTAATAATATTTCTATCGTTACATATCAAAAAAAAAAAAAAAATCCCTTATTTGCACTATATTTTCGTGCTTGAAACTACATTAAGAAATATTATACAAAGAAAAGAATTTAAAGTTTAGAAACGATAAAGATATACCTGGAGGAGCATAACCAATTGTTCCTCTTAATCCAATAGAGCTTGATTGATTATTAATGAAACAGTCTTGGGTGGACTCAAGAAGGAACCTTGCCAAGCCAAAGTCACCAACATGTCCGGTCATTTCATCATCGAGAAGAACATTGCTAGGCTTGAGGTCGCAATGAACAATTGTTGTATGACAATGATGATGAAGATAATCCAATGCATTTGCAACATCAATGCAAATATTCAATCTTTGAAGAAGATTCAAATTCCTTTGTGCTTCAAGAGCCTCATTTGTTCTTCTTGCAATTGGATGCAACCATTCATCTAGGTTTCCATTACTCATGAACTCATATACCAAAGCTTTGAAATCATGGCCTTGATAGTCAACACCTGAACATGCTGTGAGTACCTTTACAAGATTCCAATGTCTGATACTTCGTAAAGCCTCGCATTCAGCAATGAAACTTTTGGAAGCTCCATGGTGCAAAAGGTTGAGCACCTTGACAGCAATTTTACGTCTATCTTGATCAAGAATTCCTCTATACACAGATCCAAAGCTACCCACACCAATTAAATTAGTGGAGGAAAACGCATCAGTAGCTTTTAAGAGACTTTGGTAAGATACATTCAAAAGTGAATTTCTTGAATTATTTAAAGTACTTTCTCTCCTTTTTCTTTTTAAAGAAAATAGAAGTAGAAATGAAATCACCAAAGCTACTCCAACAAGCCCAGAAGGTATAGAGATTATTAACTTCAAGAAATGACTCAACTTCCTCTTCTTGGGTTTATTATATTTGCATATAGGAAGCTCAAATTTAGGCATGCCTCCACAGAGCTTACTATTTCCTTTAATCAAAGCTGCACTTGTGTTCTTGAAAACTCCCTTTGTTGGTACCTCGCCCTCAAAATGGTTATAAGACAGATTCAGTAATTGCAAGAAGATGAAGCTCTCCAAAAAAATTGGAATGTTGCCAGAGAAATTGTTGTTAGATAGATCTAAAAGTTGAAGGCCTCTTAACGATTCCAAAGATGGAGGAATGACACCTTGGAAGAGGTTTCTTCTCATGATGAGAAATTCTAGTGTTACACAACTACCCAGACTATTTGGAATTTTTCCAAACAACATGTTTTCAGAAATATCCAACCATTCTAGATTTTTGAAATTTCCTACTTCCATGGGAAGGACACCACTAAATTTGTTGGTTGACAAGTTTAGATAGATTGGTAAGAATGAGAGACCAATGACTTGAGAGGATATGGTACCGTTGAGATTGTTATTAGAAAGATCTAGACCAAATCAAATTTTGACACTTGCCTAGACTTAAAGGGATGCTTCCTTGAAGATTATTCTCAGCTAAATCCAATTTTGTCAAAATCGTTAAATTTCCAAGAGAGGATGGAATATTCCCAAAGAAATTGTTTTGAGATAAATACAAATATTGTAACTTTTGAAGCTTTCCAATTTCAGAGGGAATATTACTTGATAATTTATTGTTATGCATGCCCAACCTCTCCAAGTTGATCAAATTTCCTATCCCATCAGGAATGTTTCCAAATATTTTGTTATTACCTAAATACAAGAAGGTAAGATTTGTTGAGAAGTTGCTAATGCATTCAGGCAAATTCCCCCCAAAGTTGTTGTCACCTATACCCAATACCCTTAGATTGGTTGCATTTGTTAAAGAACAGAGAAAACTCAAGTCATTGTCTCTTTCATTTCCAAGATGATTGCTGGAAATTTGAAAAGCCCTCATTCTATTTAGCTTCTCCAAAGAAGGAACTTTTCCAATTAGTTTGTTTTCTCCCAAAATAAGTGTATATATATTTGAGGCATTAGATATTGAAACAGGGATAGATCCAGTAAATTGGTTTGTGCTAATGGAAAAAAATTGGATATTTGGTAGAGTGATACCTATGTCCGACGGAAGACGCCCTTGGATTTGGTTTATTCCAACATGAAAGATTCTTAATGAAGAGAGATTGAAGATTGAGGGATGAATTGTACCAGACAACCTATTTCCATACACATCAAAATAACTTAAGTTTGGTCAATTGGCCAAAAGAAGTAGGGATAATCCCACCCAAATTATTGGAAGATGCAGAAAACAATTCTAGAGAGGATAAGTTCTCCGAAAGAAGGATGGATACTTCCTGTCAGATTATTTCTGTGAAATACGAACAACCTTGGAGCTTTGACAAAGTGCCAAGCTTTGCGGGAATTTCTCCGGACAGATCATTGAAACCAACATCGAAAAGAAATGAGGTTGGAGCAATAGGATAAATTGCTAGGAATTTTTCCGTTGATTGTGTTATTGTTTAATAGTAAGACTTGCAATCTGCCCAAATGGCCAATTTGTGGAGGGATTTCATTATGAAAGCTGTTATTTTGGAGTGTTAGATACCTTAAAAAACTTAAATTTCCAATATGTGGTGATATAGAGCCTACCAGTTTCAAAGACCGCAGGTTTAACACGGTGACCCTCTGATGTCGGCGACCGCAAGTAACCCCTCTCCATCGGCAAAAGTGGATGCTGTCATTCCAAGAGCTCATAACCCCAAGAGGGTCAAGAGTGATCTTGGCTTTGAACTCAAGCAACGCCAAGCGGTCTGTCTCATTATTCCCACCAACCACAGAAGTGACTAACAAGCCACACCACCAGAGAAGAATAAAAGCATGCATGCAAAAAGATGAGGACGATGGAGCTGAACTCATGTGGTATTTGTAAAACCCCATGCACATGCAGTCGTGCAACTTGGTATAAACTATATTTTTTTTCTTTTGGCTAAAGAGATACAATTGGGTGGGGGTTTGGTTTCACTGTTCATGCTAGGGGAAACGCACATTTATAAGAAGGTAGGGAAGAAAATTCTGTCCTTGATTGGTAGAGCTAGATGGGAAAGACTCAGCTGTGGGGGAGTATAGGCGTGATTTGTGTGGAAGTTTTGGAGCCCATTAAGGAAGCCGAGTCAAGGAGGATAGTGATGCAACAAAGCCCGCTTATTACGGGTGAGATTATTCAAGCTAAACCTAATCAGGGGTTATGAGATAATGCCAAATGGAAGTGTAAATTATGGGAGGTGTCCACGCCAATGATTGAGGTTCACTGCCAAATACCCGCTTATTACGGGTGAGATTATTCAAGCTAAACCTAATCAGGGGTTATGAGATAATGCCAAATGGAAGTGTAAATTATGGGAGGTGTCCACGCCAATGATTGAGGTTCACTGCCAAATACCACTGTGGGCAGCAAACGGGACCATGAGACCCATGGGAAGAGGAGACATTCCCTATGGGCTATGGGTGAGGAAAAACTTCTCTGTAAAGAAAGGTGAAAGGGAAAGCTCTTGACTTGGAATTGTCACTATAGTGAAATTTTACAAGTTCTCAAGGTTTTACTATTAACCAAAATAGAATATATTATTTATTTACTGTAGGGTTTTTTTTTTATTTAAAATCATTTTATTGACCAATAAAATATAGGCAAAATTACACTTTTTAGTCTCTATATTTTGAGAGTGTTTTTTATTTTGGTCTCTATATTTTGTAATGTTTTATTTTAGTCTTTGGTTTTTTGGATATATGTTATATTTGATGAGAAGATTTAAAAACCAATAAAGAAACAAAGGAGGGTCAGAACTCAAATAAACATGTATGATGTATCCAAAAACCAATAAATAAAATGAAACTTTATAAAACATAGGAACCAAAATGAAAATATCTTTAAAAAAAATGAAAACACTCTCAAAATATAACCATATAAAGAGGATAAGGATCCTCTCCATTTGTCCATTTCATTTCATGATTCAGATTTTATTTCACAAATTTAACGATATATAGACTGTCTTGTCATTTAAAATTTTAAATGACATGACAATCTGTACACTGTTAGATCTGTGATATTTAATCTAGACCATGAAATGGAGACTCTTCATTTTATTTCAAATGGAGAGGATCCTTATCCATATAAAGACCAAAAATATATTTTTGCCTAGAATGTATTGTGTATTTGTTTCATAGCTTTAAGATTTAAGGGAAAAAATAAAATTACTTCCTGAACATTGTCTTTAAATCAAAGACACCATACTTTTAATTTGAAACTCCTTTAGTATTTATAAATGTACTAATTGTTCATTCTTTACTTTCCACCTTATATTAAAAATGCTAATAGAAGGTAAATCATATAGTCTTATGACCTCACGTTACAGTACCACTCCTACAGAATAGCACCAAATAAACAAAGACAGCTACACCGCCTGGCCCCAAAGAAATTACCATCAATCCATTACCTTAACATTCTTTATGACTGTAAAAACAAAAAACAAATTGGAAAATTTTTTTTCTAATGAAAAATATATATAATATTTTGTCCTTAAATTATTATTATTGGTATTTTTCACTTTTTATTTTTTTTATTTTTTATATAAAAAGTAGAATCTTATGATTTTCGATCCTTAATCTAATCCATTTTACCTTTATGATTTTTCACAATTTTTATTTTTTTGGAATTTCTCTTTGGCTTCATAGTTTCAACATGCATTCTTTTGAAATTTTTTAATCTTTATGAAGAAGTCCTAACTCCTAATTCACACACAAATTGTCCATTAGAGATCCAATTTTACCATATTATTCAAGTCCATGTTACTCACTGGTTTAAGGTTATGTTTTGTTCACAAATAGTTTTCCAATTTAATCACTGGTCAAAGAATTTTCTGAGTATCAACAAATCTTTTACCATTCTTATGATATGATAGTATTAAAGTTATCCCAAGCTCAATATCAATATGTCAATTTTGTGTTTCTCATTGTATATGATTGCATTATGCAGGTGGGCATCCATTAAATTAGGTATAAACATGCCAGCACGAGTTGAGCAGACAGTGAGAAGAAGTGACTGAAACTAAGCTGGTTGGAGAACCAACAGGACAATTATATGATGTTATCATTTTCTTCAGTATAATTGACATACTACAAGACTATGACATTTGCAAAAAGCTTGAGCATGCATACAAATCAATCCAGTATGATCCAACTTCAATCTCTGCTGTTGATCTTAAGCAATACGCAAAACACTTTCATGATTTCATCTACAGCTAGAGTTTTTCTAGAAGACACTTGAAGGCTTGAAGCTATAGAGGTTGATCGGTATTTTAAACATTCAGCTGGCAGCCATCCATGTCCGTCAGTCTTTGAAGGAAATGGCATTACTTAACAGCAAGAGGTTACTATATTTTGGTGATTACCCGAAGAGATTTAAATTTTTTGTTTTTTATTTTTTTTTTTTTATTTATTGGTTAATAATTGAGTCTTAATTAAAATTTTTACAAATAAAAGAGTTTTATTGGCTAAAATTTTGGGGGCCTTTTTACATTTGAGGCCTTAGGTGATTGCGTCACTCGCCTAAGGGGTTGAGCCGGCCGTGTATATAGGCTATATAAGTATGTTTTCCTATATACTATACCTATAACACTAGACATGTAAAGCATTAAGCACTATCTCAATAATATTTAGGGTAAATTACACTTTTCCACCCTAAACTATCACCCATTTTTCACTTCACCCCCTAAACTTTAAAAAGTAACAATTGACCTCCTAAACTATTAAAATTGCACGGCCGTTACACCCCGATGCCAAAATCCAGTTAAAATGGACGGAATTGAGCCACACATGACACGCACGTGCTCTTGGGCCCACCAATTTAACTTTACCAATTTATATTTTTTCAAATCCCCGATTTACCCCTTACCCCTTTACTGATCTGAGATAAAAAACCCAAATAGCCGTGTAATTCCCAAAACCAAACCCTTGGTCAATAACCACCCAAAACCGGCGTTGACCCACGATCTCCATAGCCAACTCCAGCTGAAGCTCCGATCTCCATATTAAATTACACCTTCAACCTCGATCAAGAAAGCCCCAAACCGAAACTTTGTCAAACTAAAGTCACCAACTAAGGCGGATATATTTGATGTAATATTTATTTTCCGTAACGCCCTTTCAAGAAATCGTTTCATTGGATATTATTATATCATTACATTGATATAATTATAAAATTCTAAAAAAGAAAAAGAAAAAAAGCGATATGTTTGAGAGTAGAATTTAAAGGGCTAGATCATTTTCCCTTCCCAAAAAAGAGTTGTAAACTGAACCCAACTTCATCAATCATTATCCATTTCAGGTGGGAACACGGCTCTAAAGTCTAAACAACAAACTTAACCTTCCTAACTCACTCAACAATCAACAATCAACAATCAACATCAACACCAATATTAATATCTTCCTCCTCTTCTCTTCAATACACAGAAATACTTCTTTTTTTTTCTTCTTTTTTTATTAGAGAGAGAGAGATCAGAGATGAATTATTATAATAGAAGCCGAGGCCGACAACAACAGCTGCAAAGATTGATGAAGGTTGGGATGGGCCTATTGGGCCTGTGTTTAGTGGGCTACATAGTCGGCCCACCTTTGTATTACCTTCTCTCCGAATCCTTCACCACCGCCGCTGATCGCCACGTCTCCTCCTCCTCCTCCGCTTGCCCTATTTGCCTCTGCGATTGCTCATCTCAACCCCTTTTCTCCCTCCCCGACGGTACTTCTATATCCTTGTTTTCTTTTTTTCGTTTTCGGTTTGGGGCTTTCTTGATCGAGGTTGAAGGTGTAATTTAATATGGAGATCGGAGCTTTAGCTAGAGTTGGCTATGGAGATCGTGGGTCAACGCCGGTTTTGGGGGGTTGTTGATCGAGGGGTTTGGTTTTGGGGGCCAATTTGTTACACGGCTATTTGGGTTTTTTATCTCAGATCAGTAAAGGGGTAAGGGGTAAATCGGGGATTTGAAAAAATATAAATTGGTAAAGTTAAATTGGTGGGCCCAAGAGCACGTGCGTGTCACGTGTGACTCAATTCCGTCCATTTTAACTGGATTTTGGCATCGGGGTGTAACGGCCGTGCAATTTTAATAGTTTAGGGGGTCAATTGTTACTTTTTAAAGTTTAGGGGGTGAAGTGAAAAATTGGTGATAGTTCAGGGTGGAAAAGTGTAATTTACCCTAATATTTAATTGTCCTTTCACGCAATAAAGTAATGCCGCAAGTCCAAATTATCCAAGTCAAAATTCCAAGATGAGAGGATTACTATTTACTAGAGTGGTTCTTCTGATGAACTAAATAAGTTCTCGGTCGTTGCAGGTTATTAGGAGGCATTTAGCCCAAGAAAGTACAAATAGGCCCAAAGAGTAAACAATACATCCCGGGTCCAAGTACCAAGAACAAGCGGGAAATAATAGGCCCAAAAAGCTAAATAGAACTATACCCTAGCCGCTTAAGAAACTGCTTCCCTTAGTTCACATCTCTTCAGCTTTCAAGGTAAAATGTTCTAAAATCATTTTATATATTGATGTAGGTTGTTAGAACTTCAATTCTACTTGATTGATGTTTGTTGTAAATAATGGATGAAGAATATCTAGGTATTGTCAAAAGATTTGAGGTTAGGAACAATTGGGTACCCTAGTGTTTAATTATTAGAGTAAAACTTAGGTACAGTTCCTTAAGTTAAGTACATTAGGTTCTTAGTTGAATTCAAACACATTGAATTTAAATATTCTTGGAAAAGATAATATTATTTGTATTTCATTAGTTAATGAAACCATGTGTTTGAATTCAATATAGGAACCTAATATACCTAACCTAAGGAACTGTACCTAAGTTTTACTTTTAATTATTAACAACCGATAAATTGATTTGGGTGAAGTAATGACATGACTTAGGCATAAGTTGAGATTGCTGTGGAATTTGGGAATTAAATTTGGCGATTTGAATCCTAACCCAGTGGACTGTATGCCTATAAAACTGCATAATTTTTAGTTACTGTTTGGGTTTTTTAAGTTGGTGTAATTCGAATTGATTTGCTGGAGAATACAATTTTTGTGCTATAGATTGAATCCTTTGTAACCCAAGCTAGGATCTGAGCTTTACCACGAAATTTGGAGTACAATAGGTTGACATATAAACTTTTAAGCTGGAGAATATCATGGTATGTGGAATTTCTTGGTATTTTGATTTTTAAGACGAACTGGACTGATCTGCTCTAGTAGTCAATTCCAGATTTGTGACTTTGAGCTCTTAGAACCTTAAGCTAGACAGTGTTATACATGTAAAGCACTCTTTTTTTTTTTTAATAGAAATTTTATTGAATTGAAAAGAATTACAAAAAGTGCGGCAGAAGGATTTTAGAACATTACTGTAGGAGGTCAAAATAGCTCCTCCAATTTATTTCTAGGGTCGGAACCGCATGTTCAAGCTTTGGCGTGGTTGGGGAAAAAATGGGAAAATGACATCGGATTTACCGTGGTTTGGCCAATGGGACCTACGTCCACTTAGTCTTTTCTTACTCATCATTGACCACCATTTTACAATAGAACGGGGAGGCCCTTATATAAGCTACATGGGAAATAGGGAGCGAGGCATACAAATAATTGGGCCTAACTTAAATGTGTTAGGCCTAAAAATACAATGAATTGGGCTTTTGGGCCCTAATATAATATGACACCCCACAATTACATAACCCTTCAGGTATTTCTTCCAACCACACCATTGTTTGAACTTTCAAATCCAAGGTAATCAATAGTACATTACAAACACATGCAGAGATAATTTAACAAAGAAAACTATGACAAATACAAGAGAAAATAATACGTGATTGCTAAAGGAAACAGCTAGTAGGGGTGCTACAAGTCTGATTATTTTGCTCCAACATTATACATAATCAAAACCTCGGCAAGTCATGATAAGCACCTTCCAATAGAGTCATTGACCCACTGTACCTGCGATGAAGGACGACAATTATCGTTGGATTGAGGGAAATCAAAATCGTTGGATTGAGGGAAATCATTTCAATGTATAGGAAGAACTGAAGAACATGCTTTGGATTTCAAAACAGATTGATGGCTTGTGGTGAATGAGGTTTACCCTTAAAGATTAAGGAATCAAACGGAACAATAATAATCTCCCATAGCTTAATATGAAAGTATCCATTTTAGTTCTTCTAGTAAGAGGATTCATAATGCAAGAAGGTTCAGTTGTCAAATCCCAAACTCATTAGATATTTTGTGGAAATGGTTATCCAATAATATTACTTGTGAGATAGTTTAGATTATCTAAGAAAAAACAAATAGGCCCAAAGCATAAACAATATGTCCCGGGTCCAAGTACCAAGAACAAGCCGGAAATAATAGGCCCAAAAAGTTAACGTGTCCAAACTCTAAAATGCATAGAGTTGGTGAGTCACTTGTTGGTAAGTTACCGCTTATAACCTTCGTTACAATTGTATTTACCATTTTGTTACAACAGATATATCGGTAAAATAGAGAGAGAGAGAGAGAGAGAGAGAATGTCTCATTTCTTTCTCTCTTCCTAAACCCGAGCCGCATAAGAAACTCCTTCCCTTAGTTCAGATCTCCTCAGCTTTTAAGGTAAATACAATTTGAGACCCCATTACATGTTTAATGACTGATTTGATGGTAAATGTTTTAAAATGATGTTTACCTCCTGATTTAAATTGTTAGAACTGCATTAGTATTTCATGTTTGTTGTAAATAATGAAAGAATATCTCGGTATTGTGAAAAGATTTGAGGTTGGAAACAATCGGTTACCTAGGATTTGATAATAAACACTGCCAATTGATTTGGGATTTATAGAATAATTGGGCCATTGATTTGGAGGTTATATCATGAAATATCAAGCAATTAAGGGCTTAGTGAACAATTCATATAAAAATTTGAAAATGTTTGAATTTGGCAGATTTGGGTGGACTAACTTGACTTTAGGAATAAGTCGAGATTGGTGTAGAATTTGGGAATGAAATTTGAGGATTCGAAACCCAACCTAGTGGACTGTATGCCCATAATACTTCATAATTTTTAGTTACTGTTTTGAGTGTCTTAAGTTAATTAAATTGGAACTGATTTGCTGGTGAATACAATTTGTGTGCACTATATCGATTCTTTTGAAGCTCCTGAGCATGAGTATAAATTGCTTAGTCAGGGGTGAATGCCCCTAGATTACCTGGCAATTGGTTCTGGCGGGTGCGGTCAGTTGTCCGTAGGTTTTACTACCTAGGAGGCGAGTCCAAAGGGCTCTTCTTTAGAAAGGTTTCCTACGTTATCAAAGAAAATATTGATTTTTTTGAAACTCCATGTAGGAGCTTAGTTTTACCACGAAATTTGGGGTAAATTAGGTTAACATATAGAACTTCTAAGGTGGAGAATATCTTGATATTTTGTAATTTCTAGGTATTTTAATTTTTAAGTTGAACTGGACTAATCTGCTTTAGTAGTCAATTCTGGATTTGTGACTTTGAGCTCTTAGAAACCTAATCTTGGAATATCATTTTAAACACTGTTTTAAAGGCATACTTTGGAGGTATACACATGATGTTTAGTGAGGACCTTGATGATTTTTGGCCAAAATTAATTGGGATCCCCTAGAATTAGGTTTTAGGCTTTGAAGTTGTGACTTTCGCATCATCGTGAAGAAGATTTTTGGAAATTATTCCAAAGCCATGAGATCTTTATTTGAGACCACATTATATGTTTTTAGATGGTTAATGGTTTGCATGTTATATCATGAAATATCAATTTAATTAAGGCTGGAGATTGGTGTGAAATTTGGGAATGAAATTTTGGGAATTGAAACCCAACTAGTGGACTGTATGTCTTTAAAACTTCAAAATATTTAGTTACTGTTTTGAGTGTCTAAAGTTAATATAATGCGAATTGATTTGCAGGAGAATACAATTTCTTTCTCTTCCTAAACCCTAGCCGCTTAAGAAACTCCTTCCCTTAGTTCAGATCTCCTCTGCTTTCAAGGTAAAACATTCTAAAATCATTTTTATATATTGATGTAAGTTGTTAGAACTTCATTACTACTTGATTGATGTTTGTTGTAAATAATGGATGAAGAATATCTTGGTACTGTCAAAAGATTTGAGGTTAGGAACAATTGGGTACCCTAGGGTTTAATTATTAACAATGTATAAATTGATTTGGGTGTAGTGACATGACTTAGGCATAAGTTGAGATTGGTGTGGAATTTGGGAATTAAATTTGGGGATTTGAATCTTAACCTAGTGGACTGGTATGCCTTTAAAAATTCATAATTTTTAGTTACTGTTTTGGCTGTCTGAAGTTAATTTAATTCGAATTGATTTGCTGGAGAATACAATTTTTGTGCTATAGATTGAATCCTTTGCAACCCCAGCTAGGATCTGAGTTTTACCACGAAATTTGGAGTACAATAGGTTGACATATAAACTTTTAAGCTGGAGAATATCATGATATGTGGAAATTTCTAGGTATTTTGATTTTTAAGTCGAAGTGGACTGATCTGCTCTAGTAGTCAATTCCAGATTTGTGATTTTGAGCTCTTAGAACCTTATGCTAGATATTATTGTAAAAACTGTTTTAATGGCATAGTTTGGAGGTATATACATGATGTTTAGTGAGGTCCTTGATGATTTTAGGCCAAAATTTTTTGGGGTCCCTTAGATTTGTGTTTTAGGCTTAAAATTTGTGAGTTTTTCGTGACATTGTTAAGAAGATTTTGAGGAAATTATTCTAAAGCACATGATCTTTATTTGACACCCCTTAATATGTTTAATGACTGATATTGATGGTGAATGTTTGAAAAATGATATTTATCTCTTGATTTAAATTGTTAGAACTTCTTTGGCATTTCATGTTTTGTTGTAAATAATGAAAGAATATCTCGGTATTGTGAAAAGATTTGAGGTTGGGATCAATCGGGTACCTAGGATTTGATAATAAACACGGCCAATTGATTTGGGTTTTGTAGGATAATTGGGAGGTTATATCATGAAATATCAAAATATCTAGAAATTGGGCCATTGATTTGGAGGTTATATCATGAAATATCAAGCAATTAAGGGCTTAGTGAATTTGGCAGATTTGAGTGTAGTTTAGGAATACGTCGAGATTGGTGTAGAATTTGGGAATGAAATTTGAGGATTCGAAACCCAACCCAGTGGACTGTATGCCCATAATACTTCATAATTTTTAGTTACTGTTTTGGGTGTCTTAAGTTAATTATAGTTGGAATTGATTTGCTGGAGAATACAATTTGTGTGCACTATATTGATTATTTTGATACTCCATGTAGTAGCTGAGTTTTACCACAAAATTTGGGGTAAATTAGGTTAACATATAGAACTTCTAAGGTGGAGAATATCTTGATATTTAGTAATTTCTAGTTATTTTAATTTTTAAGTCGAACTGGACCGATCTGCTTTAGTAGTCAATTCTGGATTCGTGACTTTGAGCCCTTAGAAACCTAATCTTGGAATATCATTTTAAACACTGTTTTAAAGGCATACATTGGAGGTATACACATGATGTTTAGTGAGGACCTTGATGATTTTTGGCCAATCCCCTAGAATTAGGTTTTAGGCTTAGAAGTTGACTTTTGCATCATCGTGAAGAAGATTTTGGGGAAATTATTCCAAAGCCATAAGATCTTTATTTGAGACCACATTATATGTTTGTAGATGGTTAATGGTTTGCATGTTATATCATGAAATATCAATTAATTAAGGCCGGAGATTGGTGTGAAATTTGGGAATGAAATTTTGGGATTTGAAACCCAACTAGTGGACTGTATGTCTTTAAAACTTCATAATATTTAGTTACTGTTTTGAGTGTCTAAAATTAATATAATATGAATTGATTCGCTGGAGAATACAATTTCTCTTGACTAAATTATATCCTTTGTAACTCCATGTCGGAGCTGAGTTTTTCCACGAAATTTGGGGTAAATAATAAATTAGGTTAACATATAGAACTACACCACCCAAAGCTGCCTCCTCCGGCCACCACTCAACCTCATTCAACTACCATATTCCAACTTCATCTGAATTTAAGAAACTCCTCTCTAAGTTCATCTCTCTTTAGTTTTCAAGGTAAATGTTCTAGAATCATTTTTATCTCTTGATTAAGTTGTTAGAACTTCACCAGTACTTGATTGATGTTTTTCTGCAAGTAATGGAAGAATTTCTTGGTATTGTGGAAAGATTTGAGGGTGGAATCAATCGGGATACCTAGGTTTTGGAATTTTGGAGTTATATACATATAGAACTTCTAAGGTGGAGAATATCATATATTTGGAATTTTTTAGGTATTTTAAGTTGAAGTGGATTGATCTACTCTAGTAGTCAATTCCAGATTTGTGACTTTTAGCTCTTAAAAACCTAATCTTGGAATATTATTTTTAAAACTGTTTTAAAGGCATGGTTTGGAGGTATATACATAGTGAGGACCTTAATAATTTTCGGTTTAGAATTGGGTTTTAAGGCATGGTTTGAAGGTATATACTAGCTAGGTGTTGATATTTTTTTTTATTGTATAGAGTGATTGCCTAATCAGAGGCACAATAATGTTGTTATCTTTGTTGTAAATAATGAACAAATATCTTGGTTTTGTGAAAAGATTTGAGGTTGTAAACAATCGGTTACCTAGGATTTGATATTTAATGATGACCAATTTGGGAATTGGAAACCCATCCCTGTGGACGGTATGCCTATAAAACTACATAATTTTTGGTATTGTTTTGGGTGTCTAATATTATTTTTATTCGAATTGATGCATTGGAGAATACAATTTGTGTGCACTTGATTGAATCCTTTGTAACTCCACCTAGGAGCTGAGTTTTACCACTAAATTTTGGGTAAATCAGGTTAACATAAAGAACTTCTAAGTTGGAGAATATCTTGATATTTGGAAATTTCTGCTCATCATTTGCTTCTAAAACTAATTTGAAATCAAAGTTAATTCCTCTTTAGTCTAGTACGAGGATGTCCATATCTTACTGAATTCTAAAGTCACAAATGAAATATTCTAAAAAAACTGGATAATTTTGTTAAAGTTTTCAATAGTCATCAATTTAGTATATGAGTTGTTATGTTCAATGGGTTTTTGCAGCGTACTTACTTATTCTCAATTAATATTGGATTTTGATGAATTTATGCTTAACCCATGGGATGATTTGTGGTTACTTATTCTTAATTAATATTTGATTTTGATGAATTTATGCTTAACCCATTGGATGATTTGTTCATTCTGGATCGAATCCATAATATACATGATCAATTAACCTATTTTCAATTTTCAATTTTCATTTATATTTTTATCATCATTGGAACCCTATAACTAGATATCACATACTTATATTACTCGCTAACTTTGATATTGCTGTCTAAATCTTCATGATCTCCTTATTTTGAGTCATCCATTGAGAAAGTTAAAATTACAACGAGGTTGTTATTTGGAATCGGGATTTGTAATTCGAATTGAACTTTATTGACTTCATAATTTGTAAAATTTTGCAATTGATTTTTACACTTTCTAATAAAAATAATATCATTTTGTCTCTTAAGAATTTTCACTTTTTTTGTCATGAAGTCAATGATTAAATAAATACCACTGTTTCTGTTCAAAATTTCTCAATCACACATGAGACAGCCTTGAACTATTCCTTGTTCATGCTTGGTTTAAGTTTGTGATGTGTTACCCCATTTTTGTTAAGCGATTATTACTGGATTAGAACTAAATTTAATTAACTCCTTAATTGTTGGATTAGTACTTGACATTGATGATACGATTACTTGAATTTCAGTTGTCTTCCTCGTTATCTTGGCAAAAGCAGAGAAACGAGGTTCACAAATCAGAATTGGCAAAACCTGTATAGAACCACATTGGATCGGATCTCATCGGGATCAAGATGTCAAGCACAGCAGCATCAGCAGCAATTGCAGGAGGTGCGAGCTCATGGGCTCGCGCCATCGTAATGATATCGCCCTACACCTTCTCCGCCATTGGCATCGCCATCGCCATTGGTGTCTCTGTCCTCGGCGCCGCCTGGGGTATTTATATAACTGGAAGCAGTTTGATCGGTGCTGCAATCAAAGCTCCCCGTATTACTTCCAAGAATCTTATTAGTGTTATCTTTTGTGAAGCTGTTGCTATTTATGGTGTTATTGTGGCAATTATTCTACAAACAAAGCTAGAGAGTGTTCCAAAGTCACAGATTTATGCACCCGAGTCTCTTAGAGCAGGATATGCAATCTTCGCGTCTGGGATTATCGTGGGCTTTGCAAACCTTGTCTGCGGGGTGTGTGTGGGAATCATTGGAAGCAGTTGCGCTTTATCTGATGCTCAAAACTCCACTCTTTTTGTGAAGATTCTTGTGATTGAAATCTTTGGTAGTGCACTTGGGTTGTTTGGAGTGATTGTGGGAATTATTATGTCAGCTCAAGCCACATGGCCTGCAAAAGCAGCATAATTTGCTGTTCTCATTGGAAAATTATGAAGTGGTTATGACACAGTGCAATATCTTATGCATCGATAAACAGACTTGTATCTTGTTCTTTCAGCTGATATTGATAGGCATGTAAAAAGTTGTTTTTAGATAGATTGTTCAAATCTTAGGGTGCATTTTCTGTTGATGGAAATGAATTTGTCATCATGTTAAAAGCGGTATGGTGATTCATTTGCCTCATTGTAATCTTGGGCAGCATTCTGCGGAAACAGAATAAATTTTAGGTTGTATTTTATTTCGATGGAAATGAATTCTTGGGAAAGAGTGGTATCCAAAATCCTATAAAAAAAGATTGTATGTCAATTCAATATATGTTATGCTTCTACTCACGAAATCTGTAATCGAGGAAAAATAATCATACTATGGTAGTTGTATGTGAATATATGTATATGCATCTACTCACTAAATCTGTAAGGCATATATAGGTTTATGCCTTGGATTCATTGGTTTCAAATATGTTAATCATATATACTAATACCATTATGTTACCGATAAAAAAAATAGTTTACCATTATGTTATTAACATACTTAAATATGATAATGGTAGAGAACTATCAGACTGTATTAACATACTTAACTATGTTTGAATTCTTATGCTAGTAATAGAAGAAAATAAGAGTCTTTTAGCTCATTTGGTTGGCACCTATTTGGTGAATTACCAGGGTTCTAATCATCGTTCTCAAACTATCGAAAAGATAGAATAAAAAATAATAAATGAAAATATGTGTTTATTTTTATTTTTCATTGATTCAGGGAAATCGATTGACGTTGTAGGATGTTCTTTTGTTTTCCCATACAATGGGATGTTCTTTTGTTTACAAAAGCGATTTTTTTTAAAAAAAAAATTTTAATACTAAATTCATCGATTATAATGTGTTGGATTTAAGATTTTTTCTATCACACAATTTGTTTAACATATAGTGTGTCGAATTTAAGATTTTATCCATCATGCAATTCGTTAACATATAATGTGTCGGAGTTTGTGACTTCGAGCTCTTGTATTGTAATCTTAAGCTAGATATTATTTTTAAAACTGTTTTAAAGGCATAGTTTAGTTACTGTTTTAGGTGCCCAAAGTTAATTTAATTCAAATTTATTCCCCGAGAGTACCATTTGTGTGCACAAGATAGAGAATATTGAATAGAATTGGGGTTGGAAACCATTCTGGAATGCGTGCGATAACATCGGATTCGACAGATTTGGGTGCGCTAACTTGAGTTAGGCTTAAGTCGAGCTTGGTATGGAATTTGGGAATGAAATCTGAGGATTTGAAAACCTAACGAGGATTCATAATTTTTAGATACTGTTTTCGGCTTTTATAGTTAATGCACACAATTGTATTCTCTAGCGAATCAATCCCAATCAATTTAACTTTAAACACCTAAGACAGTAACTAAAAATTATGAAGTATTATAGAATTCATAAAATAAAAAATAGTTAGCCTCACTCAAGTTAGTACACCCATTGCCAAATTCAATGTAACGGCAAACATTTCAGATGAATTGTTCAACATAGAAAATCAACTCCTACTTAATATTTCATAGGTCAAATTGCATAACCCCATATTGTAAAAATAAAACCCCAATGGTTATTTTGCATAACCCCAAGGAGTGTTATGCAATCTGGGGTTATGCAAAATAACCATTGGGGTTTTATTTTTACAATATAACTATTTGAGGTTTTTAAATTGGTGAAATTGATCTAGTAAGATAAATTTTTTTGTCTATTTTGCTATTAGAAATTAGTTACTTGCAACTCAGGTGCAATGCATGTGACCAAATTTTATTAGCAAATTCGACAAAAAAAATATACGAGTCAATTTCACCAATTTAAAACCTTAGTGGTTATTTTGCAAAATTGAAACCCCAAGCATCAATTGAAAAATTACCTAAACCCGGGGGGTGATTATGCAATTTAGCCTTTTTCATAATATAACACCTTCAAATCAATGGCACAATTATCCTAATAAATCCCAAATCAATTGGGCCATTGATTTGGAGATTATATCATGATTTAATTCAAATTGATTCGCTCGATAATACTATTTGTGCGCACTAGATTGAGAATATCTTGGTATTGTGAAAAGATTTCAGGTTGGAAACAATTGGATACCTAGGATTTGATAATCCAAATGATTTGGGTATTTAATAGGATAACTGGACCATTGATTTGAATGTTTTATCATGAAATATTCAGCCAATTCAGGGCTGAGGTAGGAGTTGATTTTCTATGTTGAACGACTCATAAAAATTTGAAATGTTTGCGGAATTTGGTAGGTTTGGGTGTGCTAACTTGAGAGTTAGGCATAAGTCGAGATTGGTGTGAAATTTGGGAATGAAATTTGGGGATTTGAAACTCAACCTAGCGGACTGTATGCCTCCTATAATACCTTTTTAGGTGCCCAAAGTTAATTTAATTCAAACTGATTTGCTCGGGAATACCATTTTTGTGCTTAACATGTACTAATTAGGTTCAGTACTTCATGTGAATTTTGGACACACGTGTGTTTGATATATATATATATATGATTTAACATATTTGAAACCAATAACTATTATATGTATTTAACACCTTGATTTGAACTATTTGTGATTTTGCTTTTTTATTTTAGTGTTTGAATTCTTATGCTATTTGGTTGGCACCTCTTTGGTGAATACTTGGATTCTAATTGTCGTTCCCCTAACTTCGTAACAAAGTAATTAGAAAATAATGTATAATTTTTTTTTTTTCATTGAATTAAGGAAATCGATTGAAATATTGGGATGCTATTTTGTTTTCACGTACAATGGGATGTTCTAATGTTTGCATATACAAAATAAATTCCTTGTTTATAATGTGTCGGATTTAAGATTTTATCTATCACGCAATTCGTTAACTTGTAATATGTTGTTGGTAAAGAGCATTTATTGTTCTAATACACAGTTGGGCATCATCTATTGTAATTTATCACTATCTAAGTGAATGAAGATTTAGACCTTTTTCTTTTTTTTTTTTGGCATTTTATTTATTGTTAGATCTACATAAGAAATCTGATATGAACCCTTTATATTTATTTCAAATGAAATAGAGGTGATCCTAGGAGAAAAGAGGAGGAAATGGGGCAATAGGATCCATTCATTGGAAACCATAAAGTTAAGATGGCAAAAAGGTTAAGACACTCAAGAGAGAGAGAGAGATAGTGCCATCTAGCCTAGAATTTTCAGCTATTGTTTTTGGAAGTACATGAAAGATATGGATTTTCATAACAATATTAAAAAACAAAAGAAGCTTAATTAGAAATTGTTATAAATTGTAATCGGCATGTTTTCATTTTTCTCTCTATAGTTTCAATTTGTCATTCCGTCTAGACTATTACGTATAAGGTTTTACTATTTTTCAATATTCGAATCTATAAAATTGAAAGATATATGCTTTTCGTTAAAACAATTGTGTAAAAATGTAAGAAAGTACTGTGTTGGCAGCGAGTGACAACTTTGGCGCCAAAATTAAAGTATTTATATAGTAAATAATAAATTAATATTTTGTGTGCTACATAGAATTTTGTAACCTTTAAAAGGTCGTGTTTGAATTTTTATTTATTTTTTAATAATTACGATAGATTTTTATTTTTTTTTTTATTATCCGTGTGTTGGATGGGATGTATATATATATATATATATATGAGGGAATAATGAAATATTCGAAGAACTCTAGATATTCTTGTTAACAAAAATAAAAATTGTGATAAGATTTGATTATCTGTTATGACATCAATTTCTTAAAACTCACAATTTTTTTTTTTTTTTTTAATATGTTGAATTGAATTGGATTGGGTTGAGTGATAAACTATCCCATCCCATCTTTAGTGTACATTTGGATAAGTTTAAAATCTAGCTTATTTCCATTCGTACCTTAGAACTTTTTAAAATCCCTCTTCTACGTTATCTTTTTCTATTTACAATTCATCAAACCTTTTTTTCAAGCAAAATTATATAACTCAAAGTGTTTCTTTATGGATCATTATTAGACTTCTATCATTTTTATTAGATAGAAATTGACCACGTAGACAAGTGTTTAAATGAGAATCAATTACTATGCATGTGTTTGACTTAGGTGTTTCCCATATATCGTTTTATGTCCAATAAAAGTTGATAGGGTCTAATAAAAGGATAATTGTGTTATTCAAAATACTACAAAATTAACACACATTGTATATTTGAGAGGTGAGACTTTTCGAGAAGTGGGGCTGCACCACTGGTAAATGCTAAATGCTAAATGCTCAATGTGCCATGTTTCTCTCAATTAACTATGTTTACACTACTATTGCATGATGACAAGATAGGAAGGATGACTTCTCCCTGACCTTTTCATTTTCTCAATTAATTACCTCACATTTTCATCTATCTCTCTCTCTCTCTCACCTCTTGAACTCCTTGACCTCTTGATCTCCTCAATAAATTACCTCACCTTTTCATCTACCTCTCTCTCATTCTCATCTCTTGAACTCTCCTGACCTCTTCATCTCCCCAATCAATTGCACCCCCAATTTTCTATTTAAATCCTCTGATGAGATTTTTTTTAGTCTCCATGTGGTCCCTATAGTTCTATTGTTGTTTTAGTCTCAAAGGTGCGTTTTTTCCCCTTTGATTTCTTATTGGCTTTGCCGGGTTTCATGTTTTTATTTATTTGGTTTTTTTGCTCTGCTCAATATTTTTATTTTTTGGCTTTTGATGTTCTTTGTTCCGTTGGTTTTATAATTTTGTAGTTCCTAAGCTTTTCTCAAGCAATGTTCTAATTGTTGTCTTGACTTCATTCGTTTTTCTGTTTATATTGACGTTGTACAACATTAGATTAGATATATTTCCCGTGCATTGCACGGGTTTGTGACTAGTTTTCATTAATAGTGATGTAACCTTAATTAAAGTTAAAACATTTGAAGCCAACCTTGTAGTTGCACCTCAAGATCCATCATCCTTCTAGGGAAATATCTTGCATCCACTTTCTCCTAGTGTCAGCCTGAACAAAGTCTGTGTTGGTGCATCACAGGCTCACAGCTTCTTGCAATTCAATTATTGCATTCAAACAAAAGGGGTAGGAACCGAATGTGTGCACAACAACTAGCTCGAGATTGGAATCTAAGGAACATAATTTCCACAATCCAAGCTGTGGTTCTAGATGCATAACCATAAAAGATATTCCACCTCTTACCTATCATGAATTAGTCTAATCTGGACCACAACCATCTCATTATCAAAGCCATAGGAAAAAGTCAACAACGACACCAAAAATATTCATAATTATCCATCCATTGTCTTATTCTTTCACTAGGATTCATTTTTG
This sequence comes from Fagus sylvatica, assembly GCA_907173295.1. Classification (NCBI taxonomy): domain Eukaryota; kingdom Viridiplantae; phylum Streptophyta; class Magnoliopsida; order Fagales; family Fagaceae; genus Fagus; species Fagus sylvatica. Next base: position 8,240,414 of record OU015762.1, on the reverse strand, counting down.
CTAAAGTAAATGGGATCCATTTGCATGTAATATTTGGAGTAATTATTCAGTGTCTCTTGTTTCTCTCACATTAACGGTATGCCAATCTAATCAAATGATGGCACATCAATATTGAAAGGCAAATTACAAGAAAAGTGTTTAACAAGGTTACTCTCAAGTCTCAAAGGCTTACAAATATTGATGTGGTAATACTAAGCCGGACACAACAACAACCTCTCTCTCTCTCATCACTTTCATCATCCCACAAACCCCCTCTAGTATTCTTGAAAGAAAAAAGAAAATGGCGGAAGGAGTTCTCTTCGATCTTGCTGGGAAAGTCCTTGAAGTAGCGGGTTCATTCGCTCTCCAAGAGATCAAGTTGGCCTCTGGTGTCAAAGCTGAGCTTGAAAATCTAAATAGCAAAGTTTCCACAATCCAAGCTGTGCTTCTAGATGCAGAAAAGAAGGCTTCTCATAGAGTTGCGGTCAAAGATTGGCTCGAAAGGCTCAAAGATGTCCTCCATGATGCAGATGACCTGCTGGATGATTTCTCCACTGAAGCTTTGCAGCGTAAAGTACTGATGACTAGAAATAAGATGACAAAGGAGGTACGCATTTTCTTTTCAAGTTCAAACCAGCTTGCTTATAGTATTAAGATGGGTCATAGAATAAAGGCAATTAGGGAGAGACTAAACGTCATTGAAAATGATAGGATGCCGTTCCACTTTATAGAAAGCCCAATGGAGCCACAAGTCAAGAATATGGCTAGGGAAACTTATTCTTTTGTGCTTGAAGAAGAAGTGATTGGGAGAGAGGATGATAAGAAAGAAATTTTAAAACTTCTTTTGGATACCAACATTACTGTAAAGAATGTTTCAATTATTCCAATAGTTGGAATCGGAGGTTTAGGGAAAACTACATTAGCACAACTCATATACAATGATGAAAATGTCAACAAAAATTTTGAGGTAAAACTTTGGATTTGTATCTCTAATATCTTTGATGTAAAGCGAATTATTAAAGAAATTTTAGAACAGTTGACAAAGCAAAAGCATGAAGAAAGCCTTGAGATGTTGCAAAATCAGCTTCAAGAAAAACTTAATGGGAAAAAATATTTTCTTGTCTTGGATGATGTGTGGAATGAGGACCAAGAGAAATGGCTTCTCTTGAGAAATTTGTTAATGGTTGGTGCAACAGGAAGTAGGATAATAATGACCACACGCTCAGAAAGGGTAGTGAGGATAACAGGGGCAACTTCATGGCATGCTCTAAAAGGCCTACCTCAAGAAAAGGCTTGGAGTTTATTTGTAAAAGTGACATTTGAACAAGGCCAACTGCCAGAGAACCAAGCCTTCATAAGTCTGGGAAAAGAGATTGTGGAAAAGTGTGGTGGGGTACCTCTCGCCATAAGGACGATAGGAGGGTTGCTACGCTCCAAAGATTCAGAAAATGAGTGGCAATCCTTCAAAAATTTTGAACTCTCAAAAATAACTCAAGAAGAAGAAAGTGATATTTCATCAATACTTAAGACACTTAAGTTGAGTTATGATCATCTACCATCACACTTAAAGCAATGCTTTGCTTATTGTGGATTGTTTCCAAAAGATGACAAGATTGACGTCAAGACACTAATTTGTCTTTGGGCAGCGCAAGGTTTTATTAAGTTATCAAATCCAGAGCAACGTGCTGAGGATGTTGGCAGAAAGTACTTTATGGAATTACTTTGGAGGTCTTTTTTCCAGGATGTAGGAAAAGATAAATTCGGCAATATAGCATGTTGCAAAATGCACGATCTCATGCATGATCTTGCAACTCTTGTGGGTGGAAAAGAAAGTACCATGTTAAACTCGAGTGGGGAAAATATTGGTGAAAAAGTTCGTCATGTATCATTTGATCTTGTGGATTCATCTAGTCAATTTCCAATTCCTATGCTTAAAGGAAAGAAGATACGAACAATTCTTTCATCTAGCGTAGGGGGGAGCTTGGGTAGCTTAACTTCTGATGCACTCGTTTCAAATCTCAATTATTTACGCACATTGGATTTGAGTAATTTAAATCTGCGTATGGTGCCACATTCTATTGGAGAATTGAAGCATTTAAGATATCTTGATCTTTCTAAAAATAAAGCTATCAAAATTCTCCCTAATTCCATTACTAAGTTGCTGAATTTGCAGACCTTAAAACTTAGTGGTTGTGAGTCACTCAGAGAATTACCTAGGGGCATTAAAAAGTTGTTCAATCTTAGGCATCTAGATATTAGTGGTTGCCGTAGATTGACTCATATGCCACTCTGACTCAGACATCTTACTTCTCTTGAGATATTACCAAAGTTTGTTGTGAGTCAAGAAGGTTTCAATGCCCGGTCGTCTTGTGGATGGTGTAAGAATAAAAAGGCTACATCTAGTGGTGGGCCAAGTGAATTGAAGGAGCTGAGAAATTTGGGAGGGAGATTAAGAATTGAAAATTTGGGACACGGAAAAGATGACATGGTGGAATGTAAAGCTACAAATATGAAGGAGAAACAGCACCTTCAACGACTGGAATTAGCGTGGGATCAGATGTCGGATAGAGAATTCCAAATTGTTAATGATGAAGAGTCACTAGAAGGGCTCCAGCCACATCCAAATCTTAAAGCTTTGGAGTTGTTGAGGTATATGGGTGTGAGAATTCCAAGTTGGGTCTCTTCCCTCACAAATCTTGTTGAATTGAGATTTGTTATTAATAGAAAATTGAAGTATCTCCCACCGTTAAATAAACTCCCTTTTCTCAAATCTCTCTATATGAAGGAAATGGAAGCACTTGAATACATATCAGAAGAAGAAGACAGTGTTAGTAATGTGTTTGGTGGTCGTTACTCTTCCTCTTCTTCAAAAACAATAGAATTCTTCCCATCCTTATTTTCTCTTGTTATATGGAAGTGCCCTAATTTGAAGGGATGGTGGAGAAAAGATTATGATAATGAGCCAGACCATCTGTTACTACCATCGTTTCCTTGTCTTTCTAAATTAGATATTGTAAACTGCCCTAAGCTGACTTCAATGCCCCTGTTTCCATATCTCAAAGAAAGTTTGATATTATGGGAAACTAGCTCTAAGGTATTGCAGCAGACAATGAAAATGGGAACAAGACAGAGGGCAACCACATCCACATCCACATCCACATCCACATCATCCTCATCCTGCTTTCCTCTCTCTCAATTACAGTATTTGAGGTTATGGGATGTTAACGATTTAGAATCTCTTCCAGAGGAGTGGCTGGGGAACCTCACATCAATACAACGTCTTCAAATTAGGGGTTGTCCCAATCTAACATCACTACCTCAAGGAATTCGCAATCTCACCTCTTTACAACATTTGACAATTATCAATTGTCCACACTTATGGGAAAGATGCCAGAGGCAAATAGGTGAAGATTGGCCCAACATTGCTCATGTCCCATACGTGAATGTGGATGGGGTGAACCAGCAGTAGGAAACAATTCCGTCTTCTTCTTGTTCAGGTAGGCATGTATCTTTTAATCCCAATTTTTCATAGACAATCAAATACCGATGCTCTTTGTGCTTTTCAGGGTTATGATATTTCAGACAACTTCTAAAAGTCTTATTTTAATAGGTTTTTTCTTGCTTCAATTTTTTTATTACTATTGTGATTTAGTTGTATTGAATAGTTCACTACTTTATCCTTCTTGCCTGTTTTTCCTCCTGACCTTGCTCTCATGAACTTTCCATTATTTTTGTCTTCAGCAAGTGCATCATTCTTACTTTGGTCAGCATAGTCATAGATTATCTCATACAGATCTAATGGTTTATTGCTTGAAGTTTTTCTTCTTTATTGGTGACCATTGCATTTTATTTCATAGCTAAGATACTAAGAGCCTCTGTTCTCATTTTGTAGACTACATTTTCTCAATGGTTTAAGGAGAGCCATTGGTTTGGGCCGGTTAGTACAGTAGCAGATATAGGTAAGCTATAATTTTTTTAGCAAAATGTCTCAAGTCTATGGAAATTGGTAAATATTTAATATGATACTTCAGCTATTGTTTCCTCTGCAGATGATGGTTCCACTAAGCATGCAACCCGTCTCATAACTCCTTTTCTGTGATCCTACATGTCTCTTTGTGGTAAATTTTTTAATTCCTTTATATTTTTAAGTATCTAAGATTTGCAGTTTAGACTTTTTTAGTTATTATGTCTCCTTTACATTGTGGGGTGAAAGTGACTGAATTCATGCATAACCATATCTGTAGGTATTTGAAGACAATAACATGTTTCTCTATCTCCTTTCTTATGTTCGTTAGAGATATCAAGCATTATATGGCTGTGTAGTTCCTCATTGAATGGTTCAAATGGAGAGAACACTAAGCAGACAAAGGGAAATTCACACTAGTCTTGAATCTAGCTATCACAAAGAAGATGTTTAAGATCACACAATAATTTGTAATTGTTCCATTGAGATGGCTTTTGACACTTCCACAACAAAGAACCTCTTTAGTAAGTTCTATTATCAGCAAACGCTTACCTAAACCCGAAAACTTGTATACACATCCACTGGATTCCTTTTGTTTGGTCTAGGAAGTTTTCAGGTCCGAAGTGAAATGACACAAAGAAAAGGAAAAAGTGGGATAGAATACTAATATCAAATTTATAAGAACAAATTTATCATTCCTTAAAATACAAAATAAATTGGAGTTGTGTTAATGATAAGAGTATTTGTTTCATGTAATAGCATCAATTTCCCAATAATACTCTTTCTCTTTTGCAGTTGGGATGGAGTCACTGTATCAGTGAGTCTTTAAACTAAGTGCAAAGTGTGAAGATGATCCATACCTTTATGAACTTAATTTAGACAAAAGTAAAAAGAAGCATTTTTCCAGCAAGGGACAATGCTTAGGGGGGTAGAGATTATGTCCCTGGTTAACTTCCATTCTAATGAAGTACCTTATTTTACCTGAATTCTCCTATTAATTTTGTTCTTATCGGAGAATCTTGTGATTTCCTCATAGGTGATATTTCAGCTTGGTGTATTATAATCAAGGAAGAATAGGTGACCAAAGCTTTGTTCTAATATATGCTCTCTAGATGAAAGTTTTTAAGAAGCCATGAAAAGAGCAACTTTTGGGTTCAAACTAAAGCTGGTAAGGAACTTGGGAAAAGCTCAACTTTCCTCCTCCCCCCTGTTTGCCTACAAAATTTCTAAACCGTAGGTTTGTCTTATTTTCACTTTTTTCTTTCTTATTCAAATAAGGTTACATTTCAATTTTATTCCTCTTTTGACCCAAGAGCTATTAAATTATGCTTAATATAAGTCTTGATTCTTCTGTTAAAGTTCTACCTACTAGGTTTATAGTTTTTCTATTTAAAAAAAAAACCTTTTTTTAGTTGGTGATGATCATATGATACTCTTGGTTACTGTAAATCATTGATACTTTTCCTTTATAGAAAAATTTACTTTCTACTTCCTTTTTTTCTTTTTCAAATTCAAGTAGTTTATTTTATAATTTCTTGAGGCACAAAAAATTCAAAAGTGCAATGTTGAAATGTCAAATGTGTATTTCTGCTTAACAATTAAAATCTAATGAAAAATAGGGAAAAATACCATATTACATATTGCTGCGTGTATTGAATAGTTCACTCCCTTTTTCCATCTTGCCTGTTTCACCTCCAGAGTGACCTTGCTCTCATGAACTTTCCATTATTTATGTCTGCAGCAAGAGCATCATCCTTAGCATATACCACGAAGTTGTCCACTTATTGGAATGGTTTTGTTTAACTGTTCTTATTTTAGTCAGCATATATCTCATGAGCTCTTATTGGTTTATTTCTTGAATTTTTTCTTCCTTATTGGTGACTGTTGCATTATATTTCGTAGGTAAGTACTAAGAGCCTCTGTTCTCATTTTGCAGACTAATTGCCACAATGGTTTATGGAGAGCCATTGGTTTGAGTTAGTAGAGTAGAAAATAGAGGTAATCTATAAGAAATTTAACAAAATGATTCAAGTCTATGGAAATTGGTAAATATTAATATGATTTTAGCTATAACATAACTCCTTTTCTGTAGATGGCGGTTCGACTAAGCATGCAACCCATCTCATAACTCCTTTTCTGTGAGAGGTGAGCCTACATGTCTGAATTGTGGGGTGAAAATTTGAACTTTTTTAGTTATGTTGTCTCCTTACATTGTGGGGTGAAAGTTGCTTTCATGCATACCATATCTGTAGGTATTTGAAGACAATAACATGTTTCTCTATCTCCTTTCTTATGTTCGTTACAGCTATCAACCGTTATATGGCTGTGTAGTTCCCCATTGAATGGTTATCAAATGGAGAGCATACAACACTAACCAAACAAAGGAAAATTCACATCAGTCTTGAATCTAGCTATCACAAAGAAGATGTTTAAGATCAAACAATGATGTGGACCAGTCATCTTTGTCCTTTTGGAGAAGTGTTAGTCATCTTCAACAGTTTGTTAGAGAAATGAGGACAATTGAAATCCAGTCATTTAATCCATAATGCTGAATTCGCAATTCAGATGTTGAATACTGCTGTCAGCTAGACTATCGAATATTCCATTTCTTCTTCAAACTTAATGATTTGGCTGTCCAACTTTGTGTGAGGTGTTGGTGGATCAACTTATTGGGTTCTTTTAGCTCCCTGTATTTGATTATAACTAGGGTGCACTATGTACTTGTATGCCAATTAATGTTTTAAGCAATTCTTCTTCTTCTTTTTTTAGTTGGGATTCTTTGGAAAGAAATTCTACATGTATGCAAACTTAAGAATTTAAGCAAATCAATGCTTCTTTTTTTCTTCTTTTTGGTTTTTGCTTTTCGAATACAATGAGCTTTTGCCTGTAACTTGTTCCATCTGGTGAAGCATCTTGCCAATGATTTTTTTTCTGGCTTTCTAATTAATATAATTGGAATTTGCAATGTTGTTAATATGTATAAACTAAATTAGGTGCATCGCATGTGTTTGACTGTTTGTTTTTGGGAGGAACATTTAGTCCCTATAGAATTGCGTGGTGCAAAGAATTTTCAGCTTGGTTTAATTAACTTTCAGCTTGGTTTAATTGCGTGGTGTATAAACTAAATTAAGCACAAAATTCCAATTTTCAGCTTGGTTTAATTAACTTTTGTTTACTTGAGATTGCCCCCTCCTGCATTAGCCCCATTTTTAGTTCTTTGTGCTACAATACAATATGGACAGTCAAATGATACTGATATTCAAGACAGTCAAATAAATTAGTTTTGAAATATTTCTCAATCAGATTTGCATGCTGCAAGTAATCTTAGTTAATGAGGTTAAGCCTAAAATTTCATTTTAGTTATTTACAATATATTCAGCCAGGAGTATGTTTTCCCAATTCTCCTATGAACAAAGGATGCTTGATCAGGACTGATGATATAACAGGGCACTGTTATCAACTAGTAGCTATAGGTCTTTGTTTTTTCTTTTTTACTAACGAGTGTATCCATAGCTTTTCGAGTACTTAGTTATTCTCCCTAATCCCCTCGTCCCACACACGCATCGAGATCTTTGTAGTTTGTACACAATATTATATTGCCCTAATCTCAACTCGTCTTTGATGGACTAGGCCCCTTAGGATGGGATAATCCGATCGCAGTCAATACAACAGTCCAACCTTTGAGCCTTGACTCGTGACCCATGACTGGGTCACCAATCATTAGACCGTATGAAGGATTTGACATTATTTGTCATATTATTTGTCATTTTACATATAATTTTCAACAAACGCAAACATGCAACCTACTAATAATTCCTTGAATGTCCACAAATACGTTCAATTGTAATGTCCCAACTTTGAACATCTTCATTTTCTCTGATTTAAGTGAGCGTTGCAACTCATCCAATGCCTCGCTCACTCCTCCTTGTTCCTTGAGATGTGAGGTAGGGCAACATATATCCCACACTTAAGAGGCAACATATCCAAAATCCACAACTTTCATCTAATATATGAGAGTCTAGGGACACACACAAGTTGTGATTGATGTGCGCAAATTTTGTCTCAATGGTGGATTTATATGAAAGTGATGTTAGACCAATTACAACGTACCACCTGTTGTGAAAATGTATGAAAGTGTATCTATTGCAAAGCTCATAGCATATTGGTGTCATATGTAGATATTAGCATACATGATAAGAACAACTAACTCGTCCAAACCAAATCTTACATTCTTAATTTGCAAATGGAAAAAATAAATCCTCAACCATATTTTTCATATGTTATAAATTTTATTAAAAAAAAAAAAGAAAAAAAAAAAGGCGCAATAAACTCTCAACCCCTCGTCAACTGTATTTTAACATCATACATTGAGATCCTGGAACATAATGAAATCTAACAAGTTGTATGTAACATCTTCATTTTCTATGATTTAAGTGAGCGTTGCAACTCATCCAATGCCTCGCCCACTCCACCTTGTTCCTTGAGATGTGAGGTAGGGTAACATATCCATAATCCACCACTTTTCATCTAATATATTTTTCATTGCAAGAAGGCACAAAATTACACTTATACAACAGTGGAAGCAATGAAAGAAAATGGAAAAATATATGAGAGTCTAGGGACACACACAAATTGTGATTGATGTATGAAAATTTTGTCGCAATGGTGGATCTATGAAAGTGATGTTAGACCAATTACAGCGTACCACCTGTTGTTAAAATGTATGAAAGTGTGTCTGTTGCAAAGCTCATAGCATATTAGTGTCATATGTATAGATTAGCATACATGATAAGAACAACTAGCTCTTCCAAATCAAATCTTCCATTCTTAATTTGCAAATGAAAAAAATAATCCTCAACCATATTTTTCATATGTTATAAATTTTATTAAAAAAAAAAAAAGGGCAATAAACTCTCAGCTCCTCTTAACATCATACATTGAGATCCTGGAACATAATGAAATCTAACAATTTACTATATGTAACTATATTTACACAATGCACTGATAAAGAGAGAGCATCTCAAGAACTAGATGGCACAGAGCCCAATAGAGCAGGCTTCCTTAACCAGTATTGTTCAAACCTTTGCCTTGCATATTCCATGTAGTCAAAGTCAATTTCATTTACATGTTCCTGAACAAAATACCAGAAGATAAAACTAATGAGCTTGCAAAAACCAAATGCATGAAAAGCTCTTTCCTAGCAATTTCCCATAGCATAACTACAAGGTACGAGGTAGGAGATCAACTATGTTGAAATTAAAACCAGGCCTAAATTAAAGTTCAAAATAGCCTCTATTGTAAGCAGTTTAATGGTGGGTCTCCATGGAACTCAGTGAATTATACGAGGCTAGAAAGCCAACAATGTTTTGAAAAGTGGAAAAAGTTATTCTGGTAGTAGATCAACTTGGTTGAGATTAAAACCAGGCATAAAAGCTAAAACTAGAATCAGAATAGCTTCTATTGTAAGTCATTTAATGTTGTGTCCCCACGGCACTGAGGGAGTTAAATGAGGCTAGAATGCCAATAACGTTGAAAACTAGAAGGCCAAAAAAAAAAAAAAAAGAAGAATAGAAATGTTGAAGATGTGTTACAAAAGATGCTACAGAAAGTCATTTTAAGTAAAATATGTACAGATATTCAAGAGGTAAATCAAACTATCCTGATAACAATGGCTATGTCATCCTATTATAAAAAGATTTTTAGGGTTCAAGTTACATGAATGCTAAGATGAGAAGAGTAGAAGAGATCAAAGAGAATATACTACAAGTGGCTAATAGCATCAACAACTTGTGGTATAACATATACATCTACACAGATGCTACTTACAAGCACTTAAAGCTCAAAGACAGTTTCACTCAAAAAAAATTAGGCCAGTCATTGATAATTTACATCTGCTCGGTGGATTCTCCAAGAGGTAGAGCTTCTGCTACTATGAGATCCAGAAAATCAATTGTTCTCTTCAGTTTCCCCCTCTCCTCTCTGGCTTGGAACTACCACTTGTAAGGTTTTGTAGCTCATCCTCCTATATTGCTAATCCAAAAAAATTGAGCAACCAGGCCATCAGAGAAGTTGGAGCAAGCCAGGCTTTTAGCCTAAGTTAATGTTGCTCATAAAGTTCAAAATCTTTGTGTTGATGCCAAGCTAAGACTTTAAGCATCCTGGAAAGAGAAAATTAAAAAAAAAGAAAAAAAAAAAGATGAAAGTTCTAAGTACCCTCAAAGTACTAACAAAGAAGGTGTTCTATAATCTTTAGTTCAGAAATCTCTTTTGCTTCTAAAACCTTTCATAATGGTTTCCCCCCTTTTCACTTGCTTACTCTAATTTGCTCTTAATAAGGTTTTTAAGGCCTGTCTTTAGGCCCACCATTGTCAATCAATCAATACTCACCCCTACTTTTTTCTTCAGAGTAGACAGCCTTAGCAAGAGAAGCAAGAATGGCATCATTTTATATGTTCCAATACTAAGCCAGTACCTGGAAAAAAAAACATCAAGTGCAACTATCCATAAGCTATGCAGTTCACATTTAACCAAAAGTACAAACTCCAAGCAATATCAATCCATGGAATACCTGTGCAATTATCTTGCAGCACCCATGGGAGAAGCAAATTTCATATTTCTTCACTCCAGTCGATGGAAATTGGAGCCTCTGGAATATTATTTGTTGGCAAAAGCGAATGAACCGTTTTTCTCTGTAATAGGAAAGAGCTTTCCTGAATGTAAGCTCTTAATAATCCAGGTAGCCGGCTGCAACAACATATGATCAAAATAAGACTTGAAAGTTGAAAATTGTAGCGAAAAGCAAATACTCAAGCATCTTCATGTGCAGGCAGACAAGAAATATATCAGTCATTCAATTCAATTGTAAAGAGAGCAAAACAAGTACTCACCATCATGGGTATTTCTCGCTCTAAGGCACAATGTTTCAAATGACGGGATACCCTACTCTCATCCTCAGCAACAATGGCACCAACAAAAATCTTTTCATTGTCGAGACTCTGAACTAACCACTGAAGGGTTTTAAAAACCATCCCACCTCCATGCTAGGCAACCAAGAAACAGAAGACAGACTGAGTTAGACTATAATCAACATTTTAGAAGGAAAAAGCTAAATAACCAGATGGAAGAAGAATTTGAAATCAAGCAGAAATAAAGCATATCATAGTACAATAATAATGAAATTAGGACCTTTTACAACTAATCAACTACAAATGATAAAATAGCCGTATTAGGTGTCAGGGCCCAGCATGTTCATTACATGGAAGTTGTTTCTTAGCAAAACATACATTTCAGTGATTAAGGTGCACTTGGGCATTCAGGTCTATGGCTACATAGTAACTGAAGATAAAAATTGGACTTACAGGAAAGAAGGTAGCCATCACTAAAATTAAGGGTCTGGCACTGAATATAGGTTTTCTCAAAACGACAATGTTATAAATCATTATCATATTGAGCTGGCTACCATTCTTCTACAAAAGTAGAATATAAGGACACCTGGTCTGGCTAATTATGTTTTAGCATTGATGTGGTAGGTGTATAGCATTCAATGTACTCGGCCTTCCTTCTAGATCTCATTGGACTAACTTAAATACTTTTTTGCCCCATTTCCCTATGCTTCATTATCAAAATCCTCTCTTTAAAGACTGAATTTATCACCTAGACTAGATTCATTACCTGAACTTCTGTGAGCCCATGTTTTCACTGTTTAGGTATAGCACTCAAAACACACTAGCCTGTAGAAGTAATGAGATTTCTAAATCTGAAGTACAAATTCATAATTCAAATTCAATTACGATCCTTGCATAGGTTATCAGGTCAGTTAAAGCAATTCCACTCATTTCCCCGCGCTTATTTAAAAAAGAAAAAAAGAAAAATGATCAGTATAGTTCTGTAATCATGCAGGAGCTATGTGACCAAGAAAAGATGGCCAGAGAGAGGCCAATTAAACTAATATAGTCAAGGAGATATAAGATGGACTTCAAGTCTGAGATATCAATTAAGGTGAACTGATCTTTACCTTAAATATTTTTGAGAATTTGGTGCAGAAACTATGGTTTCCATGAAGCATGATCCCTACTCTCTCAAAGACATATTTATTGTTATTGAGATGAATCAGCTTCCCATTTCTGTTACACATTGCATCAGCTTGGTTTGAAAGAATCATGTACCTAACAGAAAGATAAATTTGGAATTATAAAACCATAGAGAAACACATTCAACATTGGAAAAAGTAGCAGAAACATTCATCTGTTGATAAAGCAAAATACAGTAAAAATATATCCATTTTCTTAAACCTTCATACATCAACAGAAAGTAGTTGACAGAAGGTTGTAAACAGGCATTCAGCCAGACTGGAAAGTCCTCTCCAATAAACTCACAATGAGAGCTATAACATCAAACAGGCTTTGCAGTAAGAAGAAAGGGTAAACCTTCTTGATGCTCAAGAAATAGATATTATCTGCTAGATTTCTGGCATTGATTGAGGAATTTTTTTCCAGTGGAGAGGTGGAGTCACCAACACCTCTAATGGGAATATCTAAGTCTGCCCAAGCCTTGTAAAATAAAAATATAATCATGCAAGCCTTGCATTCTCTCTCTTCATCAATTTTCCAATCTTCAGTCCTCAATGTTTATTGGCACAGGATAAATTTAACATCATAATACTCCCCTTGCTCCAAGATCTCACTTCATCCTCAAATCTGCCTCTTTTGTTTCAGAGCATGCTTAAAAAGCTACTACTGAAATTGCTCCTTTCATATTGTGCATTGCAGCTAGCATAAAATGAATAAAGGTGGACAGCTTCTTTTCTTTCTCTGATAATCTTCTCTATAGTTAAAGCAAATTGAGCAGTTTAAAACAGTTCGACCCTTATTTCTTCCAATTAAATTCTCATTCAGTAAAAACCTAGTCAACTTCAAGGTCAAAGTTCAAGCTTTGATTACGCTGGCAGTCTTTATGACACTAAAACGTAACACCCAACACAAAGCAGGAGTATAGAACCAAATAATTCCAAGAAAGAAGATACGAGTGCAAATCAGAGTGTTAAACAGGGAGCTCAACTTACTTCTCAGGTGGTATAATAGAACCTGCTGCAATTGAATCAGTAAGCCAATCAACTTTCAGTATTAAGGCATTCACTGCACACCCATACAAGAATTTGGTAGTTTTTAGCTGAGACAGAGAAAGAAGATACCCATTAGAAAGTGGAACACCACATCCCCAAAAGTTAAGAAACCTTGTACTGTGAAAGATAACAAAATCAAATAATTTTAAGTGAAAAGAACAGACGTCACATTAAGACATTCACAAACTTGTGACTATGTTTCTTATTTCAGATTAAGAAGAGTAGAAGACTTTCACCCTAATATAAAATTTAAGAACTCTTACAGGGCATGACTCTTGTGACTCATTCTAACCTTTCCTTTAGCACAGAAAAGCAGAAACTAAATGAGATGCCAGGAACTAATTGCTGGACAATCAAAAGTATACCCTGAGGAATATAAAAGTAACCACTGATAAAGGAAGATATGTTTGCATATATATCAAGAACAAATGATTGGTCGTTAATATCTAACAAATTTTTGTTCTTTAATCACCTCTGTGCCAAATCCACTCACAATAAATGAAATTAACTTGGCAACAAGAACAAACTAACTGATTACTTCTGAGGATTTAAAAAGGAGGAAAAGTAACTAGTCCTGATATAATGAGGACCAGTTTAGATGCATCTTTTCAGAGATATATTGAGGGTCTATGCAGGCCAGGATGGGGGGGGGGACTAAAGTTATAAATATAGGAAGAAAAGGTCTTAATCATGAAGAAGAAGAACAAACCTTTTTTAAACAAAGAATAACAGGAAAATTCGGGCAAATAGATCTTGAACTTCTCTTTCCCCTTGAAATTGGTGGAGAAGGAATATCAGAGAGAACCATGCCACCATATTTCCATATTAGTCCCTCAATTTCCTTTACCTTCTCACTAGAAAATCCTGCAAGAAGGAATTCTACAGCTTGAAAAATCAATCTCTTCCCAACATTAACACAAAAATTTGTGAGACATTTTTTCATGCCATAAGCTCTAGACCATGGTCTGGACAATTTCGGCCTTTTACTAGCTCTAACAGTTGAACCTACATAAATTTGAACAACAAAACAAAAGAAAAAAAATTAAATGGGGCAGGAAGGGGAGGGGGGGGAACTATAAATTTTACGTACCAAAGTGCATTACATAATCAGTGCCCACATGAACAAAAGAATCAAATTTGAAACCACAAGATTCAAAATTGAAAGATGCATTACACAACCAGCATTCATGTCTTACAGTTTTGGTGTGAAGATTGTAGCTTTTGAAGGTTCTTTCTCTGCAGGAGATGGTCCTTTACTTCAGAGAAACGAACTCGCTTTCTTACAGAAACATGCTTGTCATGGATATTTAAGCCTTCAGACTGTATCTTTTGAAGACTTTTGATCTCTTGATGCTCAATAACAGGTCCTGGTACTGTAGCGGGCTTGGGATGTTTCTCTTCAGTGAAATTGTTAACAAAATGTTCAGAAGTCTGCAGATTGCTGCACACCCTTTGGTTTACAACAAGAGGTGGAGTCCTCTTCTCCAATGGCTGAACCAGAAAGTCAGCCCCCTTCTGCAATTTCATTGTAATTTCTCTCCTCATTTGTCATTTCTGCAGCTAAACTCCTGTTGACGGTAGTTTCCTGATTGTCCTCATTATTTCTACCAGCAGTATACTTGGAAACAGAACTTAAACATTGGAACTCATCAAAACCCCTTTTATTAGAAGACTTGGTGCAGCTCATATTCTGATCAGAAGAAATCAAGTCCCCAATCATATTTTAATTGAAACAACTGGTTATGGCAAAGGCGTCCCCTTTCCAAAAGGGGGACATATTTAGGCATAAGCATGCTGTAAGTCTTAAGTGAAGTCAATTGCCTTCTAACTGATAACCCAGAACCTTCCACATTAACTGAGTCCGTAGCTTGCTCATCCCCATGTTCAAGTTCAATATTTTGGTCCAGTGTCTTTGCAAATCCTCCATCCCAAGTTCTGGCATGGGTCTAAAGCACTTTTCCCTACCATTTTCTCCATCATTCTGATTCTTTTCTTGCGTTAAACTTGCATTTTCTGTAGATATACTGCATGGAACAACAGAACAAAGGGGGTCGACAAAAGATAGACTCGAAGATCTAACATCTTGAGAAAGCAACATCCCCTCATTGGCTTCATCAGGTAAAGCTTCAGAGCGTGTGCTTGACTGCAAACCTAACTTGGAATTGGAATCATGTTTCTGCACAAAAGAGTTCTCATCTGGGGCAATATCTGCTGATTCTGAGAGAAAGCTCGTCTCACCAAGAAAACACTTGGGGAAACTTTTAGTATTGTCCTGCTTCAACAAAGCAGAAATATCTGCTTCCTACCAAAAGGGAGATGGAGAGGAGGAAGAACACGAGAACAAAACTATCAGGTTGATGAATTCAAGATCATATACTTGTGTTTAATGTAATATGGATGGATGAATTCCAATTCAAACAAAATTGAACAGAAAAATCAACAATATCTGGAGTGTGCAATGAAACCCGCTTATGACTCAGGGTGCATCAGGAGAAAAAGATGGACCAAGATTTTTGTGGCCAAGTTGAAGAAGCTGATTTTGAAATATCCCCTATGACCACTACCTGACACCTTTCCCATCCAACTACCTAACAAGCACTTTTTAATCTGTCTGGAAATAAATAAGAGCCTATATTATACTTCTATGGTAAATGCAAAAGGAAAACAACAAATAATACTTAAGCAGCATTACTCAAGATGGCAAAAAAGGAGGCACATTGAAAGAGAATAGTGAACTAACTGGAATTTCCTAAGTTCAAAATATGAGGAGAAGAGATTACATCAGTTTCAGACTTAAGTGAAATTATATCCACCATGCAATAACAACTCCCTGGAAAGCATAATTGAATTATCTATTCCAAAGCAAAGCACCAAGATGGGAAATCATACACATACTACGAATAGTTATTTATTCTACGTTCAACTGATGAGAGGAGATATAGCTCAAAGCCCCAAACTATTAGGAAGAGAAAAACATTTATTTGCCCATGTCCCCTTTGTTTTTCTTTTTGGGAGGGAGTGGGTACATAAGCATGGGGGAGGAGGGTAGAGGTGAAAATGTCTTTACCTGTGTCATAGATAAACCATCTGAAATTTCCCGAACCGACTGATGCAACATGGAATCAACAGATCTGGCCAATTTGTAGGTCTTTAAAACCACAGCAGGATCAATAGGAAGTGTCTTCCGCCTCTCACAATCAAGAGATTCTAAAGGCAAGTCTTTTGTTAACCGCATTTCCATTTCCCCGTTGTCTTCTAAATGTTTTCGTTTAGATATATCATCAAAAGTTTCTTGTTGTGACCTAAGTTTTGTGCAATTCAATCCATTTATCATCTCTATAATGATTTTCAGAGAGAGGAGTTTCTTTGATGTGAGACATAGACGAATCACAAACACGCTGATCAGGGCCACTACAAGATAA
Source organism: Fagus sylvatica (assembly GCA_907173295.1). Classification (NCBI taxonomy): domain Eukaryota; kingdom Viridiplantae; phylum Streptophyta; class Magnoliopsida; order Fagales; family Fagaceae; genus Fagus; species Fagus sylvatica. Next base: position 8,223,928 of record OU015762.1, on the reverse strand, counting down.
CCCAACATCTTCAAATGCATCTGCCATGGCAACATCATCCAAGTCAGAAAGAGAATCACATGTGTCAGTCTCCTCGGTTGGGCAACAAAAGGCAGCTTCCAACATATTCAACCGTGCTTGCTTCACCTGAAGGGCAACTTCAAGTACAGATGTTGTTGGCAGTGCTTCTGAAGCTGACACACTCTTCACTAATTCATGTATAACCAATGCTTCAGATGCTGTTGGCAGCAATTTCAGCCGGAACTTGTGGTTCATGGCAGTAGCTTTTTAAGCACGTATGATGCATTAGTAAGATGGTAGGGCTATAGCAAAGGTAATCAATAGTACATTGCAACAGAGATAATTAGACAGGAAAAATTATGACATTACAGGAGAAACTAATACGTGATTTGTACTACAAGTCATAGTTTTATTTGTTTAATTATCTCTGTCTAAATGAAAGTCATCAAAGGCTAATAAGTTGACAAACTACCAAGTGTAAGTCCAATGCCAATAATCTCAACCACACGATATTTTGAAAGTAATTGCAACAACAGAAACAGTAGGAAGTAAAAAGTGCCCAAGTTGTTTTCTTTGACAATGACAAAGTAAGGCGGATATGGAGAACATTCAGCATGGTTTTCAACATTAAAAATATTATATATATATATATATATATTTTCATTCTGTTTTCAATGTTGTCATTTGGTCTCGATTATGTCTTACAAAATTTAACTATTTTTCAATTTTCAAATGTAAAAAAATAAAAAAGATGTATTGTTTGCTAAAATAATTGTTTAAAAATATAAGAAATTACCGTTTTAAAATAAGTCTAAACTTGTGTTTTTTATTTATTTATTCTCTTTCCCCAAGACATCTTGGCAGTAGCATGCGTGATGCATTAGTAAGATAGTCTCAAGCTTATCATATTGAATAAAAGTTCCTTGTGTACATGAAACTTAGGCTATAGCAAGGTAATCTATAGTACATTACAAACACAGAGATAATTAAACAAAAAAAAACTATGAAAAATACAAGAGAAACTAATACTTGATTGCTAAAAAAACAGCAGGCCTGCTTATTTTGCTCCAACATTATACAAAATCAAAAACTCTGGCACCTTCTAATAGAGTCATCAGTCCTCTGTACCTGCGGAGTAGGAAGACAATTATCTCTCTAAATAGTTGGGAAACCATTTCAATTCAATGTATAGGATGAACATGCTTTGATTTCAAAATAGATTGCGGTGAATGAGACGTTTTCCCTTAACGCCAACCATATTATGGTCACAATTTTTGTAACTTAGAAGTGACAAATTGTTAGTGGTGAATCATCACTTTCATTTGGATCCACCACTTTTTCTCTACCACTCAAAGTTTGTCACTTCATAATTGTGGCAAAAATTGTGTCTATAGACTTTTTAATAACTTAATAAGCAAAATATCCATTTTAGTATTGCTAGTAAGAGGATTCATGATCTAAGAAGGTTCAGTTGTCATATCCCAAAGTAATTTAAGCTATGTCCACATGAATGTCACCAAAGGACTAAGTCCAAGTGTAAGTGCAATGCCGATAATCTCAATCACTCAAATGTTAGGAAATCAACAAATCGAAAAATAGCTTAAAGGCCATTTTGAACGTTTTTTTTTTTTTTTTTTTTTTTTTTTTTTTTTTTTTTTTTTTTTTTTGGGTTTTGAGCAAAAAATTTGAAGGTTAAAAAAAATGATCTTATTCTGAATCATAGAAAACAAATTGGACATTCCTAATAATATGAATAGTACAATCATCCCATCAAATTTCACGTGGCATCAATATTTTCAATTTTGCTAGAATAAAAGAACATTGGGTTGTGTTGGCTATATGATCGCCCTCCCCCTCGTCTCCTATGGCCTCGCTTAAAGGTTTGGAGTGGGTGTTAGAGCAAATATTGTATCATAAAAGATTTACCTGTGAATTGAAGTCTTTGTCTTTCTCGAGGTATTCTACTTCTGAGGAGCTTTTCTCTAATTGAAAACAGCATAGCCACAACATTACTGATGTTCATCCTTTCTCTTGGAAATTCCATAGAACAAGAAACTCCAATTCCAAGTATCAAAGTCAAGCACTCCTGAATTTTGGGTCTTCCAATTTGATTTTGATTTTGAGCACCATTCATCCTTGTTTCCCCATCTTCTCTTTCCCAAAGAAGAATAGGATCTACTATGTCAATTACTCGTTCGGGCAAATTTGCTTTAACAAAATCATGAAGGTTCAAGCTATCTTTGAACATGTTATCGATGGGCCTTTTCCCTGTGAACATTTCCAACAATAGTATGCCATAACTGTAAACATCACCATAGGTTGACACCTCGTTTCCTATACCATACTCTGCAAATGCATGTAAGATTAATAATATGATTGATATAGTTTCATACTTACAAGGGAGAAGGGGGGGGGGGGGGGGGGGACTTTTACAAATATCCTTATTTGTATTGTATTTTCATGATTGAAACTTCAGTGAGTAATACTGTAAAAAGAAAATAATTTGAAATTAAGAAACGATATAGATATTCACCTGGAGGAGCATAACCAATTGTTCCTCTTAATCCGATAGAGCTAGATTGATTAGTGAAACAGTCTTGGGTGGCCTCAAGAAGGAACCTAGCCAATCCAAAGTCACCAACATGTGCGATCATTTCATCATCAAGAAGAACATTGCTAGGCTTGATGTCACAATGAACAATTGGTGTATGGCAATGATGATGAAGATAATCCAACGCATTTGCAACATCAATGACAATATTTAGTCTTTGAAGAAGATTCAAATACCTTTGTTCCCCTGGAACCTCATTTGTTCTTGCAATTGGATGCAACCACTCATCTACGTTGCCATTACTCATGAACTCATACACCAAAGCTTTGAACTCATGACCTTGATAGTCAACACCTGAACATGCTGTGAGTACCTTTACAAGATTCCGATGTCTGATATTTCACAAAGCCTCACATTCAGCAAGGAAACTCTTGGAAGCTCCATGGTGAAAAAGGTTGAGCACCTTGACAGCAACTGTACATCTATCCTGGTCAAGAATTCCTCTAAAAACAGATCCAAAACTACCCACACCAATTAAATTAGTGGAGGAGAACGCATCTGTAGCTTTTAGGAGACTTTGGTAAGATACATTCAAAAGTGAATTTCTTGAATTATTTGAAGTACTTTCTCTCCTTTTTCTTTTTAAAGAAAATAGAAGTAGAAATGAAATCACCAAAGTTAATCCAAGAAGCCCAGAAAGTATAGAGATTATTAACTTCAAGGAATGACTTAACTTCCTCTTCTTGGGTGTATTGTATTTGCATATTGGAAGCTCAAATTTAGGCATGCCTCCACAAAGCTTACTATTTCCCTTAATCAAAGTTGCACTTGTCTTCTTGAAAATTCCCTTGGTTGGTAACTCACCCTCAAAATGGTTATAAGACAAATTCAGTAACTGCAAGAAGTCAAAGTGCTCCAAAAAATTTGGAATGCTGCCAGAAAAATTGTTGTTAGAAAGATCTAGAAGTTCAAGGCCTCTCAATGATTCCAAAGATGGAGGTATGGCCCCTTGGAATAAATTTCTTCTCATGGCTAGAAGTTCTAGTTTTACACAGCTACCAAGACTTGAAGGAATTTTACCAAACAACATGTTTTCAGAAATATCCAAATATTCTAGATTTTTTAAATTTCCTACTTCCATGGGAAGAATACCAGTAAATTTGTTGGCATGCAAGTCTAGCATAACATGTGAGAATGAGAGACCAATGACTTGAGAGGATATGGTACCATTGAGATTGTTATTACCAAGATACAAAACTATCAAATTTCGGCACTTGTTGAGACTTAAAGGGATGCTTCCTTGAAGATGATTCTTGTTTAAATTCAAGTTTGTCAAAATCGTTAAATTTCCAAGAGATGATGGAATGTTCCCAAAAAAATTGTTTTGAGATAAATCCAAAGATTGTAACTTCTGAAGATTTCCAATTTCAGAGGGAATAATACCTGATAATTTATTATTCCACATATCGAGTCTTTCCAAGTTGACCAGATTTCCTATCCCGGTAGGAATGTTTCCAAATATTTTGTAAGTATCTAGATACAATTGGGTAAGATTACTTGAGAAGTTGCTAATGCATTCAGGCAACTTCCTACCAAAGTTATTGCCATTTATACCCAAAACCCTTAGATTGGTTGCATTTGTTAAAGAACAGAGAAAACTCAAGTCATTGTCTCCTTCATTTCCAAGATGGTTGAGGGTAATTATAAAAGTCCTCATTCTATTTAGCTTCTCCAAAGAGGGAACTTTTCCAATTAGTTTGTTTGGGCCCAAATTAAGTGTATCTAGATTTGAGGCATTAGATATTGAAACAGGGATAGATCCAATAAATTGGTTGTAGGAGATAACAAATAGTTTGATATTTCGTAAGGTGATACCTATGTCTGATGGAAGATGCCCTTGGAAATAGTTGTCTGTTACAAAAAAATTTGTTAATGAAGAGAAATTGAAGATTGAGGGAGGAATTGTACCAGACAACCTATTTAACTGCACACCAAAATACTCAAGTTTGGTCAATTGGCCCAAAGAAGTAGGGATAATCCCACCCAAATAATTGGATCCTACAGAAAACACTTCTAGATCGGATAAGTTCCCCAAAGAAGGTGGGATAGTTCCTGTCAGATTATTTTTGTGAATAGCAAAGAATCGGAGCTTTGACAATGTGCCAAGCTTTGCGGGGATTTCTCCGGACAAATCATTATAACCAACATTCAAAAAAATGAGGTTGGAGCAATAGGATAAATTGCTAGGAATTTTTCCGGTGATTGTGTTATTGTTTAATCGTAAGACTAGCAATCTGCCCAAATGGCCAATTTGTGGAGGGATTTCATTATGAAAGCTGTTGTTTCGAAGTATTAGAAATCTTAAAAAAGATAAATTTCCAACATGTGGTGATATAGAGCCTACCAGTTTTTGAGATTGCAAGTCTAACATGGTGACCCTTTGATGTCGGCGACCACAAGCAATGCCTTGCCATCGGCAAAAGTGGATGCTGTCATTCCAAGAACTCATAACCCCAAGAGGGTCAAGAGTGATCTTGGCTTTGAACTCAAGCAACGCCAAGCGGTCTGTCTCATTATTCCCACCAACCACAGAAGTGACTAAAAAGCCACAACACCAGAGAAGAATAAAAGCATGCATGCAAAAAGATGAAGGTGGAGCTGAATTCATGTGGTATTGGTAATGGTAAAACCCCATGCACAGTGTTGTTTTGTCAGAAAAGAGGGTTTGATTTCAATGCTTAGTTGCTCGGGGAAAAGCACATTTATAAGAAGGTGTACATGCTCATTTTTTAACTAATAATTTAAATAGGCCCTCAAATAAAATGCTTGGGCTTAATTAGTCCTTTAATAAGCCCGACCCAATAAAATACCTTAAACAACTCCTAACAAGATACTTGGGCTTAATTGACCATCTAAATAAAATAGCCCAATAAGCCCAACCTATTTAAATATGCCCAATAATACCCATGGAATCCTTGGGGCTTAATTGATTATTTAACCCAATGAGCCCAGCCCAATAAAGCATCCTAAATAACCTTTAAATAAATTATTTGGGCTCATCATTGAGGTGCCTTAACACCATTCTAAAAGCCCACAACCCGAAAACATATGACCCAGCCTAAAACAGTGCCTAAAGAGCTATTTAGGCCTATCTTTTAAGTGCCCCGGCACTATTCACAAGCCCAAAGGAAATCTACCAAAAGCCCATGGTCCAAAATGTACTTATAATGCAAATATGGGGTCCAAATACTATTGAATTGGTAGAGGAAAGCAGCTGGAACCCAAGCACTAGTCAGCCCAGCATCCAAAACAGCTGAAGACAGCCAATCCGTGGGCCCCATGAGGTCTGAATCCAAGCTGACAGAAGGAAGAGTTGCATGTCTGCTGCTGGCAGAACCTGTATTATGTCCTATTATTACTAAAAAGAAGGGAGGCAGCAGCAAGCAATCTTCTCCAACGTGACAAGAGCTGCCAACCCACCATTTTTCAAATTACACAAGCTTCCACAGCTTATTCCAGCTATCCACTCCACCGGAAACTATAATTTCCAGCACTGTTCACGCAGCAGATTTCTGCATAACATCTCCAAGATCACTGGCAGCAACCAAAATGCATGGGAAGTGAAGAAATATTATAGAGAATCCACAACCATGTCTATCTCGGTCCCAAAGGGACTCAGGGAGTAGCTCCCACGGCCCAGACCCGTGAGGAAGCTACTCTCCTTATGTTGACCCGACTTGAGGAGTGTGGTTTGGTGGAGGGGAGTCAGTTCCGAGACTTAGGTGGCCATGGATTACTGTCATTAAGTCTGCTGGGAGACTCAATGATGGATTCATGGGTGCCAAGACACGTGAGACATGCATGGACATAAACCATACACAAAAACCCACCAACAAGAGGCAATGAGTGCCTCTGACAAGCCATTTCAGGGAAGGAGAAAACCTTACCCTGACACCAGAAAAAGGCTCTAATCATTTTCACTTATACTATACTCTTCTTGACAAAACATGTCATGGAAGACTAACACTAAAAAGTTAATAGGCTTAAGGGAATGATAACCTCGGTTTTTCCCAAGAGATTAAGCCACACTAATCATTCTATATATAGAGAACTGACTGCATTCTCAAGGCATCAGATCCATCAGACCCCTTAGCTTCAGCCAGACCAAGAACAACCCTTCCAATAACTCAAGAAATTACCACAATTAAAACCCAAGAGAAAGGATTTTCTCTCAAAATTCCCTAAGGGAGAACCTCTGAAAGAGGATGTTTCTGAGACCATTTTCAACTTAGAAAAACCAATTAAAACCCAGAAATACAGTCTTATCCGAAAAGGATTAGGATTTATCATAAAATCTCCTTTATACCTAGAAAGCTCTCCTGGCAGATGTCTGGGCAGAATTTCCTAAAATGCCTTATAAGGACCACAATGGTTCTCTACCCTTAGTTTAGTTCCATAAAAGGCCTAAACACATTCTCCCCTAACCCTCATGCATGTCTCATCGGAGGTGACTCTCTCCCAACAAGTCAACCTTCTTTTGGCTTCAACAGAATTTGTTACTGTCTAAAGCTCTTCTGGCAGATGTCATCAGCAGTGCAGAAAACCCATGCTTGAGTTACAGTGATCAAAGCTGTGTCGTTTCAAGTTCGACTCAACTGAGAAACAGTGAGAGGCTCGGCCCAAAACTGTTCTTTGGATTTCTTACCGGTAACGATATTTTTGGTTGAACTTCCCTTGATTCTTGTCCATGTTATTTTTTGGGCTTTAGTGATTTTAGCTTTTAAATATTCTTGAGAAGTGTCCCACTAGCCCGTGGGCCAAACCTTAGGCCCTCGGTTGAGTTTTGGGTTCGGCTACCCCTTTTTCTCTATATCAAAGTCCACGTCGTGATCGCCCTCGGCACGCCACGTGGCATTGTTACAAAAACACCCCTCACATTTCTGGCGACTCCACTGGGGAGTCGAGATCAACACTTCCAAGAGGAAAGCTAGAGCTCAGGAGCCATGCCTCCTAAACCCCGACAGAGAAGAAAGCAGAGGGAAGTTTCAGCCCGTGTAGAACACTCCCAAGCTGAATCTGCAGTCAATGTACAAGGGCAAGATCAACCACCACCACCTCCAAGTGATCCAAACCCAGAGGCACCACCAACAAACCTGCTGCTGGAACTGATACAGAGCTTGCAGCAGAACCAGAGTGAGCTGGCAGAAGCCATCAAACAGCTCAAAGAAAAGGATGCTGGTACAAAGACTCCTCCTCAAAACGAAGATGGAGACCAGGAAAAGCCTCATGAAGACTCAGGATCACACCAAAAGGAGGCTACCTTTGTGACAATGTCTGATGTAGAGCAGACCTCCTCAAGCAAGAAAGGGAAAAGAATCCCAAAGGAGCCTCGACTCTTTGTAAGAAAGCCTCCCTATCCTGCTGAGTTGTTAAAACAGCCTTACCCCGAGAAGTATATTGCCCCAACCTTCTCACGTTTTGATGGCCGAAAGGGGAGTGCCCTTGTCCACATCAGTAAGTTTGTAGACTCAATGGGGGCTTATGCCGGAAATGGTGATCTATGCCTTCGAGAATTTTCAAAGTCTCTTGATGATAGAGCCTACACATGGTACACCACCTTGCCTCCCGGATCTGTGAAGGTTTGGGAAGATATGGTTGAGCTGTTCTGCGGAAAATATTTTCAAGCGGAAGAGAAAATTACGCTTGTCAACCTCCACACTACCAAGCAAGCAAACGGGGAAGACTTGCTCCGTTACATACATCGTTTTCGCGACATATCTCTGGATTGCTATGCTAACTTATGAAGAAGGCGAGCTAGTAGGGGTCTGCATAGATAACATGCTGCCAGAATTTCGAGCTCACCTTGAAAACCTTGACATCTCAAGATTCGGGCAGCTTGCTCCAAAAGGCTCGAAAAACAGCACTATCAGGTCAAGCCTCATACCGAAAAGCCTAGAGAAAAGAAGAATCCACCACAAGTTCTCACGGTGTCAACTGTGAACAACAAGCAGAGGAAGCCAAATGAGAGGTCTTTTGATGAAGCACCACCCCCGGTTCCTTGCACTCTAGAAGAAATGAAAGCCATTCTTGACAAATGGGTGGCAGATGGCATTATCAAACTTCCAGAAGCTCAGAAGAAAGCAACTGAAGAAGATAAGAAGAATCCCAAAATTCTGTTATTTCCATCGATATGTTCATCACTCTACAGCAGATTGTTGGACCCTTAGGAGAAAATTCCATGAGAAAATTCAAGATGGAACCCTGGAATTACCTCAAGTACAGTAGAAGGTGCATACTGATCCCTTCCCTAAGCATAAAAATGGGGCTGTTGTTTCGGTCGTTATTCATGGGAGTACTAGCGACGTGGATGCTGATGAGTCTGCCACAGCAAGCACTGCCATGACACCTACAGCCATCAAGACTCTGCAGAGGAATCCCAGGTTTCGGTCTCTCTTCAATCAGCTAGGATTGAATCCAGAAGCTCGCACAGCAGCTACTGAGGCCATCATGGCCATAGCAGCAGACTTCTGGAGCTCACTGCTTTTACAGCAGAAACCCATACCAGTCGAGCTTTTCTGGAAACAACCAATGCAGTCACATTTACAGATGAAGATATGGAAGTTCAGTATCCAGATCACCGACGTCCTCTATACCTCTCAGCCACAATCAATGAGGTACAAGTAAGACGTGCCTTGGTAGATAATGGCTCTTGCATCAACCTTATTCCTTTAAGTACAATCCAAGCAGCAGAAATCCCTTAAAAGAAGATTCAAGGAGCACCTATGGAGATAAAAGGCTTCGGTGGTGTAGGTGAATATACTAAGGGGCACATCCAACTTGTTCTAAAGGTTGGTCCCATTGTGGCTTTCACACGATTCCATGTTGTGGACTCCGTGGTTCCCTACCATATATTATTGGGAAGACCTTGGTTGCATAAACACCAACTCATCCCTTCCACCTACCACCAATGTGTTAAGGGAAGGCTCAATGGGAAGCCCATCCGCATAGCCGCCAATTCCGCACCCTTTGATCAATTCGAGTCCCATTTCGTTGAGGCAGCCTTGTATGATGAAATCACTCCAGCAGGAGAAGCGTCACTTGCCAAACCTATTGGAATTCCACTGCCCAAATGGGAAGAAATAAGGGACGCCCCTGGGGCAGATTTGAGAGATCTGCTGGAACAGAAAAAGAAGCGTAAAGCAGAAGCTAGCACAAGCAAGAGCCAGCCACAATGTGTACGCGTCCGTCTACCCGATGGACGCACTGTTTACCGCTTGTGAAGGTGCGCGGGGGCCAATTGTCCCCAACAAGAGGCCCCCGAACCAGAGGAGGGAATTCTGCAGCCCTCCTGTCTCGCAGTAAATGAAGCAAGTGCACCAGAACCTGCAGATGCAGCAGAACCTGTTGCAGCAGATTCCAAAATTTCTGCAGAAGAAGAACTTGAGGTAATCAATCTAAGTTCTGATCCCGATGTAAATAGGCCTGTTTCTATTAGTGCATCATTATCAGTTGAAGAAAGAATGCATTTAGTAGAACTTGTTAAAAGAATATCAAGATGTTTTTGCTTGGCAATATGATGAAATGCCCGGGATAGACCCGAAACTTGTTGCACATTCTTTAAATGTTGAACCGGGTACTAGACCAGTGGTACAGCCTATGAGGACCTTCCATCCAGAGGTTGAAGCTCAAATTACCCAAGAGGTCAAGAAGTTGCTTTCGGCTGGTTTCATTAAGCCAATACAGCACCCACGGTGGCTGTCTAACATAGTTCCTGTGAAGAAAAAGAATGGTCAGATTCGGTGTTGCGTGGATTTCCGTAATCTCAACAAAGCATGTCCTAAGGATGAATTTCCGCTGCCTAACATGGACCTCCTGATTGACTCAGCTGCTGGTCATGCAATGTTTTCCTTTATGGATGGTTTCAGCGGTTATAATCAAATCTTTATGTCTCCAAAGGACGCTGAGAAGACTGCATTTCGCACGCCTATTGGGAATTTCTACTACACCGTCATGCCATTTGGGCTCAAGAATGCCGGAGCCACATATCAAAGAACCATGACAGCAATGTTCCATGATATGATGCATCGTGAAATTGAAGACTATGTCGATGATATTGTGGTGAAGTCCAAGACAAGGGGAGATCATTTTGGTGTCTTGAAGAAGGTGTTCGAAAGATGCCGCTTGTACAAACTCAAGATGAATCCTCTCAAATGCGCATTCGGAGTTTCAGCTGGCAAATTTCTGGGTTTCTTAGTACATCAGCGTGGTATCGATGTTGATCCAACAAGAGCATCTGCCATAGCCACTATGAAGCCACCAACTACACATAAGGAGCTGAAGAGTTTCTTAGGCAAGTTATCATACATAAGGAGGTTTATTCCTGGACTTGCCGCTGTAACTTCTGCTTTCTCACCACTCTTGAAGAAGGGAGCCTCATTCCGTTGGTCTACCGAATGCCAAGAAGCCTTCGAAAAGGTACAAAACATCATGACCAAGCTCCCTACTGTTTGTGCACCTATTTCTGGAAAACCTCTTCGACTCTACTTGGCCTCAAATAGTCAAGCAATTGGGGCTTTGCTAGCCCAAGAAAACGATAATGGGGTTGAACAACCCATCTACTATGTGAGCCGTACTCTTAAGGATGCGGAAAGCCGATACTCGGGGGCTGAGCGATCTTGCTTAGCTATGATTTATGCTTCCCAAAGACTCCGACACTATTTCCTAGCTCACAAGGTCCAGCTAATGACAAAGTCTCATCCTATCAGAAGTCTGCTGCATCGGTCAGTATTGTCTGGCAGATTAGCACAATGGCTTCTGCAGCTGTCACAGTATGAGATTATTGCTGAAACACCAACTGCTATTAAAAGCCAAGCCATTGCTGATCTATTAGCTCAATTTCCTGGAGAAGATAACTCATTCATTACAGATGAAGTACCCGGGGAGATCAATGAAGTATTCCTGACAGGCTTAGCAGATTCTGTTTGGACCTTGAGATTTGATGGCTCCTCAACTGCTACATCAGCAGGGGCCGGCATTGTTCTTTACAAGGATGATGGGGAAGCTGTAACAAAATCTTTCAAGTTTGATTTCCCTTGTTCCAATAATGCAGCTGAGTATGAGGCTTACCTAGGCCGGATTAGCAATAGCATATGAAATGGGGAATCAAGCATTTACGAGTTATAGGCGATTCTAACCTGGTGGTATGTCAAGCCCGAGGAGAATTCTCACTCAAGGAACCATCATTGGCACCTTATAGAGCTCTGGCACAGAAATTCGAAGCAAGGTTTAGCACCTTCGAGATAGAACATGCTCAAAGGAATGAGAACCGATATGCGGATGCCTTAGCTACTTTGGGATCTCAAATGGCCTTCGAGGGTGAAGAAATGGATGTTACCATCTGCAAGAAAGCGAAGCCTATCACTGAATCATTGAGAAAGGAGTTTGAAGAGCTGTCTCAAGACCAAGAAGACTGGCGAGCACCAATCAAAGCCAAGCTCGTATCTCCTGCTGATACGGCAGATTTAAGAGAAATCAAGGATTACACCTTGATATCTGGGGATCTCTATAGAAGACTGCCTGGAGGAGTTTTGGCACGCTGCATTAGCCTCGAAGAAGCAAAAGAAAGGTTGCCTAAAATCCATGAGACAACTTGTGGAGATGGAGGAGCTGTCAGCCTTTACCGTAGACTTCAACGGCTGGGATATTTCTGGCCAAGCATGAGCGCAGAAGCAGCAGAAATACAAAACCAATGCCCAACTTGCCAGTTCCATTACAGCAACGAAGAGGTATGTGCCACTTTTGTCTCAGCTGATTGGCGCACACCGTTCTTAGAATACTTGCTTGAAAGGATTTTGCCACCAAACCCCAAGGATGCTTATCGCCTTAAAAGGCTAGCCTTGAGGTATTTTGTGGAAGGAGGAACTCTCTTCCGAAAAGGCTTTCACGGAGAGCCTCTTAGATGCCTCGGCTTATCAGAATCCCAAATAGTCATGAAGGAAACCCATGTGGGAGAATGTGGGGAACACCAAGGGAAAAAGAGGCTCTACCAATGCTTACTTACACTCGGATACTACTGGCCTACAATGAAAAAGGACGCGGCAGATTTTGTGAAAACATGCCATACTTATCAAGCCCAAGCCAACTTGATTCATACTCACCCAACTAGTCTCCAAAACATGGCTACCCCTTGGCCATTTCATACTTGGGGGCTAGATCTCATAGGCCCCATCAATCCGGCTTCCGGTGGTTGCATTTGGATTCTCGTAGCTACCGAGTACTTTACAAAGTGGGTGGAAGCTATCCCTCTCCGAAAGGCAACGGGTGCTGCAGTTGCAAACTTCATCCGAGAGCATATAATCACTCGTTTTGGCATACCATACAAGCTCATCACCGATAATGGTACTCCATTCATAAACAAAGATGTACGGGAAGTGCTAGAACATTACCGAGTCAAGCATCGACGTTCTACACCCTATTATCCTCAAGGTAATGGGCAAGCTGAGGCTACAAACAGAATGTTGCTGCGAATTCTGAGCAAAATGGTGTTTGATTATGGGAACGACTGGAAAGCCCATCTGGCAGATGTCCTCTGGGCATACCGAAGTTCACCTAAGACAGCGACAGGTTTTACTCCCTTCTCGCTTGTTTATGGTACTGATACCATTTCCCCAACTGAATTGGTTGTGCCTAGCCCACGAGTAATGCAAGGGAGTGAGTTGGAAACGGATGCTAATATGTGTGCTGAAGCACGTATGGCAGATCTGGAAGGACTCGATGAGGCAAGGGATTTGGCTAAGGCAAAAGCTCAAAGAAACTATCAAAAGATGGCCAGTGTATACAGCAAAGCCTTTCGAGTCCTAATCTTCACGGAGGGACAAATGGTCTTAAAAGCCGCGGAATTTGTAAGAAGAAACCTACCACCTCCATCCAAGTTCTCTCCTAATTGGGATGGGCCATACATTATCCGAGAAGCACATGGAAGTGGTTACTACAGGCTGTCTAAGTCTGATGGGACTACCTTGGCAGATCCTATCAATGGAAAATGGCTGAAACACTATTACTCGTAAGATGCATTACAGCAGATTTTGCATTATGTATCTTTCTTCTTTTGAAATAGCTTTTGAAGCACTTTGTGCTAGGCTAAGAGTAATAGAAGTTAAAATGCCCTTCTTTTGTATTGCAAAATATGTCAACTTTTTTTTTTTTGTACAATGTAATCCAAGCAAGTAAAGTTGACACAATTCCAAATTTCATTGTCCATAAGCAAATGTACTTAACAAATATGTGCTAAAAAGCCAAAGTAAAATCAAGTTTCATTGTCAAAGCCTATACACGGCTAACATATTACAAAAGAACAACAAAACAGAAAAGAAAGAAAAGTGCAGAAGGTGATGTGCTCAAGACAGCAAGCCTTGGAGGGCTGACTCAGTACGAGCTTCTGCAGAAGCTCTTCTGGCAGAAGCCAAGTCCCATGGGCTCGGTGCGACAGCGTTCAAAGCATCCCTCAAAACAGCAACACGAGCCTCTGCCTCTCTCAGCTCAGCCAAGACCCTCCTGCTAAATATGTCGCGAGCCAACCTCCTTAGATAGTCGAGAATGAAGCCAAATTTGAAACCTCCTTCGATTGCCTCTTGGACTACGGCTTTCCATTCAAGGATGTGCACCTCAGTGACATCTCCAAGTCTGGTATGCTCCATATGAGCAAGTACACAGCAAAGGAGGGTCAGTAAAGAACTTCCCACATGCACACCACGGCTGAAATACGACGAGCAGCTGCCGTACTTTTCCCACAGGGCCTTCAAGAACCGGATTCCTCCTCGAGGTACTCGAAAGACTTCGAAGTCAGCCTTTACATCCTCAAAAGTCCAGAAATGCTCAGCATGGCGGGAACTGAATGACGTACAGTCAAATTCTCGGAAGAAGGCATCCATATCAGCAAGAACAGAAGTTCTTGAAGTTGCAGGTCTTGCAGCAGACAACAGCCCTGGCTGACCCCTAACGGCAAACTCCACTGCTGCAGCCTGCGGTCTTCCTTCTTCCTCTATTACAGTTCCACGACTGCTCCTAGCTGCAAAAGATGAGATAAAGAGGAAAGATTCAGTTAAGCAAGCATGACTATGCAAAAGCAGAAAAAGCAAACAAGTGAGTAAAGTGCTTACTAATGTTCCTTTACTAAAAAGACATGCTAATTCCAACTTGTTCTCAAGACAGCTTGGCTAAGTTATTTGGGGGAACGACAACTGAGCATTAACTCAGGTTCACCCAATGGGGAACAACAACTGGGCATCAACCCAGGTTCACCCAACGGAGGACGACAAATGGGCATTAACCCATGTCCACCGGTTTACCTAATGGACCTAATGGTGAACAACAACTGGGCATCAACCCAGGTTCACCAAAGGGAGGACAACAAACGGGCATTAACTCGTGTCCACCAAGCTCAGCCAATTAGGCTTGGATGGTGAACAACAACTAGCATTAACCCAGGTTCATCGGAAGGGGGACGACAAATGGGAATCAACCCATGTCCATTGAGCTCACATATTATACCAAATGGAGAACAACAACCGGGCATTAACCCGGGTTCACCGGATGGAGGACAACAAATGGGAATCAACCCATGTCCATACACAATGGGGGACAACAAATGGGAATCAACCCATGTCCACCAAACTCATTTTATCGGGAGTATGCAGCCACTAAACAGTGGGCAAAAGATGGGACAAGACTTACAAAACTCGTTGGTGCTGGGCTCACAAAATCATAAAAGGGTGTGGCCACAATGTGGTGGATGAACAAATGGGAATCAACCCATGTCTACTAGGCTCACCTAATTAAAAGAGGTTGTGAAAACAGCAAACGACGGGTGGGAAGTCATTCTATCTCTACTGGGCTCATGCTTCCACAACAACAAATTTGAAACTACCAAATGGCAAACAACAAATGGGCATCAACCCATGTCTGCCAGACTCACACAGCAAGCAACAACAACAAAAGACAGCAAATGGGAATCAACCCATATCTATTATATCTACCAAGATTTGGTTTTATGGTCATAGGCAATAAATGAGCATTAACACACATCTAAACAATCCATGATCAACAAACAAGAGAACATACATTCATGAATCCTATGCATGACAAGCAAATAATCAAGTTCTGCCTACATGTTTCAAGAAATCTCTACCATCAAGCAACAGCAATGGCAAGATGTTATTTAGAAGCCAATACCTGTTCTGGTTGGGCTTATCTGAGCTGCTACAGGGGCAGTGACCTCCATATCTGCTATTGATCACCAGCCATATTATCCTCTGCATCAGCCCAGGCTTCATCATAGCTATCATGAGTATCTGCCATGTCCACATCATTTACTGGGTCTTGAGCCAACTCCTCTTCTATAACTGGAACACCACTGCCAGGAGTGACATCTGCCTGAACTGGTTCTTCACTGGCAGCAACTTCAGTTGGTTCAACACGAGCCATATCTGCATTAAAATCATCATCAGTCACAAGATTTCTATCAATTGATGTACTTTCAGTAAGAATATTACCTCTTGGGACTTCAGGGGTGTGTGCAAGAACGTCTTCATGGCCAGGAACCTCTTCAGTGATTATTGGTGCAGTCTCATCTCCTTGGATAGTTGCTACGGCAGACACAACAGCAGTTGTGATTGTAGGAGTAGGAGCTGTGCCACCAGATTCACCAAGGGGACTTGGGGGTGTTGGTACCCTTGCTGTAACTGAGGCAGTTCTCTCAGAATCCGTAGACACCAAGCTTCCCCTCCGAGCCCTCCGAACGTATTGACGAGTAGAAGGGCTTGAGTCAAGCAAAGAAGGGTCCACATGGCTGCCACTCTCAGAAACATCACCCTGAACAGTCCCACCACTACTAGTCACGGTTATTGGTGTAGGCTCTACAACTCTTTCAGCACCTGTGACGACCCCAACAGTCACGTGCTCTTCAATAACCTCTTCTGCAGACATGGTTTTGCTGGCAGATGCAGTGGAACCACTGTCAGAAGCAGCTTTGTAGCTCCCAACTCACCCATGGATACTTCATCATCTTCAATGCTGGCCCCTGCCTCCACATCCTTCTCCTCAGAGGAAGCATTTATGATAGCATCTGTATCCAGGGAGCCAATATCTGGTGAGCTAATATCTGCTGTGAAATCACCTGCACCAGAGACTGCTTCTGCAGCAGCAGCTTCAGTACCTCCACTCTCAGTCTCTGCTGCAACAGCAACTTCAACATCTTCACTCTCACTCTCTGCTGCAGCAGAAGCTTCGACATCTTCACTCTCAGCCCCTTCTGCAGCAGTAGCTTCAGCACTCTCACTCTCAGTTTCTTCCGCAGTGGCAGCTTCAACATCTTCATCCTCAGCCTCCTCAGCAGTAACTCCAGACACATCATCTTCACCACTTGAAGATGATGTGCTGCTCAAATCATCCTACAAAAGGGAGGGAGTATGAGAACATTATGTTTTATTAAAAGTAAGGTGTTGTGGCTGAATACATACCGATATTTCGACCGGGACACGAGCAGCCGTGTCAGCTCTTTGCTTAGACTGCCACAAAACAAGAGCAATATCAACATCATAACATACGCATGTGTATATATATGTGTGTATGACAAAACAAAGAGGCTAGAGATTAAAATACTTACTCTTTTCTCGGAATAAACGATGCCACGACCCGACTTGCGTGCAGCAACGCGTGCGGCAATGGAAGCTGGTGCACTTGGAAAGGCTGGAGGGACGAAGGTCTTCTTCCCAGCTCTAGTTTTTCTGACTGGTTTCTTGCTCACTGGGGCAGAAACCTCTTCAGCAGCAGTCTCATCAGCTGGCACTGGATCCTGGACAGCAGTTTTCAGAACCAATGCTTCTTTGCTAACTTTGCCAGCCGTCGTTTTAACCCTCTTCGAGGCTTGAGCAGGAGAATCCTTGCTCACGGCCTCTCCCTTTTTGGATCTATCTGGTTGCTTCCTCTTAACAGCAGTGGGAGTGCCAGCAGAAACGTTCCTTTTGCCCCTACTAGATGGCACTTTCCCAGGAGCAGCGATGTGAGGGTGATCTCTCAGCCACAATGGAGGGTGGTGATTGCCGTATATCACCCACCGTGAGTCCTCATGGTGCCACACAGCATAACCCAAGCTTTGACGGTTCGCATAAGTGGTCATAGTGTTGGTGGCCCCGAACAAGCGAGGATGAGGCAACGGGGAGGTGTATGACTCAAGCAAATGGGAGATGTCTTCCCTCCCACTATCTTTAAACTCCACCATTGCAGCCATCAACTCCCTCCAATAATTGGCCATACCCGCGGTGAAAACCCCAATCCTATTGCCATTCAGGACTATGACTCGAGGGGCAACGCTGCTCCAATAAGCGAAGGCCCTAGCTCTCAAAAACGGGTTAATAGTGGGAATTTCACCCGCTGCAACTCCCATAACAGCTGGTACCTCTTGGTCAAACCCGAATTGTCTCCTCACTCTATGGGCACTATAAATCGTGAACTGAGGCTCGTCAACTGACAATACTGGTAACCAGCCAGCATTAGTGGCAGAAAGGTAAGTCAAAGACGCCACATCCCCAGCAATAAGGGTATAATCTTGGGCTTCCACGTCACGAAACCCCGACATCACTGATTCGTACACAAAACCCCGATGGGTTATCCCATAAGGCCTCCAGCAAACTTTACCCTCGCTGTCCAAGGAGGGAATCAGACTATGGTCGTAAAATTTGTTGCCCACCCAACGAAACACAGCAGGAACATCTCCCTGAAAGTCGCCAACATTGGTAACAACCCCTTCCGGCATCGACGCAAACTTCTTCCGGATCTCATAAGGCTTCTTGCCCTTTCGTATGTACTCCAACGCATGCTCCCAAACAAATGTATGCACAACGGACGAATTGAAGGCCGTGGAGACAATGTGGCAGGATGCCCCAGCCAATTCCTCAGCATGTAGCAGATCTAGCTGAGTATAAAGCTGCCCCAGCAGCAAAGGAGCAAGGGGAAAACGAACCCCTGCAGCAATTTTCACAGCAAGACAGAAATACAAAGGTTTGATTGAATATGCAGGGTGCTCACCAAAGACGCATTTGCTGAGCCAGTACGATATGAAAGCCGTTCTCCGGATCAAAGGGTCCTCTATTCTGAGGAAGTGCTCCATCCAAGAATTAAATCTTGCTGCCTGAGTCCCTAAGGCAACGTTCTTTCGTCCTATGTAATCTGCCAGGACAGCTTCGATTTTTTACTCCTCAGGGGATAGTGCAATTTCTGCTGGGTCTTGGTCACCCAAAATTGGCAACAGCCAATGATTCTCCACGTCCTCTAATGTAACAGTCAACTCCCCATGTGCAAAAAAGAACGTGTGCGTGGATAGACACCACCTCCGCACCAACTGCCGTAACGCTTCGGTATCGCGGAACATATTCGAACATCTTGAAATAAGAATGGATCGAAGAACACCGGCCTGCTCCAAACGGTCACAGAATCCTCTGTCGGCCAACTCAGAATCAATCCAATCCGCCCACTCAATGGCTCTTGAACATTGGAAGTCGAAAACGAGAGGCACGGCAAGCATCTCGTTTCTTTGAATCTGGAGGTCCCGAATTTCTTGGAAATTTGGGGTCCAAGTTATGTCTGCCGTAGCATCCTCTCTCAGGACCAGCCACTCCCAATCTGCCGGTGGTGGCTGAAGGCTCGCCGGAACAGAGGGAAACCTCTCGCTGCTTCTATACCACGGGTCCACGGTGGGGCGACCCAGTACATCCCCGTGAGGCTCCGGTGACCCTAAGACGGAGTCAGAGCCGCTGCTGCCGTCCTCTGAACCCCTCGGTACCCTCGCACTACCAGAGGTACCTCCTCTCCTCGAAGAACTGCCACCACGCCCTTTCATTTTCTTCTTTGAAGATGACGCCATTGACAACAAGCAAGAAACCCAAGAGGAAGAAAGAGAAGAAGAAGAAAAGGAGAAGGAAGAAGAAGAGCTCGAATGTGATTATGTCCAATGGACTTTCTGCCTCTCGGGAATATGGAAAACGGCTGAGTAATGGAGGGAATTGGCTGGGTGGTTGGGTCATTAAGGGAGGGAACGGCAGCCATTAATTCAGGCTGCCCCTTGAAAATAGGAGCCATAACCACCAGGTATGTCCTTCCCACTCCTCCACTATTTCCCCAGAAAAATGAGCCACCACCTTTCTTTTTTGAAAAACACCCGCCAAAAAGAAAACTGAACAGTTATTTTTGGCTCGCACGTGACTTACCATGGGTAAGTCACGGGCTCGGGGGGCTAAATGTACATGCCCATTTTTTAACTAATAATTTAAATGGGCCCCCAAATAAAATGCTTGGGCTTAATTAGTCCTTTAATAAGCCCGGCCCAATAAAATACCTTAAACAACTCCTAACAAGATACTTGGGCTTAATTGACCATCTAAATAAAATAGCCCAATAAGCCCAACCTATTTAAATATGCCCAATAATACCCATGGAATCCTTGGGGCTTAATTGATTATTTAACCCAATGAGCCCAGCCCAATAAAGCATCCTAAATAACCTTTAAATAAATTATTTGGGCTCATCATTGAGGTGCCTTAACACCATTCTAAAAGCCCACAACCCGAAAACATATGACCTAGCCTAAAACAGTGCCTAAAGAGCCATTTAGGCCTATCTTTTAAGTGTCCCGGCACTATTCACAAGCCCAAAGGAAATCTACCAAAAGCCCATGGTCCAAAATGTACTTATAATGCAAATATGGGGTCCAAATACTATTGAATTGGTAGAGGAAAGCAACTGGAACCCAAGCACTAGTCAGCCCAGCATCCAAAACAGCTGAAGACAGCCAATCCGTGGGCCCCATGAGGTCTGAATCTAAGTTGACAGAAGAAGAGTTGCATGTCTGCTGCTGGCAGAACCTGTATTATGTCCTATTATTACTAAAAAGAAGGGAGGCAGCAGCAAGCAATCTTCTCCAACGTGACAAGAGCTGCCAACCCACCATTTTTCAAATTACACAAGCTTCCACAGCTTATTCCAGCTATCCACTCCACCGGAAACTATAATTTCCAGCACTGTTCACGCAGCAGATTTCTGCATAACATCTCCAAGATCACTGGCAGCAACCAAAATGCATGGGAAGTGAAGAAATATTATAGAGAATCCACAACCATGTCTATCCCGGTCCCAAAGGGACTCAGGGAGTAGCTCCCACGGCCCAGACCCGTGAGGAAGCTACTCTCCTTATGTTGACCCGACTTGAGGAGTGTGGTTTGGTGGAGGGGAGTCAGTTCCGAGACTTAGGTGGCCATGGATTACTGTCATTAAGTCTGCTGGGAGACTCAATGATGGATTCATGGGTGCCAAGACACGTGAGACATGCATGGACAAAACCATACACAAAAACCCACCAACAAGAGGCAATGAGTGCCTCTGACAAGCCATTTCAGGGAAGGAGAAAACCTTACCCTGACACCAGAAAAAGGCTCTAATCATTTTCACTTATACTATACTCTTCTTGACAAAACATGTCATGGAAGACTAACACTAAAAAGTTAATAGGCTTAAGGGAATGATAACCTCGGTTTTTCCCAAGAGATTAAGCCACACTAATCATTCTATATATAGAGAACTGACTGCATTCTCAAGGCATCAGATCCATCAGACCCCTTAGCTTCAGCCAGACCAAGAACAACCCTTCCAATAACTCAAGAAATTACCACAATTAAAACCCAAGAGAAATGATTTTCTCTCAAAATTCCCTAAGGGAGAACCTCTGAAAGAGGATGTTTCTGAGACCATTTTCAACTTAGAAAAACCAATCAAAACCCAGAAATACAGTCTCATCCGAAAAGGATTAGGATTTATCATAAAATCTCCTTTATACCCAGAAAGCTCTCCTGGCAGATGTCTGGGCAGAATTTCCTAAAATGCCTTATAAGGACCACAATGGTTCTCTACCCTTAGTTTAGTTCCATAAAAGGCCTAAACACATTCTCCCCTAACCCTCATGCATGTCTCATCGGAGGTGACTCTCTCCCAACAAGTCAACCTTCTTTTGGCTTCAACAGAATTTGTTACTGTCTAAAGCTCTTCTGGCAGATGTCATCAGCAGTGCAGAAAACCCATGCTTGAGTTACAGTGATCAAAGCTGTGTCGTTTCAAGTTCAACTCAACTGAGAAACAGTGAAAGGCTCGGCCCAAAACTGTTCTTTGGATTTCTTACCGGTAACGATATTTTTGGTTGAACTCCCCTTGATTCTTGTCCATGTTATTTTTGGGCTTTAGTGATTTTAGCTTTTAAATATTCTTGAGAAGTGTCCCACTAGCCCGTGGGCCAAACCTTAGGCCCTCGGTTGAGTTTTGGGTTCGGCTACCCCTTTTTCTCTATATCAAAGTCCACGTTGTGATCACCCTCGGCACGCCACGTGGCATTGTTACAAAAACACCCCTCACAGAAGGTAAAGAAGAACAAACTTTCTAGGAAGTTTCATGAGCGATGCAGTGCATATGTACCTAATCCAAAAGACTACGAGGACTTGGGGGTCTATAGAGATTTATTTTCTTTTTTCGCCGAATAATGATCTAATGTCTTCCACAATGTCTATTCTTTTTGTAAAAAATGTGGTACTTAATTACTTATTATGTATGAAAGAATTTATTTATAGTCCATTATGGAATTTGAGAACCTTTCTACAACACATGTTTTGGGGTAAAAACTAATAGTATCTTCCACTATGTGAGCATTGAATAAGTTGAGCAACATTCAACGATCAATAGAAGCTAATGATGTCTAAAGTCTTCCACTATAGAAGCTATAAGGTGAGATATCTCATATATGTGAGTATTTTTTTTTTTTTTATTTGACGATAGCAATCTACACTACACACACGTGCACACTGTTTGAGGGAGGGCAAAGGGGATTCGAACCTCTGCCAATTGGGGGGGAATTTTCCTTGCACCACTAGGCCAAATGCCTAGTGAGCTCATATATGTGAGTATTGAATAAGTTGGATAACATCCAACGCTTCTCCTTCAAGAATCATGTTTGACAAGCCCGTTTCTTTCGCTTTAGGAACTCCTAGAAGGGCTATCTTTGGTTCAGATCAAAGAGACTCAAACTGGATTCCAAGCTTGGAGGATTTTTGAGATAGAGATTGTCATTAATCAACCAAAGCATGTAATCGTCAATTACCCCATTAACTTTATAATTAATGAAAATTCTCCTTGATTGGATATAAAAAAATATATTTAAATAAGTAATTATAGTTGCGTTAATACTTTAGGTCTTTTGCAAAAGAATGAGAAATTAATTTTGGAATTTGAATCTCAAAATTACAAAGGATTGATATTGAGTAAATTCGATGTTTCTAACAGATATATTTTAAACCAAAAGTTGTTGTTAGGAGATAGGGATCTAGATGGAGACATGTAGTATTTAAAAAATCCAATGGACTTGAAAAACCCATATAAACGACACAAAATTAAATCGATACCACTTGTCAAAATTTTAGCTAAAAATGAAAGGAAATGAGAAGATTTCAGTAGGAAAGAATCTTTTCCGGAGACTTTTATGGTGACTCATGGGTGGGGATAGCAATATAAGAATAACATACAATGAATGTATAGGCTACCCATGCTTGTTGTATGACTTTCATTTTTTTTTTTTTCTACTTCTTGGTGCCTTGTTAAATGCAGTTGTAATTAGAGAAGCATTGAATAAAAGAATAGGAAATAATTATTAGTGTCTTGACTAATATTTTATAATTTTAAGGTCTTTAAAAAATAATATAAAATTGATTTTGGATTTAAAATGAAAAGATAGTGGTAATCCTAGGTTTCTTATATATTGCTTTTAGCCAAAAGTTTCTTGGCGGAAAATTGGAGATGGAGATTTGAGGCTTAATGTAGGTGGCTCAATTGGCATGGAGGTTGCAAAATGAGAATAACTTGGTATAAGTGCGCAAGAGCAAAAATTATTCAACACTTGGGAACTAGGAGTAATACTTCATCATCTAACATAAAATTGTGAATTCTATAATGAATTTTATGTTAGGAGTCAGTAGCAAAGCCAATTTTAGATTAGATTCAAATAAAAAAGGTTGAAAAACAAAATCAATAAAAGTATAAAACAATGATATGAATATGTATGTAAAATTGGAATAAATTGGTGTAAAATACAAACTATATTAAATGTCACCTCATCTCAGACTAAATTACAATTTGTATCTTTAAAGTTTAGGGTAATTTTGATTTTTCTTCCTAAAGTTTCAAAATTTTAAACTTTTACCCGTAGGTTGAAAAACTACTTCCCTTTTGGAGTTTATTTTCCATAGATAAAGGGTTTACTAATTTATTCTAGCAAATTGTTCTTATTATTTATTTATTTTCTCTCACTAATTGGGTCAAAGAAGGCATAGGCCCCCATTCTTGAAACCTACTCTTAATGAGCCCGGACCAATAATCCAATAAGAAGTTGGAAAAACCAAGTGCTTGGATCCAAAGTCGGTTTTGTAACCCACCAAAAAAGAATAAATACAAAGCCCAACACCTATCTCTATCTAACAATCTGCGATGACCCATTGTACTATTTCGATTCTTAACTTTGATATCTTGTTTGGGTTTGAATCTGTTGTTGCAGTTTTATGCGTCTTGATTGATTTTGTGTTTTTGGCCTCCTTAGAGTTAATTTCTATACTTAGATGATATGGTGAGTATAGTTTTTGTTTTGTTTTTTTTTTTCTGAAAGTTTATAACTTTAAGACATTGAAGCTTCTATGTGATCGTGTTCAGTGCATGGTGTACCAAATATTCAAATTTATAGGAAAGTTTCGTTTTTCTTAGAAAAATTCCTTGCAAGTTTACATTTTTAACGACAAAAGTCCAAACCCAAATATTTACAATCAAAATTTCTGTAACCTTCCAAGTGTCAGGTGCTTTTTTTAATTTGCTTGGCTGCCAAGAAAGGCAAATTTTCAAACTGAATCAAGCATTTAGGACACATTTTTCATTCCACAACCATGCTGGTAGTTACCATGAAGCCCCAAAATAACATGCCGTTTTCTAATACTAGAATTTAAAAGGAAAGTCTCCTTATGCTCTATCTCTATATATAATCTGTGGAAGACAATTTACAGTAACCACTTTTGATGTTCAACTTGTCCAGTAAACAAAAAGCTACACAAGTGAATCTCTTTCATCACCTGCCATATGACAAATAAATTTTAGTTAATTTTCTGAAATAGTGACATGATTCTATTAAATGTGGAGTACTAAAATAGCAGAGAAAATAATTGCAAAATGTAATATATATGACTTAGCAACAAGTCACTTATGACTTGCAGGTACCATGGTCTCAAATTTATTATGGCAAAGTTTGGGCCAAGACAAGGACTGCATGAGTAAGTTAAAGAGCCCTGACGCTTGTAAGAGTTGGGAAATCCACTCTCAACCCACTTCAAGGTGCACCATAAGTACATAGGATACAATTGCAATATCATCAAGGCCTAATATGATGAGGAATAACATGCTGTTTTAAAGAAAATCTCAAACACAAAGGAGCTCTATCAACAATTTTTTAAGTTTGGTTAAAGAAGTCACTAATTACACATTTAGCTGATTCTTTTTTCTGACTATGCATTTGTTTTTAGAGACATTGCTTCCAAGTCAATTGAGTTACTATGCTTCAATTTTGGAAGTTTCATACATAAAGAAAATTGTGAAATATCTCAGCTCATGAAATTCTCAGATGGAAACAATTAGTGATTACTTTACAATGAAGCATGATTGCTAACACCAACATAACTTCATAAATAGTATTCTGAAAAGAATAGAATATGAAACAGGAAAGGCATTATGTTTCACGGACACCTCCACTTTTTATTTGTAGCTATTTTTGGCATATTTCCATTCCACAAGAGGACAAAGAAAATAATAGAATATGAACCATAGGTTGAAGGCATTACTAATGAGAATGTGCCTTTATTTTCCTGCATCAAGTATCATAATAAGTGGTTTGTGCAATGCACGACAAAATGATTCAATTGGAAACTTGTCTACTAAAAATGAGGGTATGGTTAATGCTGATGCATAAAACATGATTACTTGCTAAAGCAGGGGTGTGTCTACATCGTTTCTGCATGCAAATTTTTACATGATTGGACATGAAGTTGGGAAACTAACCATATGAAGGGGAAAAAAACGATAAAAAATTGCAGGGTACCCTCGCCCATGTTATTATCCTTTTCTCAATTCAAAGTTGTCACTAATGTACAAAAAGAATTAAGAAAGTTAATTATTGCATGAGAAGAAAGTTCACTTATTTCTATGCTTGTCTCCTATATCTAAAGCTCAGATAGTGAGCCTAATTAAAGTCAATGGGTGGTGAAGACATACCAAATTATACACATTTCACTTGCAGCATCCCTAGGAAATGTTAGTGATGCACAAAATACTACTACAAGTTGCAGAATTCTTAATCACACAACTAATTGCAAAAAAAATGTACAAGTAAGCACAATATCAAAGCACTATTAGCTCATCTCTAAATAAAAGATGGTGTACCCCATGGTCACAGGGAAAGTAAAGGGAAGAAAGGAGTACAAATCTTTGCTAAGATTTACATAATTGAGGGAAAACATATATTGAGATTGGATGAAAAGACACAAAAAGCTTGCTAGAAACTGGAATGATAACAATTGGCCCTACAAAAAGTTTCTATTAGAAATTCAATAGAGAATCATGCCTAGGTGCACAAAAGTATTGTGTTTCCCTTTTCCACAATGGATGTAGAAAATGACACATGCAATGCTTTTTCGTTTTCTCCATTGATCCGTAATAACAAAGCAACAGTGACCCTTCATTGCTTATTAAGAAACTTCAAACTACCTAATGCTCACTTTAAAGTCTAACCTCATTAAAAGAATTCTATAAGAAAACCACAAAATCTTATGATAATTTGGACACAGAGTATGTAGTATAGAAGCTCTTTGGCTACAAATATTTTGATGACAAACTAGAGAGACATATAATTCTCATTGCCCTAAGATAAGAAAGGTTACAACATTGTGATTTGTGAATGACAAATACTTGTACAAACCAAATACACATGATCACAAGTTTTGAAGATGGAAATTGAACTTCTTAGGAGGAAGGGCATACAAATGCCAGAGTTTTAGGCTTTTATTAGCATTGCCTACTAATTTGGACTTCCATAGTAGCTATGAGAGACTTATAACTTTAAATTTTTTGAAAGTTAAGATATCTTCAAGTAATCATTATGATTCATCATTTGCCTCTTAAACAAGTTAATCATTGCATATAATCTTGCCTTAACCGCAAAAGAAATATTAAGGTATTGGGTGTCTTAGGCCTTACCATTGAGCAATTTTCAGCTTGCAGGGCCAGGATGGGCATTTGGTGGAGCCACAATTGCAGAAGAGGAGTCTCTTTTCCTTCCACTGCTACTGCTTACCAAATGCAGTTGTGAAATACAGGGGAATTCATTTTTCTCATCAACCCCTTGATCATAGAGAAACCCTTTGAATACATGGCCACTGATACTCACTGTGGTCTGGTAGACAAACTCAGCTTCACCATCACTAATGGCAGTGACTCTGTGACACCTAAAAACCGCCGGTGCACGAACTTGGCCTGGTAAGGACTTCTTAAAACTTGCATCTGTGATTTAATTAAACCCAATTCAGTCAAGTGCCTCAATTCCACTTACAAAAAAGAAAAAGAGAAAAATCGCCTCATTTCCATTAATCAGCCACTTAGGAACATCTTTGATTTAACTAAACCCAATTCAGTCAATTAATGCTTCAATTCCACTTTCAAGAAATGAAAAAATTGCCTCAATTCCATTACTCAGCCACTTAGAAACACAGAGCATTAAGACAGAGAGAAAAGAAGCTTAAGAACCTTTTAAAACTTGCATCTGTGATTTAACTAAACCTAATTCAGTCAAGTGCCTCCATTAATCAGTCACTTAGAAACACAGATCATTAAGGCAGAGGGAAAGACAGAAGATTAAAATCTATAATCCAAATATAATTAAGTCATTTTGTATAAAGCTTGCATCTTTAGTTCAATAAAATCTAAATCAGCTTTCTCACAATTCCACTTTCAAACACAGAAAATCCAGATAAAGGAAAGAGAGAAACTTGAATCAATAATTCAAAAACCCAAGTCATTTGGATTGCTCTAATAATTAAAATCCACTCGCCCTCAAAAGATAGAGAGGAACAAAAAAAGAGGCATAAGAAGAGTACAAGTAGACAGTCTAAAGCTTGTATCTATCAGATTCTTTGAACCCAAGTCAGCTTTTGCAACAGTCAGTCATCATATAACTTTGAAACAAAGAAAATTCAAAGAGAGAGTGAGAGAGTGATCGAGCACCTTGTTTTTTAGAGCTAATGTCAATGCTCCGAGGGGTGGTTGCATTAGAGGTAGAAGCATGAGATGTAGTAGTAACATTAAAACTTGGCAACACAATTCTTGACCTTTTAACACCAGAAGAAGACCCAGATGACCCATCACCACCACCACCAACCACCACCATCTTCCTCTCTCTCCGCCTAGCTGCTGGCACCCACGTGCTTCTCACGTGAGTAGTACAGTCAAAACCACGGCTCTTACAACAAGTCCTACACCTCCTATGACTACAATCCTTCTTGGCCCTATTCCCACAATCCCTGCACACCCTCATACCACTTTCACTACTAGTATTATTCTCCACTATTTGCTCAGAAGCATCACTTTCAGTGTTGTTGTTAAGTCCATCTTTCTTGGCAGAACTCAGTTCTTGGGCTCTCTTCAGGCTCCAATAATAGCTCGGGTTGTTTGAGTTATTATTACCACAATCTTGGACACCATGATTTGGGAGTGGTGAAATGCATGGAGTGGCAGTGAGGAGTGGAAAAATCCCGAGGCTAACACCAAGGGAAGCTGATGAGGAAGGTATAGGAAGGTTGGGATGGTGATCAGAAGGAAATGGGCTTGGTTTTGGTTTTGGTTTTGTTGGTGTTGGTGCATGGAGGATGGGGATGGAGCAATGAGAACAAGGTCTCGGAGACCCAACATGCTGATTTGGTCAGCTGGGAAATGTGGTGAGTAAGTGAGTAGTGGTTGAATTTATTATAATAATACTAATGTTTGAGTTAGACGGAAATGGCAAGTGTGAATGTGACTATAACAAGCTATGCAAAATGCTTTATATAGGGGAATAAGAAATTCAGAATGTGATATGAGTTGAGAATCTTTTTGATGTATATATGTGATCAATATCTGAGTAGTTTTGCAGTAAGACAGAGACAGGGAGAGAATTATTAGGGAGGCATTGGTCGTGAGGTAGCTACCATTGCTGGAAGTACAGCTGCCACTGAAGTTGCACCTTTTTAAAAGTTTCTTGGCTGGCAAGAAAATGATTATGATTTCAATTTATTTTAATTTTGTCTAGTTATGAAAATGGATAGTGATTTGTACACAACTTCACAGTTTTTGAATATTACACAATTATAGAATATTTATAGTTTATGGATATTCGCATTTATAATTTCAATACTACATGAGACATAAATAATTTTTTGTTTGTTTGAGTAATTGCACTAGTTATATGCATGATATATATTTTTAAGTAATTTTTTTATTGTCCAATGTACATTATGTCTATAATTAGGATTGTAAAGGTTCATCAAAATCACCGACCATTTCACACTGAGACCGACAATTCTAGATGGCTTCCAAGTCCCGACAGTTAGGACGATGCAACTCGGTGGCTGAAATCATGAAATGGCCCATGATGATCAGTCCATGCAATTGTTCGTGTTATGAACAAAACTGTACCATCAGGTTAGTATTAACACTTTTTCTTTTTTTCATTTTTTATATAATTAAAAAAAATAAGAATAATTAATATATATAACTGAATGATGCAAAAAATAAGTTCAACTAAAACAACGGAATTTTTATTACATAAAAAAAATAAAAATAAATAACAACTTAATGATGTCGTTTTGAACTAAAATTAAAACATTAACCCTTACTCTCATACTCTTTTGAGACAAGGGAAGTAACATTCATGAAAAAAAGAAAAAAAAAACATTTGGTAAAGCAAGTTAGGCTGCACGTACTAGTAAATTTTTTGGAGATTAAATTATCCTTTATCAAGGAAAAAAAGAAGCAACAATCCTATTCCTAGGTATAATTTTCCGTCTTTAAATCATCTAGAATTCTAGATAGACCAAATTACGCCAATAATTTTAATAAAACAAAATAATAACATTGGAAATATATTGAATTTTTTATTACAAAAATAAAAAAGAGATTTGAATATTAATTTTCCTTAAATATTGACAATAATATTTCTTCCTGTACCACCTAAAGATATTTAAAAAAATTCACCATCACCTTTTTTTTTTTTCATTAAAATGCATATCATTCACATTTATCACATTTATTTTGAAAATGTGGAAATAACATTCATATGAAAGAATGCACATAATAAAACCAAGATGAGATGTCATTTTTCATCAAAAAAAAAGATGAGATGTCATTTTGTTAAAAAAAAAAAAAAAAAAGAAAAGATGAGATGTCATTTTGATTTGAAATGAAATTCTTTTTATTTCAAAAAAAAATAAAAATAAATGATGCCATCTTCCAAGCAATTTCTTAGAGACAGGCCACACAAAGTAAAAGCTCCCTACACCTGTGGGGTAACTTGGAGACTTTTTCAATCAGTGGACTAATAATAGGAATTATTGTCTTCAGTAAATGTGAGATTCTACAACAGTAGCTGAATGTTTGAAAACCAGCACTTCGTAAAGAATAAATTTTTTTTAAATTACTATTGTTCCCAACCTTCCAAAACCAAAATTCAAATATAATTTGCAAACTATTTTCGAGAAAAATAAAAAAAAATTGCAAAGCATTTCTCAACGTCCACCATTTTTGGAGGGTCAGGATGGGCTGTGGCAATTGGCATGTTAATTATAAGGAGACAATTTTAGGTAAACATCACTAAGGTTTTCTTGAAAAACAATATCACTCCTAGCATCGACAGGATGTTTGTGGACCAGCACAGCTAGTCTACATAGGTCAAGATAAGACCCTAGGCCTAGCTAGAGTACTAGGCTTGCTGCCCTATATCTAGGCCTAGCTAGGTACTAGGCACCTGATTTCACTGGATAAAGTTAGAACCTTTCTTTGGCCAACCGGGATGATATTGATGTGCCATTATGATGAGCCTTTTTCTTTATAATTTTTTAAAAGTGGAATATCAGTGCTCTAATAATTTTGACAGAAATATAACACTCCAATAATATTACTTCATCCACACTAAATGACAGGTTTTTTTGAAACTGTTTATAATTTCATAATTTGGGACTTCATTGAAAATTAAAATAAAAAAAATTTCTTCTCATCAAAATAATGGAAATTTCTACTCATTGAGATAGGAGAAAATTAAAGTGATTATATAATAAAATTGAGGACCCTACAGTAAAGGTGACAAAAATAATATATGTCATGGTTCATGACCCTACAACATAAACATTAAAAAAAAAATTAAAAATTGTTGACATTTTGAACTCATCCTATATATCATATATATCGTATTTAATTTTGGATTAAAATGTAATTTACGTACCCTCTAATGTTTAGGGTAATTTTGGATTTTATTCCATAAAATTTTAAAATTTTGACTTGTACCCCTTAAATCACCTATTGTTTGGATTTCAGCCCTTCAATATCTATGTTAATGTCGATGTTAAATACCACCTATGTCTATCATGTATGCCAATTGAACCAATCATATCATATTAGTGTCAAGTGAATTATATAGTCTAAAAAAGGTTGAAAATAAATTAAAATAAATTCTCTAAAACAAAATGTTATAACATCAATGAATAATATTGTTACAAAACTCAGAATAACATAATTTTTTTTATAAAAAAAGTTACACTTGAAAATATGTCATATAGCAAGTCTAGCTTGTGCACCAACCCTGCGTGTCCTTCAATTGAATCTGAAATCATAATACACTAAGAGTGTGAAAATTAAATCAATAAATAAAATGGATAAATAACGTTAAAGAACATGCTTCGATAAAAACAGTGGTAGGCAGTTTGTTGTATAAAAATAATGTTTAATAAAAAAAATAAAAAAGCACAAAAACATAAAACCATTTTATGTCATTAACCAAATCCATATACCTTTATGGTCTTAAGTACATGAGCAAAAGCCATGCATCAAAACCTATACTAATCTATTCCACCATATAGGTATACAAAGTAAAGTTAAACCTTATTAAAAATCAAGGTAAAATTAAAATACCAGCAACATAAAATCTCAAGTATACAATTCCACATCTTAATTAAATAAAATCCAACTAGTAAAGAACATAATAGAAATATCTAATAACAATAAGTCTATGAAGTATAGTGAAAAATTCAAATATATATTTATATTTGTTTCTACATTTGGAATAATATATAGTCACGCCAATTCTTCCCTCAGAACTTTAAACCTTAATCCCAAAAATTATTGAATAGAAAGGCATAAGCTTGATATATAGCTAAGTATGTTACAAAAATTTAGTACAACAAGATATATGTATACAAGGTTTTTTTATTTATTTATTTTTTTCAGCATAAAAAAAAGAGGGATCAAATAAATTAATACAAATTAATGATGAACAAAATAATTTCTTTCAAATATAGAGATCAAATTGAGCACGTGAAAGTATGTTCTCAAATAAATTATGGTTAGACATATGATATGCATATCGCTTATGATGTAATGCTTCGTATCCCAACCATTTTTCTTCAATATATTAATTAATATTAGATTTATGTGTTTTGGGACATATGAAGCTTTTGGTAAATTTTGTACTTGTTCTTAATAAATTTTTTTGATAATTTAATTCTTAAAGTAAGACATAGATATGATTGATTAAACCCTAACCTCGAGGTTAACAAAAATCTAGGAAAAAATTGGGCATTAAGAACAAATTTGGCTGTTTTCGGAATGTATTTCTCAATTATTTTGAGGACTTGAGGCTAATAGCTTAATCCTTGGGGGTATTATTTTAATTAAATAAAATTTAGAAAATACAAAACACTGAGTAAATTACACTGACATCCCCAATGTTTGGTGAAATTAGTTCATTACACCTTATTTTCAATAAATGACACTATGTTCCAAAATTCTTAAAATAATTCACACTCCGCTCCAAAAATAGACTGGAGTGTGAATTATTTTGGGTTGGTGTGTGAATTATTTTGAAGTAGAGTGTCACTTATTTGATCATTTTGGAGGGAGAGTGTTTTTCTTAAAAATAGGGTATGCCAAGTGTAATTTCATCATATACTTGAGGGTGTTAGTGTAATTTACCCTTTTGTTTTCCTATATCATACAAACCCCTTTTGTCCACCAATTTGGTTGTATGTCACCTACAAGAGAGAGAGAGAGAGAGAGAGAGAGAGAGAGTAAACTACTTACCAAATAAACAATATGTCTCAATGCTTTTTGATATAGTTTTTGTACCATGTATGTAAACATTCCCCACGATTTTTGAAATAGTTTTTGTACCATGTATGTAAACATTCCCCACGATAAAAGAAACCCTTGTGCCTTTTGAGGCAACTCTCATATGCTTTGACTGCCTTCTTATAGATTGGGTCGTCTTTAAACTCCATGTGACTAAGAAAGCAGTCTCGATAAGCCTTGCTAATACACTTTGCACGTAGGGTACTTAGCTTTTGTTGATCTTTTATGCAATCTTGAACTGACGACTCAAGGCAAATATAAAATGGTCCTTGAACATTATCAATTGTAGAAGGAAGACGAAGTGAAGAGGAATGTAAAGAGGTAGGAGTAAGGTCATTAGCTTGCACTCCAATGAGAATAAGAATGACCAAATCTGTCATTATTACAATATGCTTGCTCATAATTTTCCTAGCCATCGATTTTCTTCCACATTAGGAAATTTTCTTATTTTGAAGTTCAATTTAGAACACTAATTAGAAGTTAGACCCTCATGCTTTATATACAATTAATTGAATGATTACACACGTTCAAGAGTAAAGAAAATTTAATCAATAAATTGATTTATTCTTAAAATAGCTTTGTTCAAATAATTACTTATTCTTTTTATTTATTTATTTAAGAATTGTGATTTTTTGAAGTCTGAACAATTTTTAGTTAATTGTATTTTAGTTTATGTAATGTCTTTTGGTTAGGTCATTAGGTTTCACATTAATTTTTATGTTAACATGTGACTCTTCCCAAAAGTTAAGCATACTCGCAACAATGCTAATTGATTTTAATGATTATTTGAGAAGGAATGATCCTATAGTCACGGTACATTAAATCCAAGCATCTATTTTATAGTTTTTGAAAGAAAATCTTGGTTTGAAAATTATGATAAACAAGTCATATTAGAGTATTTGTATTAAAGTATTTGGAGTTTAAATTATCCTTCTATTCATTAATTAAAATAGAACATAAATAGTAAGTGTCAGGTTCAGATATTATTACTTAAAAAATTGTGTTTATGGTGAGATTGTTGAAAATAATGGATTTTTGAAAATCATAAAGTGCTCATGCATTTCTATGTAGTACTCGACGAGATTATGTGCCGAGGGTTCCCAATCACGCTTAAAGGATCAACGAGTAGGTGGTTTAATAGATTGAAGCCCAGCTCGGTCCATTCCTTGTCGGAATAAAACCAATTATTTATTAGGCACAAACAGTTCGGGAATTTGTGAGCAGGTTTAACAAGGAACTCCTATAGGTGGAAGAAGCAGGCGTGAACCCATGGATTTGGTAGTATATATACTTGTTGAATGCATTAAAGACTGCTTGAAATAACACAAGACATGTGAATTAGCATATGATGACCTAGTTGTAGTACACTATATATATAAGGCTTACTTACAGCAGAGCTATGTAGAATACAGATTAGTTTTTCTGACTCGTAGTGCCTAGTTAAAATGGAGTAATGTTGGAAAGTGTCATTTGCATCAAAATTAAATAAATTCCATCTTAAAAGC
Organism: Fagus sylvatica; assembly: GCA_907173295.1. Lineage (NCBI taxonomy): Eukaryota > Viridiplantae > Streptophyta > Magnoliopsida > Fagales > Fagaceae > Fagus > Fagus sylvatica. The sequence goes on along the minus strand of OU015762.1, from coordinate 8,189,329 downwards.
AATGATGTTAAATTAAAAATTATATAAATGGATTATGGAGTCATAGTTTTTGTGCACACATCATATGCATATTTGGCTGACGTAGATGAAAATATAGACTTGTACTGTAATGGCGTTGTTTTCTTTCACAAGTCAAGGTTAGGTATAAATACATCAATTAGGGTTTTTCTTAGGTTCTCCTCAAAGGTAAAATTATATAAAGGAAGGATGGGACTAGCATAATCTATATCGATAGGTTAAGGTTAGTGTCTAATCAGCCTATGATCTATAGCCTAGCCTAGCCTAGTCTAGCTAGGCATCTCAATGGGACTAGTTTGTTTTTTCTTTAGGCCTAGTTTTTTTCTTTTTCTTTTTTTAATCGACTTTAGGCCTAGTTGATATTGATGGATATGATGAAAGATTAAGAGGATTATTTTATAAACTTTAGTGATGACTTTGGCCGTTGGTAGTAGAATATTTTTTTAGCAAAAGGATCACACTGTGATAATCAAAAAAAAAAAAAAACTCACACTTTGAATGGATTTAAAGATGCATCTTTTAACAGTAGCAGGTCAGTTATGCGGACCAATTTTACAGTAAAAATTTGACCAAATAACAGTGTCTCCCTTGCGCATAGAACAGATCGAGGATGCAAGCTGTGTCCGATAGAAATAAAGACTTGCCATTTTTTTTTTCTTGTAAGAAGAATTAGAAATAGTTTAATCAATAATTAATATCCTTACTTTCTTCTCGAAAAAGAAAATAAAAGAAATAGTTTTATAATATTGATGTATTATGATCTTTAGAGTTTATAGAAATTTTTTAGCATAGAAATTTTTAAATCTCAATAATTCATTATTAATTAAATAAGTGGTTTAAATTTTATCATATCATCAATTGTTTAAATAAATATCAAAATAGTGTTAATTAAAATTTTTTAATGATAAAATTTATATAATTGATTTGGCTTGTACATTATTTCCTTGTTGTAAAGTATGTCTAATTAATGTGATAGCCTGCTAAGTGTGATTTTTTCTTTTCTTTTTCCGGGTAATGTGATGCATGTGTTTTGCTAAAAATTGTTGTAGGGGTAATCTTTTATGGTAAACTAGCATATAACCTGTGCAAAGTACGAAAAAAACTCTATATAAACACATAATGTGTATATGATCAAAATATATATTCAGAATTATTTTATGGAAAATATGTTCCATAAAAAAAATAAAAAACTGATAATAACAAATAGATGGAATTGCACCAACAACAAAAAATAAAAGGAATTAGATAGTGTATAATAATTGAGAAAAAATAGTTATCTTTAATTGATAAAACAGAAAATAAGTTAGAATCAAGCAAAAATAAAATATTACCTTAGTTCAATTGCCTCTTAGATTCCCTTGCAGTCATATAAACGTACAAAAACACAAAAATAAAAATAGATCATGATAGAAAAATAAATAAATAAAAAAGAAAAAGTAGTAGAAGAACAAAACTTGTACCAGATTACCATTGTTTAGATGTTATGTAAGCAAATTATGGAAGAATGATGAACCTTTAATTTAACGTGCTCTATTTATCTTCCTTTTATCAAGGAGTATGTCTGTTCACCAAATGATATCTTAAGTGATTGTTCACCAATCAATACATTTTCACTAAAAGAGTACTCCTAACACAGAGAATTTGTTATTATCTATTTTTATTTAAAAGTGTTTGTCAGTTATTAAATCAAATCATTTAGGAAATTTAAACAACATAGGAATTTTTTTTTTTTAATCTTTAAGAAGTCTTTTAGTATTAGGAGATTGTCATAATTGTAAGATTTTTAATATGATATTTTATTAAGATGTCTTTTAGTAGTAGGAGACTTATTTTAAAGAATTTGTTATTATCTGTTTTTATTTTAAAGATTTTTATTATGATATTTTATTAAGATATCTTTTTAGTAGTAGGAGACTTATTATCAAAAATTTGTTATTATCTATTTTTATTTAAAAGTGTTTGGCAATTATTAAATCAAACCACTTAAAAAATTTAAACAATATATCACTTGAGAAATTTAAACAATAGATAGACATGCAAACCACTTAGGAAATCTAAATAACGTATCACTTCAGAAATTTAAACGATAGATACACATGTCACTTATCATAATGTGAAATATTCTAGATTTTAATACTCATATATCTTTACTTTTATATATTATATAAATAGTTGGAGGGGTAATCAAGTTGAATTAGTAGACTACCATACGTGCTTTACTTTTATTTGGATAAGATCCAATATTACAACAATCTAGCTTATTGAGAATATAATACCATAAAAAAATAAAATAAAAAAATAAAACCCCTAACGAGGTGATAATAATATGGAGTTTGCCAATTAATAACATGCATGATTGTCTCTATCAAAAAAAAAAGAAAAAAAAACATGCATGATTGTCAATTGAATCGATTAGCAACTAAGGGTCTCGAATCTCGATGCTTATATGTGATCTCTAAAGTCAAAACTCTAAACCACAATAACTTGGGAGTAGCACTACATCTCTCAAACACGTCCTCTAAGTTTTGTCGTTTTTTGGGTCCATGATTTGATGGGCACTTTTACTCAAAGCCTTATAATGCCAAAGAAAAAAAAAATAGAGAAAAGAAAGGAAAAGGCAACATTTTTTCTTCTTCTTCATGAATTTCAATAAATTCTGACCATATGATAGGTATGCTCAAGTGTTTCAGAATGAAGGTTGTGATCCTATAATTTAGAAGAAAAAAAAATCCTTAATAAAAAAAGTCATTACTTGAGAAAATCAATGTTTTTTTTTATAACCTTGAATGTCCGGGCCAACGTTACATAGATACGCGCACCTCGACTACTCATAGGGGGATACACAATACTCTACTAGCATGTGTATCACGATATGCGCAAGACTTTGCTTTAGGTAGGTGGTCCTGAGGGGACTCGAACTAGTGATTATTAGGGAGTATATCCAAGACCGGACCAGTTGAGATATCCCTCAGGATTATGAGAAAACTAATTTAATCATTTTATTGATGTAGATATCAATATGATGTAAGACACATCGATAACTTTAACTAATACTTATATCTTATTATTTAACTTCATGATAAAAAAAGATATGGTTTTGTAATGTTTCAACATAGAGAACTTTTAATTTATCGATGTTAATTGTATCAAATTATGCTACGTGATTGCAAAAAACTGCAAAGTAACAATTATATTGATGGAGAATAGTAAAAATACAATTTAATTAAGATATATATTTTAGGCCAAAATATTGTTTTCGTCCCTAAACTATGCATGAGTTTCATTTTTATCCTTGAACTTTAAAAAGTTCGTTTTTCATCCTTGAACTTTGAAAAAATTCATTTTTACACATGAATTATAATAGCTTAACCTATATTTTATGCCATGGAATCTTGCTAAGGCAGGGCCCTTTGATCTACCCCTAGAAAGTGAACCCCAAATGTATGACCTCATCCTCAAAAAACCCATATATCCAATAAGTGAAAACTCGAATTGATAACCGTATACCCAAGGCTGTACTTCTTAATAGTGACTAACCATACAACTAGAATCCTAATGAATAGTGACAACTCCATATATTATACAATTTCACACTTTGCACGAAGTACTTATTAGGAGCATTTGCAAGGGATACACGTCACCATTTAGGGTCATTTTGAACCCGATATCAATACTTGTTTATAATAGTCTAACTACTTTTATATGGTTTCATTTATATTTATATACAAACCTTTGTCTAGTCCCTTCCATGTGTAACTAGGTGTCATGACATGAGGAAGCACAAGTCACATATGAGTTATATCATAAAAGGACTAGACAAATTACAATTAGAGCTTCTCATAAAATTGATTATATAGCGAAGACCTACCTAGTATATATAATTTTGATGTGAGATCCAATACACGCTCATGCAAGGCACGCTTATACAATTCAATCCAATAAAACCCACATAATCTATGGTATCACAATTTACCCCACTTGAATCAATGACATTCTTATCACGGCCCATGTTGCATTGTACTGCCCTTAAGCAATGTGGCGTTCCTAGGTTGGTTTTGATACCATTTATCATGACTCAAGAAGGTGTTAACCACATTTGTGCTATACCATAAAAGGATTACTTAAGTTACAATTAGAGCTCATTATAATAATTTATATACTCAAGATCTATGTACACTACCTAGTATAGGTCTATATTTGCAAATGTTTGCACAACGCACACTTATATAATTCAATCCAATCAAATCCTCACAATCTAAAGTATCATGCTTGACAATTTTGGTCTTGTGTGCATTTTAAAGTATGAATTGTAGTATATTTGCAATCCAATATAATAACCCTTTTTATAAAAAAAGTTTTGTTTGTACATCCCTTTGAAATCAATGCTTCATTTAATATATTATGACTTCTGGATAGAAGCTCTTCACACGTTTATGTAAATACCAATTGAACCTTATCGGGTTCAAGACTTCAGATGACTTTTCGTAAAATTTACTTATTACTTACGTTATAACTCTTTGGAAGCTCATAACCCTAACAAAGTTACATTGCTTTACCCCAAAAAAGAAGCCACCTAGCTTATAATCTCCCATTAAAAGTCATCGTGCTAAGCAACTTTCTAATTATACTAAAGGTCTTTTAGAGAAATATTGTACCACATAATTTTTTTTTCTAATTTAATAGTTAGGGAAAAATCAAAAACACCCCCTTAACTTTGAGTCAAAATCAAACAGGCCCTGATTTTTTTTAAATTTGAAAAAAGAATCCCTCTCCGGAATTTCCATAAAAAGCCTGTTAGCCTCATCAATTTGACAGTTCTGAACATATGCGGCAATCATGGCATTCCAAGAAACCACATTTCTACTTGGCATCTGATCAAAAAGTGTCCTGGCCTTGACAATCTCACCATTTCGTGCAAACCCGCATAACATTGTAACCCACGAAACAACATTTGGGTTCGGAATCCTTTTTGCTAAACTGCCGATATACCTTGGAAGATTTTACAAGTTATTTCTAATGATAAAGTTTTAGCTTCTTTATTTAAATCTTGTTCCTTTGTTTGGGTTAGGCGGAGTGCCAATTCTGTGGCGCACTCTCTGGCCAAAGAGGCCTCTGCCTCTCCCTCTTGCTTTCATTGTAACAACTCCAATCTCCCTCCCCTGTTTGCGAGGCTTAGGATTAGAGATTTGGGGTAATCTTGTCTTATAAAAATTCGCAGTTTAGCAAAAAAAAATCACCAATCTCAACAAACCCGTCCACCATCAAATTCCACGAAACCACATTCCTCTCGTCCATTTCCTTAAAAAACTGCAACCCCAAACGCATTTCCCGGTTCCGGGTATAACCTGCTAGCATTGAATTCCATGAAACTAAATCCTTGACTGGCATTTTATCAAACAATTTCTTGGCATCATCAAACCGCCCCTTCTTCGCATAACCAGTAATCACTGCATTCCAACAAACGGTGTCTTGCTTATCAGGAAGCAAACCAAATAGTTTTCTAGCCTTTTCAAGCTCCCTATTTCGCGAATAGCAAGTAATCATTAAAGTCCAGGAAAAGCAGTCTCTTTTAGGCATTTGATCAAGCAGTTGAGACGCTTCCTCAACCTTGTGATTATGCAAATACCCGGCAATCATAGAGTTCCAAGAAACCAAGTTTCGGTGAGGCATTTGATCAAATAGTCGACGTGCGTCACTTAGTCTAGCGTTTTTCATAAAAGCCGAGATCATGGAATTGTAGGTTACTGTATTCTTTAGTTTCATCAGTGAGAAAACTTGAATGGCTTCTTCGATCCGACCCGATTTGCCCAATTGGGTAATCTTCAAATTCTGGTTAAACACATTGCTTCCTTCTCACCTATCAATCTGAGCCTCATAGCTCCTGTTTTTCTTTTTTTTGCCGCCACGGATGAGTGGGTGCAAGCTATGCTTCTAGTTGTGGTTTAATTCTCCCTTTTTTCCAACCAAATTTTCAGCCGTTATGGGGAGGAAATGGGTGATTGTAGGTAAGTAGGTGTGGGCGTTGAGGAGGTTCAAGTGCAATTGATTGTGGCAGTGAGGAAATGTAAGTGTTTTAGGCTCCGTTTGTTTCGAGTAAAACATTCTCCACCGTTTTAGTGCTAAAATATTTGTTTTTCCGGTGTTTGTTTGCACATATGTTTTAAAAAGCCCAGCCCACACCCACCCCGAAACCACCCGGCCACCCACCCCCACCCCACACCACCCCGAAACCCACCCCAGCCCCACCCCGCAACCCAGCCCCCCACCCTTCTGGCCACCACAAATTAACGAGAGAAAGATCCGCGAAGCCCAGGCCACCGTTCTCAAAAGCAGAGAGAAAAGAGAGCAGAGAGCAGAGAAAGAGAGAAGAGAGAGAGAGCAGAGGCATTATTCTGTAGAAACGAAAGTAGGTACATGTGGCCAAACATCCGTTGAGGTTCATATGTTTTAAAAAGCTGCCAGCACAGCAAAGTGTTATCTCCAAAGATACTAAAAAATAAAATTAAAATAGCTACAAAACAGAGAGAATAAAATAAAAATGAAAGAATTTGAATCGTGGTTCCTTGTTCGAAGGTAAGAGATTTTACTAGTTAAGCTAATTAGAATCTGTTGAATTATGAAAACTAAATAATTTTGTATACTCATTTGAATTGAACTTGGAAAGATTATAATATATAAATTTGATAACTCTATATACATTTGAATAATTCTATATACGGAACCAAAGAGAACAAAAGGATGGAGGTGGTGGCTCGGCAGGTTTTGATTAGAACATGAAAAAAGGAAAAGAAGAAGGGGAGAGAGGATGAGGGTGGGCCACACGACGAGATCTGACCATTTCGGCCACGATCTCCCTCACACGGAGGTGAGGGTGCGCCGCGTGGCCTCAAGCAAGAAGAAGAAGGGGCCAGAGGAAGAAGGGGCCAATGCTAGGATTAAGGAAAAAGGAAAGAGAGGTGGGCTTCTGTTTTCCTTCTTTCTCCTCTATTTCGGTCATGTGCTGGTGGGTCTCGTCGGAGCCCATGGGTGGCTCGTGACTCCGGTAGTGTCCCTCTTTTTTGATAACGAGATTGTGACTTCCTATAGGTGGCGTGATCTCCAACGGTCATGGATGCTTATAAGACAACGGGTTTGGGGTCTTCTTTAATATCGAGCTTTTCTCATCTACCCTCTAGGTGACTTGGGGTAGATTTGTCAAAACTCCTCCTTTTGGAGTGTCCCAAAACCTGAATCGAATGGCATCTGATGTCATGAACAATCCGATTCGACTTCCTTGTTTGTTGCTCGTATGAGAATTTGGCTCCAAACTTTTTGTCTTTTCGGATATCGCTAGCAGCTGTTGCCCTTGCAATCTACCAGACTATTGTCAAGCCTTGTGTTGTCTATTTGTTTTTGTGTAGTTGTTGGGTGTTTCTTATGGTGTTGTGTTTATTTTTTTGTTGTTATGTATTTGGTTTTGCCACCCTCGTTGTAGGGTTAAGGGCTTTTTTGTGTAATCACTTTGGTTTTCTTCTATTTCGGTTGAGTGGAAGTTTTCCATCATTTTGATTTTCAATGAAGTTCTTTTTATTCATAAAATAATAATAATAATTCTATATACTTTTGGTCCTAAACATTTGCCCTTTTTTTCAAAATGCTCCTTACCTTTTAAATATTTCATTTTTAGTCCTTAACATTTTATGAGTATTTCATTTTAGTTTCTACCGTTAAGTGATGGATATAAAATTATAACGTGGCTAACAGTAATATTAAAATAATAAAAAAATAATAATGAGGTGAACACCAGGTGGTATTTCCAAAAATAAAAAAATAAAAAATTCTCCCTCTCTCTCTCTTACAAACCTGGCCGAGCTCTTTGTCTCATGGGGTCAATTCTTTAAACTTCTCCTCATTCTCTCTGTTCATCGTTGCCACCGCCAACGGTGGTTTTATTTATTTATTTTGCCTCATGCCTACTAATTACATATCACATCTTTTCTCAATTTAGACAAGATCTGGATTGCTTCAATCTCATTCTGAATGTTGTAGTAGAGGTTTTTGACACTTAACACTTTTATATATTCAATCTTTTTATTAACGGGAGAATATTGGTGGGTTTTGCTAATGTTGTTATTGTACACAAATATTGTGGGTTTCCTTTGGACTTTCAACTCAATGAAGAATTAATCATAAAAAAAAGGGGCAAATGATGTGGAAGTGCACTGAGTCATGATCATTCTTCGACAGACTTTGGTAGTAGAGGGTTCAACTGTATATAGTAAACAAGTTGCTGGAGGTTTGGCCATTTTGTATGTGAAATTTGCAAATTAATCATATCCAACCCATTGAAGTTTTGTAGTCAAAATCTTGTCATAAGGGAGGTGAACAATTTGGAAAGTACCAGTTGGACTTTGAAATCTTAACATAATGGAAATCGAGTAAACGTTGTGTAGCTAAAATATTTCCCAAATCATTACAGTTCATACATCTTAACATAATGGAGTCTCCAAGCCCAACAAACACTAGCCAAGAGAACTTGTACTTATTTGCAACACTTACTTTATAAAAACATAATTCAAACAGTGAGGAAGGCCTTCTCCTTCAAGCTTTCAATAGTGTCCCTAAGAGTCACTTCCAAAGGAATGTAGCTTATACCCAAACTTTTGGCCTTGTCTTGGGATACCTTGCATAATGGCGGCAAAGGCTTGTCATCTTCACATCTGCCAAAAATGAAAAATACAAGTCTCTTCTTCAACTTTGGTGATGTATCAGAAATTTCAAAACACTCCTACGGATAAAAGCAAATTCTTGACTAAAACTAAGCATGTAATTAAATGCAGAGCATCTATTCCACCCGAGACATTCTTGTAAGTTACAAAAATGGCACCAATAAGGGACATTCATTATCATGCTAGTAAATAAGTAAATAACTCACTTTTCAGGTAGGCTCAAACTAGGGTAAAGTCTGTGCAATATCTTGAAAGCCTCATAATAGTGTATAACTTTTGCAACTAAACAGTATCTTCCACTAGCAGCAGGAATCTCAAATGCCTGAATATGTGCATTTGCAACATCTCTAACATCAACAAGAGGATAAATTCCATCAGGAAATGTTTCAGTTCCTGAACCTAGGGTGAAAAAAAGGAAAGAAAGAAAGAGAACAAGTTAATCAAGAGTATCATAAGAATCATACGGAATAATGTAGCTTGGGGAAGAAGTAAATTTCTATAGGCCAATATAGTTGAACATTTAGGATTTGAGAAGAAGCACAAACTCGAATATTTAAAATTTATATAGAACTCATTGGATGCAAAAGAGTACCATTTAGGAGCTTCAAAAATTCCTCAAGACTAAAAGTAGGAGTTGGTTGTATGAGTGGACCAATAACAAGGCCTGGATTTAATATTACCAAGTCAATGCTATTCTCTTCAGCAAATCTCCAAGCAGCCTCTTCCGCCAAGATCTTTGAGACCATATACCAGCCCTGAAAATATACAATACCGTTAAAAGAGAGATAATTTCTTAGTCATAAAGGAAATAATTGTACGACTAAAAAAAATATATGCAAAAATTATTTCTCTGATTTGATTAGAATCTATACAATTTATGTTTGGAAATATCGAAACATATAAATTCAAATTTTTTGATCTGATTCTAGAAAATAAATTAATTACTAGCTACAATGATTGCATTAAAAGATATTAAGGAAAGTATGATTACAAGAAAGGGTAAAAAGAACCTAGACATTGACATGGATATGCTTAGAGAAAAGCAAGGTAACAAACTGTGTGATTCTATTATCTAATGTTTCTCAGACAACAACTACAGTTGCAGAATTAGATATATATAGTTAAGATATTGTATTCCTTATGTTTTTTGTAACATTACCTAAGATCAACTGTACATTCATTCGAAAAAAAAATTGTACATAATAGTCCTATAAAAGATACACTTAATAAATAACTACTACAAAATAGTGCAAACACACACCTTCAACTTCTCACAAAGAACTCGATCCGAAAACCAAGTCTCATCAACAACCACATCAGGGGTCAAAGGTTTTCCGTTGAGTGTAACTGAAGCCATAGAAGATGTTATAATCACTCTCTTGATAGAAGGAACTTTTGCACATGATCTAAGAACGTTAAGTGTTCCCTTCACTGCTGGGTCAATTAATTGTGACTGAAATATAAGAAAACGTGACAGTAGCCCCCATGAGAATAAATTATGAAACTAAGCTACCAAAAGCATAATAATATTGGATATACATGTTATTCATCCAGTTTATCATGTAATGTAACAACGCATTACAAACCAAAACAATTAAGCAATAAAATTCAAAAACTAAAAAACCAAAACAATTCAACAATAAAATTGAAAAACTGAAAATGAATGATATATGGATGTAAAGAAAACCACTAGGAGTCAACACCAAGCAAAGAAAACCACTAGGAGTCAGTACTTAGGATTGGATTGGAGTCGGCACCACACCATTGGAAAATTTTCAAAAGAAATTTTATTCATCAACCCCTAATTCTAACTGACATAGGAAACCCTAATTCTACTTAGGAAAGCCAATTAATGATTTTTTTTTAAATAATTATGACTTTAAATAAAAATACTAATAAACCGAATTAAATACTAAGACCTAAAATAAAATACAATTAACCAAAAATACAAGTCACTAGCAAAATTAAAATAAATATCTTTTTAAGTCTCCCGCATCATTCTCCCTTGGTTGGAGAAAATTCGAGCTCGAGTTTTGAAGTGTGGAAGGATAAGAATTCTACCAATAGATATACTTGCTTCATGGTTGGAATCATCTTCAAGATCACTGAGAATAGATAAGCCTTATGTTCCACCACATCATTAAATTTGTTTGGAATGACAAAATCAATGTGGGGAGTTAGTCTTGAAAATGAGACAACCTTATCTTGATTCACAAGAAAAACCGTTGTATCAAACTTTTCCACATCATCAAGCTTTTTATCTTCCTGCACAATAGATGGCTAATCGGTAGCAAATACATCAAACTCAAGTTTCACACAATGTGCATCCTCTAAATCTTAGCTCTCTTGTTGAACTTGCTCTTCATCAAGTATAGTGAAACCTTCCATCTCAATAGTAGACAATATATTTGACTCATCAACTGGTTGATGAAATCCACTGCACATGGTTCAGATATCTCACCTTGTTTTTTAGGCTCTATAGTAGATTCTTCTTGCTGCATGAACGTGGATGCAACATCTATCAACACTTATAAGCCCATTCAACAAGAAATAGCTACTTCTATTTCAACACTAGGTTTTGGTGGCTCAACCTGACTGTCACCCCATGTGAAGTTTTTCCTTCGAGGTTGTTGGACATCCTTTGGAAGGACACTTCCATTGAACTGGGGCTGTCATTTGGAACATTGAACCTAGCTTCCAACATTTCACACTTATTAGTGAGGTCTTGGACAACTTTTAGTAGATTTGCTAAAGTTCCATTGTATATTGCGTTGGGGGTGCTTAGGGCTAGAAATGGCACGAACATTCATATTGAGCAATTGACAGTCTGTTCCATTGCTACCTATTGTCTCTTTGGTCTCGAAAATTACCATAATGAGATTGGTCAAATTTCACAACTGATTGTCGGTTCCATTGCCTCATAATGAGATTGGTGTAGGCGATGACTGGGTTCATGAAGGTGGAGCTCGAAATTTGTCAATGAAGGTCACTGAAGGAAGTCATATGGTGCATCTCTGTTTTCTCTCTCTCTCTCTCTCTCTCTCTCTCTCTCTCTCTCTCTCTCTCTCTCGTGTTGTATTCAACCACTAGAGCCTAATAGTGTTTGGCAGATCAGGTTCACAGTGGTGGCGAGTGGAAATGACGACGGTGAGTGGAAATGACTGGGTTCACGGTGATCAAGCTTGAAATTTGTCGACGAAACTCGTCAGAAGAAGGTATATTGTGCATCTCATATTTGCCCAATAGTCACCGAAAAATCATGTTTACGGTGATGACTAGGTTCACAGTGGTGGAGCTCGAAATTTGTCGATGAAGGTCGCTGAAGGAAGGCGTATCGTGCATCTCCTATTTAAAGAGAATCACCATCGTTGTTCCAGTTGTGAGTAGGGCCAGCACGAACACTACTAGACCGTAGATGTAAAACAAAGGGACGGTGCAAATGAAGAGAATCACCATCGTTGTTCCTGGTTGACTTGGTCCTTGACTTGAGTCTCAATCAACTGTTTTTTTCAGCATTTCCTCCATAGTGGTCAAGATTTTAATGTTTTTTTACAGTGGGGGTGGGGGTGGACTATTCATCTTCGACGAGTACGATCAGGGGAGTCGACTCGAAGAGTTTGGGGACAAGTTGAGGAGTCATGAAAGTGAGGACTAGTTTTGTATCGGCCAAAAGAGAGTGTCGTGGAGCTACACATGCTAACAGTGTTTACACAGTCAACTACATGTCGTTTATGTCTTGTTCTTCATTTAAGTTCTTTCTCTTCAATATTTGTAACTAATGCTTTAAGAGATGGCGACAACAACATAATTTGGTGGTGTGAGAAGCATAGAGACTCTGTGTTTGTGTTTGTTAGACTTGGAGTGAGTGTTTGGGGTTTGAGGACAAGAGTGGTTCATTTAATTTGTTAGAAAAATCATTTTTTGTATTTAGTTTTTAGATTCTTTTTGTTTTTTTTGTTTTTGGATTAAGAGAGAACTAATGAGAGAGAAAATAAAGAAAAGGGATTTGGTAAAAATAGAAGAATATTTTTAATGTGATGTGTCCTTTTTTTATAATTTATGTGTTGATGTGGCATTTTAAATATTATTTAAATAATTATTTATTACAATTAAATGACATGTAGACAATTTCCGTCACTAAGGTAACGGTAAGGACCAAAATGGAATTGAGTCGAAAGCTTAGGGACCTAAATAAAACATATAAGGACTATGAAAACATCCCCATAACATAAGGACCAAAAGTTTGTTTATGCCACCATTTAAAACAAAGTAAGCATTCACCATATTGACAGAAGAATTATCACAATATATACATTACACAAAGGAAATGATTAATAATACAAGATGAACCTGTGGGTCACACTGGCCGTGAGAAAAACAGGGGATGCTATGTGAAAAACACATTGGCATCCATCAACAGCAGAATCAAAAGATCCTTCTTCCAGTAATTGTGCTTTGAATAATTGAAGTCTTTCTTTAGCTCCATCAAGTGCAAGTAAATGCTCTGTTCTCATCGGATCACCTGTGGAATATATCTGCCGAAATTCCAATTGGAAGGCTAAATTATTAGTAGCAAGCATTGCATGAAAAATAATGGTGAGAAAAAAATGGGAAATTAAAAGCACATGTGGTTGCTATAGGGAATTTCAAAACACTACCATAAATAGTCTTTCCTTCCACATCAAGAAATAGATTTTTCTACCACACCAAGAAAACCAAAATATAGCTAAATTAAATTTTCCCTTTTTTAACAAAAAAAAAAAAAACTCAATTAGTTCCCTTGTTTTAACCTTTGAATCCATGCACAAAAGTCTAATTGGCCCAAACTAAGTCTGGAGTTAGGGTATGCTTTTGAAAAGGTGTTAGTTTCTAAACCTATAAATCAGGTGATGACTCCTCACTCCATCCTAAGCCCCGAGGTTAACGACGTACTCCTAGGCCCATGTGTTCAGGATGGGCCAACAACAGCAACCTCAGTCCATGTTTCATGACGGCTCAATATTTGTAAATGAGAGGCCCATTTCCGAAAGCAAACGATTCTCTACTAACTGGGGAGGGGGGGAGGGGGCTCAAGATTTGCAGGCCCTCACAATACCGACCAGAAGTAGCCCATGTATTTGAATCCAAAAAACCCAACCAAATACTTATATAGACCCATGGTTTTAAAAACCAAACCGGTCAAATAATTAGAAAAGGGTACTAATAATATTTAGTTAAAAAATATATATAACAAATTTTAAAACATTTTATGTGAGTTTTCACATCTTATATTTATAAAATTAAAATTAAGAATCCTAAGACAATAAAATAGTATAACAATTTTTTATTCAATTACAATATTAATAGTGTTAGCAAAAAAAAAAAAAAACTCAAAACTCAAAACAGGTTGAACCGGTCCGATTCTGGTTTTTACCGGTTGAGATGGACGGTTTTTACTAGTTGAACCGATCTGATTCCAATTTTCAGACATATTCCAGTTTTTAAAGAAAACCGGACTAGATTAAGGCACCGGTTCAACTAGTCAGACCGACCGATCCAATCTGGTTTTTAAAATCATGTATAGACCAAACTAGTGTTTTTAGTTCAATCAAAACGTAGAAGATTGGTTTAGTTTGGATTTGGTTTAGAAGAATCCAAATCCAATTCTCTTAATTCCCACACCCAACCCAGTTGGGCTATAAGGCTTTGGTGGTTCATTTTTTTTTTTTTTTTTTTTTTTAATAAACAAATTATGTTTAGTAACCTAAATAACCTGTTAAATCAACCTATTACATTGTGTTGGAGCCACAAGCTAATCTTATGTAAATTAAGAAATTCCACAAATAATTTTAATCAATCATCAAAAAATATTATCACCAAAATCATCAAGCTAAAATATCAATGACACATATAATAATACAAAGATTTACTTAGAAAACTCTTTCTCTTTGAAGGAAAAAATCATGGGACCAATTCTGAATAAATCCACTATAAAAAATCAATTATAATATTTCTCAAGTTTAGGCACTTTACATAAACTTAGAAAATCTAAAACTATGTTGTATTTTACTATGTTTGGTTTGCTTTAGTGACGTGATTCTATTTTGTAACATAAAGGTGTAAATTAACTAATTTGTTAAATAGAACTAATGGTTCGCTGCACAACTAGCTAACATGTTATAATTCTTTTTTCCAACGAAACAAAATGACATGCTTGGATAATTGGTTTATATGGATCCTTCCTGGGTGAGACCACATATAAAAATGACATTGTCATAAATTTACAAGGTAATATTTGCATTTATTCATCAAAAGAGACTATCTTTGGAAGCAAGAATTGATTTTTCTTGATATCTAACATAATACATGAAAAGATCTTGAGGAAGCAATGGCACAGAAAATTAAATACAATGGAATTATACAGTAATTAAGTTAAAGCAAAGAATAATCAAACCCAGAATTCAGAACTGGTCAAAACATTGTCTGATAACCTTTGAAAAGAGAAAAAGGACAAGTTTAATACAATTTGGAGAGAGAGAGAGAGAGAGAGCGAGTGCACTAACTTGTGTCACGAACTGTAGCTTTTACAGTATACCCACGTTGGAGCAGGAGCTTCACCAGGCATGATGCTACGTAACCCGAAGCTCCAGTCACGCACACCACCTTCTCCTCTCCGCTCATCTTTGTCTTAGCTTTGTGTGAGGTGAGGTGGTGCTTTTCTGGTGAGGAGTGATCAAATCTATGATCAGTGATAGCAGGATCCAATGTTTTTCGAGTAAGGATAAGTGATGAGTGTTGTCTGGCATTGGCTGAGCTGCCCATCTGAAGATTTTCAATTTTATTGAATATGTCACGAAGAGGCCTCAAGAACATCCATGAGGATAAGCTAACTACAGAAAAGTCTAAGCTGATATTGAAGAAGGTGACAATTGTTAAAATATTTCTTTAGGAGATACGGTTGACTATTAGACTTGATTGCCAAAAATATATCTTCTAGAATATGTCTTTATCTAATATCCGTGAGGATAAGCTGAAAGTCACTTAGATGGTTAAACTTCGCCAAATAGGCAAATTGTGTTTGGAAGTGATTTCACAGATTTTTATGCTAAAATCTCCAATTTCAAAATGTATTCTAAGAATGCATTTTGCAAATTCTCATTTCTAGAAGAAGTCATCCAAAATTGGCTGAAATTTTTAATTTTTGCAAAAAATATATAAGATTACTCGAACAACTTTTTTTCCCTGCTTAGTTCCCTATTGGCTTGAAAAAGTATTCTCATTTTCTCATTTTGTAAGGTTTTGGAATGATCACTTGGTTTTGCCACACAGGATTACAACCTATGTAAATAGGTTGTTATCAATATGAGTTTGATATAGGAATTCGGTTACTCCTTATATTGAATCCCTCTTGTACACGGCATGGTTATATATTGACTTGTTCAATATGTATTAGAACTCCAGTAATTTAGGAGTCCACTGATGCTATTGGAATTCTATAAAGTAAAGGACTTTTAGTACAAGTATTTGTTTGATATGTGGGCGGCAAACTGATTTGGCTTGCAGCCTTTGTTATTTGAAGAAGAAGTGTGCGGCGATTTAGGTGCTCTCTCCCTTTGTGTATCGCAACTCTTTGTGAGAGGTTTCTCTCTTGGTGGTGCTGCATATTTGTTTGTGAGAGGTTTCTCTCTTGATGGTGCTGCATATTTGATTGGGTACTGCTACTAGTCCAGTGTGACTTTGGTTTGAGTAGCAAGTACATCAAATATTTGTTTGGCGGTTCTTTTGTTTTGGTTTCAACAGTGAGCTTTGTAGAAGCACTGTGGCTTCTTTGGATTTGTGGTGTAGCTCCTTTGCTGCTTTGGTGTGTGATGCGGGTTCTTTGGTACCGTAGTGACAATTTGACTAGAGGAAATTCACCAATTTCTCTAGTATTTGATTTGGGTATTTGGTATTTGTTTAGAATCGCTCACTTGAATAGGAAATAAGAATTCTCTATTATTTGTTGTTTCTGAGAGAGAGAATTTGGGTTTATTGGGGTTTTGGGATATGTGAGAGTGTCTCTACACCATATTTGTAATCTTCATCTTTGTTAGTGAAATTCTCTGTCGTCGCCTGTGGATGAAGGTCAAAAGCCGAATCACGTAAATCTTAGGTGTTGATGTGATTGTTTATTTTTCTTTACAGTTTCCTTCGTTCCATATTTGTTTTGAATATCGTTCTCAAGCCATAATTATTTTGTACAATCAATCTTGGTGTGGGTGTGGGAGTGCTATCCGGAGGTGCTTTTGCACAACATAAGATACCTAGTATTTTACTATTTTTTGCATTTATCATTATTTTTAAAGTTTAAGCTTCAAATTTAGGTTGGTCAGTGCTTATTGAATATGATATGAAGGTGGGTTCCATGACTAATCCTTTGAATTTATCAAAAAAACTGAAATAAAGAACCTGAATTAGAATTATCAACAAAACTTGCTTAATTTAATTAGAATTTATTTAAAGAAGATTAGGCTTAATTTAATCATGTTTAATGTTGGGTTGTTTTATCAAAAAAGATATGGTGATTTCTAATAAATTTAAACTAACATATTTTACCATTATTTGTAGCTCTAAAAACCAAATTAGAAAAATAACATATTCCCTATTTGTTTAATTTTTTTTAATAAATATGAATAATTATTAATAGATATTTATTATGATTGCATTTATATATAGAACTATTCATTCTACCATTAACTGAATTTATCAATGACTAATCCTGTGATGAGTTTATCCATGAGTAGTCCTTTTTTTTTTTTTTTTTTTTTTATTTTGTAATATTCATTTGTACAAGGAAAAAAAAAAAAACATACTGGTTGTTGTCCTATATTATTTCCCAATTTTAAGTTTCCCAAATTCCTACATCCAGACTCAATGGGCTATATATGTTCTCTGGATTTGTCCATTTGCCCAATCTGTGTGGAGACTGCATTCTGGTTGTGCCAGACAGAATCTTGGATACACTATAAACTTCATTGATGTCGGGGAACTGGTATTGAGGAGATGACTAGCCTGTAGGTGGAGATTTTCTTTACTGCTGCTTGAATGATTTGGAGCTAGAAAGCACGGATGCCTTAAAATTGCTGTTGTACCGGTGTCCGACATATATTAGACACGGATACTTTGGGAATACTGCTACCTACATGTCCCAAGAAAGAAATCAAGATACTTGTAGGATACGACCTGAAAATAATCTGGATTCATCACAAATTTTTATAATATTTTAGTTTTAATGTTGAACACTTATATTTTATTTACTTTTTTGGATCATGATTTGTACTCTGAAGAACGTTTAATGACAAAGAATGTTCTTTATTATGTATAATTTCTCTTAAATTCATTTATACTTAACAATATATGAAAAATCTATACTATATATATGATATATAAAAAATTCATTTCATAATTAATTTGTTGCATCTCCATCGTGTCGTATCTTAATTTTTCGAGAATTATTGTGTCATTATGTCATGTGTCATATCATACCCATGTCCGAAAATGTTCCACATGCTTCTTAGATTTGGGGGTAATTCTATAATACTTATGTGGGTAGTGTACCTCTAATAAATAAAATCTCATATTAATGGTATCAATATTACACATTATGATACTTACCTCACATATGATGGTACCTACCATTTTTATTTATTATTTAAATTAATATATATAAAAAATAAGATAATACCAAGATCATATATGATGGTACTTATATCACATTTGATGGTACCAATTTAGTGGATACCATACCTGTGATATCTTGACCCAAATATATGATTAATTATGAGATTATATAATTTGATGATGTGCAAAATCAGCACGGTCGTCCGACGTATAACCTCTCGGATGGAAGACCTGAAAGAACAAAAAGGAGAAAACAACAGGGAAACACCGGTGGGGTGCCAGCCAAAGTTCCTCCGATGCTTTTGTCAGTGATTTGCAGAGAATAATCAACAGGTAGGTAAGAGTGTTTTGGCTAGTATTCTGTGTACCTTGTGTCTTTCTGTTCTGAGGTTTATATAGATGCCCTCAGTAAGTAGCCATTGTGCTCTCCTTTATTTCAGTCTTTATTGGACTTGAATGAGGGGCTTTAATGATGGCTGTTACAATATCTTGAGATATTGTTTTTAATGGGTCGTTTGGTAACGGTTTTCTTCATTAACTCGGATATAAAATCCTTTTAGTAACGGAACACGTGGGTGGTTTTGGCTTTGCTTGTCTAGATGACTGTTCAGGTCGTCCTTCCATATGCTTGGTTTGGGCGATGGAAGAGGATAGGCTCGTCCATCACATAAACGAATATTTTTGACCTATCAACCTCTATTAATGGATCGTGCGAACAGCTCAAATACACTTAGCAAGGACGAAGTTAGATATCGTCGTTCTCTATTCTTTGTTTGGGCGATGGAAGAGCGTAGTGTCTTCCAAGCATTGTCATTCTCTATTCTTTGTTTGGGTGGACGAATGTTCTGGACATATCAGATGCCCCCTATTCCAACGTGGTTATGTTTGGACGACGATTGGAATATTGAGAGGTTTCGGAAAATGTGTTAATGAATCTTGAGATTCGCATTTATTGTTGATCCGACGGCTCGGTTTGCTTTTTGACACGTGTTATCCATTCATTAGGCACATATCACGAAGCGGCATTTCGTTTAGTTTGCCAGGGGTGCGGATTTGAAGAAGGCGTTGGAAGAGAGCAAACAAGATGTTGACCAAATGAAGGTCTTGACTGATCAGATGGAGGCAGTCAAGATTGCGGCGGTGGAAGAGTTTAAGCTTCGGATGCGTATGACGATAACAACATGAAATACTTCCTTGCTGGTTTTGAATTGTTGAGAAAGCAATCGAAAGGAAAGTATTCTGACTTTGATTTTTATGTCTTCCGACCAAATGAAGACGACGATTCTATGATGCCGATAAAAGAAGGGGGTGATGCAGCGGCGTCGGTGGATCCTCAGTTGGATGACGATACCACCACTCGAACTATTTCTCAAAACAATATATATATATATATATATATTTCTTATGGGGCCCATTCAAGATAATACACATGCTTCTTATGCAAGTGCTTTTTATCATCAGTTGATGATGATACACATGCTTCTTATGCATGTATTTTGTATATACTTGCTTTTTGTACAAGTATTTTTCATTGTCAGTCGATGGTGATACACATGCGTCTTATGCATGTATTGTATACACTTGCTTTTTGTACAAGTATTTTTCATCGTCAGTCGATGGTGATACACATGCTTCTTATGCATATGCTTTATGGACACTTGCTTCTTCTTGTACAAGTATTTATTATCGTCCGTACATGTGCTTCTAATGCATATGCTTTGTGGACACTTGCTTTTTTTTTTTTTGTACGAGTATTTTTTATCGTCCGTACACGTGCTTTTAGTACACGTGCTTCGTGGTACACTTACTTATTTTCGTACAAGTGTTTTTGATCGTCCATACACGTGCTTTTAGTACACGTGCTTTTTGGACACTTGCTTTTTGATACAAGTGCTTTTGATCGTCCATACACATGCTTTCAGCACACGTGCTCTTTGGACACTACACTTGCTTTTTGGTGCAAGTGCTTATTGTCGTTCATACACATTGTCATTAGCCCATTTTTACCCCCGGGATTTTCTCGGGTGTCGGCGCGCAAAACGGGACAGCCCGGACCAGGCCGGACCAACCTAACAGGGACCCGTCGTTTCAAAATGACCCCAGGATGCTACCCCGAGCACCTCTTCCCAAAGTTTGAGGAGGTTTGACCAAATTCGACCAGAGTTGACCAAGTTTGACCAGGGTTGACCAAGTTTGACCGAGGGTTGACCAAGCCATTTCTGACCTGACTTGAGTCCAATATACCTAGAAATCCCTCAAAACGTGGTCCGGGATACATTTCCCGGACTTCGGTGAGCTTTGACCAAGTTTGACCAAGGTTGACCAAGTTTGACCGAAGGTTTGACATGGACCAGACCAAAAACTGGATCGAACTGACCACCCCTTGACCAATGCGTAGAGAATATCAAGAGCTTCGATTCCGTACTTTACGGGTCGAAAACGGACGAGAAACGAGGGAGTTATGAGCAAAACTGTGAAAAAACGGTCCAACACTTAGCCAAATTTTGCTAAGTGTTGTTGACAAAACAGCCTACTTTGGGAGGCAACGTTTGCGTGGAAAGATTCTCTCCAACCCGCAACGACTTGGTCCGCGAGCCAAGAACCCTTAAGCAAGAGGGTTACTTCAGCTACAACGTGCAACTTCCGGATCGTCAAGAGCTCCTCCGGTCAAGCCGGAATCTCAATCAGAAGATGACCCCTTGGCATAAGGAACATTCCAACGGCCTCTGTTCGCAAGATCATATCTTGCGAACCCAAGCTCGCCTCTGTGCAAGGCCTGTACCTTTGGAAAATAGGTAGCATAAGCTTTCCGACGATACCAAGATCGTCGAAATCCGACATCGGGAGCTACGTCTACCACGCGCGTGAAAACAGACCGACGAAATAAGGCCGTTGCTGAAAATTCCGGAATTTTCCCACCGACGTTGCCACGCTTGCGCGCAGAGTCTTCCTGACTCGCAACAAGTTGATCTGCAAGCCCGGGCACGTTGGAAAGAAGACACATCCATGCACGACGTGGAACTCTCGGATCGCCAAGAATTTACCGGGTCTAGCCGGAATCCCGATCGGAAAACTGTCCTCCAAACGGACCAAAAACACTCCGGTGGTCTCTGTTCGCGGGGCCATATCTCACAATCCCAAGCTCGGATTCCCGCAAATCCAGAACCTTGCAAAAGTAGGCAGCGCAAGCTTTCCGACGGTACCAAGAACGTCAAAATCCGACATCGGGAGCTAGGTCAAATATGCGCGCGAACTGGGACAAGATTTGAGAAAAAACGCGCTGGGAGTAAAACGCATTTTTTCTCCCGGACAGCCGCCTTCGCGCGCAGAGTCTTTCCTGCTCGCAACAAGTTGATCCGCGAGCCCGGGTGCGTTGGAAAGATAATGACTCCAGCTACGACATGGAACTCTCGGTTCGCCAAAAGCATCCCCCGTCTGACCGGAATCTTCACCGGAAAAGTGCACAAAAACAGCTCCGACACCCCGACTTCCGGGAGCCATAACTCTCTCGTCCGAACTCCGATTCATGCAAACTTTATACCGTTGGAAAGAGGACGTCGAGAGCTTTCTGGAGATATGCTGCATGACCCATTTTGAGTTCTGTAAGACCTCCAAAACTTCCCTCGAAAATCGGGTAAAAAAAGGTATGCGCACGAAAATCGAGGAGGATCAGGTGAGCTGCTGGTGTGGATGGATAAGAATGCCACGTGGCAGGCGCACGCGAGGCGCGCCATCATCACGCGCCGCGCGCCATGATGGTGCGCCCGGCGTGCACGCCCTTCTATAAATAAGACCCCTCCCCCCCTCATTTGTACACGATTTTGCTCGGGCACTAGGCCTTCTAGAGCGTAGAATAGGCAGAAAATAGGGGTTTAGGGGGTTTTAGGAAGGGGTTTTGGGTAGTTTTTAGAGGGAGAGACTCCTCTCTAGGTACTCTCTCTCTCTAAGCTCTTTCTCTCTCCTCCTCTCTCTCTTTTTTTCCTTTTCTTAGTGGAGGTGACTAGTGATGATCCCTAAAATGGGAAGGGATTCACAAGGATCCACTTGTATTTGTGCTATTTAGTTCATTTATGTTCTATTTTATGCTTTTTAGTTCATGTATGTTCTATTTATGCTCTCCTAGTTCATTTATTGTGCTATTATTGTTTTATCTACCTGCTTCTTGGGTTATTTGTTGTTTATATTTGTAGATCTGAGTAGATTTATCGCTTTATTTACATTTCCTATGCACTTGTGAATATTATATTGTGATTATCCCTTTCCCCGTATTTTAGTACGGCAAATATTGAGTAGCTTTGGCGGAGTGCGTAAGACCTCTAACGAGGCCGTAACAACCATGTTAGTCTACGAGGTATTTGACCCGAAAAATACATCCCCATGTGTAAATATTGTCATTTATCGCTTTATTTACATTTCCTATGTACTTGTGCATATTATATTGTGATTATCCCTTTCCCCGTATTTTAGTACGGCAAATATTGAGTAGCTTTGGCGGAGTGCGTAAGACCTCTAACGAGGCCGTAACAACCATGTTAGTCTACGAGGTATTTGACCCGAAAAATACATCCCCATGTGTAAATATTGTCATTTATCGCTTTATTTACATTTACTACGTTGTGAATATTATATTGTGAATATCCCCCATTTTTCCCCTTTGTGATTTGGGCGTGATAATCCCGATTGGTCGTGGTGGACTATGTAAGACCTCAAAGAGGCTTTAACCACCATGTAATTCCATAGGCATTGGACCCATTAAAAATCCCCATGTGTAAATATTGTCATTTATCGCTTTATTTATATTTACTACGTTGTGAATATTATATTGTGAATATCCCCCATTTTTCCCCTTTGTGATTTGGGCGTGATAATCCCGATTGGTCGTGGTGGACTATGTAAGACCTCAAAGAGGCTTTAACCACCACGTAATCCCATAGGCATTGGACCCATTAAAAACCCTCCGTTTTAAAGTCATTTATCGCTTTATTTACATTTATTACGTACTTGTGAATATTGTCATTTTCTCCCTTTTTTTTCTTTGTGATTTGGGCGTGATAATCCCGATTGGTCGTAGTGGGCTATTTAAGACCTCAATGAGGCTTTAACCACCATGTAATCCCATAGGAGTTGGACCCACGAAAATCCGTTATTCCAAACCCCGTTATTTTCGTCGTTGTCCATTTTTCCATTTTGATTTGGGCATGAAAATACCGAACGGTATTGGTGGTTTTAGGTAAGTCTTTCAATAGCACTAAACCCCATGTAAATCCATGAGGCGTTGGACCCGTAAATTGCAAACATACTTTCAAAAAGATTTTCTCATTTAAGTCCTATTTGGCGTCGGAGGTTTGGATAAGTCTTTCAATAGCACCAACCCCTCGTGTAAGCCCGAAAAGGCATTGAAACCCATATTTTCAAATAGATTTTCATCATATAAGTCCTATTTGGCATCATAGGTTTAGGTAAGTCTTTCAATAGCACTAACCCTTCGTGTAAGCCCGAAAAGGCATTGAAACCCATATTTTCAAATAGATTTTCATCATATAAGTCCTATTTGGCATCAAAGGTTTAGGTAAGTCTTTCAATAGCACTAACCCTTCGTGTAAGCCCGAAAAGGCATTGAAACCCATATTTTCAAATAGATTTTCTCATTTAAGTCCTATTTGGCGTCGGAGGTTTGGATAAGTCTTTCAATAGCACCAACCCTTCGTGTAAGCCCGAAAAGGCATTGAAACCCATATTTTCAAATAGATTTTCTCATTTAAGTCCTATTTGGCATCAAAGGTTTAGGTAAGTCTTTCAATAGCACTAACCCTTCGTGTAAGCCCGAAAAGGCATTGAAACCCATATTTTCAAATAGATTTTCTCATTTAAGTCCTATTTGGCATCGAAGGTTTGGATAAGTCTTTCAATAGCGCCAACCCTTCGTGTAAGCCCGAAAAGGCCTTGAAACCCTCTTTTTGGATTGCCTTGTTTTATTCATGTAAATCCTATGGTGGGGTCGAGATTTGAGTAAGTCTTTCAATAGCATCGAATCCCGAATCCCCATGAGGTCTTGACCCTTTCCTTAAAAATTCTCATAAATTACATTCCGATTGAGTGTCATATTTATGTCATTTCATATTTATGATTGATGTGTTACTAACATGTCATGATCATCCCATTTTCTGTCATACTTGTGATTTATGTGCTGCGAACATGCCATGATTACTTGTTTGAATATTTTAGTTGCTTTCATACTCATTCTTGTAATTTATGTGCTGCAAACATGCCGTGATTACTTGCCTTGAGTGTTTATTCGCTTTGATATAAAAATGTGATTAAAATACACTTTGCCATGAAAACTTTAAAAAGAGTAAACATGGTAATGTGGGCGTTAGAAACGAAGTTGGTGCAATCCAAGGGCTACGGCTCGCCCTGGCTTTTGGACACCATGGTATGAGTCCTTTACACGGGGGCGTGGCTGGTACGTGCTTTCGTGTAAGGGATTCTACACGTTCTAACTCCCATAGGATCATGGTCTAAAATTCCCCAAAGTGTGAATTAATCATCCAAAACCCCGCCATTTGACGGACCGCTTTACTCTTGGAAATCAAGGGTAAAGAGATCCCGAATATGGCACCAAAAACATTAATTGTTTGTCCCGGCACTAGGTGTTAGGATTTCAAGTATATCCTACCACCGAAATGCCCGGAAATTTAAAAGATACAAAGATAAAGGGATGGTGAAATAAAGAGTCTAATCAAAACCAAATGAGGTCAAAATGCATTTGCCATTCTTGGTATATTGCTCGACCGAATTTGGGACATTTGTTCATAATTAAAACCAACAAACCTAGGCTTAGCAAATAAAGAAAACATTAGAAAGGAGGTAACCGTTTCTTAACGGATGTCGTGGGGTGCCTAACACCTTCTCCACGCATAAGCAAACCCCCGAACCTATCTCTGGTTCAAGACCATTTTTGTTGTAAATGTCTAAATTAGATAAAATCTATTAGACGTAGGTGCCCAATCACACCTTAAAATTTCCCATGGTTGGTGGCGACTCCAAATTTGTGCTCACACGCACACACGTACACAAGTTCCCACACACACACACAACTCATATCTCGAAATGGAAAAGAGATAGAGAACATACACAACACTCGCCAAATGGGGGTCGGTATCTAGGAAAAATAAAAATCTAAATAAAATAAAAAAGAAAAAGATTTATAAGATTTTTCCGCCGGTGTCGACACACATGCTTTTAGTACACGTGCTTTTTGGACACTACACTTGCTTTTTGGTACAATTGCTTATTGTCGTCCATACACATGCTTTTAGTACACGTGCTTTTTGGACACTACACTTGCTTTTTGGTACAAGTGCTTATTGTCGTCCATACACATGCTTTTAGTACACGTGCTTTTTGGACACTTACACTTGCTTTTTGGTACAAGTGCTTATTGTCGTCCATACACATGCTTTTAGTACACGTGCTTTTTGGACACTACACTTGCTTTTTGGTACAAGTGCTTATTGTCGTCCATACACATGCTTTTAGTATAGGTGCTTTTTGGACACTACACTTGCTTTTTGGTACAAGTGCTTATTGTCGTCCATACACATGCTTTTAGTACACGTGCTTTTTGGACACTACACTTGCTTTTTGGTACAAGTGCTTATTGTCGTCCATACACATGCTTTTAGTACACGTGCTTTTTGGACACTACACTTGCTTTTTGGTACAAGTGCTTATTGTCGTCCATACACATGCTTTTAGTACACGTGCTTTTTGGACACTACACTTGCTTTTTGGTACAAGTGCTTATTGTCGTCCATACACATGCTTTTAGTACACGTGCTTTTTGGACACTACACTTGCTTTTTGGTACAAGTGCTTATTGTCGTCCATACACATGCTTTTAGTACACGTGCTTTTTGGACACTACACTTGCTTTTTGGTACAAGTGCTTATTGTCGTCCATACACATGCTTTTAGTACACGTGCTTTTTGGACACTACACTTGCTTTTTGGTACAAGTGCTTATTGTCGTCCATACACGTGCTTTTAGTACATGTGCTTTGTGGACACTGATATATTAGGAGGACAGGGAATGGAGTAGTTGTGTTTGAATGCCTTTATATTTCGTCAATTTATTTGAATAAAAAGGAGACTACAAGGGAAACTTTGAGTAATTTGTAAAAAGAATTAGATACGAGTGATGCCTTACTGGTAATACTTTTTTAGGTGTTAGGCATTCCAAGGATGGGGAAGTGTAGTGTCGTCTAGCTTCTCGAGATGGTAGGTACCTCCTTTGTAGAATTTGACGACTGTGTACGGTCCTTCCTATGTGGGCCCTAACTTTCCCTGGGTTGGATCTTTAATGGAAATGGTCACATCTGAGCACGTGGTCATCTTGTATCTGCAACAGAACCTAGTCAATGGACATATTTGGGGGTGAAAAGCTTCTGGGTCGTCCAACTTGCCCATTGGAAGATCCTACATTCTTCCGGTCAACTTCTGAGAAGTCTAGTTTTGACACTATGTTTTTAGGAGATTCAAAACGTCGTTCTTCTGGCTCCTTCCTTTTTTTACTAGGAAGCTTATCCCGGGCTTTAAAAGCGTCTTCCGCATTTATGAATTTATGTGCTTCATACATTAACTCCGACATGGACCTTGGGGGGTCCTTACAAAGCTGGAAGAGAAAGTCACCCTTTTGGAGCCCGGCATTGAACGCAGTAAGGGCTATGAACTCGTTAGGTTCATCAATCTGGACCGCCTCCTTATTAAAGCGTTGCACATAAGACCTCAATGACTCTCCTTCCCTTTATTGTATATTGAGGAGATAATTCGCTGGACGAGCTGATCTTCGTCCTCCTATGAAGTTGTCGATGAAGGCTCGGCTTAATTGAGCAAAAGTATCAATGGACACGGTCTCCAATTGATTGAACCATACTCTCCCCGACCCTTTGAGGTTTGTAGGGAAGGCATGACACATAATCTCATCCGACACTCCTTGTAACCGCATGACCGTTCTGAAGGAATCCAGGTAATCGAGTGGGTCTTTGAGTCCATCAAAGTTTTCCAACTGAGGGATTTTGAACTTTGTTGGAAGAGGATAGTCGTCCACCCTTTTGGTGAATGGCGATTCGGAGCGATGGACGAGCATGTCGAGGTTTCGAGCAGCCTTGGCCTTGACCTGAATTTTCATCTCTTTCATCTCTTTTAATTCTTCTTCTAGCCTCGCTGCCTTGACATCTGCAGCGGAATTCGTGGGCTCAATTACTTTACTAGGCCGAGGCTGTTGGTTCTGATTGGCGAAGCTTCCTTTATCATTTTGATCTTGATTCTGGTTTCCCCATTCCTCGTTGCGAGGGCCTTCTCCACCATTTTGGCCAGGAATGGGAATCTGAATTTCTCCCCTCGACTGGAGGAGGGCTATGAGCTCCTGGTTTTGTTTGGTCAACTCTTGCATTTCTCTACGATTAGCGGCACTTTGTCATGCCAACTCTTGGATGTTGGCGGTGAGAGCCTGCATTTGCCTGTCTAAGGCATTCAGGTGCTAATCACTGGTGTCTCTTGCTTCCATGCGGAGAGAGGCTATCCGAACCGACCGTTCTTAGTTTTTTTGGGAGAGAAACGAAATGGCTGTCAACAAATCATTCCCCACAGATGGCGCCAATTGATGATGTGCAAAATCAGTATGGTCGTCCGATGTATAACCTCTCGGATGGAAGACCTGAAAGAAAAAAAAGGAGAAAACAACAGGGGAACACCGGTGGGGTGCCAGCCAAAGTTCCTCCGATGCCTTTGTCAGTGATTTGCAGAGAATAATCAACAGGTAGGTAAGAGTGTTTTGGCTAGTATTTTGCGTACCTTATGTCTTTCTGTTCTGAGGTTTATATAGATGCCCCCAGTAAGTAGCCGTTGTGCTCTCCTTTATTTCAGTCTTTATTGGACTTGAATGAGGGGCTTCAAAGATGGCTGTTACAATATCTTGAGATATTGTTTTTAATGGGTCATTTGGTAACGGTTTTCTTCATTAAATTGGATATAAAATCCTTTTAGTAACGAAACACGTGGGTGGTTTTGGCTTTGCTTGTCTGGACGACTGTTCAGGTCATCCTTCCATATGCTTGGTTTGGGTGATGGAAGAGGATAGGCTCGTCCATCATGTAAACGGATATTTTTGACCTATCAACCTCTATTAATGGATCGTGCGAATAGCTCAGATACACTTAGCAAGGACGACGTTAAATATCATCGTTCTCTATTCTTTGTTTGGGCGATGGAAGAGCGTAGTGTCTTCCAAGCATTGTCATTCTCTATTCTTTGTTTGGGTGGACGAATGTTCTGGACATATCATAATTAATCTTATTTTATAAGGTGTTTGAGTTTTCTTATTATTACATGGGTGTGTGTAAAATGATATTTTGTAAAACCCATTAATTAAATTATGGGAACTTTGGATGTATATTACATAAATAAGTGTTTACCTATAATTATTTATAATTGGGTTAAAATGGAAACTTAAGAAAATAATGGGGGCAAGATTATAATTTTACTAAATAGTGATGAGTCACTATTCTCTCCTCCCAAATGAATCCCACGTAGTCTCCCTTTTTCCATATGAATCACACGTTAATCCCTCTCAATATATCTTAATTCCTCCATGGAATCATTCTCCTCACAACAAGAACAAGATTGAGAATCCATTGAGGTAAGGATTTATGAAATTAAGTTAGGGATTTTGATATGGGAGTTTAATCTTTAAGTTTTGTTAATGGAAGTTGTTATGGGAGAGATGTGGGTGTGTATTTTTGGTACTATGGTTTGATTCCTTGGTATTTTTGTATGATTGAAACTATATAGTTTGTGTTTATATATATTTTGAAGTTTGATTTCTAATTTGGATGTCTTGATATTTGAATCAATCAATTAATAAGGGCATGAATTTGTTGTACTCCAGGTATTTGATGAATTGTTTCAATGAGTATGTGATGCTGAATTTATTTGGGTTTTAATCCTTGAGTTTTTTTAATGGAAGTTGCTGGGTTTTCATGTTTCTTTTGTGGGTTTTGCTTTTTGGTTGGTGTTTTCTTTAGTTCATTGATTACATGTGTGGTATTTGATGAATTGTTTCAATGAGTATGTGATGCTGAATTTATTTGGGTTTTAATCCTTGAGTTTTTTTAATGGAAGTTGCCGGGTTTTCATGTTTCTTTTGTGGGTTTTGCTTTTTGGTTGGTGTTTTCTTTAGTTCATTGATTACATGTGTGATTTGAGCATGAATCTATGCTTGTTTGTGCTTTTAGAAGTGGGTTTGAGTGAAATATGTGAATCTGTTTGGGTTTATTTAATTTTGAAATTTTCTGTGATAGTTATGGGGAAATTGATTGTTGAAGATTGATTTATTATATGTCTAGTATAAGTGTTTAAAATCTCACTTGAAAATATGGTTATTTGAATACCTTTTGAGAATTTATAAGAAAATCCTACAAATCTGTCAAATGGACAGTGTCTGTGTTTGTAGTGATTAAATATTCATAGTAATTTATATATGTGGAATCTGGATACAAAAGATGGATATAATGAAAGCTAACACACAGGCTTGAGTTTAGAATCAAGAATTACAGCATTTGGGTTGATATTGAAAGAGTTATTAATTTTCTTATGAGACCCTAAATCTGTCAGGACAGATTTGTGTTTATCATATGACGAGAATTTTAATAAATTCTAGAGATGTTATCTTGATCTGAATTTTCTGTGGTAGCTTGTACATATATATGAGATCATCCCTGTTAAATTTCAAGTTACTTTGATAACTTTAAGTGGTCCAAATGAATTTTATAGAATGACTGATCTGCAGAAAATCTGCTTAATAATAAGCTAAAAATACTGGAACTTTGGGGAATTAATTCTTGAATTTGATTCATTGATTTGAGTTGTAATTCGGTTTGAATATTTTTTGGCATGTATACTACTTGGATGAATTTTATCATGTCTTGGTCATCACTTGATATGGGACATAGTATAAGCAGTCTAACCCAATCCTATACAATCCACAATTTGGTGTAATGGCCAAAGGGAAGCCTTAATCACATCTATGTTTATATCCTAAAAGTACTAGTCAAGTAATAATTTGGGTAACTTGTAATCACTTATAGATCCAATCACCTAGTAAATATTTAATGTGGGACTTAGCGCACGTGTGCACAAAACATACTCATACGAATCAAATTAATACAATTTGGGGTATCACAATCTCCTCAATTAAATTCCTGATAACTTCATTAGGTCCCACGTTATGTTGCAGTGCCTTTGAGCCATATGGCGTTACCAAGTTGGCTTTGATATCAATTGTAATGACTCGAGGACCACATCTGCACTTATAACTCAAAATGACTAGTTAAGTTATAGTTGTGGCTCACTGTAATCACTTATATACCCGAGATTAATGTATTTAGTATACACCTGATGTGGGACGCATCAAACTTGTGCACAATACATACTCATACACACAATTTAGGGCATCACATCTAGGATGTCATAATCTTTCCCACTAAAATTCATGATGTCATCATTAGGGATGACTTTGCACTGCAGTGTCCTTGAGCCACATGGCATTACTAGGTTGGCTGAGATATCATATGTTATGAATCGAGAAAAGTGCTAACCACATTTTATCTAAAAAATACTAGTCAAGTTACAATTTGAGATTCTCGTAATCACTTATATAGCTAAGATCTACCTAGAAAACACCAATGTGGTACTCGATATTTTCCTGCACAACACACACTTATACAATGCGATCAATCCACACAATTAATTATATCACAATTTTCCCTTCTTAAATTTCTAATGTCCTCGTCAAGAGTCACGTTATGCTACCACACCCCTGAATCACACATTGTTATTGGGTTGCTTTGATGACGTTTATCATGACCCTAGGAAAGTTATAGCCACATCTTCATTATAGCACAAAAGGACTAGTTAATTTATAATTAAGACTACTCATAATCTCTTAAATATTTCAAGATGTATCTAGTAAATTCTCAATGTGTGACTTATCACATTCTAGCAAAACACACACTTATACATTGAAATTAAATCAAATTCAATCAAATTGATAGAATCTGTAGTATGACAATCATATTTGGAATAAGGGCTTGCCCACTATAATCACAATTAAGAGATTTCTCTTTCATTAAGCACAACATACAAGCACTTAGGAGTAAATAGTTAAGGGGCTTAAATTTTCATAACAAATACATCACATTTTTTTTTTTTCTTTTTATGGAATGACTTATTATCTTCGATATGACGCTAGTCATCATGAGAATCATCCAAAAATCCAAAAGCAAAATATTTCACACAGTACCAAATAAAATGAATCAAATATTTTCTTCAAAACAAGAAATAAATCAAGGTTTATCCCCCATGTAGGTTGTAAAAATTATAATATTCTCCAATACAGGAATAAGAAAAAAAAAAAGAAAAAAGAATTAATTCTCTTAAAACCAAATGGGGGAAATCCTTTCTCACAACCAAGTAATTAGTTGTATTTCTCATGCAAGTGTGAATTCTTATTCGTAGAGCAAGAGGTAGACAGACATATATAAATTATTTATCAAATCTAAAATTGAAGTTTGCTCTTGGATTTTGGGTATAATGTTATGTCAATGCTCTTTGATATGCTTATTGAACCATAAACGTAAACATTCTCCCCGATAAATGATGCTCTTGTGTTTTTTGACGCAATTCTCATAGCCTTCCATAGCCTTCTTATACAATGGGTCGTCTTCATAATCTTAGTGGTTACGAAAGCATTTTGGATAAGCCCCTGCAATACATACTAAATAGAGGTAACGTTTTTGTTTTTGGTCTTTTGAACAACCTGTAATGAATGATTCAAGGCAAAGATAAAATGGTCCCTGAACATCATCAAGTTTGGAAGGAAGAGGAAGTGGGCTTCGAAGTGAAGAGGAATGGAAAGAGTAAAGAGTTTGTTCATTAGCGTGCACATCAACGAGAATAAAGATGACCAAATCCGTCATCATCATTATAAGTTTGATCATAAATCTCCTAGCCATAAATTTCTCCCAATTTAGCAAATTTCTTATTTTGAAGTTATTATTTAGAACAAAAGTAGAATTTAGACCATTATGCCTTATATACATTTGAATGATTAGACATGTTTAAGAACAAAGATAATTTAATCTATAAATTTATTTATTATTAATATAGATTTCGTCAAATAATTGATTTTCTTAAGAAAAAGGTGATTTTTGGAAGCATTTGCATCTTTTATTTAGGTGTCTTCTAGTGTAATTATTGTCTTTTGGCTGGGGTCACAAAATTTCACAATAGTTTTAATCTTAACATGTGACTCTTCACAAATGTCAAATAAACTCACAAGAATGCAGCTTGCTTCAAATGAATATATATGAGGAGGAGTGATCTAATAGTCATGGTATATTAAATCAAAGTACCCATTTTAAAAGGTTTGAAAGAAAATATTAGTTCAAAAATTATGATAAATAATTCAATTTTAGAATATAAGGAGTTCAAATCATCATATTGTTAATTAATTAAAAGAGAACATATATGCTTAGGGTTACATGCGAATATTAGTGTTAGTTTCAACTTGATGCCAACCTTAGCTCATAATAAGCTAATCAACACTTATGACTATAATTCGCTTAATTTAACTTAACAAATCTTTACTAAGCCCTTACTAAACCCCAAACAACATGTTGAAGGCATCCAAGGCTAACCAACCTCATAACTATAACACCAAATACAACATACTTCAAGCAATCACACATTGTTTCTAAGGCACTAATGCAGAAACCGTAGTTACATGGCTCACAATTCTCTTTATAACATCAAATAGTGAAATCAATGCCTAATAAAATTCACCTATACAATAAACATGCAATTGGCCCTGCACATAAAATATCAACTCAAATAAATCATCCAATTGCAAGAATAAATTCGTCAAAGTCTCATTCTTTCAGGTAATAAAGGTTCTGTCCCACTACAGGGCAGTCCATTTGAACAGTGAATTTAACTATCCATTCACTATCCAATTTCCTTGATATTTCATTTAATTGTTCTATTATATGTCTAGTACTTTACTTAAAAATTTCAGCTCTATTTGAGTTTTATACAAAATTATAAAATTCAACCAAGTAAGAAGACTCAAATTTGTCAGCACAGTTTTGAAGGTAACTTTAAATCAGTACCCACAATTCATTATTTACTGAAATGGTATGAGGTTAATTCCATAAATAACATATGCATCCTAGGGTTCCAGAAACATGTTACAATCACTCAAATTCCAAGTATTGGATTTATTATGAAATTTCTAACTGACAAACACAAAATCTGTCAAATTGACAGATTTGCACAGTTTTCTTGTAAAATAACAAATAATTATCAAAACTCAATATTTTTCTATGAAATTTCATATACATAACCTAGACATATGATAGATTACCCTAGAGAAAACCGTTTCCCCATATCTATTTCCAATAAGAACAGAATTTCCATGAAAGTTCACTGTTCACGCAGATCTGACAGAGCAGTAAAATTTCTCAACAATTCACCTCAAATCCAAAACATGCAGCACATACTTGAGCTTAATCTCATCATACACAGTCCATAGAACTCATAAAAATCAACAAGCAAGTCATACAATCCACATCCAAGACATATTTCATCATCAATTGCAAGAAACTAACATGGAATCACCCAACCTCATGTTCAATCTAAAATTCCAGCAACTACCACTTCAATTCCCACATGCATGTCCACAATCTTTCATTTTCCTTAACCCAAAATCATATTTCTACAAACCCATAACCTCAAAGTGCAGAAATCATGAAGATCAACCAACAATTTTAACTATACCCATTTCAAAACTTGGCTAAAATCATAAACTCTTACCTAGCTTATGATTTCTTGAAGGAGGAGGGCTAGACTCTTTCTCTAACTTGAATTGTGGAGGAAGATGAGAGGAAACAACCCTCTAGCTGCTGGACCCGTGGGGTGCAAGAGGGAGAAGAGAGCTTGTTCTCTCTTTTGTTTTGTCTATGCTAGAGAAATGAGAAAAATCAAAGGGTGGGGTGGGGGCCGGCCATTTAAAGGGAAATTGGCTGATTATGGGGTTTTGGTTTAGTGGATTACACATGTCATCTTGCATGTGATGCAATTAAAAGGTGGGGGCACATGGCAAATTTCCATTGGACCACCAATTTAAGTGTAATGACCAAAGTGCCCTACAAGTAAATTTAATTACCTTAATACTAGTTTTGGGATTTGGTTAATTAAATTATATGCCTCACTTATTATATTGTGTCTTAATATTAATATAATTAATTTATAATGCTAGGTGGTGCGGGGCATCACATTCGATGCCTTTGTTAGCTTATGAATTCGAATGGGAAAATATGAAACCAGAGCTAAAAGGAGTTTTTAGAATAAATGTTTACGTACCTCATTAATGTTGTCTCTACCTCTTATTTATACCTGCTTCTGATATGGGATATTTTTAAGATATTTCATTGTTTCTCTTCCCAACACTTTAACTCTGCCAGTATTCAGGGATATTTAGCTGTCTTGTTATCCATTATTTCTCCCCAGAACCCACGTTCTGTCAGCCTTAATGAACAATTTTGATCATTGCCCATCACAGTTTATTATGGATTTAATATATAAGATGTATTCAACACTCCTTTGCCTAGATATTTTATACATTGATAGTTGGTAAAGCAGACATCAATTCGTAACTGTCTGTTTAGAGTTTAAAACAGGATATGCATTTAATGTTCATTTCCTTGAATATTTTACGCATTGAATGCTATCTTTTAAAGCAATCCCGATTCATTTTAGCATTTGGCCGAACAATATGTCAGCTAACTAAACCGAAGAAATACATGGTTCGGCATTGACCGAACATAAATGAATAGTTCGGCTGGGACCGAACTGTAGGGAGGCCAATTCGGAAAACCTTGATTCGACTATTAACTTACCCTTTTCAAATTATTTCCCTTCCAGAAACCTAGGTATTTGTTAATTTTATCATTTAAAAAAAGAAAAAAAAAGAAATTAAGCTTCAAGTTTAGGTTAGTCAGTACTTATTGAATATGAAATCAAAGGTACTAAGGGTATGTTTGATCTAGTTTTCTGTTTTTGTTCTCAAAAAGTGGTATTTACACTGTTTTCAAATTTTGGATTCAAATATAGTTTTCTCCCGTTTTCAATCCAAATTTTTTTGTTTGGTGATTGTTTTTCACTTGTCGTGGATAACGTTTTTATTTATTATTTTATTATTATTATTTTTACTGGTTTAGAATAAACAATCACCGGAACCCACCACCCACCACCACCAGATTGACCAAAATCCAACCACTACCACCGCGACCACCTCGAACCACCCTACAAACCACAGCAAGCCACCCCGACACCCTAACAAAAACCCAGCCCGCAACCCCAGAACCAAAACCAGCAAGCTCACAACCCATCACCGGCAACGGCAAGCTCATCTACCCATCACCGGCAAGACCCACCACAAAATCAACAAAAACCCCACCACCAGCCACCACAAACCAACAAAACCCCACCAAAAATTCAACAAAACCCCACCACCGGCGACCACAAACCAACAAAACTCCACCGCGAGAGAGAGAGAGAGAGAGAGAGAGAGAGAGAGAGAGAGCCACGGCGAGGGAGAGATCGGCTTCAGATCGGTGAAGCCCAGATGTCCACCGCGAAGCCAAGCGACCACCGCGAAGACCACCGAGAGCCACGTTGGGCGAGGGAGAGATCGGCCGTGAGGAGAGAAAATATTTTTTTTATTAAATAGTAAACTTGAGTACAGAATAACAAAAATGAAAACATCAAAAAGATGTTCTCAAAATGTTGGATTTGAGTATCATTTCTACAGTGTTTGGACTTGAATACAAAATCAGAGTTCAGTTGCCAAACAAAAAAATTTGTGGTGGGACCCGCGAAATTTTGGATTTGAATACAGAAAACCGAATTTGAGTATAGAAACCAAACATAGCCTAACATTCTAGATTGTAAAAAGAACAAGAAGCCGTTGCTAATGGACTAAAGAATGCTCACTTAGCTGGCCCAATTGTGCATCCCGCCTCTCTAAGATCCCACCCCTAATGGACGTGATTCAAACCCCCCTTTAAACATTAGATTAGGATTTTTACCTTATTTAATAAAAAAAAAACAACAACAACAACAATAACAACAACACTAATCCTTTAAGTTTATCCATAAATAGTACCTTTTTTTTTTTTTTTTTTTAATATGCATTTGTACAAGGAAAAAAAAAATACTGATTGTCCTAATTTATTTCCCAAAGTTGAAGTTTCCCGAATTTCTATATTCCTTTGCCATTTGGTAAATAGGTCCCTTGCTTCATGTTTCGATGTTGCAACTCTACCCCAGGTGTCCTTAATTTATTCAGTAATTTTGAGCTTAAAAATCTAAAATCAATATTATATTCTCTCTCTCAAACATCACAAGGGAAAACTATTAGTATCCAATATTATTACTAAGGTTTCTTATTCTACATCTGAATCTGGTCAGGAAATATTCATTACATATAGAAAATGAAAAATAAATTCTTTTATTTATAAAGTTGACGGGGTCACCGTCTATTGCACGTTTCGTAGTAATGATAATCAATCGGGCTATAATACCCCAAAAATTTCTTGCAATGTTGGATTGGGGCCGAACACCACTCAAATTCTCGCACCAAATTTCTTCTCTCCCTCGTTATAAATTTGCCACTCCTTAATATTCTAAATAGCCAAATTAGCCTTCTCTTGAAAACACACACTTGTTTATACCAACTGCTTCTTCAACCATATTAATTAATTGCATAAATATGGGGCTTTCCCATTGGAGTTCAGCTCCACCTTCCTCATCTTTTTGCATGCATGCTTTTATCCTTCTCTTGTGGTGTGGCTTCTTAGTCACCTTTGTGCTTGGCGGGAATAATGAGACGGACCGGTTGGCATTGCTTGAGTTCAAAGCTAAGATCACTCATGACCCTTTCGGGGTTATGACATCTTGGAATGGCAGCATCCACTTTTGCCGATGGGGAGGGGTTACTTGTGGCCGTCGACATCAGAGGGTCACCATGTTGGACCTGCGATCTCTGTAACTGGTCAGCTTCATATCACCACATATTGGAAATTTCAGTTTTTTGAGAAATCTAACTCTCCTAAACAACAGCTTTCATTATGAAATCCCTCCTGAAATTGGCAGTTTACGCAGATTGCAATCCTTACAATTGCAAAATAACACACTTAACGGCAAAATTCCAAGCAATTTATCCGCTTGCACCAACCTTGAATTCCTTCATGTGGGTTACAACCTTTTGATCGGATCATCGGAGAAATCCCTGCAACACTTGGAACCTTGTCAAAGCTCCAAGTTTTAGTTTTTCAAACAAATAATCTGACAGGAAGTATCTCACCTTATTTAGGAAACTTGTCGTTTCTAGAAAAGTTTGTTGTAGCTTATAATAACTTGGGTGGGATTATCCCGGACTCTTTTGGTCGATTCATTAAGCTTAGAATTTTTATTGTGGGTATAAATAGGTTGTCTGGTACAATTCCTCCTCCAATATTCAATATGTCTTCATTAATATTCTTTAGTGTAGGAGTCAACCAAATTCAAGGGCATCTTCCATCGGACATAGGTATCACTCTACCAAATATCCAATTCTTTTCCCTTGGTGGAAACAAATTTACTGGATCTATCCCTGGTTCAATATCTAATGCTTCAAATCTAGAGATATTTCAATTGTCCCTAAATAAACTAAGTGGAAAAGTCCCTTCTTTGGAGAAACTGAATAGAATTTTTCTTTTTTTCTTTTTTTTATTGCTGGTAGCAATCTTGGATATGGAAGGGCAAATGACTTGAGTTTTCTATGTTCTTTAAAAAATGCCACCTATCTAAATAACTTGGAAATAAATATTAATAACTTTGGGGGAGAGTTGCCCAGGTGCATTGGCAATTTCTCAACCACTCTTGTCTTGCTGCTTCTAGATAATAATAAAATATCTGGAAAGATCCCTAATGAAATAGGAAATTTGATCAACTTGGGGGTTCTCATAATGGCGCAAAATAAATTATCGGGTAATATTTCCACTGAAATTGGAAAGCTTCAGAAGTTACAAATGTTGGAATTAAATACAAACAATTTCTATGGGAACATTCCATCATCTATTGGAAATTTATCCATCTTGAGAAAGTTGCATTTATACGAGAATAATCTTCAAGGCAACATACCTCTAAGTCTACTCAAGTGTCGGAATTTGTTTAGTTTGCGTCTTCGTAATAACGATCTCAGTGGTTCGATATCCCCACAAGTCATTGGTCTCTCATTCTCACTAACTTTTCTAGAATTGTCGGCCAAACAATTTATTGGTGTTCTTCCCATGGAAGTAGGAAATTTTATAAATCTAGAATATTTGGATATTTCTGAAAACATGTTGTTGGGTAAAATTCCAACAAGTCTCGGTAGCTGCATAAAGTTGGAATTTCTAGCCATGAGAAGAAACCTCATCCAAGGGATCATTCCTCCATCTTTGGAATCATTAAGAGGTCTTCAACATCTAGATCTTTCCAACAATAATTTGTCTGGCCAAATTCCAAAATTTTTGGAGGTCTTTGTCTTCTTGCAATTTCTGAATTTATCTTACAACAATTTTGAGGATGAGGTACCAACAGACGGAGTTTTCAAGAACACAAGTGCAACTTTGATTATGGGAAATGGTAAGCTTTGTGGAGGCATGCCTAAATTTCAGCTTCCTAAATGCAAATATGAAAAATCCAAGAAGAGGAAGTTTACCAACACCTTGAAGTTAATAATCTCTATATTCTTTGGGCTTCTTGGAGTAACTTTGTTTCTGTCACTTCTACTTTTTTGTTCTTTAAGAAAGAAAAGAGAAGAAAGTACCTCAAGTGACTCAGGAAATTTGTTTTTGGATATATCTTATCAGAGTCTCCTAAATGCCACTAATAGGTTCTCTTCTACCAATTTAATTGGTGTGGGTAGTTTCAGGTCCGTGTATAAAGGAATTCTGGATCAAGGTAGACAAATGGTTGCTGTCAAGGTGCTTAACCTTTCTTGTCATGGAGCTTCCAAAAGTTTCATAGTCGAGTGTGAGGCTCTACGAAACACTAGGCATCGAAATCTTGTAAAGGTGCTCATATCATGTTCTGGCATTGACTATCAAGGTCATGATTATAAGGCTTTGGAATATGAGTTCATGGGAAATGGAAACTTAGATGAATGGCTGCATCCAACTCCAAGAACAAATGAGGCCCTGGAGGAGCAAAGGAATTTGAGTCTTCTTAAAGACTAAATATTGTCATTGATGTTGCTAATGCATTGGATTATCTTCACCATCATTGTGCAATACCAATCATTCACTGTGATCTTAAGCCTAGCAATGTTCTTCTTGATGATGAAATGATTGGACATGTAGGTGATTTTGGCTTGGCAAGATTCTTTCTTGATGCTACCCAAGACTATTCTACTAATCAATCAAGCTCCATCGGAGTAAGAGGAACAGTTGGTTATACTCCTCCAGGTGAATATCATTACATTTCTTAAATTTAATTGGTTTTTCTTTTCCCATCGTCTTTTACTATATTTTAAAGCATGAAAGGAAAGTTTTAGAAAATAGAATGTTACATAACAAAATTTTCCGCTTATCTTAATTCTTATTACATGCCACTGAAAAAACTCCTCTAAGACTATTTTCTTTTTTTTGTTATAAAATAACTCCTCTAAGACTAGTGGTTATACGCCTCCGGGTAATATCATTATCATTTTTTAATTTAATTGTATTTTATTTTCCCTTCGTCTTTTACAATATTTAAATCCTAAAATGAATATTTTTAATAAGAATGTGCATTGTAGATAAAACATAGAATGTTATGCAACAAAAAAGTTCAATTATCTTAATTCCTATTACATGCTATTGAAAAGGCTCTTTTAAGACTTGTAGTTTATTTATCTTTAACCTTCTTTTTTTGTTATAAAACAATGCTCACATTAAATATATATATATGTTACATGTAATTGCAAATTGCAGAGTATGGTATGGGAAATGAGGTGTCAACATATGGGGATGCCTATAGTTTTGGCATATTATTGTTAGAGATGTTCACTGGAATAAGGCCCACTCATAACATTTTCCAAGATAACTTCAACCTTCGTGACTTTGTTAAAGCAGCTTTGCCAGAACGAATAATTGACATTATAGATCCTATTCTTCTTTGGGAAAGAGAAGAGGAAGAGACAAGGATGAACAAAATTACTCGCAATGAGGATCAACATGGAAGTCGAAAAAGTCAAGAATGTTTGATTTTGATACTTGGAATTGGAGTTGCTTGTTCTGTCGAATTTCCCAGAGAAAGGATGAACATGAGTGATGTTATAATTTTCCCCTCCTGTATCAAGTATGAAAATTTTCTTCTTTAGTTAACTTTGTGTCTTTCATGTTCTGTTGAATAAGATTTTCTAGCCAAAGATATGCTCAATTAAGATCAACAGACTTTAGAATTCACACGCTCAATAAATTTTAGAGCTGATATATGAAGGCCGCATTGCATGGATAGAAGTAGTACACTATAGAATTGATTTTTCTATGTAGCCTCTGCTATATTCCTTATCAGTCCAATGCGATTCCTAACCAGTTTGTAAAGCTTAAAGATAACCAAATTATCTTACATTGTGAGGACCTTGATCAATGGACCTCAAATATTTGGATTCCCCGATTACAACTCTTATGATAGATAATTGGGTATGGAAAGCACAATTTTGATCTTAGTTACAATCTAAAAGAAATGAAATTTATAAGATATAACTCCAAACACAATGGAAAAATACATTCCTCGATTTTAGTTTAGAGATGAAGTTACGAGATAGGAATGTGTTAAATACCAACTATCCAATTCTAAAACTTGTTTTTTGGCTTCTAATAATCAATACTAAATCGTCTATCTATAATTCAACAATATGAAATTTGTTCATGAAAAGTTATTTTTGCTTTTGCTCTCAAAATGTCTCAAATATACAACGAATGATAATTTGTGAAATTTATGCCGTCAAATGAAGTAACTAATGAGGCATTGGCATGGATATATGCTCTCAATAAATGTACATGACCAAGAGGTGACATTATTTCTCTTATCATTATATAATGAGTTAATGACAGCTTCTTAAAATAACTCCAATATACATAATTTTTAATATGCTATAGAAATGTAATATGTTAGTTTTATCTCAAAAGTGACTCCATCATATACTCTTGACTGATTCCATTTCAAGGATACATTGAGCAATAATGTTACTAAATTATCCCAAAGGAAGCAAATGGAAGTATGTCAATAATAATTGAAGGTTACGACGATCTCAATTCTCAACCAAATGCTTATATTTTTGTCATCCAAATTGAATATCCCTTGAATCAGGTATCCTTAAAAAGACTGAGAAACTAACGAGAGATTATTTAGTAGTCTAAGACTACAAATAAATGCGTAGTCCCCCTCTCACATGAATGGTGGGTCCCACTAATTAAACATGTAATAGGACCCACCATTCATGTGAGAGGGGGATTACACATTTATTTGTAGTCCTGAACTATTGAATAATTTTCCGAAACTAACAATCCAAACTTGACAAATTATAAAACATATAATAACACATTGCGCAGCAGGCAGCAACTAAGGTATAATTCCAACATTACCAGTATTTGAAAGGAATATATTAAACGCTTCACTAGAAGTTTCTTCGTACTTTCCGAATAGCATCGGACATAAGAAATCATTAGCCTCGGCAAAATTCCAAGCAATTTACAACCTTCTTGACAATGTAAATTCCAATTCCAAGCAATTAAAAGTCAAGCGAGCAGGACTTTTTTACTTTGGCTTCATTTTTTTATTTTAACAGCACGCGCCTTCTTCACCCGTTTTTCGTGATGATGGGTTATGTGATCCGAATTTTGACTCAATAGACAAAAACTCAATATTTTGCAAAAATAAAATCATCCATTGACCTCCATATATTTCACGGGTCTAAAATTGGGGAAATTCTTAGGTCCAGCTGCGGGACCGTCCCATCAAACGTGTCAAAATTTGTAATATTTGTGTGTGTTCTGATAAAATGTTGCGTGTATTTTGATAAATGTTTGTCAGGTGTTGTAAAATATATGTAGTTTTGTAGTAAAATTAACTTTATCACAAATTCTACCAAAATTCACACATTTTATTTTTACAACAATAAATACACATATATCAATACAGACATAACATTTACCACAAAACACAAAGATTTTATCAAAATCAACAAAAGTCCCGTGGTGGGACCTAAGTGTTCCCTCTAAAATTGTACAAACACAATTTCCGAGAAATGAAGTGAAACATAATCATAAAACATCGACCACTAAAACTTCTAGAGTGAAAACTTAGATTTATTTAAAAAAAAAAAAAGTTTACCTTTGAAACAAAATTTTGGCACAAGGACATTAAATCTACTTGAAGAAATAAAATTAGCTAACAAACTTAGAGAGTAGCCTCGGATACCAATTGATGAAAATAAAGTTGATGTAAGATTAAGTCAAAAAGTTTTGCTCTAATGTCTAAAACACTTAATCCAAAGTCAAAAAGTTTTGCTCCC
This sequence comes from Fagus sylvatica, assembly GCA_907173295.1. Classification (NCBI taxonomy): domain Eukaryota; kingdom Viridiplantae; phylum Streptophyta; class Magnoliopsida; order Fagales; family Fagaceae; genus Fagus; species Fagus sylvatica. The sequence continues at coordinate 8,146,264 of OU015762.1, read as the reverse complement.
ATGATTGAAAAAATGGAGTAATATTTAGATCACCTGGAAGAGTCCTTCCTCCTTACACATTGGTGTGGGGGCATTACGTTGGACCCATCTATGGGACCCACATCCCATGCAGGCTGGTCCAAACTTTTTGGTAGCCTCAAGCCAAATATTAAATTAAGGCCTCCTTCTTTCTTTTTTTTTTAACCATTCAATGCTAAATTAAATTAATATTTATGAATTTTTTTATTGGAATTTTATTCAAAATTATTAATCACAATTAAAAAAAAAGGTCCTATACCCATCAAATAGAATATTTGATTTTCTTCAAAGTCATCACAATAACTCACATGGCTTCCATGCTTCACCCATTAGACAAATAAATGCAAAGGACTTAATCTAACTATTGGTTCATGATATAAAAAATAGAAAAGAAAAAAAAAATGAAATTACACGTGGCTTGATGTTGGCCACAACCAACAATTAGATATTTTCATTTAGCACGGCTCACAGAGCTCTTACAAAAAAGCTGAAAAGAAGATTGTGAAGAGAAAAAAGAAAAGAATTGAAAAAGAAGCAGACTCACGGTACGTTGAGGGAGTAATAGACGTGGAGTGAGAAAGAAATGGGAGAGAGAGAAAAAAAGAGTTGTTCAGGAAAAAAAAAAAAAATAGGTTTTTTTAATATATATTACATATGGATCATCAAAAATTTGGGGGCCTTTCCAATTTGGGGGCCTCAAGCCATTGCTTAAATGGCTTATAGGTTGGGCCGGCCATGATCCCATGAGAGCGGTGGGGAGGATTACCACAAGAGAGCACAATAATTTCTCAAAAACAAGAAATTTTTAGGTCATGTTTGAAAGAGTCATACTTCAGGGGCCCACACTTCGTGTGAGAGGGACGGAGAATTCCCTAGACAGACACAATAATTTCTTGAAAAACAAGACATTTTTAGATCCACCTAAAGCGGTTATCCCTCCTCTCACATGGGTGTGGGCCCTTGTATAAGACACATGTGTTGGGCCCACACCACATGTGAGAGTGGGGAGGACTCCTTTGAACGAATATAATAATTTCTCGAAAAACGAGAAATTTTTAGGTCTATTTAGAGGATTGAGTATCTTTTTTCCCTTTGTTCACGCAAACATGTGTTACGTGTTGTAGTAGGCTTGTAACTTCTACTTCAAAAGCTTTAAATAATATAATAAAAAAAATGCTAACAAAAACAACTAATAAGGTTTGTTTGGATGTTGGGAGAGAAAAAGTGGTGGAAAGCAAATAAGAAAGGAAAGGAAAATGGAGAGATAGAAAAGTGGGTGGAAAACTGAAATGTGAGGCTCATTTACTGTGCATTTCACTCGAGCAAAAATTCCCCCAACAATTATCTCTCCAATTTGGCGAGAAAACATTTTGTGCACCCACGAGGAAAGTCTCGCCCAGTTTTCCCTCCCCTCTTTCTCTCAAACCAACCAAGTTGTAGAATTTTTTTTTTCTCTAGAAAAGATTAAAATCAAATTTAATTTAATTTAGTTAGAATTTTTTTTAGAGAAAATCAAATTTAATTTAATCTTTATTTAGTGTTGGGTTACTTTATTAAAAAAGATGGTGAGTTATAATTAGTTTTAACTAACATAGTTTTACATTATTTGTATTTGCAAAAAAAAAATTATTAAAAAAAAAAAAAAAAAAAAAAGGAGTTTAAATTATATATGGATTTCCTATAAAACCTCTTAATTACACTCTCCAATAGAATTTTACAACATTAAACTTTTTTAAAAATAGTAAAATAAATAGTTACATGTACAAATACAATCCTTATAAGTACCTACTAATAACAATCGATGCATATATTTATTTCAAGACAACTATTGTTACAGTCACTCTCAAATCCAATTGCTCCTTGATATATCTTTATTTGAAGATCGATCATCTTGGCAAACATTCATATGATATCAATATATCATGAAGTAAAAGTCACAGGGATACTCATGATGAAAGATTCGTAGCAAAGCTAGTATACATGTACTCACACGACTGAAAATAGAAGTCTTAAAATGAATAACTTTCAAATAATCAATCCATTAATCTATACTCTCTATTTTTTCTTTTTTTTTCTAAGACTAAATTACAATAACACTAATTATCGAGTTATGAGGAAATGCATAAACCCCTTTCTATTTTTTTATTTGATTTACATAACAAATAATTAACCACTTATGATCATTAATGTCCATAACAGATTGAGTAAAAAATATATCTTTTTCAAATTAAATATTTTTCTAGAATAACCTCCAAATAATGCTTTCAATTACCAGCTATTTACAGCCTGCTGGACAATGTAGATTCCAAGCAATTAAAATCCATGCGAGCAGAACTTTTTGACTTTGGCTTGGCTTATTTTATTTTATTTTATTTTTTTACAGCACGTGCCTTCTTCACCCGTATTTCGTGATGATGGGTTATGTGATCCGAATTTTGAATCAATAGACAAAAGCTTAATATTTTGCAAAATAAAATGATCTTATCTCAGTAAATTTCACAGAACTAAAAGTGTACAACACTAGTTCCATGAAATGAAGTGTAATATACTCATAAAATAAAGGGAAAATTGCACTTTCCCCCTTTAAGTATTGAGTTTATCTCAATTCTCCAATTTATCTATAAAACTGAGCAATGTCTCCTTTTATGTATTGTAAATATGCAAATAGCCCTCATTGTCTAATTTTATGTTAAATTCTAACAAAAACTGGGGGTGAGGGGTCTAAGACTTTCCTTGCAGGCACACAAAATGTTTTCTCGATTAAAAATAAAGGAGAAATCGGATTCTATTTATACTGTATCTGAGATGAATCTTGATTATTTTCACATCGAATTGATTCACGCTTTTTCCATAAAGCCTTTCTGCCTATATTTACATGAAATCATGTAGGAACAAGGTTCAAGTTAGAATGCCTTAATTGTATACATCACTGCATCAAATCAATTGTATTGCAACAATAAAGCTGCCATTCACATTTAATCCGCTTTGAACACTGTTTAATTTCCATAAGCATAGAAAGCACATAGAAATTGACTACCACTTAGCCAGCTAGTAGGTGAGAAAATACAGGCAGGGGTCACTTAGACTTCTCATGTTTCCACAAAGCCTTTTTGCCTATATTTACATGAAATCATGTAGGAACAAGGTTCAAGTTAGAATGCCTCAATTGTATACATCACTGCATCAAATCAATTGTATTGCAACAATAAAGCTACCATTCACATTTAATCCACTTTGAACACTATTTAATTTCCATAAGCATAGAAAGCACATAGAAATTGACTACCACTTAGCCAGCTAGTAGGTGAGAAAATACAGGCAGGGGTCACCTAGACTTCTCATGTTTCCACAAACTGATAGCCTGCAGACTTGTTTATAAAGGCACTTGGATGATCTTTTCCAAAAGATAAACGCGTTCCTAAACCATCATACAGTGCACGGTGTGTTTTCCAACCACATTTTAAAAACTCAAAAGATAGCGTATTCCTTACAAGGAGAACTTGAGTCTTTTTTTTTTTGGAGAAAAGAGGAGAACTAGAGTTGTCCATACAGTTTAATAATCCTACATGAAAACAAAACAAGTTTTTTTTTTAATATATATTATTTAGAATATAAGGCTTGAAAGCGTTGCATGTGTTGTGTGTTGTATATATATACAAATAGACTTGTCTATCTATATATCAAAGTCTAGTAGGAATTGTTAGGGCAGGTTTGGTACATTGTAATAAGTCTTATAATGTAATAGTTATTTCTTTAGGAATAACTATTTAGTTGTTTGGTTACGTTTTCATTACAGAAAATAGTTATTCTTTAGGAATGACAATTCTTTAAAATGAAGAATAATTATTCTTTATTAAAATGGTCATAACATCTATTTCTTAGATCACGTAATAACTAAAAAAAAATTAAAAATTAAAAAATTCCAACACCCATAATTGTCTCTCTCTTATATATATATTCAGTAATTTATTCAGTACCTATCAGTAATTCGATGTGCCTACCTCTACGCCACTGTGCTTAATTTATTCAGTAATTTTGAGCTTAAAAATCTGAAAGCAATGTTATATTAAAATTATATCTTGAACACGACAAATAGAAAACTATTAGTCTCGCAATTATTACATAGATTTCTTATTTTACATTTGAATCTGGTCAACAAATATTCATTACGTACAGAAAAAGAAAAAGAAAAAGAAATGATTTTATTATAAATATGACGGGGTCACCATCTGTTACACGCTCTTACTAATGATAAATCTTTGATCCGCTAAAGGTTTCTTGCAATTTAAGTTAAGAAATGGGAATGTGCTAGATGCCCTCCACACTGGATTCGAAAACTGGCCTATTGGCTTCCAATAGTCAATACTAAATCTACTTTAGAATTGCTTTGTGAACTTTAACCCCTCAGGTGTAATTGAAAATAATATTAGTGATATTCTCCCTTTTGTATTATGTGATATTTATGAAATCCAATAATACCAGCTAGACCGAACCATTTCTATAAAAGAAAAAAGGAAATAATATTAGTGAATTTTAATCTATAAAGGTGTAATTCCAATTAATTTTGGCGAGTTTCAATCGTTGAAGGTTTAATTCAAACTAATTTTGATAAGTTTTGACAATTCAAGGTGTAATTCAAATTAAATTTAGTAAATTTAGCCGTTCAAGATGTAATTTGACTTACTTTTATAAATTTTGAGTAATTTTCTCTTTTATATTGGGTTCATGTGAATTGGTCCAAGCGCCTTGGGTTTGTGTAGTTGCCATATTGATTCGGCCCAATCATTTTCGACACATGGCAGTTTTCAACTAGGCTCATTTTGGATTGGGCCTAATCTTATTTAAACAAAAGTCAAATGTTTTTAGGCATAAGCTCGCTTTATTTAAGGGTAAAACTTAGGTACAGTTCCTTAGGTCAAGTACATTAGGTTCCTAGTTGAATTCAAATACATTGAATTTAAATATTCTTGAAAAAAATAACATTGTTTGTGTTTTATTGGTTAATGTAACCATGTGTTTGAATTCAATTAGGGAACCTAATATACTTAATCTAAGGAATGGTATCTAAGTTTTACCCTTTATTTAATATATTTTTTTTATTGCTAACCAAAACATAGATGAGTCCTTGGTAATATGAATATCTTCTGAAAGCAACATTAGCCTATTAGCAAAAAATGAAAAGAAAAGAAAACTACATTAGCCTCCACCAATCCTTTGCTGGATGCTTAGCCCTTAGTTCCATCCAAGTCGAGCTGTAAGAAAAAAATATCCTCTTGAACTGAGTTTACATGAAACAAGCCCTTATAAACCCTAACCAGATTCTTTTATCTTGCTGGAGACTGGAGTCCATTTCCAGTTCCCTTCATGAAGGACACTAGAAACTCTTGTTGGATATGACTAACTTTTTTTATAAGCCCATTAACCATAAGGCCCACCTAGCTGTATGAACCAAAACAAAGCCCAAGCCCACACTAAATTAGTTAATAGGCACGTGGGAGGGTTGGTGGCAGCATACCCAACGGTTTCCTCCTCTTTCGTTGATAAAACATATTGGTTTGTGGTGATTTGTGGCATTAAAGAGATGCAAAATCCCTCCAATTCAACCAATAAAATCTTGCCACATAATACTAATTTACATGTCAGCTAAGTGAAATCGTAATAACACAACTTTTGTATGATTTCTGACATATCAATTAGTAACATTTGTGTCATAAAATCTGTAATATTTCTAACATCATTCTTTGAAACAATTTCAATATGGGAATTTTTCAAATTAAAAGCACCCCTTGATCCAGCTAAAATCATGAGTCTAGCTTTTCCTTATTATATATCCATCGGTTTTCCATATAAGAGTAGCCCCAAAGATGTAAAATGCACAATTCTCATGATTAACTAGATTCATTTCAAGCTAGAACCCATAAAGAACACAACTTTTGTTGTGTGTTATAATTTTTGCTTTTACACGCCTACCCTGCAATAGTTAGTATCAGATCCATACTATGCTTTATCAAAAGTCCACTCATTCTATCATATGCCTTATTATATCTATCTTTAAAACTTCAAAATTAAATCCCCTCATAAAATGGATGTATTTTTCATGAATCTACGCAATAATTGGTCACATTTTATCGAAGTGGCTTGTCTTATCAATCAGAGCCCAAAAAATCAAAGGGCAGATAGCATAAGTGCATAACAATTGGATGCCAATTGATGGACCCTTTGTACTAAGGTTCTCGATCAACCTGGTTCGATCGGGTGGCCCGATCTAGTTTTTAAAATAGTAGAATTACCGAATCACGCTCATTTTGCACAAGGGATTTGCTTTTTTATTGAAGTCATTACTGGACAACCAATGAGTGAAATTCCTTAGTCATTTCATTTTTTACTAGTATATAATTAGGGGAAATTTTTAAAAAATATAATACCATATTTACTGAAAAATCCTCACCTTAATTTCAATAATAATTAAATATAAGTACACTTCAACTACTTACTAATCGAAAACGATTATTGAATGTTTTGATTTTGCATAGTGATTGATACAAATACTTACTTACCAAATTAGAAGTTTTAACTTTTAACTAGCATGTAGAACCCCAACAAGATTCATCTACTCATTATGTTAATTTATCTCCTAGAGGACATATAATGGTAGTGGCCAACGGATGACCCATTACCATCCGGTTTGTTATTTTACAAGACCGTGATCATCAACCATCCACTCAACTCCCCCATGATAGGCTTTCCCAACCCATTCACAAGACTCATGTAGTCATGTGTGATGTGTGGTACTTCATCAACCATCCTCATTGCTATTTTAAATAAAAATTAATTAAACCTCCACTAACAAACAACTTTGTTGATTTTTTAAAATTTAATGAAGCCTTGGCTATCTCGTTAGTCCACATAGTTCAATCATCCCAATGTATACAAACTCCACAACTTTCAGATGTTGGTATTGGAAGTTATCAAGACTAGTGAAGAATTATTCTGAATTAGTAATATAGTCCATGAATAAATTGAGTCATTTTGATTTTTGAGGTCTCTTAATGTGTAATTTATTAGAAAAGTCTATTTATGCCCATTTACCTACCCATCCCCACATCACACTTTGCTATTATATAAAAACTGAACTTCCATTAATCATCCTCTATTTAATTAATCTTATTTATTTTTATTATTATTATTATTTTTTATATTTTTTAAAAAAAAGACCTCCACTGACGGTCTCATGAGTCATGAGTCATGGTCCAACTCCAAGGGAGTGGCCCTGGCTTTGAAAATTTCGTTAGTCTATTTATGCCCATTTACCTACCCATTAATCCTTGGGGTTTAAAAATTTCCTCCTTATTCTTTTTTGGCTTTTTGCTAATGAATTTTTTAAGGACACAAGTTAAGGAAGTGATAATTAAACCATTAACTACTCACTTATATAGGAAATAGTAAAATATATTAATACCCTCTTAAAAATTGCATTAAATAAAAAAAAAAAACTTTTATTATTAGACAAAAATTCCATCATAAAATTTTCCTCCTTTTTAACCCTTTTTTATTTATTTATTCATTTTTTTTATTAACCGTGGGTGTTTAGGTCAGCTTGCGTGCATCTCGACTAATCCCACGGAATCCGTGCACTGCACCTTCGGAAATTTCTCTACACGGATCAGGATAAATCGTTGGCTTTTCATCAGAGGGTGTGGCCTTTAGGAATAGTTTGCACTCAAGAGGTGTTGAACCTTGGACCTTGAAGGGAACATATCTCCAAGACCAAGGTCTTCACCACTTGGGCCAACCCCTTGGGGTTGAGAATAAAAGAATGGGGTGCAACACGAGAACTTCCCAGGAGGTCACCCATCCTAGTACTACTCTCGCCCAAATACCTTAACTCTGGAGTTCTGATGGGATCCAGTGCATTAGTGTTAGTATGATCGCACCCATTTACAAGACCGTGTGTTGGTAGACCCCTTACTACACTTCCAATTCCATAAAGTCTCCGGCTGTGCATTTCTACCTTCCACAATATGACCCGTAAATTTAATATGAACCACTTGAATTCTTTTTAAATCTATAGTGCAAATCGTTCAAGAACAATAGACGGTAAGCTTTTCTTCTTCAACAAATAATAAGAAATAGAAGGTAAGCTCAGGTCCTTTGCAAACTATATATATTTAGTGTGTGCCTTTGATTTAATTTTTTATTTAATATATTTGTTTATGTATTATTTATCCACACTTAATGAGAAACTTACAAATAGAAAACTCATACAGCAAACACGAGTCACTTGCATACTCATTCTAAGTTATTCTTACGCTAGATAAGCCACTTTTAAAAAGCTTTTTCCCTTCTCCATTTTTCTAACATGAACTGTTTGCCAAAAATCAAAATATATAAGAAACCTAGGTATTTGTTCATTTTATCATTTTTTTTAAAAGAAATTAAGCTTCAAGTTTAGGTTAGTCAATACTTATTGAATATGATATCAAAGGTACTAACATTCTAGATTGTAAAAAGAAAAAGAAGCCGTTGCTAGCTAATAGACTAAAAAATGCTCACCGAACATTTGGTCCAATTGTGCAGCCCTCCTCTCTAAGATCCCACCCTTAATGGGCGTGATTTGAACCCCCATTTAAACAAGGATTTTTACCTTATTAAGAAAAAAAACTAACTATTGACAAAAAAATTAACTGAATTTATCCAAGACTAATCCTTTAAGTTTATCCATGATATTACTTTTTTTTTTTTTTTTTTAAATGCATTTGTACAAGGAAAAAAAAAATACTGATTGTCCTAATTTAAATTCCCAAATTTGAAGTTTCCCGAATTCCTATATTCTTTTGTCATTTGGTAAATAGGTCCCTTGCTTCATGTTTCGATGTTGCAACTCTACCCCAGGTGTGCTTAATTTATTCAGTAATTTTGAGCTTAAAAATCTAAAATCAATGTTATATTCTTTCTCTCTCGAACACCACAAGAGAAAACTATTAGAGTCCGGTATTGTTACTAAGGTTTGTTATTCTACATTTGAATCTGGTCAAGAAATATTCATTACATATAGAAAATGAAAAATAATTTCTTTTATTTATAGAGTTGACGGGGTCACCGTCTATTACACATTTCTTATTAATGATAATCAATCTAACTATAATACGGTTAATACCCCAAAAATTTCTTGCAATGTTGGATTGGGGCCGAACCCCCACATCACTCAAATTCTTGCACCAAATTTCTTCTCTCCCTCATTATAAATTTGCGACTTCATGAGATTCTGAACAGCCAAATTAGCCTTCTCTTGAAAACACACACTTGTTTGTACCAACTTCTTCTTCAACCATATTGTCCCATTGCATAAATATGGGGCTTTCCCACTGGAGTTCAGCTCCACCATCCTCATCTTTTTCCATGCATGCTTTCAACCTTCTCTTGTGGTGTGGCTTCTTAGTCACCTCTGTGCTTGGCGGGAATAATGAGACGGACCGGTTGGCGTTGCTTGAGTTCAAAGCCAAGATCACTCTTGACCCTTTCGGGGTTATGAGCTCTTGGAATGACAGCATCCACTTTTGCCAATGGCGAGGAGTTACTTGTGGTCGTCGACATCAGAGGGTCACCATGCTGGACCTGCAATCTCTGAAACTGGTAGGCTCCATATCACCACATATTGGAAATTTAAGTTTTTTGAGGAATCTAACTCCTTTCAAAACAACACCTTTCATAATGAAATTCCTCAAGAAATTGGCCGTTTGCACAAATTGCAAGTCCTTGCAATTGGACAATAATAACACACTTAGCGGCAAAATTCCAAGCAATTTATCCGCTTGCACCAAGCTCCAATTCCTTCATTTCGGTTTCAACTTTCTGACCGGAGAAATCCCTGCAACACTTGGCACATTGTCAAAACTCCGATACTTTTATATTCGCAGGAGTAATCTGACAGGAAGTATCCCACCTTTTTTTGGAAACCTCTCATTTCTAGAATGGTTTATTGTAATTGAAACTAACTTAGGTGGGATTATCCCTGATTCTTTTGGCCAATTGACCAAACTTTCATTGTTTGTTGCGAGTGCAAATAGGTTGTCCGGTACAATTCCTCCTTTTATGTTCAATCTATCTTCATTGAAAGTATTTGATGTATCAATCAACCAAATACAAGGGCGTCTTCCGTCAGACATAGGTATCACTCTACCAAATATCCAATTCTTTTCCGTTGATCACAACCAATTTACTGGATCTATTCCTGTTTCAATATCTAATGCCTCAAACCTATTTAACCTTCAATTGAACAGTAATAAACTAAGAGGAAAAGTTCCTTCTTTGGAGAAGCTAAATAGAATGAACTATTTCACGATTTCCATTAACAATCTTGGAAATGGAGGGGAAAATGACTTGAGTTTTCTCTGTTCTTTGACAAATGCCACCTATCTCACTACACTGGCTATAAGTCTCAATAACTTTGGGGGAGAGTTGCCCAAGTGCGTTGCCAATCTCTCAACTACTCTTACAGAATTGCTTCTAGATAATAATAAAATATTTGGAAACATTCCTAATGGGATAGGAAATCTGATCAACTTGCAGAGACTCGACATGTGGCAAAACAAATTATCAGGTAATATTCCCTTTGAAATTGGAAAGCTTCAGAAGTTACAATATTTGGCATTAAATACAAACGATTTCTATGGGAACATTCCATCCTCTATTGGAAATTTAACAATCTTGATAGACTTGTATTTATACGAGAATAATCTTCAAGGCAACATCCTAAGTCTAAGCAAGTGCCAAAATTTGATAATCTTGGATCTTGAGAATAACAATCTCAGTGGTTCGATATCCCCTCAAATCATTGGTCTCTCATGCTCACCAATTTTTCTATATTTGTCTGCCAACCAATTTACTGGTGTCCTTCCCATGGAAATAGGAAATTTTATAAATCTACAAGAATTGGATGTTTCTGAAAACATGTTGTTTGGTAAAATTCCAGCAAGTCTTGGTAGTTGCGTAAAGCTGGAATATCTAGCCATGAGAAGAAACCTCTTCCAGGGGATCATTCCTCCATCTTTGAGATCATTAAGAGGTCTTGAAATTCTAGATCTTTCTGACAATAATTTGTCTGGCCAAATTCCAAAATTTTTGGAGCAGTTTGTCTTCTTGCAATTGCTAAATCTATCTCACAACCATTTTGAGGGTGAGGTACCAACAAACGGAGTTTTCAAGAACACGAGTGGAACTCTGATTATGGCAAATGGTGAGCTCTGTGGGGGCATACCTAAGTTTCAGCTTCCTAAATGCAAATATGAAAAATCCAAGAAGATGAAGTTGACTCTTACCTTGAAGTTAATAATCTCTATATTTTCTGGGCTTCTTGGAGTATCTTTGGTTCTGACACTTCTACTTCTTTCTTCTTTAAGAAAGAAAAGAAAACAAAATTCCTCAAGTAACTCAGGAAATTTGCTTTTGAATCTATCTTACCAAAGTCTCCTAAATGCAACCCAAGGGTTCTCTTCCACCAATTTAATTGGTGTGGGTAGTTTTGGATCCGTGTACAAAGGAATTCTTGATCAAGGTAGACATACAGTTGCTATCAAGGTGCTCAACCTTTTGCGTCACGGAGCTTCCAAAAGTTTCAAGGCAGAGTGTGAGGCTCTACGAAACATTAGACATCGAAATCTTGTAAAGGTCCTCACATCATGTTCGGGTATTGACTATCAAGGTCATGATTTTAAGGCTTTGGTAATGGAGTTCATGGGAAATGGCAACCTAGATGAATGGTTGCATCCAACTCCAAGAATAAATGAGACTCTTGAGGAACCAAGGGGGTTTGAGTCTTCTTCAAAGACTGAATATTGCTATTGATGTTGCTAATGCATTGGATTATCTTCATCATCATTGCCAAACACCAATCGTTCACTGCGACCTCAAGCCTAGCAATGTTCTTCTTGATGATGAAATGATTGGACACGTAGGTGACTTTGGCTTGGCAAGATTCCTCTTTGATGCTACCCAAGATTCTTCTATTGACCAATCAAGCTCCATCGGAGTAAGAGGAACGGTTGGTTATACTCCTCCAGGTGAATTTAATTTTTTTTTCTTATCCCATTGTCTTTTACTTTATTTTAAAGCATGAGAGTATAAGTTTAACAAGAATGTACTTTAGCTAGAAGATAGAATTTTATATAACAAAATTTTCCACTTATCTTAATTATTGTTACATGCCATTGAAAAGGCTCTTTTAAGACTTGTAGGTTCTTCCTTTTTGGTTATAAAACAATGCTCACATTACATAAATGTTATATGTGATTACTAATTGCAGAGTATGGTCTAGGAAACGAGGTGTCAACATATGGCGATGTCTATAGTTATGGCATATTATTGTTGGAGATGTTCACAGGAAAAAGGCCTACAGATAATGTTTTCCAAGATTGCTTAAACCTTCATGACTTTGTTAAAGCAGCTTTGTCAACTCGAATAACTGACATTATAGATCCTATCCTTTTTTGGGAAAGAGAAGAGGGAGAGACAACGATGAATGACATTACTCGCAATGAGGGTCAAAATGGAATTCTAAAAAGTCATGAATGCTTGATTTCGATACTTGAAGTTGGAGTTGCTTGTTCGGTCGAATTTCCAAGAGAAAGGATGAATATGAGTGCTGTTATAATTCAGCTACATTCAATTCGACAAAAACTTATTGGAACTAATATACGCAGACAGAGACTTCAAGCCACTGGTAAATTTTGTTTGTCTTGGTAGATGTTATAATTTGGTAGCATATATCCTTGCACACCACGTCACCACGTAATCTAATTTTATATTGCCATTAGAAAGTTACACCCCTTTTATTTTCGTATCTTTTATTCTAGCAAAGTTGAGAAGATTGGTGCCACTTGAAATTTGATAAGCTCATTATGCTATACATAGTATGGGAATAAGCCCAATTACTCTTCTATAATAACTAACACATGATATTGTTTTTTTTTCTTTTAATAGCGTGTTCAAAATAAAAAGTTTTCCAAAGTAAATGGGTACCAATTCCACAAATACTTAAGTTGGGATTTGTTAATTTCGCAAATTGGCATTCTTGCATCATGACATTATCTAATATATTGAAATTATCTTTTATCGCCACAGGTGCACAAGGATGATTACTTATTATGAAGGTTGCTATCTCATGAGTCATGATTGGCTATGTTTATGATATATAACAATGGAGCAAATAATCAATCTTGAGTGTTAGTCCGATGTTTACGTTGCTGCATGAGGGAGGAGTGTAGCCGATAATTGGGGTTACGTGATGTGTCCCAACTGCATTTAATTATTCTGTTTCATATTTATGATTCAGTTGTTATTTTGAGTGTCGTAGTCTTTTGCTTAGTCTGTTGTTATGTTATTCTCATTAGGAGATCACTATTATGTTGATTGTTAACGTTAAAAGTCATGTATAAAAGCAGGGACTATGAATTGAATAAAATTATCAGATAATCATTTTGTTCAACCTTGAGTTGTTTCGAGGCCGTAGCATTTCATCTGAATAATCCTAAACTGAGCAATTTTCCTTTTGTATGTACCATGTAGCTTCTCAATAGTTGTCAAACCTGACAGTCATACCCTTCCAAATCCCCTCAAACCCCTTTTCCCTCCATTAAAAAAAAATTAAAAATTCAAAGATTAATTGAACATCTCACATCCGCTCCCCTCTACTGTAGTCTCCTACCCCTCCATCCAAACAAACTATTATTCGGATCAGAATGAACACCTTGTCTTAAAAATGTAACAAATTCTACTATTCTATCCTATTTAGTAACATTATTGCTCATGTGCTTAATTTATTCAGTAATTTTGAGCTTAAAAATCTGAAAGCAATGTTATATTAAAATTATATCTCGAACACCACAAATAGAAAACTATTAGTCTCGCAATTATTACATAGATTTCTTATTTTACATTTGAATCTGGTCAACAAATATTCATTACGTACAGAAAAAGAAAAAGAAATGATTTTATTATAAATATGACGAAAAAGAAATGATTTTATTATAAATATGACGGGGTCACCGTCTGTTACACGCTCTTACTAATGATAAATCTTTGATCCGCTAAAGGTTTCTTGCAATCTTGGATTGGGTCCCAACCCTCAACATCACTCAAATTCTTGCACCAAATTTCTTCTCTCCCTCATTATAAATTTGCGACTTCATGAGATTCTGAACAGCCAAATTAGCCTTCTCTTGAAAACACACACTTGTTTGTACCAACTTCTTCTTCAACCATATTGTCCCATTGCATAAATATGGGGCTTTCCCACTGGAGTTCAGCTCCACCATCCTCATCTTTTTCCATGCATGCTTTCAACCTTCTCTTGTGGTGTGCCTTCTTAGTCACCTCTGTGCTTGGCGGGAATAATGAGACGGACCGGTTGGCGTTGCTTGAGTTCAAAGCCAAGATCACTCTTGACCCTTTCGGGGTTATGAGCTCTTGGAATGACAGCATCCACTTTTGCCAATGGCGAGGAGTTACTTGTGGTCGTCGACATCAGAGGGTCACCGTGCTGGACCTATAATCTCTGAAACTGGTAGGCTCCATATCACCACATGTCGGAAATTTAAGTTTTTTGAGGAATCCAACTCTTTCAAACAACACCTTTCATAATGAAATTCCTCAAGAAATTGGCCGTTTGCACAAATTGCAAGTATTGCAATTGGACAATAATACAATCAGCGGCAAAATTCCAAGCAATTTATCCGCTTGCACCAAGCTCCAATTCCTTCATTTCGGTTTCAACCTTTTGACCGGAGAAATCCCTGCAACACTTGGCACTTTGTCAAAACTCCGATACTTTTCTATTCGCAGGAGTAATCTGACAAGAAGTATCCCACCTTTTTTTGGAAACCTCTCGTTTCTAGAAGTGTTTATTGTAGGCGAAAATAACATAGGTGGGATTATCCCTGATTCTTTTGGCCAATTGACCAAACTTTCATATATTTTTGTGGGTGTAAATAGGTTGTCTGGTACAATTCCTCCTTCAATGGTCAATCTATCCTCATTGGAAATATTTGATGTATTAGGCAACCAAATACAAGGGCGCCTTCCGTTGGATATAGGTATCACTCTACAAAATATCCAATTCTTTTCTGTTAGTCACAACCAATTTACTGGATCTATCCCTGTTTCAATATCTAATGCTTCAAATCTATATTTCCTTCAATTGAACGCTAATAAACTAAGCGGAAAAGTTCCTTCTTTGGAGAAGCTAAATAGAATGAGAATTTTCAGGATTAACCTTAACAATCTTGGAAATGGAGGGGAAAATGACTTGAGTTTTCTTTGTTCTTTGACAAATTCCACCTATCTGACTTCATTGTATATAAATGCCAATAACTTTGGGGGAGAGTTGCCCAAGTGTGTTGCCAATCTCTCAACTACTCTTACAGAATTGGTTCTGGATAAAAATAAAATATTTGGAAACATTCCTAATGGGATAGGAAATCTGATCAACTTGCAAGTTCTCTCGATGTGGCAAAACAAATTATCAGATAATATTCCCTTTGAAATTGGAAAGCTTCAGAAGTTACAAGATTTGTCTTTAGATACAAACGATTTCTATGGGAACATTCCATCCTTTATTGGAAATTTAACAATCTTGATAGAGTTGTATTTAGAGGAGAATAATCTTCAAGGCAACATCCCTTTAAGTCTTAGCAAGTGCCAAAATTTGATAATCTTGAATCTTGAGAGTAACAATCTCAGTGGTTTGATATCCCCGCAAATCATTGGTCTCTCATGCTCACCAATTTTTCTGTATTTGTCTGCCAACCAACTTACTAGTGTCCTTCCCATGGAAATAGGAAATTTTATAAATCTACAAGAATTGGATGTTTCTGACAACATGTTTGGTAAAATTCCAACAAGCCTTGGTAGTTGCATAAAGCTGGAAGATCTAGGCATGGGAAGAAACCTCTTATAGGGGATCATTCCTCCATCTTTGGAATCATTAAGAGGTCTTCAATATCTAGATCTTTCGGACAATAATTTGTCTGGCCAAATTCCAAAATATTTGGAGCAATTTGTCTTCTTGCAATTTTTGAATCTGTCTTACAACCATTTTGAGGGTGAGGTACCAACAAAAAGAATTTTCAAGAACACGAGTGGAACTCTGATTATGGGAAATGGTAAGCTTTGTGGGGGCATACCAAAATTTCAGCTTCCTAAATGTAAATATGAAAAATTGAAGAAAAAGAAGAAGTTGACTCCTACCTTGAAGTTAATAATCTCTATCTTTTTTGGGCTTCTTGGAGTAACTTTGGTTCTGACACTTCTACTTCTTTCTTCTTTAAGAAAGAAAAGAAAAGAAAATACCTCAAGTAACCCTGGAAACATTTTAAGAAGTCTCCTTAGTTAATTCAAAAGTAAAATCACATGTTATGCCATACATATAGAGAACTGTACCTTTGTGTCCTGATACAACTTCAGATATTGGAGTGATTGCTCATAAAATCCACAATGGTAGAGAAGAATGCTATAATCCCTTAATTCCTTCGCATCAGTATCCAGGAGGATAAGACGTTCACATGCTGCAAAAATAGTGAGAATTTCCAGATAAATAGGTGCATAATCAATTGAGAAGATCTTTTCCTTTGAGGATAGTGTTTAATCATTCAATGATTTAGTGGGCAGGGCATTCACAATGTAAATGATATTATGGATACCTTTAGTGAAATAAGGTAGATCATAATTATAATGGAATAATATGCTAAAGTTTCAAAGCATGCTCTTCCGTATTATTTACATACCTTTCTTTTTTTCTTTTCTTTTTTGGTGGGGTTGGAGATATGGAATGTCAACATGGTGAATTGATGAAGGCACATGGCAGCATTTAATCTCTTTCTGGTTCAAATAGCCTTTAAAAAGATATATATTCCACACCAAGAATGTCATCAATTTTTAAATCAAGAGGTGACATCATTCCTCTCTTATCATTTTAATGACAGCTCCTTAAAATGATTCCAATATACGTAACTTTTAATATGCTATAGAAAATATGACATACACTTTTTAAAAGTGAGACGCCTCCAAGCATGTTAGATTTATCTCAGAAGTAACTCCATCAATACTTTTGACTGATTCCATCTCAGAAGCAAAAATGGAAGTGTGTCATTAATCATCGAAGGTTACCATCTCAACTATAGTGACAAACTACCTGAAACAAAGGGGGACGGGACTCTGCATCTGCATGGTTTACTCTGCTTATATCTTTGTCATCCTACTCCAATTCTTGTTACACTAAATATCCCTTGGCTCAGGCAACCAACCAATCCAAACTTGACAAATCACAAGACATAATAACATATTGGCCAGAAACTAAGGTAAATCTCCAACATTACCACTATTGGAAAGGTATCAAGCTCTCCACTAGAAGTTTCGCAAAACTTTCTGAATAACATCGGACATAAGAAGTCATTGGTCTAATCAATTAAGTTCAAGGACTTCTTGAAGGTAGAAAACATTGATAAGATGTGGCTGAGATTTATAAGAAGTCACAAACTAACATTTCCATTTGTAGAGTACAAGAACAATAACCTATAAATCAGCCTATTTCCACTATTTGGTTTGTGAATTTTCTCAACATATGGGGATGCCTATAGTTTCGGCATATTATTGTTAGAGATGTTCACTGGAATAAGGCCCACTGATAACATTTTCTAAGATAACTTCAACCTTCATGACTTTGTTAAAGCAGCTTTGCCAGAACGAATAATTGACATTATAGATCCTATTCTTCTTTGGGAAAGAGAAGAGGAAGAGACAAGGATGAACGAAATTACTCGCAATGAGGATCAACATGGAAGTCGAAAAAGTCAAGAATGTTTGATTTTGATACTTGGAATTGGAGTTGCTTGTTTCGTCGATTTTAGTTTAGAGATGAAGTTACGAGATAGGAATGTGTTAAATACCAACTATCCAATTCTAAAACTTGTCTTTTGGCTTCTAATAATCAATACTAAATCGTCTATATATAATTCAACAATATGAAATTTGCTCATGAAAAGTTGTTTTTGCTTTTGCTCTCAAAATGTCTCAAATATACAACGAATGATAATTTGTGAAATTTGTGCCGGCAAATGAAGTAACTAATGAGGCATTGGCATGGATATATGCTCTCAATAAATGTACATTACCAAGTAGACGTGACCTTATAGGCCATAATGCAAATTCCTAGTCCAAGACAAAAATTATATAATATATTAAAGGGGAAGATCAATAAAAGATTCAAATTAGATTTTAATTTCACCCTAATTTTGTACCATGTGTTCCCCCAAATTTAAATTACTGCAAGCCTATTTAGAAATGCTTCAACTCCATTTCTTCTTTTAATCTTGCACCGAAACTTATTATTAACTCAGTATATTTAAATGAAAAATTAACCATGTTTCAAAAAACAAGCTATGTATTTTCAATAGATTATCATAATGACTAAATTTTCAAAAATTATTTGAAAAATGTAATACATATTAACAAAATTAATTTAATCTCAGAAAAAGAAAACTAAGTATCTAAATGGGTCAACAAACTACATTATTTTATTAGTACTAAAATAGAGTATGCAAAAATGTTTCAATTTGTATACTTTACCAAATGATATCCTTACAATGCTTTTTCAAGAGTTAGTAAAAATTCAAAACTAAAAACAGTTGTATTAAACTAAAACATTAAAGACTATATTAACACATATATAGGATAAATGTTGAGGACCGAAAAATATAATTAAACAGATGTTTTAACAATAGTTTGACAGTAATAAAGAGTATTTATGATTGGTTCTGGCAGGTGGGGTCAGTTGTCCGTAGGTTTTACTACTGGTTAGAGGTGAGTCCAAAGGGCTCTTCTTTAGAAAGGTTCTTACGTTATAAAAAAAAATAAAATAAAAAATAAACAATATTTATGATAGATTTGCTTACAAAAGTATATACATATTGATAACATTGTCGTTGGACCTTTCACATATAATACACATGCATCTTTTACTGTCACATTGTGCGGATAGATCATCCTGTCAACATGTAATTAAACGGTCTTTTCAAGAGTTGGTAAAACTTCAAAACTAAAAACGGTTATATTAAACTAAAACATTGAGGATCATTTTAACACAGGACAAACGTTAAAGACCAAAAGTATAATTAACAATTGTTTCAACATTACTTCGACAATAATAAACATTTTTTCAATGATTTACTTACAAAAGTTTAGATATATTGATAACATAGCTATTGGTGTAAAAATAAATAAATATTAAAAAAGAAAAAAAAGAAGAAAGATAACATAGTCATTGGATCCTTTACATATAAATTACACACGTATCTTTTACTCTCACATTGTGCGGATGGATCATCTATTCAGCATGTAATGTGTTCCAATTTATGATGTCATCTAAATTGACTGATTTTGTCATCCAATAAGAACGTCTTCTAATTTGATTCACGATCTCGACACAACTCAACCCCATCTAACATAGGCTTTTTAAGGAAGAACCCTGGAAAGATTTAAGAAAACTCCTTAGTTAATTCAAAAGTAAAATAACATGTTACTAAAAAAAAAAAAATTAATTTTAAAAAATAAAAAGTAAAATCACATGTTATGCCATAAAGATATAGGATTGTTTGTACCTTTGTGTCCTAATACAACTTCAGATATTGGAGTGATTGCTCATAGAATCCACAATGGTACAGAAGAATACTATACTACCTTAATTCCTTTCCATGAGTATCTAGGAGGATAAGACAATTCTTAGAAAAGTAGGGTACCGGTACCAGTACGATACAGCAATACGACAATTCTTAGATGCACGTATGGCGAGGATATATGTTTTATTAAAACAATTTATATATTATTATACATATATTTTTCATATATTGTTAAGCATATGTGAATTTAAGAGCAATTATGGATGATAAAGTATATCCATTGCCATCAAATGGTCTTTAAATTACAAACCAAAGTCCAAAAGAGTAAATAAAATAAGTATACATCCATATAATTACACCTAAAATTCATGTTTCTACTACTTTCAGTACTTTTATCTATTTTTATGTCATATTCCAAAGAAGAAAAATAAAAGAAAATGATTTTTTTTTTTGTTTTGAAAAATTTTGGGTATGCCTAGAGTATGCAAGCAGCACCCCAAGGGTATGAATACCCAAAAAGTATCTGGTTGGTACAAGTACGGCTCCAAGTTTGGAGTATCCGTGCTTCATAGCATATCAAGAAGTGACATTATTTCTCTTATCATTATATAATGAGTTAATGACTTAAAATAACTCCAATATACATAATTTTTAATATGCTATAGAAAAGTAATATGTTAGATTTATCTCAAAAGTAACTCCATCATATACTCTTGACTGATTCCATTTCAAGGATAAATTGAGCAGTAAAGTTACTAAATTATGCCAAAGGAAGCAAAATGGAAGTATGTCATTAATAATTGAAGGTTACGAGGATCTCAATAATATCTTTGTCATCCTACTCCAATTCTTGTTACACTGAATATCACTTGGATCAGGTATACTGAGTAACTAACAATCCAAACTTGACAAATCACAAGACATAATAACATATGGTATTGCCCAGCAACTAAGGTAGAATTCCAACATTACCTGTTTTTGAAAGGAATATATTAAACTCTGCACTAGAAGTTTCTTCATACTTTCCGAATAGCATCGGACATAAGAAATCATTAGCCTCGGCAAAATTCCAAGCAATTTACAACCTTCTTGACAAAGTAAATTCCAATTCCAAGCAATTAAAAGTCAAGCGAGCAGGACTTTTTTACTTTGGCTTCATTTTTTTATTTTAACAGCACGCGCCTTCTTCACCCGTTTTTTCGTGGTGATGGGTTATGTGATCCGAATTTTGACTCAATAGACAAAAACTCAATATTTTACAAAAATAAAATCATCCATTGACCTCCATATATTTCACGGGTCTAAAATTGGGGAAATTCTTAGGTCCAGCTGCGGGACCGTCTCGCCTAAACGTGTTAAAATTTGTAATATTTATGTGTGTTCTGATAAAATTTTGTGTGTTTTGAAAAATGTCTTGTCAGGTGTTGTAAAATGTATGTAGTTTTGTAGTAAAGTTAACTTTATCACAAATATCACAAATTCTACAAGAATTCACACATTTTATTTTTACAACAATAAACACATATTTATCAATACAAACACAATATTTACCACAAAACACACAAATTTTATCAAAATCAACAAAAGTCCCGTGACGGGACCTAAGTGTTCTCCCTAAAATTGTACAAACACTATTTTCGAGAAATGAAGTGAAACATAATCATAAAACATCGACCACTAAAACTTATAGAGTGAAAACTTAGATTTATTTAAAAAAAAAAAAAGTTTACCTTTGAAACAAAATTTTGGCACAAGGACATTAAATCTACTTGAAGAAATAAAATTAGCTAACAAACTTAGAGAGTAGCCTCTGATACCAATTGATGAAAATAAACTTGATGTAAGATTAAGTCAAAAAGTTTTGCTCTAATGTTTGAAACACTTAATCCAAAGTCAAAAAGTTTTGCTCCCATGATTGAAAAAATGGAGTAATATTTAGATCACCTGGAAGAGTCCTTCCTCCTTTCAATTGGTGTGGGGCACATGTTGGACCCATCTATGGGACCCACATAAACTTAGATTTATTTAAAAAAAAAAAAAGTTTACCTTTGAAACAAAATTTTGGCACAAGGACATTAAATCTACTTGAAGAAATAAAATTAGCTAACAAACTTAGAGAGTAGCCTCTGATACCAATTGATGAAAATAAACTTGATGTAAGATTAAGTCAAAAAGTTTTGCCCTAATGTCTTAAACACTTAATCCAAAGTCAAAAGTTTTGCTCCCATGATTGAAAAAATGGAGTAATATTTAGATCACTTGGAAGAGTCCTTCCTCCTTCACATTGGTGTGGGGCACTACGTTGGACCCATCTATGGGACCCACATCCCATGAGAGGGGTGGGGAGGATTACCACAAGAGAGCACAATAATTTCTCAAAAACAAGAAATTTTTAGGTCATGTTTGAAAGAGTCATACCTCAGGACCCACACTCCGTGTGAGAGGGAGAGAGAACTCCCCAGACAGACACAATAATTTCTTGAAAAACAAGATATTTTTAGATCCACCTAAAGCATTTATCCTTCCTCTCACATGGGTGTGGGCCCTTGTATAAGACACATGTGTTGGGCCTACACCACATGTGAGAGTGGGGAGGACTCCTTTGAACGAATATAATAATTTCTCGAAAAACGAGAAATTTTTAGGTCTATTTAGAGGATTGAGTATCTTTTTTCCATTTGTTCACGCAAACATGTGTT
>OU015762.1:8099857-8123780 GCA_907173295.1 Fagus sylvatica | reverse complement strand
GGCACATACAAGGAAAAGAATCAAGATAAGTGGAAAATTTTGTTATATAACATTCTATCTTCTAGTTATAGTACATACTTGTTAAAATTGTCCTTTCAAACTTTAAAGTATAGTACAAGACTATGGGTAAAGGAAAACAATTAAATTTAGAAAATAATAATAAAATTCACCTAGAGGAGTATAACCAATTGTTCCTCATACTCCGATGGAGCTTGATTGATTAATAGAAGATTAATCTTGGGTAGCATAAAAAAGGAATCTTGCCAAGCCAAAGTCACCTACATGTTCGATCATTTCATCATCAAGAAGAACATTGCTAGGCTTGAGGTTGCAGTGAACGATTGGTGTGTGGCACTAATGATGAAGATAATCCAATGCATTAGCAACATCAATGGCAATATTCAATCTTTGAAGAAGACTCAAACTCCTTTGTTCCTCAAGAGTCTCATTTATTCTTGGAGTTAGATGCAACCATTCATCTAAGCTTCCATTTCCCATGAACTCCATTACCAAAGCCTTAAAATCATGCCCTTGATAGTCAATACCAGAACATGATGTGATGACCTTTACAAGATTCCGATGTCTAATGTTTCATAGAGCCTCACACTCTGCTTTGAAACTTTTGGAAGCTCTATGACGCGAAAGGTTGAGCACCTTGATAGCAACTGTATGTCTACCTTGATCAAGAATTCCTTTATACACGGACCCAAAGCCACCCGCACCAATTAAATTGGTTGGAGAGAACCCTTGGGTTGCATTTAGGAGACTTTGGTAAGATAGATTCAAAAGC
Source organism: Fagus sylvatica (assembly GCA_907173295.1). Lineage (NCBI taxonomy): Eukaryota > Viridiplantae > Streptophyta > Magnoliopsida > Fagales > Fagaceae > Fagus > Fagus sylvatica. The sequence goes on along the minus strand of OU015762.1, from coordinate 8,122,990 downwards.
AAATTTCCTGAGTCACTTGAAGTATTTTCTTTTCTTTTTTTTCTTAGGCTTCGTTTGTTTTGACGTAAAATATTCTCCACCGTAAAATGTTTGTAAATGCAAATGATTTACATGAAAATATTTGTTTTTCCGGTGTTTGTTTGCGTTTTGGAAAATGCTTCTGAAAATATTTTACGGTGTTTGGTGCGACGTAAAATGAAGAAAAAAAAAACACAGAAACCCACTACTAAGTGCAAATCCACCACCGCAATGCACCGTTAATCCACCGCAAACCACCATAAAAAAAACCCAAGCAGACCCACAAACACCATCACAGCAAACCCAGCAAACCCGTTAATCCACCGCAAACCCAGCAAACACCGTTAATCCACCGCAAACCCACAAACACCATCACAGCAAAAAAACCACAAACCCAACAAACCCCGCAAACCCAGCGAACCCATAAACTGCCGCCTCGTCGCAAAGCCCAGATCGGCGAAGCCCAGTGCGAGAAAGCCGAGAGTCCCACCGCGTCGCTCAACCGCATCGTCGCGAAGCCCAGTGACCAGATCGGCGAAGCTCGTCCCACCGCGCCGCTCAACCTCCCGTCGCAAAGCCCACCGCGAACCGCGCCGCTCAACCGCCTCGTCGCGAAGCCCACCGCGAAGCCCAGTGACCAGATTGGCGAAGCTCCAGTGCGAGAAAGTCGAGAGAGGGGGGTGGGTTTGTGCGAGAGAGAAGAGAGAGGGGGTCGGGGGTTTGTGCGAATGAGTTTTGGAAAATGGTTTACGGAAAATATTTCCGTAAACCGTTTTCCTAAAATTTGTTAAGGTTTTTCCGGTCAAAAAAACAAACGATTTCCGTTGACTCGATTTTACAGCGAAATAAACGTCCGAAAATAATGAAAACGTTTTCCGTAGAACGTTTTACTTCCAAACAAACTGAGCCTTAAAGAAAAAAGTAGAGTTGAAAAAACCAAAGTTACTCCAAGAAGGCCAAAAAAGATGGAGATTATTAACTTCAAGGTAAGAGTCAACTTCCTTTTGTTGGATTTTTCGTATTTACATTTAGGAAGCTGAAACTTAGGTATGCCCCCACATAGCTCACCATTTGCCATAATCAAAGTTCCACTCGTGTTCTTGAATATTCTTTCGGTTGGTACCTCACCCTCAAAATGGTTGTAAGACAGATTCAAAAATTGCAAGAAGACAAATTGCTCCAAAAATTTTGGAATTTGGCCAGACAAATTATTGTCAAAAAGATCTAGATATTGAAGACCTCTTAATGATTCCAAAGATGGAGGAATGATCCCGTGTAAGAGGTTTTTTCCCATGGCTAGATATTCCAGCTTTACGCAGCTAGCAAGGCTTGCTGGAATTCTACCCAGCTTTACGCAGCTAGCAAGGCTTGCTGGAATTCTACCAAACAACATGTTTTTAGAAATGTCCAATTCTTGTAGATTTATAAAATTTCCTATTTCCATGGGAAGGACACCAGTAAATTGGTTGGCAGACAAATATAGAAAAATTGGTGAGCATGAGAGACCAATGATTTGAGGGGAAATTAAACCACTGAGATTGTTCTTCTCAAGATTCAAGATTATCAAATTTTGGCACTTGCTAAGACTAAGGATGTTGCCTTGAAGATTATTCTCGTATAAATACAAGTCTATCAAGACTGTTAAATTTCCAATAGAGGATGGAATGTTCCCCAAGAAATCGTTTGTATTTAATGCCAAAATTTGTAACTTCTGAAGTTTTCCAATTTCAAAAGGAATATTACCTGATAATTTGTTTTGCGACATCGTGAGGCCCTGCAAGTTGATCAGATTTCCCATCCCATTAGGAATGTTTCCAAATATATTATTATTATCTAGAAACAATGCTGTAAGAGTAGTTGAGAAATTTCCAATGCACATGGGCAACTCTCCCCCAAAGTTGTTGTAACTTATAGCCAATAAAGTCAGATAGCTGGCATTTGTCAAAGAACAGAGAAAACTCAAGTCATTTTCCCCTCCATTTCCTAGATTGTTAAAGGTAATCATGAAAAAGATCATTCTATTTAGCTTCCCCAAAGAAGGAACTTTTCCGCTGAGGTTATTATCGTTCAATTGAAGAAAATACAAATTTGAGGCATTAAATATGGAAACAGGGATAGATCCACTAAATTGGTTTTCGAAAATGCTAAAAGCTTTGATATTTGGTAGAGTGATACCTATGTCCGACGGAAGACGCCCTTGGATTTGGTTAAGTCCTACATCAAATACTGTCAATGAAGATAGATTGAAGATTGAAGGAGGAATGTACCGAACAACCTATTTTCTTCCACAAGAAAATATGAAAGTTTGGTCAATTGGCCAAAAGAATTAGGGATAATCCCATCTAAGTTATTTTTAGTTACACCAAACACTTCTAGAAATGAGAGGTTTCCAAAAAAAGGTGGGATACTTCCAATCAGATTATTCCTGGGAATATAAAAGTCTTGAAGTTTTGACAAAGTGCCAAGTGTTGCAGGGATTTCTCCGGTCAGAAGGTTGAAATTGAAACGAAGGACTTGGAGCTTGGTGCAAGCGGATAAATTGCTTGGAATTTTGCCACTAAGTGTGTTATTCCAATTGCAAGACTCGCAATTTGTGCAAACGGCCAATTTCTTGAGGAATTTCATTATGAAAGTTGTTGTTTTAGGAGAGTTAGATTCCTCAAAAAACTTAAATTTCCAACATGTGATGATATGGAGCCTACCAGTTTGAGAGATCGCAAGTCCAACACGGTGACCCTCTGATGTCGACGACCACAAATAACCCCTCGCCATTGGCAGAAGTGGACGCTGTCATTCCAAGATGTCATAACCCCGAAAGGGTCAAGAGTAATCTTGGCTTTGAACTCAAGCAACGCCAACCGGTCAGTCTCATTATTCCCGCTAACCACGGAGGTGACTAACAAGCCACACCACCAGAAAAGAATAAAGGCACGCATACAAAAGGATGAGGTCCGTGAGGATGGTGAAGCTGAACTCAACTGGGAAAGCCCCATATTTATGCAATGGGACAATATGGTTGAAGAAGAAGTTGGTACAAACAAGTGTGTGTTTTCAAAAGAAGGCTAATTTGGCTGTTTAGAATCTCAAGGAGTGGCAAATTTATAACGAGGGAGAGAAGAAATTTGGTGCAAGAATTTGAGTGGTGTTCGGCCCCAATCCAACATTGCAAGAAATTTTTGGGGTTTTTAACCGTATTATAGTCAGATTGATTATCATTAATAAGAAATGTGTAATAGACGGTGACCCCGTCAACTTTATAAATAAAAGAAATTATTTTTCTTCATTTTCTATATGTAATGAATATTTCTTGACCAGATTCAAATGTAGAATAAGAAACCTTAGTAATAATACTAGACACTAATAGTTTTCTCTTGTGGTGTTCGAGAGAGAAAGAATATAACATTGATTTTAGATTTTTAAGCTCAAAATTACTGAATAAATTAAGCACACCTGGGGTAGAGTTGCAACACCAAATGACAAAGAATATAGGAATTCGGGAAACTTCAAGTTTGGGATTTAAATTAGGACAATCAGTATTTTTTTTCCTCGTACAAATGCTTTTTTTTATTTTTTATTTTTAAGTAATATCATGGATAAACTTAAAGGATTAGTCTTGGATAAATTCAGTTAATTTTTTTGTCAATAGTTAGTTTTTTTTCTTAATAAGGTAAAAATCCTTGTTTAAATGGGGGTTCAAATCACGCCCATTAAGGGTGGGATCTTAGAGAGGAGGGCTGCACAATTGGACCAAATGTTCGGTGAGCATTTTTTAGTCTATTAGCTAGCAACGGCTTCTTTTTCTTTTTACAATCTAGAATGTTAGTACCTTTGATATCATATTCAATAAGTATTGACTAACCTAAACTTGAAGCTTAATTTCTTTTAAAAAAAAATGATAAAATGAACAAATACCTAGGTTTCTTATATATTTTGGTTTTTGGCAAACAGTTCTTGTTAGCAAAATGGAGAAGCTGAAAAGCTTTTTAAAAGTGGCTTATCTAGCGTAAGGATAACCTAGAATGAGTATGCAAGTGACTCGTGTTTGCTGTATGAGTTTTCTATTTGTAAGTTTCTCATTAAGTGTGGATAAATTATACATAAAAAAAAATATATTAAATAAAAAATTAAATCAAAGGCAACACTAAATATATATAGTTTAAGGACCTAGCTTACCTTCTATTTCTTATTATTTGTTGAAGAAGAAAAGCTTACCGTCTATTGTTCTTGAAGGATTTGCACTATAGATTTAAAAAGAATTCAAGTGGTTCATATTAAATTTACAGGTCATATTGTGGAAGGTAGAAATGCACAGCCGGAGACTTTATGGAATTGGAAGTGTAGTAGGGGGTCTACCAACACAAACAAGACGGCAAGACTCCTTCTTCAATACGTCTTAACGCAGAGCACGAATAAAATTTGGATAGAAGAATGTCCACTCTCTTTAACTAGGTTGATTAATACGGACTACTGTCCGATGCAACTGTTTTATATTGATACTCTCATAAAACTTTCAACTCAATAATTTTGCCATTTTAAAAAAAAAAAAAGGCACACTAGTATTCATTAGAGAAGCATTGATAAAAGCTTGGGAAATATTTATTAAAATAATGTACTAATGGAATTAGGACTAAATTTTTTTAAGTAAATCTTTAATGAGTAAAATTATAGAGTAAGAAGCTACTAATTTGAGATAGAGTGGTAGATAAAATGGAGAAGAGAAGACATAAGAGTTAGTGGCTTACATCCACGGGACAAGACTCAAAGGCTACACTTTCTTATACATTACAATGGAATTCATATTTAGAATGAAGATTACACATAAAAGTCAATAATGATTAGAATTTTAATTGCATATTAATGATTATCTCATTCCCATGATTTTCTCAAGCGATCAATGTCTTGATTTGGTCTTTAATTACATGGAAAGGAAATGGGCAAAACTTATATATGGTACTTTATGAATATTCGGTTCCTTAGGTTCCCACAGTACTTTATATGAGTGTACTGTATAAAGGAAGTCAAATAGAATTTAATTGGACTCTCTTGGAAATATTACAACCTTTATTTTTCAGTTTTTCAAGTCAAACAAGTCATTTACTGTTGTTTCAAGTTTCTATGAGTGTCTTTATTATGTTTTTCAAGTCAAAGTATCATTTGAATTTCTTTTAATGTAATTTTGTTCTCCTATGCTTAGAGGGTTGTTCTAAGCTATGTGGCTAGAATGACTAAAATCAGAGAGTGAATTTTCAGAAAATTAGCCTTTGGCTTTGTTAGGAGAATTATTTCTTCTATTTTAACTCTTATCCTTTGGATGGACTTCCTTTTATCTCTTTGGTGGATTTCATTGAGTGGTGAATTCTTTCAACCTTGTATCCTTAGAATTACGATAAGTTATGAAATATGACTTATTAAGCCCATTTTCTAAGGTTTTTAATAGAATTATTTTGCATTTTATTTTTACTTGCATCCAAATCATTACATTTCTTTTATTTCATTGCGTTGTATAAAAATAATTTATTTGTATGCATTATGTTAATTTTATAAAGTCTAAATTTTATGTTATGCTTTGGATGCAAATTAATGTTTGAAAATAAAATGAACAAGAAAAAAAACAAAGGCCACAAGCCCAAAAGGCCCACATGGCCACTAAAGCCCACAAACTCACACTATCCATTGTACTCGCATCACATAGGATTAAAGCTTCAAGGAGCTTAAATGAATTTAGGCGTGGGAGCTTGCTTTGTCAGTGGATTGCATGAAGTGTTCCTCTTGCCGCATAACACCGGATCATTCCAAAATGAAGCCTAAATGAAGTCACGCGTGGGAGCATCCGTGGATTGCATTGCTTGCCTTTTATTTTGCTGCACCACACATGATCAGGGCTCCCTTTTTGGAGCCCTAAGTGAGGCGTGAAGCAGTAACTACACGTCTACACTGCACAGGCCGCCTGGACAGAACAAGGAGATGGAAAGGAGATTGGACTTTATTTTTTATTTTTTTATTTTTTTCTCTAGTTTTCTCTCTAGCATAAATTTTCCTAGTTTTTCTTTTTGTAATTTCTTAGCCATGATTTGCTAAACTTTTAGCTAGGGTTATGGGTGAATTCTCTAATATTTTGTCTATGTGTATTTGGATTATTGAGTGTTTTTAATGTATCAATGATAGATTTGTGATTGGTTATATGTTAACATATTATTGATTTAATATGATTTTTGGATATATCGAATGCATGAGTCCGTGATTCGTTATGATTTGAGAATATATCGAATGCTTTCGTATGTTAACAATGCATTGAGATTTAATATGATTTTTGGATATATTGTATGCATGCTTCATGATACATTATGATTTAAGAATATGTTGAATGCTTAATCTCCTCTAGAAACCAACTTATTTTTCTATCTATATTAATATTATGAAGTACTCTATTGTCAAATCTTCCGATTAAGTGAGTTTGCTCTCTAACCTAATCAAGTTAAATATAATCCAAATTCATATAGTGAAATATTAGGTGGATCCTTGAAACCCTAGTGCCTTCCTCCATTAATTTCCTCCAAAATTATTCAGTTGCTTTTAATTACAGTTTTCATAATCTCTTGCTCCATCTTTAGGTGGTTTTGGGAATTTTTACACTGTGTCAACCATTCCCTGTAGTTCGACCTCCGTCTTACCGAGACTTTATTACTACTTGCGAAACCTGCACTTGGGTGCACTTTAAAAATCGCAACAAATTATCATTTGGGTGGTGTAATCTATATCCTTTAGTATATTACTAGGGTGGTGAGCTGTCTATCGTTTTAGACTTATAATTGAGTGTTTTCATCTATCCATTTATATTACCATGCAACCATCCTTTATCATTCCGGGTTCAGTTTGGGTTTTCCATACTAATTATGGTATCAACTTGGAACAATGAAAGATAACGATTGTATAATGTTCTTAAGATAACTCTACTATAAATCCTTAAAATCTTGATTATTTATTTCTAAATGTGTGGTTAAAGGAGCCGATTTTCATTGTAATAATAAGATATGGTGATTTTTGGAGAGCCAATCTTCAACCCATTATATTTCAATTCCATTTGAAATCACTTTCAATCCATTTAAAACTAATACCAATTTTCTCGCAAAAACTTATGATCATTTGTAATATAAATTTCGATGAAAACTTTTACCATGTTCTAAAAAATGATTTTCGTAATAACTTAATTTTTAAAACTTATATGAAAAATGTAAACATGAAATAAATTTATTGCAACACAATAAATAAAAACAAATAAATAAAAAATAAAAAAGAATTATTTTTACAAGTAACAAACTATCTTTCTCATTTTCTAAAATTTAAAAAAAGAAAAGAAAAAAAAATGGAAATTTGCATAATTTACCAAATAATATCAATGCTTTTCTAAGAGTTGACAAAATATAAAAATGAATTGTATTCAATTTAGGTAGGATTTTTAATATGCATCTAATTATGTATATTTTTAAATGTATATATTCACACGTATGTATTGGGCTACAAGATAGGAATTTTAATATTCTTATGATACTGCTTTTATAAAATGTTATTGGCATAACAATTTTCTTTCTACTTTTCCTAAAGAAATATATTCTTTGGAAATTTATTTTTACATACCCAAGTATTAACTTGAAGATATATTTGAAGTACAACATGATGTTTTCCTAAATCACTAAAAAGTCTAGCAAATTTAGGGCTTTTTCAAGGTGATTGAATTGATTTATTAGAAATTTTTTGAAAGTGTTGAAAAACAATAAACCATGACAATCATCTTATCATATTATAAAATGTACAAGTTATATCTCGTTATTAGATTACTTGAATGTTAATGCTTCTTTAAATTTTGAATATGATTTTTGAGATACAATAATCTTGTAAGCTTGAATTCATACTTTGTGAAATCAAATGTTGTGGACCCTATTTGAAATTTGAACCACTGGATTAGATTTAGTGTGAAGTGGTAAACAATGATCAATCAAGGTTAAGTTATTGGCTATTGTGAAATGTTGTACCATATAGCACTTTGCATTGCTTAAGCATAGAAACAATAAATTTACCTTCATTGTACGTTATACATTTAAATTGTTCAAGTTTATCTATTCTATTAGCTGTAAATAGCCTCATCATACAATTCATTTTTTTTCCTATAACTTTTGTTCGTTATAAATAATAGATTTTTTAAATTAGTTTACCAACCGCATGTAACTCTTACCATATATGATGCATGTGTATGACATTTTCTGAACCAATTTTTAGGTTATGGATCTTGGATTTGTTTCCAATCCAATTTGGACCCGACCCGACAAGAAGCATCAAGATTTTAAATGGGAATTTTGTGAGGCTTTATTTAGAGAAATGTTGTACCATATATAATTTTCCCTTACTTATGAATTAATTCAATAAATATACTTCCATTCAATGTTTATTTACTCTATTGGCTATAAATTGTCTCATCATAATTTGCAACAATCTATTTTTTCCCTCTAACGTTTGTCTTCCATAATTGATGTTCTTTTTAACACTAATATTCGCATGTAACCCTAAGCATGTATGTTCTCTTTTAATTAATTAACAATATGATGATTTGAACTCCTTATATTCTAAAATTGAATTATTTATCTTAATTTTTTAACTAATATTTTCTTTCAAACCTTTTAAAATGGGTACTTTGATTTAATATACCATGACTATTAGATCATTCCTCCTCATATATATTCATTTGAAGCAAGCTGCATTCTTGTGAGTTTATTTGACATTTGTGAAGAGTCACATGTTAAGATTAAAACTATTGTGAAATTTTGTGACCCCAGCCAAAAGACAATAATTACACTAGAAGACACCTAAATAAAAGATGCTAATGCTTCCAAAAATCACCTTTTTCTTAAGAAAATCAATTATTTGACGAAATCTATATTAATAATAAATAAATTTATAGATTAAATTATCTTTGTTCTTAAACATGTCTAATCATTCAAATGTATATAAGGCATAATGGTCTAAATTCTACTTTTGTTCTAAATAATAACTTCAAAATAAGAAATTTGCTAAATTGGGAGAAATTTATGGCTAGGAGATTTATGATCAAACTTATAATGATGATGACGGATTTGGTCATCTTTATTCTCGTTGATGTGCACGCTAATGAACAAACTCTTTACTCTTTCCATTCCTCTTCACTTCGAAGCCCACTTCCTCTTCCTTCCAAACTTGATGATGTTCAGGGACCATTTTATCTTTGCCTTGAATCATTCATTACAGGTTGTTCAAAAGACCAAAAACAAAAACGTTACCTCTATTTAGTATGTATTGCAGGGGCTTATCCAAAATGCTTTCGTAACCACTAAGATTATGAAGACGACCCATTGTATAAGAAGGCTATGGAAGGCTATGAGAATTGCGTCAAAAAACACAAGAGCATCATTTATCGGGGAGAATGTTTACGTTTATGGTTCAATAAGCATATCAAAGAGCATTGACATAACATTATACCCAAAATCCAAGAGCAAACTCCAATTTTAGATTTGATAAATAATTTATATATGTCTGTCTACCTCTTGCTCTACGAATAAGAATTCACACTTGCATGAGAAATACAACTAATTACTTGGTTGTGAGAAAGGATTTCCCCCATTTGGTTTTAAGAGAATTAATTCTTTTTTTTTCTTTTTTTTTTTTCCTATATTGGAGAATATTATAATTTTTACAACCTACATGGGGGATAAAACCTTGATTTATTTCTTGTTTTGAAGAAAATGTTTGTTTCATTTTATTTGGCACTGTGTGAAATATTTTGCTTTTGGATTTTTGGCTGATTCTCATGATGACTAGCGTGATATCGAAGATAATAAGTCATTCCATAAAAAGAAAAAAATATGTGATGTATTTGTTATGAAAATTTAAGCCCCTTAACTGTTTACTCCTAAGTGCTTGTATGTTGTGCTTAATGAAAGAGAAATCTCTTAATTGTGATTATAGTGGGCAAGTCCTTATTCCGAATATGATTGTCATACTACAGATTCTATCAATTTGATTGAATTTGATTTAATTTCAATGTATAAGTGTGTGTTTTGTTGGAATGTGATAAGTCACACATTGAGAATTTACTAGATACATCTTGAAATATTTAAGAGATTATGAGTAGTCTTAATTATAAATTAACTAGTCCTTTTGTGCTATAATGAAGATGTGGCTATAACTTTCCTAGGGTCATGACAAACGTCATCAAAGCAAGCCAATAATGACGTGTGATTTAGGGGTGTGGTAGCATAACATGACTCTTGACGAGGACATTAGAAATTTAAAAAGGGAAAATTGTGATATAGTTAATTGTGTGGATTAATCACATTGTATAAGTGTGTGTTGTGCAAGAAAATATCGAGTACCACATTGGTGTTTTCTAGCTAGGTAGATCTTAGCTATATAAGTGATTACGAGAATCTCAAATTGTAACTTAACTAATATTTTTTAGATAAAATGTAGTTAGCACTTTTCTCAGTTCATAACATATGATATCTCAGCCAACCTAGTAATGCCATGTGGCTCAAGGACACTATAGTGCAAGGTCATCCCTAATGATGATATCATGAATTTAAGTGGGAAAGATTATGACACCCTAGATGTGATGCCCTAAATTGTGTGTATGAGTATGTATTTGTGCACAAGTTTGATGCGTCCCACATCAGGTGTATACTAGATACATTAATTTCGAGTATATAAGTGATTACAATGAGCCACAACTGTAACTTAACTAGTCCTTTTGAGTTATAAGTGCAAATGTGGTCCTCGAGTCATTACAATTGATATCAAAGCCAACTTGGTAACGCCATATGGCTCAAAGGCACTGTAACATAACGTGGGACCTAATGAAGTTATCAAGAATTTAATTGGGGAGATTGTGATACCCCAAATTGCATTAATTTGATTCGTATGAGTATGTTTTGTGCACACATGCGCTAAGTCCCACATTAGATATTTACTAGGTGATTGGATCTATAAGTGATTACAAGTTATACGAATTATTATTTGACTAGTACTTTTAGGGTATAAACATAGATGTGATTAATGCTTCCCTTTGGCCATTACACCAAATTGTGGATTGTATAGGATTGGGTTAGACTGCTTATACTATGTCCCATATCAAGTGATAACCAAGACATGATAAAATTCACACAAGTAGTATACATGCCAAAAAATATTCAAACCGAATTACAACTCAAATCAATGAATCAAATTTAAGAATTAATTCCCCAAATTTCCAATATTTTTAGCTTATCATTAAGCAGATTTTCTGCAGATCAGTCATTCTATAAAATTCATTTGGACCACTTAAAGTTATCAAAGTAACTTGAAATTTAACAGGGATGACCTCATATATATATAAAAGCTACCACAGAAAATTCAGATCAAGATAACATCTATAGAATTTATTAAAATTATCGTCATATGATAAACACAAATCTGTCCTGACAGATTTAGGGTCTCATAAGAAAATTAATAACTCTTTCAATATCAACCCAAATGCTGTAATTCTTGATTCTAAACTCAAGCCTTGTGTGTTAGCTTTCATTATATTCATCTTTTGTATCCAGATTCCACATATATAAATTACTATGAATATTTAATCACTACAAACACAGACACTGTCCATTTGACAGATTTGTAGGATTTTCTTATAAATTTTCAAAAGGTATTCAAATAACCATATTTTCAAGTAAGATTTTAAACACTTATACTAGACATATAATAAATCAATCTTCAACAATCAATTTCACCATAACTATCTCAGAAAATTTCAGAATTAAATAAACCCAAACAGATTCACATATTTCACTCAAACCCACTTCTAAAAGCACAAGCAAGCATAGATTCATGCTCAAATCACACATGTAATCAATGAACTAAAGAATTTATATGGAAAAGGGGAGACTGCGTGGGATTCATTTGGGAGAAGAGAATAGTAACTCATCACTATTTAATAAAATTACAATCTTTCCCCCATTATTTTCTAAAATTTCCATTTTAACCCAATTATAAATAATTATACGTAAACACTTATTTATGTAATATATATCCAAAGTTCCCATAATTTAATTAATGGATTTTACAAAATATCATTTTACACACACCCATGTAATAATAAGAAAACTCAAACACCTTATAAAATAAGATTAATTATATAATCTCATAATTAATCATATATTTGGGTCGAGATATCACAGGTATGGTACTCACTAAATTGGGATCATCAAATTAATGTGATATAAGTACAATCATATTTGATGTTAGTATTATCTTATTTTTTATATATATTAATTTAAATAATAAATAAAAATGGTAGGTACCATCATATGTGAGGTAGATATCATAATTTGTGATATTAGTATCATAATGTGTGATATTGGTATCATCAATGTGAGATTTTATTTATTAGAGGTTCAGTACCTACATGGGTATTATAGAATTACCCCTAAATCTAAGAAGCATGTTGAACATTTTCGGACACGGGTACGATATGACACATGACATAATGACACAAAAATTCTTGAAAAATTAAGATACGACACGATGGAGATACAACAAATTAATTATGAAATGAATTTGTTATATATCATAGATATAGTATAGATTTTCCATATATTGTTAAGTATAAATGAATTTAAGAGAAATTATATATACATAATAAAGAACATTCTTTGTCATTAAACGTTATTCAGAGTACAAATCATGATCCAAAAAAGTAAATAAAATATAAGTGTTCAACATTGAAACTAAAATATTATAAAAATTTGTGATGAATCCAGATTATTTTCAGGTCGTATCCTACAAGTATCTTGATTTCTTTCTTGGGACATGCAGGTAGCAGTATTCCCAAAGTATCCGTGTCTGATATATGTTGGACACCGGTACAACGGCAATTTTAAGGCATCCGTGCTTTCTAGCTCCAAATCATTCAAGCAGCAGTAAAGAAAATCTCCACCTACAGGCTAGTCATTTCCTCAACACTAGTTCCCCCACATCAATGAAGTTTACAGTGTATCCAAGATCCTGTCTGGCACAACCAGAATGCAGTCTCCACACAGATTGGGCAAAGGGACAAATCCAGAGAACATATATAGCTCATTGAGTCTGGATGTAGGAATTCGGGAAACTTAAAATTGGGAAATAATATAGGACAACCAGTATTTTTTTTTTCCTTGTACAAATGAATATTACAAAATAAAAAAAAAAAAAAGGACTACTCATGGATAAACTCATCACAGGATTAGTCATTGATAAATTCAGTTAATGGTAGAATGAATAGTTCTATATATAAATGCAATCATAATAAATATCTATTAATAATTATTCATATTTATTAAAAAAAATTAAACAAATAGGGAATATGTTATTTTTCTAATTTGGTTTTTAGAGCTACAAATAATGGTAAAATATGTTAGTTTAAATTTATTAGAAATCACCATATCTTTTTTGATAAAACAACCCAACATTAAAAATGATTAAATTAAGCCTAATCTTCTTTAAATAAATTCTAATTTAATTAAGCAAGTTTTGTTGGTAATTCTAATTCAGGTTCTTTATTTCAGTTTTTTTGATAAATTCAAAGGATTAGTCATGGAACCCACCTTCATATCATATTCAATAAGCATTGACCAACCTAAATTTGAAGCTTAAACTTTAAAAATAATGATAAATGCAAAAAATAGTAAAATACTAGGTATCTTATGTTGTGCGAAAGCGCCTCCGGATAGCATTCCCACACCTTATGCAAAATAATTATGGCTTGAGAACGATATTCAAAACAAATATGGAACAAAGGAAACTGTAAAGAAAAATAAACAATCACACAAACACCAAAGATTTACGTGGTTCGACTTTTGGCCTACATCCAAAGGCTACGACGGAGAATTTCACTAACAAAAATGAAGATTACAAATATGATGTAGAGGCACTCTCACATATCTCAAAACCTCAATACACCCAAATAATTCTCTCTCAGAAACAACAAATAATAGAGAATTCTTATTCTCTATTCAAGTGGGCGATTCTAAACAAATACCAAATACCTAAATCAAATACTAGAGAAATTGGTGAATTTCTTGTAGTCAAATTGTCACTACAGCACCAAAGAACCCACATCACACCAAAGTAGCAAAGGAGCTACACCACAAATCCAAAGAAGCCACAGTGTTTCTACAAAGCACATTGCTGAAACCAAAATAAAGGAACCGCCAAACAAATATTTGATGTACTTGCTACTCAAACCAAACCAAAGTCACACAGGACTAGTAGTAGTACCCAATCAAATATGTAGCACCACCAAGAGAGAAACGTCTCACAAAGAGTTGACACACAAAGGGAGAGAGCACCTAAATCGCCGCACACTTCAAATAACAAAGGCTGCAAGCCTGCAAGCCAAATCAGTTTGCCGCCCACATATCAAACAACCAAGCCTCCTATATATACAAAGTTCCTTTCGAAGTCTGCTAGGACTAAAAGTCCTTTACTTTATAGAATTCCAATAGCATCAGTGGACTCCTAATATTACTGGAGTTCTAATACATATTGAACAAGTCAATATATAACCATGCCGTGTACAAGAGGGATTCAATATAAGGATTAACCGAATTCCTATATCAAACTCATATTGATAACAACCTATTTACATAGGTTGTAATCCTGTGTGGCAAAACCAAGTGAAGCTTTAATTATTCAAGCCAATAACTAACATCTTATATATTTTTTGTTTTAGCCAAATGTTCTTGTTAGGAAATTGGAGAAGGTGACTTAAGCCTGTGTTTGGATCCTCTATTTTGAGAATATATTTTAGAAAATGCATTCCTGTTATAATACATTCTCAAGAATGTATTCTTTAGAATGCATTTTGCTGAAAATAGTGCGTTTGGTAAAATATTGAAATTATTTATAAGAAGTGATTATGCTTAAAAGAATTGTGTTTGGTTAGTATTTTAAAGAATGCATTCTTTTTATTAAATAATATATTATTAGTATACATTATGTAATTAATATTTTTTTTTAAATATCTCAATGCAAGGCTAAAAATACATTTACTATCAATACAAAATTAACAATGTAATAAAGAAATAAAGTATTACGTTGTGATTTAAATTAATGTCTACTAATAAAAAAATAGGTCATGATTTGTGCACATCTTCTTGCACACATTTTTATTAAATTTGAACAATGTAATAAAAAAAATATAGAGAAATATGTATTGTGTGTGCAATAGAGATATACACAAACCATTTATGATAAAAAATATCATAGACATCCTCTAAATAAATTTTCATAATTCTACACTTTACACACCAAACAAAGTGAACATACAAATAAAACCAATTTAGTTTTTTCCCTTTCAAATTTTTTTTCTTCTTTCTTTTCCACACTCCCTTTTTTCCCACCATACATGGAAACCCCACTCCCCATTTCTTTTTTCTTTTTTATTTCCTTTTTTTTTTCCCCACCACCCATGTACCCCCTTGCCTTTCTTTTTTCTTCTCCCCCACCACACACATACATCCCTCCTCACCCATCTCATTTTTTTCTTTCATTTCCTCCTCACAGTTCACACCCCTCCCCCATTTCTCAGTTTTTTATTTTTTATTTTTATTATTATTATATATATATATATATAAAATAATATAATGTGACATAAAATCCAAACATTACAAATAAAGTGCTGGAAAAAGCACATCATAACAAGTTTACATTAAACAAAGAAAAAAACATTACTAACAATCATTCCAAATCATCTCTGGTTCTTTAATACAAAATGAGAAAATGAGAATACTTTTTCAAAGATAAAAAAAAAAAGAAGAAAAAATAGGGAACACATCAAAAAAAGAGAAAAAATAGGGAACAAAAGAGAGGAAGGAAAATAAAAGAAAGAAAAGAAAAATTAAGCAGGGAAAAAAGAGTTGTTCGAGTATTAAACTGTTAGAAGTGGATCCCATTTACATTAGCAAAAATTAAAAATAGAAGCTAGAATCAGAATCCAAAATATTTTGGATTTTGACTTCTGCTCTAAAAATGAGAATTTGCAAAATGCATTCTGCCTAGAATACATTTTGCATTTTCTAAAATCCCAACTAAACATCTCAGATTTTTTACAGAATGCATTTTATGCATAAAAATCTGTGAAATCACTTTTAAGGATCCAAACACAGTATTTGCCTATTTGGCGAAGTAGTGGTAACCATTCAATATCAGCTTTGACTTTCAGCTTATCCTCACGGATGGATGTGGATGATAAAGACATATTCTAGAAGATATATTTTTGGCAATCAATTGTCTAATAGTCAACCGTATCTCCTAAAGAAATATTTTGGCAATCAATTGTCAATTACCTTCTGTCAACAATATCTCCTAGGCTATTATTAAGGATCTCCAATCCCTTATTTTTAGGAGTTAAATTTTCCAGCTGTAGTTATTGACCCTTGGCAAAATTCTTTAGAATTGTACGTGTATGTTATATAAAGGTGTTACAGCAAAGAGAGCAAGTATGTTCTTGTAAGGCCTCTTCGTGACATATTCAATAAAATTCAGAAAATCTTCAGATGGGCAGCTCAGCCAATGCCAGACAACACTCATCACTTATCCTTACTCGAAAACCATTGGATCCTGCTATCACTGATCATAGATTTGATCACTCCTCACCAGAAAAGCACCACCTCACCTCACAGAAAGCTAAGACAAAGATGAGCGGAGAGGAGAAGGTGGTGTGCGTGACTGGAGCTTCGGGTTACATAGCATCGTGCCTGGTGAAGCTCCTGCTCCAACGTGGGTATACTGTAAAAGCTACAGTTCGTGACACAAGTTAGTGCACTCGCTCTCTCTCTCTCTCTCCAAATTGTATTACACTTGTACTTTTTCTCTTTTCAAAGGTTATCAGACAATGTTTTGACCGGTTCTGAATTCTGGGTTTGATTATTCTTTGCTTTAACTTAATTACTGTATAATTCCATTGTATTTAATTTTCTGTGTCATTGCTTCCTCAAGATCTTTTCATGTATTATGTTTGATATCAAGAAAAATCAATTCTTGCTTCCAAAGACACGTCTCTTTTGATGAATAAATGCAAATATTACCTTGTAAATTTATGACAATGTCATTTTTATATGTGGTCTCACCCAGGAAGGATCCATATAAACCAATTATCCAAGCATGTCATTTTGTTTCGTTGGAAAAAAGAATTATAACATGTTAGCTAGTTGTGCAGCGAACCATTAGTTCTATTTAACAAATTAGTTAATTTACACCTTTATGTTACAAAATAGAATCACGTCACTAAAGCAAACCAAACATAGTAAAATACAACATAGTTTTAGATTTTCTAAGTTTATGTAAAGTGCCTAAACTTGAGAAATATTATAATTGATTTTTTATAGTGGATTTATTCAGAATTGGTCCCATGATTTTTTCCTTCAAAGAGAAAGAGTTTTCTAAGTAAATCTTTGTATTATTATATGTGTCATTGATATTTTAGCTTGATGATTTTGGTGATAATATTTTTTGATGATTGATTAAAATTATTTGTGGAATTTCTTAATTTACATAAGATTAGCTTGTGGCTCCAACACAATGTAATAGGTTGATTTAACAGGTTATTTAGGTTACTAAACATAATTTGTTTATTAAAAAAAAAAAAAAAAAAAAAATGAACCACCAAAGCCTTATAGCCCAACTGGGTTGGGTGTGGGAATTAAGAGAATTGGATTTGGATTCTTCTAAACCAAATTTGAACTAAACCAATCTTCTGCATTTTGATTGAACTAAAAACACCAGTTTGGTCTATACATGGTTTTAAAAACCAGATTGGATCGGTCGGTCTGACTAGTTGAACCGGTGCCAAATCTGGTCCGGTTTTCTTTAAAAACTGGAATATGTCTAAAAATTGGAATCAGATCGGTTCAACTAGTAAAAACCGTCCATCTCAACCGGTAAAAACCAGAATCGGACCAGTTCAACCTGTTTTGAGTTTTGAGTTTTGATTTTTTTTTTTGCTAACACTATTAATATTGTAATCGAATAAAAAATTGTTATACTATTTTATTGTCTTAGGGTTCTTAATTTTAATTTTATAAAATATAAGATATGAAAACTCACATAAAATGTTTTAAAATTTGTTATATATATTTTTTAATTAAATATTATTACCCTTTTCTAATTATTTGACCGGTTTGGTTTTTAAAACCATGGGTCTATATAAGTATTTGGTTGGGTTTTTTGGATTCAAATACATGGGCTACTTCTGGTCGGTATTGTGAGGGCCTGCAAATCTTGAGCCCCCTCCCCCCCTCCCCAGTTAGTAGAGAATCGTTTGCTTTCGGAAATGGGCCTCTCATTTACAAATATTGAGCCGTCGTGAAACATGGACTAAGGTTGCTGGTGTTGGCCCATCCTAAACACATGGGCCCAGGAGTACACCGTTAACCTCGGGGCTTAGGATGGAGTGAGGAGTCATCACCTGATTTATAGGTTCAGAAACTAACACCTTCTCAAAAGCATACCCTAACTCCAGACTTAGTTTGGGCCAATTAGACTTTTGTGCATGGATTCAAAGGTTAAAGCAAGGGAACTAATTGAGTTTTTTTTTTTTTTGTTAAAAAGGGAAAATTTAATTTAGCTATATTTTGGTTTTCTTGGTGTGGTAGAAAAATCTATTTCTTGATGTGGAAGGAAAGACTATTTATGGTAGTGTTTTGAAATTCCCTATAGCAACCACATGTGCTTTTAATTTCCTATTTTTTTCTCACCATTATTTTTCATGCAATGCTTGCTACTAATAATTTAGCCTTCCAATTGGAATTTCGGCATATATATTCCATAGGTGATCCGATGAAAATAGAGCATTTACTTGCACTTGATGGAGCTAAAGAAAGACTTCAATTATTCAAAGCACAATTACTGGAAGAAGGATCTTTTGATGCTGCTGTTGATGGATGCCAAGGTGTTTTTCACACAGCATCCCCTGTTTTTCTCACGGCCAGTGACCCACAGGTTCATCTTGTATTATTATTTATTTCCTTTGTGTAATGTATATATTGTGATAATTCTTCTGTCAATATGGTGAATGCTTACTTTGTTTTAAATGGTGGCATAAACAAACTTTTGGTCCTTATGTTATGGGGATGGTTTCATAGTCCTTATATGTTTTATTTAGGTCCCTAAGCTTTCGACTCGATTCCATTTTGGTCCTTACCGTTACCTCAGTGACAGAAATTGCCTACATGTCATTTAATTGTAATAAATAATTATTTAAATAATATTTAAAATGCCACATCAACACATAAATTATAAAAAAAGGACACATCAACATTAAAAATATTCTTCCATTTTTACCAAATCCCTTTTCTTTATTTTCTCTCTCATTAGTTCTCTCTTAATCCAAAAACAAAACACCAAAAGAATCTAAAAACTAAATGCAAAAATGAATTTTCTAACAAATTAAATGAACCACTCTTGTCCTCAAACCCCAAACACTCACTCCAAGTCTAACAAACACAAACACAGAGTCTCTATGCTTCTCACACCACCAAATTATGTTGTTGTCGCCATCTCTTAAAGCATCAGTTACAAATATTGAAGAGAAAGAACTTAAATGAAGAACAAGACATAAACGACATGTAATTGACTGTGTAAACACTGTTAGCATGTGTAGCTCCACAACACTCTCTTTTGGCCGATACGAAACTAGTCCTCGCTTTCATGACTCCTCAACTTGTCCCTAAACTCTTCGAGTCAACTCCCCCGATCGTACTCCTCGAAGACGAATAGTCCACCCCCACCCCCACTGCAAAAAACATTAAAATCTTGACCACTATGGAGGAAATGCTGAAAAAGCAGTCGAGTGAGACTCAAGTCAAGGACCGAGTCAACCAGGAACAACGATGGTGATTCTCTTCATTTGCACTGTCCCTTTGTTTTACATCTACGGTCTAGTAGTGTTCGTGCTGGCCCTCCTCACAACTGGAACAACGATGGTGATTCTCTTTAAATAGGAGATGCACGATATGCCTTCCTCCAGCGACCTTCATCAACAAATTTCGAGCTCCACCACCGTGAACCTAGTCATCACCGTGAACATGATTTGTCGGTGACTATTAGGCAAATATGAGATGCACGATATACCTTCTTCCAACGAGTTTCGTCGACAAATTTCGAGCTTTATCACCGTGAACCCAATCATTTCCACTCACCGTCATCATTTCCACTCGCCACCACCGTGAACCTAATTTGCCGAACACTATTAGGCTCCAATGGTTGAATACAACACAGAGAGAGAGAGAGAGAGAGAGAGAGAGAGAATTGAAAAAATGAAAATAGAGATGCACCATATGACTTCCTTCAGCGACCTTCATTGACAAATTTCGAGCTCCACCTTCGTGAACCCAGTCATCGCCTACACCAATCTCATTATGAGGCAATGGAACCGACAATCAGTTGTGGAATTTGACCAATCTCATTATGGTAATTTTCGAGACCAAAGAGACAATAGGTAGCAATGGAACAGACTGTCAATTCTCAATATGAATGTTCGTGTTGTTTCTAGCCCTAAGCCCCCCAACGCAGTATACCATGGAACTTTAGCGAATCTACTAAAAGTTGTCCAAGACCTCACTAATAAGTGTGAAATGTTGGAAGCTAGGTTCAATGTTCCAAATGACAGCCCCAGTTCAATGGAAGCATCCTTCCAAAGGATGTCCAACAACCTCGAAGGAAAAACTTCACACATGAGGTGACAATCAGGTTGAGCCAGCAAAACCTTGTGTTAAAATAGAAGTAGTTATTTCTTGTCGAATGGGCTTATAAGTGTTAATAGATGTTGCATCCATGTTCATGCAGCAAGAAGAATCTACTATAGAGCCTAAACAACAAGGTGAGATATCTGAACCATGTGCAGTGGATTTCATCAGCTAGTTGATAAGTCAAATATATTGTCTACTATTTAGATGGAAGGTTTCACTATACTTGATGAAGAGCAAGTTCAACAAGAGAGCTAAGATTTAGAGGATGCACATTGTGTGAAACTTGAGTTTGATGTATTTGCTACCGATTAGCCATCTATCGTGCATGAAGATAAAAAGCTTGATGATGTGGAAAAGTTTGATACAACAGTTTTTCTTGTGAATCAAGATAAGGTTGTCTCATTATCAACACTAACTCCCCACATTGATTTTTTCATTCCAAACAAATTTAATGATGTGGTGGAACATAAGGCTTATCTACTCTTAGTGATCTTGATCAAGGTGATTCCAGCCTTGAAGCAAGTATATCCACTGGTAGAATTCTTATCCTTCCACACTTCAAAACTCAAGCTCGAATTTTCTCCAACCAAGGGAGAATGCTGCAGGAGACTCAAAAAGATATTTATTTTAATTTTGCTAGTGACTTGTATTTTTGGTTAATTGTATTTTATTTTAGGTCTTAGTATTTAATTCGGTTTATTAGTATTTTTATTTAAAGTCATAGTTATTTAAAAAAATCAATAATTGGCTTTCCTAAGTAGAATTAGGGTTTCCTATGAGAATTAGGGGTTGATGAATAAAATTTCTTTTGAAAATTTTCCAATGGTGTGATGCCGACTCCAATCCAATCCTAGGTGCTAACTCCTAGTGGTTTTCTTTGCTTGGTGTTGACTCCTAGTGGTTTTCTTTACATCCATATATCATTCATTTTCAGTTTTTCAATTTTATTGTTGAATTGTTTTGGTTTTTTAGTTTTTCAATTTTATTACTGAATTGTTTTGGTTTGTCATGCGTTGTTACATTACATGATAAACTGGATGAATAACATGTATATCCAATATTATTATGCTTTTGGTAGCTTAGTTTCATAATTTATTCTCATGGGGGCTACTGTCACGTTTTCTTATATTTCAGTCACAATTAATTGACCCAGCAGTGAAGGGAACACTTAACGTTCTTAGATCATGTGCAAAAGTTCCTTCTATCAAGAGAGTGATTATAACATCTTCTATGGCTTCAGTTACACTCAACGGAAAACCTTTGACCCCTGATGTGGTTGTTGATGAGACTTGGTTTTCGGATCGAGTTCTTTGTGAGAAGTTGAAGGTGTGTGTTTGCACTATTTTGTAGTAGTTATTTATTAAGTGTATCTTTTATAGGACTATTATGTACAATTTTTTTTTCGAATGAATGTACAGTTGATCTTAGGTAATGTTACAAAAAACATAAGGAATACAATATCTTAACTATATATATCTAATTCTGCAACTGTAGTTGTTGTCTGAGAAACATTAGATAATAGAATCACACAGTTTGTTACCTTGCTTTTCTCTAAGCATATCCATGTCAATGTCTAGGTTCTTTTTACCCTTTCTTGTAATCATACTTTCCTTAATATCTTTTAATGCAATCATTGTAGCTAGTAATTAATTTATTTTCTAGAATCAGATCAAAAAATTTGAATTTATATGTTTCGATATTTCCAAACATAAATTGTATAGATTCTAATCAAATCAGAGAAATAATTTTTGCATATATTTTTTTTAGTCGTACAATTATTTCCTTTATGACTAAGAAATTATCTCTCTTTTAACGGTATTGTATATTTTCAGGGCTGGTATATGGTCTCAAAGATCTTGGCGGAAGAGGCTGCTTGGAGATTTGCTGAAGAGAATAGCATTGACTTGGTAATATTAAATCCAGGCCTTGTTATTGGTCCACTCATACAACCAACTCCTACTTTTAGTCTTGAGGAATTTTTGAAGCTCCTAAATGGTACTCTTTTGCATCCAATGAGTTCTATATAAATTTTAAATATTCGAGTTTGTGCTTCTTCTCAAATCCTAAATGTTCAACTATATTGGCCTATAGAAATTTACTTCTTCCCCAAGCTACATTATTCCGTATGATTCTTATGATACTCTTGATTAACTTGTTCTCTTTCTTTCTTTCCTTTTTTTCACCCTAGGTTCAGGAACTGAAACATTTCCTGATGGAATTTATCCTCTTGTTGATGTTAGAGATGTTGCAAATGCACATATTCAGGCATTTGAGATTCCTGCTGCTAGTGGAAGATACTGTTTAGTTGCAAAAGTTATACACTATTATGAGG
>OU015762.1:8024045-8099757 GCA_907173295.1 Fagus sylvatica | reverse complement strand
ATCAATACTAAATCGTCTATATATAATTCAACAATATGAAATTTGCTCATGAAAAGTTGTTTTTGCTTTTGCTCTCAAAATGTCTCAAATATACAACGAATGATAATTTGTGAAATTTGTGCCGGCAAATGAAGTAACTAATGAGGCATTGGCATGGATATATGCTCTCAATAAATGTACATTACCAAGTAGACGTGACCTTATAGGCCATAATGCAAATTCCTAGTCCAAGACAAAAATTATATAATATATTAAAGGGGAAGATCAATAAAAGATTCAAATAGATTTTAATTTCACCCTAATTTTGTACCATGTGTTCCCCCAAATTTAAATTACTGCAAGCCTATTTAGAAATGCTTCAACTCCATTTCTTCTTTTAATCTTGCACCGAAACTTATTATTAACTCAGTATATTTAAATGAAAAATTAACCATGTTTCAAAAAACAAGCTATGTATTTTCAATAGATTATCATAATGACTAAATTTTCAAAAATTATTTGAAAAATGTAATACATATTAACAAAATTAATTTAATCTCAGAAAAAGAAAACTAAGTATCTAAATGGGTCAACAAACTACATTATTTTATTAGTACTAAAATAGAGTATGCAAAAATGTTTCAATTTGTATACTTTACCAAATGATATCCTTACAAGGCTTTTTCAAGAGTTAGTAAAAATTCAAAACTAAAAACAGTTGTATTAAACTAAAACGTTAAAGACTATATTAACACATATATAGGACAAATGTTGAGGACCGAACATATAATTAAACAGATGTTTTAACAATAGTTTGACAGTAATAAAGAGTATTTATGATTGGTTCTGGCAGGTGGGGTCAGTTGTCCGTAGGTTTTACTACTGGCTAGAGGCAGCAAAGGGCTTTCTTTAGAAAGGTTCTACGTTATAAAAAAAATAAAATACTTTGATTAAACAATATTTATGATAGATTTGCTTACAAAAAGTATATACATATTGATAACATTGTCGTTGGACCTTTACACATATAATACACATGCATCTTTTACTGTCACATTGTGCGGATAGATTATCCTGTCAACATGTAATTAAACGGTCTTTTCAAGAGTTGCTAAAACTTCAAATCTAAAAACGGTTGTATTAAACTAAAATATTGAGGATCATTTTAACACAGGACAAACGTTAAGGACTAAAAGTATAATTAACAATTGTTTCAACATTACTTCGACAATAATAAACATTTTTTCAATGATTTACTTACAAAAGTTTAGATATATTGATAACATAGCTATTGGTGTAAAAATAAATAAATATTAAAAAAGAAAAAAGAAAAAGATAACATAGTCATTGGATCCTTTACATATAAATTACACACGTATCTTTTACTCTCACATTGTGCGGATGGATCATCTATTCAGCATGTAATGTGTTCCAATTTATGATGTCATCTAAATTGACTGATTTTGTCATCCAATAAGAACGTCTTCTAATTTGATTCACGATCTCGACACAACTCAACCCCATCTAACATAGGCTTTTTAAGGAAGAACCCTGGAAAGATTTAAGAAAACTCCTTAGTTAATTCAAAAGTAAAATAACATGTTACTAAAAAAAAAAAAATTAATTTTAAAAAATAAAAAGTAAAATCACATGTTATGCCATAAAGATATAGGATTGTTTGTACCTTTGTGTCCTAATACAACTTCAGATATTGGAGTGATTGCTCATAGAATCCACAATGGTAGAGAAGAATACTATACTACCTTAATTCCTTTCCATGAGTATCCAGGAGGATAAGACAATTCTTAGAAAAGTAGGGTACCGGTACCAGTACGATACAGCAATACGACAATTCTTAGATGCGCGTATGGCGAGGATATATGTTTTATTAAAACAATTTATATATTATTATACATATATTTTTCATATATTGTTAAGCATATGTGAATTTAAGAGCAATTATGGATGATAAAGTATATCCATTGCCATCAAATGGTCTTTAAATTACAAACCAAAGTCCAAAAGAGTAAATAAAATAAGTATACATCCATATAATTACACCTAAAATTCATGTTTCTACTACTTTCAGTACTTTTATCTATTTTTATGTCATATTCAAAAGAAAAAAATAAAAGAAAATGATTTTTTTTTTTGTTTTGGTAAAATTTTGGGTATGCCTAGAGCATGCAGGCCCCAAGGGTATGAATACCCAAAAAGTATCTGGTTGGTACAAGTACGGCTCCAAGTTTGGAGTATCCGTGCTTCATAGCATATCAAGAAGTGACATTATTTCTCTTATCATTATATAATGAGTTAATGACTTAAAATAACTCCAATATACATAATTTTTAATATGCTATAGAAAAGTAATATGTTAGATTTATCTCAAAAGTAACTCCATCATATACTCTTGACTGATTCCATTTCAAGGATAAATTGAGCAGTAAAGTTACTAAATTATGCCAAAGGAAGCAAAATGGAAGTATGTCATTAATAATTGAAGGTTACGAGGATCTCAATAATATCTTTGTCATCCTACTCCAATTCTTGTTACACTGAATATCACTTGGATCAGGTATACTGAGTAACTAACAATCCAAACTTGACAAATCACAAGACATAATAACATATGGTATTGCCCAGCAACTAAGGTAGAATTCCAACATTACCTGTTTTTGAAAGGAATATATTAAACTCTGCACTAGAAGTTTCTTCATACTTTCCGAATAGCATCGGACATAAGAAATCATTAGCCTCGGCAAAATTCCAAGCAATTTACAACCTTCTTGACAAAGTAAATTCCAATTCCAAGCAATTAAAAGTCAAGCGAGCAGGACTTTTTTACTTTGGCTTCATTTTTTTATTTTAACAGCACGCGCCTTCTTCACCCGTTTTTTCGTGGTGATGGGTTATGTGATCCGAATTTTGACTCAATAGACAAAAACTCAATATTTTGCAAAAATAAAATCATCCATTGACCTCCATATATTTCACACGCCTAAAATTGGAGGAAATTCTTAGGTCCAGCTGCGGGACCGTCTCGCACTAAACGTGTTAAAATTTGTAATATTTGTGTGTGTTCTGATAAAATTTTGTGTGTGAAAAATGTTTGTCAGGTGTTGTAAAATGTGTGTAGTTTTGTAGTAAAGTTAACTTTATCACAAATATCACAAATTCTACAAGAATTCACACATTTTATTTTTACAATAATAAACACATATTTATCAATACAGACACAATATTTACCACAAAACACACAAATTTTATCAAAATCAACAAAAGTCCCGTGACGGGACCTAAGTGTTCTCCCTAAAATTGTACAAACACTATTTTCGAGAAATGAAGTGAAACATAATCATAAAAC
This sequence comes from Fagus sylvatica, assembly GCA_907173295.1. Taxonomy (NCBI): domain Eukaryota; kingdom Viridiplantae; phylum Streptophyta; class Magnoliopsida; order Fagales; family Fagaceae; genus Fagus; species Fagus sylvatica. The sequence goes on along the minus strand of OU015762.1, from coordinate 8,096,414 downwards.
ATCGACCACTAAAACTTATAGAGTGAAAACTTAGATTTATTTAAAAAAAAAAAGTTTACCTTTGAAACAAAATTTTGGCACAAGGACATTAAATCTACTTGAAGAAATAAAATCAGCTAACAAACTTAGAGAGTAGCCTCTGATACCAATTGATGAAAATAAACTTGATGTAAGATTAAGTCAAAAAGTTTTGCTCTAATGTCTTAAATCCAAAGTCAAAAAGTTTTGCTCCTGTGATTATGGAGTAATATTTAGATCACTTGGAGGAGTCCTTCCTCCTTTCACATTGGTGTGGGGCACTATGTTGGACCCATCTATGGGACCCACATAAACTTAGATTTATTTAAAAAAAAAAAAAGTTTACCTTTGAAACAAAATTTTGGCACAAGGACATTAAATCTACTTGAAGAAATAAAATTAGCTAACAAACTTAGAGAGTAGCCTCGGATACCAATTGATGAAAATAAAGTTGATGTAAGATTAAGTCAAAAAGTTTTGCTCTAATGTCTGAAACACTTAATCCAAAGTCAAAAAGTTTTGCTCACATGATTGAAAAAATGGAGTAATATTTAGATCACCTGGAAGAGTCCTTCCTCCTTCACATTGGTGTGGGGCACTACGTTGGACCCATCTATGGGACCCACATCCCATGAGAGGGGTGGGGAGGATTACAACAAGAGAGCACAATAATTTCTCAAAAACAAGAAATTTTTAGGTCACTTTTGAAAGAGTCATACCTCAGGACCCACACTCCCTATGAGAGGGAGAGAGAACTCCCCAGACAGACACAATAATTTCTTGAAAAACAAGATATTTTTAGATCCACCTAAAGCATTTATCCTTCCTCTCACATGGGTGTGGGCCCTTGTATAAGACACATGTGTTGGGCCTACACCACATGTGAGAGTGGGGAGGACTCCTTTGAACGAATATAATAATTTCTCGAAAAACGAGAAATTTTTAGGTCTATTTAGAGGATTGAGTATCTTTTTTCCATTTGTTCACGCAAACAATGTGTTACGTGTTGTAGTAGGCTTGTAACTTCTACTTCAAAAGCTTTAAATAATATAATAATAATAAAAAATGCTAACAAAAACAACTAATAAGGTTTGTTTGGATGTTGGGAGAGAAAAAGTGGTGGAAAGCAAATAAGAAAGGAAAGGAAAATGGAGAGATAGAAAAGTGGGTAGAAAACTGAAATGTGAGGCTCATTTACTTGCATTTCACTTGAGCGAAAATTCTCCCAACAATTATCTCTCCAATTTGGCGAGAAAACATTTTGTGCACCCGCGAGGAAAGTCTCACCCAGTTTTCCCTCCCCTCTTTCGCTCAAACCAGCCAAGTTTGGAAATTTGTTGTGCCCGTACACTTTCTCTATTTTATTAGGTAAAAGTTTACTAAATATATGATAAGTATTAATAAATAAAGAGTCACTTAAAATATGTAGAAAAATATACCTAATTTAGTTAGAAAGAGAAAATCAAATTTAATTTAATCAAACTTTATCTAGTGTTGGGTTACTTTATTAAAAAATATGGTGAGTTAAATTAGTTTTAACTAACATGTTTTACATTATTTGATTTCCTATAAAACCTCTTAATTACACTCCCCAATAGAATTTTACAACATTAAACTTTTTTAAAAATAGTAAAATAAATAGTTACATGTACAAATACAATCCTTATAAGTACCTACTAATAACAATCGATGCATATATTTATTTCAAGACAACTATTGTTACAGTCACTCTCAAATCCAATTGCTCCTTGATATATCTTTATTTGAAGATCGATCATCTTGGCAAACATTCATATGATATCAATATATCATGAAGTAAAAGTCACAGGGATACTCATGATGAAAGATTCGTAGCAAAGCTAGTATACATGTACTCACACGACTGAAAATAGAAGTCTTAAAATGAATAACTTTCAAATAATCAATCCATTAATCTATACTCTCTATTTTTTCTTTTTTTCTAAGACTAAATTACAGTAACACTAATTATCGAGTTATGAGGAAATGCATAAACCCCTTTCTATTTTTTTATTTGATTTACATAACAATAATTAACCACTTATGATCATTAATGTCCATAACAATTGAGTAAAAAATATATATTTTTCAAATTAAATATTTTTCTAGAATAACCTCAAAATAATGCTTACAATTACCAGCTATTTACAGCCTGCTGGACAATGTAGATTCCAAGCAATTAAAATCCATGCGAGCAGAACTTTTTGACTCTGGCTTGGCTTTTTTTAATTTTATTTTTTTTTTTACAGCACGTGCCTTCTTCACCCGTATTTCGTGATGATGGGTTATGTGATCCGAATTTTGAATCAATAGACAAAAGCTCAATATTTTGCAAAATAAAATGATCTTATCTCGGTAAATTTCATAGAATTAAAAGTGTACAACACTAGTTCCATGAAATGAAGTGTAATATACTCATAAAATAAAGGGAAAATTGCAGTTTCCCCCCTTTAAGTATTGAGTTTATCTCAATTCCCCCATTTATCTATAAAATCGAAGCAATATCCTTTTATGTATTGCAAATATGCAAATAGTCCTTATTGTCTAATTTTATGTTAAATTCTAACAAAAATTGGGGGTGAGGGGGTCCGAGACTTTCCTCGCGGGCGCACAAAATGTTTTCTCTTAAAAAGTTAAAAATAAAGGAGAAATCGGATTCTATTTGTACTGTATCTGAGATGAATCTTGATTATTTCCACATCGAATTGATTCACGCTTTTTCCATAAAGCCTTTTTGCCTATATTTACATGAAATCATGTAGGAACAAGATTCAAGTTAGAATGCCTCAACTGTATACATCACTGCATCAAATCAATTGTATTGCAACAATAAAGCTGCCAGTCACATTTAATCCGCTTTGAACACTGCCTCAACTGTATACATCACTGCATCAAATCAATTGTATTGCAACCATAAAACTGTCATTCACATTTAATCTGCTTTGAACACTGTTTAATTTCCATAAGCATAGAAAGCACACAGAAATTAACTACCACCTAGCCAGCTAGTAGGTGAGAAAATACAGGCAGGGGTCACCTAGACTTCTCATGTTTCCACAAACCGATAGCCTGCAGACTTGTTTACAAAGGCACTTGGATGATCTTTTCCAAAAGATAAACGCGTTCCTAAACCATCATACAGTGCACGGTGTGTTTTCCAACCACATTTTAAAAACTCAAAAGATAGCGTGCTCCTTACAAGGAGAACTCGAGTCTTTTTTTTTTTGGAGAAAAGAGGAGAACTAGAGTTGTCCATACAGTTTAATAATCCTACATGAAAACAAAACAAGTTTTTTTTTTAATATATATTATTTAGAATATAAGGCTTGAAAGCGTTGCATGTGTTGTGTGTTGTATATATAATTATATATACAAATAGACTTGCCTATCTATATATCAAAGTTCAGTAGGAATTATTAGAACAGGTTTGGTACACTGTAATAAATCTTGTAATGTAATAATTATTTCTAAGGAATAACTATTTGGTTGTTTGGTTACGCTTTCATTACAGGAAATAGCTATTCTTATAGAATGACTATTCTTTAAAATGAGGAATAATTATTCTTTATTAAAATGAACGTAACAGCTATTCCTTAGATCACGTGATAACTAAAAAAAAATTAAAAAATTAAAAAATTCCAACACCCATAATTTTCTCTCTCTTATATATAAATTCAGTAATTTATTCAGTAATTTTCAGTAATTCGATGTTCCTACCTCTACGACAGTGTGCTTAATTTATTCAGTAATTTTGAGCTTAAAAATATGAAAGCAATGTTATATTAAAATTATATCTCGAACACCACAAATAGAAAACTATTAGTCTCGCAATTATTACATAGATTTCTTATTTTACATTTGAATCTGGTCAACAAATATTCATCACGTACAGAAAAAGAAAAAGAAATGATTTTATTATTTATAAATATGACGGGGTCACCGTCTGTTACACGCTCTTACTAATGATAAATCTTTGATCCGCTAAAGGTTTCTTGCAATCTTGGATTGGGTCCCAACCCCCAACATCACTCAAATTCTTGCACCAAATTTCTTCTCTCCCTCATTATAAATTTGTGACTTCATGAGATTCTGAACAGCCAAATTAGCCTTCTCTTGAAAACACACACTTGTTTGTACCAACTTCTTCTTCAACCATATTGTCCCATTGCATAATTATGGGGCTTTCCCACTGGAGTTCAGCTCCACCATCCTCATCTTTTTCCATGCAGGCTTTCAACCTTCTCTTGTGGTGTGGCTTCTTAGTCACCTCTGTGCTTGGCGGGAATAATGAGACGGACCGGTTGGCGTTGCTTGAGTTCAAAGCCAAGATCACTCTTGACCCTTTCGGGGTTATGAGCTCTTGGAATGACAGCATCCACTTTTGCCAATGGCGAGGGGTTACTTGTGGTCGTCGACATCAGAGGGTCACCGTGTTGGACCTGCAATCTCTCAAACTGGTAGGCTCCATATCACCACATGTTGGAAATTTAAGTTTTTTGAGGAATCTAACCCTTCAAAACAACACCTTTCATAATGAAATTCCTCAAGAAATTGGCCATTTACACAGATTGCGAGTCTTGCGATTGCATAATAACACACTTGGTGGCAAAATTCCAAGCAATTTATCTGCTTGCACCAAGCTCCAAGACCTTCATTTCAGTTACAACCTTCTGACCGGAGAAATCCCTACAACACTTGGCACTTTGTCAAAACTCCGAATCTTTTATATTCGCAGGAATAATCTGACAGGAAGTATCCCACATTTTTTTGGAAACCTCTCGTTTCTAGAAGAGTTTCTTGCAGCTGAAAATAACTTAGGTGGGATTATCCCTGATTCTTTTGGCCAATTGACCAAACTTCGAAATTTTCTTGTGGAAGAAAATAGGTTGTCTGGTACAATTCCTCCTTCAATCTTTAATCTATCTTCATTGAAATCATTTGGTGTAGGAGGTAACCAAATCCAAGGGCGTCTTCCGTCGAACATAGGTATCACTCTACCCAATATCCAATTCTTTTCTGTTAGTAGCAACCAATTTACTGAATCTATCCCTATTTCAATATCTAATGCCTCAAATCTATATTCACTTCAATTGGGCGGTAATAAACTAAGCGGAAAAGTTCCTTCTTTGGAGAAGCTAAATAGAATGATCATTTTCAGGATTTTCCTAACAATCTTGGAAATGGAGGGGAAAATGACTTGAGTTTTCTCTGTTCTTTGACAAATTCCACCTATCTGACTACATTGGATATAGGTGTCAATAACTTTGGGGGAGAGTTGCCCAAGTGCGTTGCCAATCTCTCAATTACTCTTACAAAATTGCTTCTTGATAATAATAAAATATTTGGAAACATTCCTAATGGGATAGGAAATCTGATCAACTTGCAGGACCTCGAGATGTTGCAAAACAAATTATCAGGTAATATTCCCTTTGAAATTGGAAAGCTTCAGAAGTTACAATATTTGGCTTTAAATACAAACGATTTCTATGGGAACATTCCATCCTCTATTGGAAATTTAACAGTCTTGATATACTTGTATTTACACGAGAATAATCTTCAAGGCAACATCCCTTTAAGTCTTAGCAAGTGCCAAAATTTGATAATCTTGAATCTAAGGAATAACAATCTTAGTGGTTTGATATCCCCGCAAATCATTGGTCTCTCATTCTCACCGATTTTTCTATATTTGTCTGCCAACCAATTTACTGGTGTCCTTCCCATGGAAATAGGAAATTTTATAAATCTACAAGAATTGGATATTTCTGAAAACATGTTGTTTGGTAGAATTCCAGCAAGTCTTGGCAGTTGCGTAAAGCTGCAAATTCTATACATGAGAAGAAACCTCTTCCAGGGGATCATTCCTCCATCTTTGGAATCATTAAGAGGTCTTGAAATTCTAGATCTTTCTGACAATAATTTGTCTAGCCAAATTCCAAAATTTTTGGAGCAATTTGTCTTCTTGCAATTGTTGAATCTATCTTACAACCATTTTGAGGGTGAGGTACCAACAAACGGAGTTTTCAAGAACACGAGTGGAACTCTGATTATGGGAAATGGTGAGCTTTGTGGGGGCATTCCTAAATTTCAGCTTCCTGAATGTAAATATGAAAAATCCAAGAAGATGAAGTTGACTCTTACCTTGAAGTTAATAATCTCTATATTTTCTGGGCTTCTTGGAATATCTTTGGTTCTGACACTTCTACGTCTTTCTTCTTTAAGAAAGAAAAGAAAAGAAAATTCCTCAAGTAACTCAGGAAATATGCTTTTGAATCTATCTTACCAAAGTCTCCTAAATGCAACTGATGGGTTCTCTTCTACCAATTTAATTGGCGTGGGTAGTTTTGGGTCAGTGTATAAAGGAATTCTTGATCAAGGTAGACATACAGTTGCTGTCAAGGTGCTCAATCTTTTGCGCCATGGAGCTTCCAAAAGTTTCAAGGCAGAGTGTGAGGCTCTACGAAACATTAGACATCGAAATCTTGTAAAGGTCCTCACATCATGTTCGGGTATTGACTATCAAGGCAATGATTTTAAGGCTTTGGTAATGGAGTTCATGGGAAATGGCAACCTAGATGAATGGTTGCATCCAACTCCAAGAATAAATGAGACTCTTGAGGAACCAAGGGGTTTGAGTCTTCTTCAAAGACTGAATATTGCTATTGATGTTGCTAATGCATTGGAATATCTTCATCATCATTGCCAAACACCAATCGTTCACTGCGACCTCAAGCCTAGCAATGTTCTTCTTGATGATGAAATGATTGGACACGTAGGTGACTTTGGCTTGGCAAGATTCCTCTTTGATGCTACCCAAGATTCTTCTGTTGACCAATCAAGCTCCATCGGAGTAAGAGGAACGGTTGGTTATACTCCTCCAGGTGAATTTAATTGTTTTTCCTTATCCCATTGTCTTTTACTTTATTTTAAAGCATGAGAGTATAAGTTTAACAAGAATGTACTTTAGCTAGAAGATAGAATTTTATATAACAAAATTTTCCACTTATCTTAATTATTGTTACATGCCATTGAAAAGGCTCTTTTAAGACTTGTAGGTTCTTCCTTTTTTGTTATAAAACAATGCTCACATTACATATATGTTATATGTGATTTCTAATTGCAGAGTATGGTCTAGGAAACGAGGTGTCAACATATGGCGATGTCTATAGTTATGGCATATTATTGTTGGAGATGTTCACAGGAAAAAGGCCTACAGATAATGTTTTCCAAGATGGCTTAAACCTTCATGACTTTGTTAAAGCAGCTTTGTCAACTCGAATAACTGACACTATAGATCCTATCCTTTTTTGGGAAAGAGAAGAGGGAGAGACAACGATGAATGACATTACTCGCAATGAGGGTCAAAATGGAATTCTAAAAAGTCATGAATGCTTGATTTCGATACTTGAAGTTGGAGTTGCTTGTTCGGTCGAATTTCCAAGAGAAAGGATGAATATGAGTGCTGTTATAATTCAGCTACATTCAATTCGACAAAAACTTATTGGAACTAATATACGCAGACAGAGACTTCAAGCCACTGGTAAATTTTGTCTTGGTAGATGTTATAATTTGGTAGAATATATCCTTGCACACCACGTCACCACGTAATCTAATTTTATATTGCCATTAGAAAGTTACACCCCTTTTAGTTTCGTATCTTTTATTCTAGAAAAGTTGAGAAGATTGGTGCCACTTGAAATTTGATAAGCTCATTATGCTATACACAGTATGGGAATAAGCCCAATTACTCTTCTATAATAACGCAAGACTTTTTGTCCTTTAAATAGCTTTTTCAATTTAAAAAGTTTTCCTGCCGTTTTATATAAAAAAAATTAAATTAAAAACTTTTCCCAGATATTATTTTCTATTTGTTTTTACCATTCAAGTTGTTTTAATAGAAATGTGCTTACATCATATTACTCTAGTGTTTCTATCGAAAATAAAAAATTACTGTTTTATATACCAAACTAACATAGAAGGCTAATGTTAACGAATTTTTTAGGGTTTGCTTCTTTACTAAGTAAAATCAATTCCACAAATACTTAAATTTGTTGGGATTTGTTAATTTCGTAAGAGATGAATGAATGTTTAGTTTACAAATTGATAACAAATATCTCTTGAATTCTTTTTATTTTAGGGAAATCTTGCATCATATATCATTATTTAGATATTATCTAATATATTGAAATTATCTTTAACCACAGGTATCTTATTATGAAGGTTGTCCATGATAGGGTAAGTTTATGATATATAACATTAAATAAAATAATCAATCTTGGTTCCCCTATAGCACAATTTTTTTTCTTTCTCCTGGATGATTTTCCTCTTTAATGATTATTGAATAAGATTTTTGTACTTATTATGAAGAATATATTGAAATGCTTGTTATAACAATTTTTTTTTAGGAGCATTTTTAATAAACAAGAACTCAATTTATGTTTTGGCTTGTAAAATTTATTAAGAAGAGAAATGCAAGGAGGTTACCATCTCTATTGAAAGCCCAACAAACAATGGAGCATGGTTCGCTGTGGTGTGCATGCAACAACCATTTATTTTCTTCCTTAAAACCCCACCAGAACTTTTAATAGCGTTTCAAAATAAAAAGCTGCATTCCACAAATACTTAAGAGTTAATTTCGCAAATTGAGGATATTATCTAATATATTGTTATCTTTTATCGCCACAGGTGCACAAGGATAGCTTATTATGAAGGTTATTATCGATAATTGGGGTTACGTAATCAATCTTGATGTGTCATGGTTCCTGTGGTGTGCAACTGCATGAGGGAGGAGTTAATTATTCTGTTTCATATTTATGATTTTATGATTCTGTTGTTATCTTGAGAGTCCTAGTCTTTTGCTTAGTCTGTTGTAAACCCCTGTTGTTATGTTATTCTCATTAGGAGATCACTATTATGTTGATTGTTAACGTTCAAAGTCATGTATAAAAGCAGGGACTATGAATTTAATAAAATTATCAGATAATCATTTTCTTCTGACTAATCCTAAACTGAACAATTTTTCTTTTGTATGTAGCATTTCCTCTGACTAATCCTAAACTGAACAATTTTTCTTTTGTATGTAGCATTTCCTCTGACTAATCCAAAAATGAGAAGTATCATACCCTTCCAAATCCCCCCAAACCCCTTTCCCCTCCTTTAAAAAAAAATTAAAAATACAAAGATTAATTGAACATCTCACATCCGCTCCCCACTACTGTAGTTTCCTACCCCTGCATCCAAACAAACTATTATTCGGATCAGAATGAACACCTTGTCTTAAAAATGTAACAAATTCTACTATTCTATCCTATTTTCCATTTAAACTGACAATCACAATGGCTTTTATCTTCTCAAGCATGCCATTGACTTAACATCAAATGTTTTAACAGTACTTTGACAATAATAAACAGCATTTATGATAGATTTACTTACAAAAGTTTATACACATTGATAACATGGCCATTGGCCCTTTACATATGCAATACTCACATTGTGCGGATGGATCATCCATTCAACTTGTAATGTGTTCCTATTTATGATGTCATCTAAATTGACTGATTTTGTCTTCCAATAAGAACGTCTTCTAATTTGATTGACTATCTCATTAACTCAACCCCATCATAACATAGTTTGTTAACAGCTAAAACACTAATCTCCAAGATCTCAGGCTCTACACATTCTGCTATTTTAGCAAAAAGCATTGCAACTCCTGGGATTCTGCTGCTGTGGAAGATTTAGGTTGGTAGACCCTACCACTTTTCTCGTTTTATAGAACCAAATTCAGATCTGATTTCTAGGCGCTGTCAGACAATATACAAGAGGCACTACCATGGTTCCGAGTTATTACCAACATAATTTTTAACATAGGAGGGCCTGCTCCAACCTTCCTCCATCAAAATGAGGTTGAGGCGTATAATCAATTTCTCCACAGCATCTTCCTCTAGGCTGCTAAGTGAATCAGACAATTTGCATTTTAAGGAAGAACCCTGGAAACATTTTAAACAATTTGCACTTCAAAAGTAAAATCACATGTTATGCCATACATATAGAGAACTGTACCTTTGTGTCCTGATACAACTTCAGATATTGGAGTGATTGCTCATAGAATCCACAATGGTAGAGAAGAATGCTATAATCCCTTAATTCCTTTGCATCAGTATCCAGGAGGATAAGACGTTCACATGCTGCAAAAATAGTGAGAATTTCCAGATAAATAGGTGCATAATCAATTGAGAAGATCTTTTCCTTTGAGGTTAGTGTTTAATCATTCAATGATTTGGTGGGCAGGGCATTCACAATGTAAAAGATATTATGGATACCTTTATTGAAATAAGGTAGATCATAATTATAATGGAATAATATGCTAAAGTTTCAAAGCATGCTCTTCCGTATTATTTACATACCTTTCTTTTCTTCTTTTCTTTTTCGGTGGGGTTGGACGTATGGAATGTCAACATGGTGAATTGATGAAGGCACATGGCAGCATTTACTTTCTTTCTGGTTCCAATAGCCTTTAAAAAGATATATATTCCACACCAAGAATGTCATCAATTTTTAAATCAAGAGGTGACATCATTCCTCTCTTATCATTTTAATGACAGCTCCTTAAAATGACTCCAATATACATAACTTTTAATATGCTATAGAAAATATGACACTTTTTTCTTTCTTTTTTTTTTTGGTAAGTAATAATGCACTTTATTGAAGAAAAAATCACTTTGTGTACATAAAGTATGGACACAACAGCAGTGAGAAGTTACAAAGTAGATATGTATGAAGAGGTATGTAGAGAATCTAGAAAATAAATAATAGAATCAAATCTGGAATAACCCCAAGCTATGGCCCAGTCGTATAGCATGTTAGGAAAAAGTTCTTGCAGTTGAGACTCCGTTTGTTCCGAATTCTCGAAAATTCGACTATTTCGCTCACGCCATAAGGTCCAAAGAAGACAAAGAGGAACCATGTTCCAAATCTTGGAATGAACCTTCCCCAAACCGTTATACCAACCAAAGAAGTGGTCAAGAACACAACTTGGCATCACCCATAAAATGCCAAATTTCTGAAACACAAAACTCCAAAGACCAACAGCCATATCACAATGAATCAGAAGATGATTGATAGTTTCCCCATCCCGACGGCACATACAGCACCACCCCGCTAACTGATAACCTCTTCGCATAAGGTTATCGACAATTAGGATTTTGCCCCAAGAAGCGGACCAAGCAAAGAAAGAGACCCTCTTAGGGGCATGAACCCACCAAATAGCTTTTCAGGGGAAAATCACTGGATGAGAATGCCTCAAAGCGGAGTAAAATGATCTGATATCAAAAACCCCATTGCCTTTTAGTCTCCAACGTAAGCCATCACCCCCTTCACGTAAAGAGGAGTGGGAGTGCAAAAGCTCAAAAAAGGACGCTACCCCCTCCACTTCCCAATCATTGAAATTACGGACAAATTGGACATTCCAATCAAATCGAGAACCTGAAGCGGATCGGATCATAATTGAATCAATAGTGGCCTAAAGATTAGATGCACAAGCATACAAATCTGGAAAAACATCCTGTAAGGGATGATCTCTACACCATCTATCAATCCAAAAGCAAATATGATCCCCAATACCAACTTCAAAATCTACATAGGCAACAAAATCCGACCAACTAGCGCTAATACTCCTCCACAACCCACACCCATGGCTGCCCCATGTGTTTTGAGTAGACCAACCACCTGAATTAACCCCATATTTAGTTGCAATCACCCTGAGCCAGAGTTTTGATTCCTCAATGCCAAAACGCCATAACCATTTTCCAAGTAAAGCTTTGTTAAAAACAACAAGATTCCTGACACCCAATCCACCATAGTAAATCAGAGAACATACGATATCCCAATTCACCAAGTGATAATTAACACCATCTCCGTAGCTGCCCCATAGAAAATTATGTTGGATCCTCTCTTTCATGTTGGCAACATTGATTGGGATTGTAAAAAGAGAAAGATAGTATGTAGGCAGGCTAGAGAGTGTACTTTTGAGCAATGTCAATCTACCCCCCTTTGATAGATAAAGACTCTTCCACCCTGCCAGTTTACCTTCCATTTTCTCCAGAATAGAGTTCCAGACAATCTTCGATTTGAAGTTAGCCCCTAAAGGCATCCCAAGGTAACACATAGAAAGGGAACCAATACGACAACCCATGATATCTGCCAAAACCCATAGATTAGGCACGTCACCCACCGGCACCATCTCACTCTTACTTAGATTGACTCGAAGACCAGTCACCGCTTCAAAGAAGGTTAAGACTAACTGGATATACATCAAATGTTGCAAAGTAGCATCACAAAAGAGGATGGAGTCATCAGCAAAAAGAAGATGGGAGATGCTAACATCACGCCCAATGGAGAAACCAATTATGAATCCATCTTCCACCATCTTCCTCAACATCCTACTTAGAACTTCCATAACAAGAAGAAAGAGAAGAGGGCAAAGGGGGTCCCCTTGTCTCAAACCCCTAGAGCTGCTAAAGAATCTAGGGGGGAGCCATTAACTAGAACTAAAAAGCGAACAGAGGAGATGCATGCTTTAATCCAACTGCACTAGCGACTCCCAAAGCCCATTCTTTCCAAAATATATAACAAACATTTCCAATTTACATGGTCATAAGCCTTTTTGATGTCCAGCTTGCATATGATTCCTGGATTACCGCTCTTAATGCGACTATTAAGACTCTCATTTGCAACTAGGACCGAGTCCAGGATCTGGCACCCCCCAACAAAGGCATTCTGAGTCTCAGAAATCAAATTCTCCAATACAAACTCCAATCTATTAGTTAGGACTTTCGTCAGCATTTTGTACATACAGCCAATCAAACTAATGGGATGAAAATCTTGAATGTTAGAAGCATTCTGCTTCTTAGGAATCAAAGCCAAAAAAGTAGCATTGAGAGACTTCTCGAAGGAGCAAAACTCATGAAACTCATAAAAAACAACCAATACATTAGCCTTTACCACACTCCAACATTGCTGGAAAAAAGCCATGATGAAACCATCAGGGCCGGGGGCTTTGTCTCCGTTAGCAGATTAAAGGACATGTAAAATCTCTTCCTTCTCAAACTTCCTTTCTAACAAAACCCAATCCGCCTCCCTAATAGAGTCAAGTGGTAATTCGTCAAACTTCGGTCTCTAGTCTTCATTCTCTTGATACAACAATTCATAATAATGGACTGCTTGGTCTCGGATGTCTTGAGACTCCTCATACACAACACCATCCACTTCCAGATTCTCCATATAATTGCAACGTCTATGAGAATTTTCCATTTTATGGAAAAACTTTGTATTGCTATCACCCTCCTTCAACAAAGAGCACTCAAGACTTCTGAAGCCATGAGATCTCCGCCAAATGAGCAAGCCGGATCAATTCGACTTTATGAGATTCCCTAAGAATCTTCTCTTCATGGGTTAAGCCATGATCCCCCTCCTCGATGTCCAAAGCCAATAACTCAGCCATCAAACGATTCTTGTTAAAGCTTACATCCACAAATTTAATTTAATCATATAAATTAATTAACTAATTCATACATTCAATTCAGATGTCCCAAAGTTTTAAAGTTTGTGAGATGAAAGGTCTTACATATTATATTTGTGATACCATTAAACATACCTTTTAAATAGCTAGTAGTCGTCAACTAATTATGTATTTCATGAAATTTTCTACTATATCCTATTAGAGATAAAATCATTTACTAGATCAGAAAAAATATCAAATTCATTCTAAGACCATGTATTTAAGTTGGCTTAATCACCAACCACAATCACAATATAAAGCTTTCAAATAGATATTATCCCCATCCACAATAATTATAACTATGGAATTATTTTTCACAAGGCATACCATAGAAGCGTTATGGAGAAAATCATGTAAGACCTCTCGCAATATTATTGATTATCATGACAAATACACACTTTTTAATTGATAATTATGCAAGCACTTATTAATTATAAAATTATGCAAACCATCGTAGGAGTACTAATCCAGAAACCGACAATGCAACACATTTAGAAAACATACTAAGTTTGAGCATGTAACATTAATTTCATAGAATCCAATATGTAAGGCAAGCGAAAAAAAGAAAAGAAAATAAATCCTGAGGTTGAGATTCAATAGCACCACATTTTCTAGACAGGACTTATAAATTGATATAGTTGGGCTTCATTCTTTTGAGCAATAACCTATAAAATAAGATGGCAATAACTCTTGCATCCCCTTCTTAAGAAAAGCCCCTAAATATGATATTCCACAAAATAATGTCTTTATTTTTTCTTATCTAGAAAAATTTAAAAGCAACGTTTTTGAAGTGAATATTCATAAGAGAATTCATATACCCATAATACATGATAGATAAAACAACCAAGCAAAAGACTAACTAATATAATCCAATATAAATTTAAACTCGTACGTGACATCAATTTTGAACTTGAAAGTGCCCAACATAGCTTTGCAACTCATAAACAGACTCCTTGTGAAGAGGCACATACATTCCCAAATATAGCACCATACTCCTCTGAAAGGGGTACACAAAATATATAGCGGTAGCAAAGGCCAACATATTAAACCCTGTTGACTATGATTGGTCACAACATATCAAATCACAACAAATATTTTAATAAAATTGATTCCCAAACCTTTCATCAAACATTTTCAAAAGACATTTAGAGTTTTCAAATCATCAAATAGAACTAATTTCCAAATATTTCGTCAAATATGTTCAAAAGACATGTTCCGATTTCTCAAATCATTAAACCAATTTTTGAACTTTGGATACTTGATTAAATATATAAATTTCCAAAATACATAAATTATTTGGCTTCACAGTAAATTGATAAACTGTAAATTGATACTGAAATTGTCGGCGTTTGAAAGCGGATGTTCATATTGTAAATATGTATTTACTTGGAAAGCTTTGTGTATGTGTTTTAGAGGCAAAAGACAATCTCTTGTAAAGACCTTACTTCCTTTCCAATTGAAAGGGAATGTTCATTATACGCATACAATTACAATTGACATGTGTTGAACTCAAAACCAGTCGATTGATTTGGAAAGACTTGAAAATGTTAACATACTTAGAAAGTGTTAACGATACTTTTATTTCTATCCCTTTTTATTTTTACTTCTTGTCCGCTAAGTTCCAGCCCCTATTTCATTACTTTTCTATAATTAGAACTTAATATACAAATCCTAAATACATCTTATACATACACCTAGTCTATATAAATTGGCATCAACTTCAGTAGTTTGCCCTTTTATTAGACTCCAAATTGGAAGTTCTAAAAATAAATACCTCACATCGAGTTATCTTAAGAAATTAAAATCAAAGTTACAAAGATGCCCAAAATTATAAACAAAGAAGATTAAAACTCTTAATCTCATTCGTCTTTAATTTAAGTTCTCCCAAGATAACCGTTACTAAGCTTAACATTCTAATGTTTATCACTCATCTTAAGACTATAATTATATAAAAAAAATATATGACATGCCTATAATTCTATATAGCCGCACGAGGTTTAGGTCCTATATATTTGTATTTCTAGAAACGTTAGTCACTTGATATGAAGCGTTCTATTTTTTTTCTATTTATTATTAACTAATCACTTGATATGGGACTTAGTACAAGCCCATGTAACATACTAGTCCAACCCATTCCGATATAATCCACAATTTTGTGTAATGGCCCAAGGGAAACATTAGTCATGTTTATACCATAAAAGGACCAGTCATGGTATAATTGGGACAACTCGTAATAACTTATATATTCAATCAGGTAGTAAATATTTAATGTGGGACTTAGCACACATGTGCACAAAACACATTCATACAATTCAATCTAATCAAAACCACACAATTTGGTATCACAATCTCTCTCAATTAAATTCCTAGCGTCCTCATCAGGTCCCACGTTGTGTTGCAATGCCCTCGAGCCACCTGATGTTAATAGGTTGGTTCTAATACATTTGTAACGAGGGAAATAGTACTAGCTACATCTTCACTTATACCATTTATATTCAATGAGTGACTCGGCACATGCCAACACAACACACACTTATTGCAATTCAATCAAATCCAGACGAATTGATAGACTCTGTAGTATGACAATCAAATTTGGAATAAAGGCTTTCCCACGATGATCGTAATTAAGGGATTTCTCTTCATTAAGCACAACATACAAGCAGTTACGAGAAAATAGTTAAGGGGCTTTGATTTTCATAACAAATACATTACACTTTTTTTTTTCTTTCGTCTATGGAAGGACTTATTTTATCTACGATATCATGCTAATCATCATGATAATCATCTAAAAATCCCAAAGAAAAATATTTTACACAATGCCAAATTAAGTGAAAAAAATATATTCTTCAAAACAAGAGATAAATCAAGGTTTCACCCCATGTAGTTTGTAAAAATTATAATTTTCAAAATTTCATAAATAGGAATATGAAAAAAAGAATCAGTTCTCATAAAACAAAGTGGGCGATCCTTTCTCACAACCAAGTAATTAGTTGTATTTCTCATGCATGTGTGTATTCTTATCCATGGAGCAAGAGGTAGAAAGAGAGAGAGAAAGTACTTACCAAATCTCAAAATTGAAGTTAGCTCTTGGATTTTGGGTATAATGATGTGTCAATGCATTTTGATATGCCTATTGTACCATAAACCTAAACAATCTCCCTGATGAATGTTGCTCCTGTGATTTTTCACGCAGTTCTCATAGGCTTTCATAGCCTTCTTATACACTGGGTCGTCTTTATAATCTTTGAGATTATGAAAGCATTTTGGATAAGCCCCTCCAACACACGTTTACTTTTTTGGTCTTTTGAACAACCCTTAATGAATGATTCAAGGCAAAGATAAAATGGTCCCTGAACATCATTAAGTTTAGAAGGAAGCGGAAGTGACATTTAAAGTGAAGAGGAATGGAAAGTGGTAGGACTAAGGTTATTAGCTTGCACTTCAATGAGACCAAGGATGACTAAATATGTCATTACCTTTATAAGTTTGATCATAACTCTCCTAACCATCAATTTTCTTCCAATTTAGAAATTTTCTTATTTTGAATTGATCATTTAGAACAAAAGTAGAATTTAGATCCTTATGCTATATATACAATTGAATGATTATATACGTTTAAAAATAAAGATAATTTAATCTACAAATTGATTTATTTTTAAATATAGATTTCGTCAAATAACTAATTTTCTTAAGAAAAGTGATTTGTGGAAGCATTACCATTTTTTTAGGTGTCTTCTTGTGACAGCACCCGTGACATTTTTGCCTTTTGGCTAGGGTCACAAGATTTCACAATAGTTTTTATCTTAACATATGACTCTTCACAAAAGTCAAGTAAACTCACAACAATCCAACTTTCTTCAAATGAATATATGAGGAGGAATGATCCAATAGTCATGGTATATTAAATCAAAACACCCATTTAAAATGTTTTGAAAGAAAATACTGTTTCAAAAATTGTGATAAAAAATTCAATTTTAGAATATAGGGAGTTCAAATCATCCCATTGTTAATTAATTAAAAGAGAACATATATGGTTAAGGTTACATGCGAATATTAGTATTAAAAAGAACATTCATGATGCAAAACAAAAGTTAGAGGGAAAAAATAGACGGTTGCAAATTAGGATGAGACAATTTGTAGCCAAAAGAGTAAATAAACTTGATTAATTTAAAAAGCATAACATTGAGTGGAAGTATATTTATTGAATTAATTCCTAAGTATATATGGAAAAATGCTATATGGTGCAACAATTCTCTAAATAATGGCTCCCAAAATTCCGATTTAAAATCATAACGCTTATTGTCAGGTTGGGTCCAAACTAGATCGAGTACAAAACCAAGTTCCATAGCCTAACAATTGGTTTAGAAAATGTCATACACATGTCATATTATGCTATATTAGAATATTTGGAGTTCAAATCATCATACTATTTGTAATTGAAAGAGAACATATATGGTAAGAGTTACATACGGTTATTACTAATAAAGAAAAGCTAATTTTTATAACGAACAAAATTTTATAGGGAAAAAAATGAATGAATATCCTCTATCTTATTTTTTGTGTTTCACTCTATACTCTATCAATAACAATATAACACATGTCAGATTGTGTTTGATTTGTTTCCATTTTAAATCTTAATTATTTTATAAGGAAAAAAAAAAAAAAAAACATATAATGAGTTGTAGTTGTGGAGTATAGAGTGAACACAAAAAATGGGATAGGAGATTTGTATTCGAAAAAAATGGATTGTTGTATATTTTGATGAGACTATTTATAGATAGATAAAATTGAACAATTTAAAATGTTTGACGTACAATGAAGGTAAATTTATTGTTTCAATGCTTAAGCAAGGAAAAGTATTATATGGTACAACATTTCACAAAAGCCAATAACTTAACCTTGATTGATAATGGTTTACCACTTCACACAATATATGATCCAGTGGTTCAAATTTCAAATAGAGCCCACAACATTTGATTTCAAAAAGTATAAATTCAAGCTTACAAGATTATTGCATTTCAATAACCATATTCAAAATTTAAGGAAGCACTAACATTCAAGTAATCCAGTTAAGAAATATAATTTGAAAATTTTATAATATTATAAGATGATTGTCAAGGTTCTTTGTTTATCAACACTTTCAAAAAATTTCTTAGAAATCAAATAAATCACCTTGAAAAAACGATAAATTTTCTAAATTTTTTAGTGATTTAGGAAAACATCATGTTTGTACTTTAAATATATCTTCAAGTTAATATGTGGGTATGTAAAAATAAATTTCCAAAGAATATATTTCTGTAGGAAAAGCAGAAATTATGCCAATATTATTTTATAAAAGCATGATCAAGAGGATATTAAAATTCCTACGTGGATACATTTAAAAATATACATAATTAGATGCATATTAAAATTTCTATCAAAGTAGAATAGAGTTCATTTTTATATTTTGTCAACTCTTGGAAAAGCATAGATATTATTTGGTAAAGTATGCAAATTGTTCAATTTTATTTTTTTATTTTAGAAAAAGAAGAAGATAATTTGTTACTTTTAACATAATTTTTGCTATTGTGATGTTATAAATTTATTTGATGTTTACATTTTTCATATAAGTTTTAAAAATTGAGTTATTACAAAAATATATTGAAAGTGAAGAATCAATTTTTTAGAACATGTTCCATTCTAATAGCCTTCTTATACACACTGGGTCATCTTTATAATCTTTGTAATTATGAAAACATTTAGGATAAGCCCCTGCAATACACGTTAATTAATAGCGGGCACGTTTATTTTTTTTGGTGTTTTGTGATATACGTCACCTCCCAACTCCCACAATCTACAGAAAATCTTTGTGGCTTCCTTGTAATGACATATTATATTAAATTATGATTGGAAATAAGTTCAATCCAAATAATTATTTTTTTCAAACAAGAATATAAAAGTGACTAAATAGCATTATTGCATGACTCAAAATAACACAATTTAAGACATTTGAAATTTCCATATAGCAAGTCTAACTCCTGCACCAATTCTGAAATTTCTCCAATTGAATTCTGAAGTCATATTACGCTGAAAATGAAAAACACAACACAATAAGTAAAATGGATAAAGAAGAACATAGAAGAATATGCTTCTAATAAAACTAAGTAGTCAGTTATATATATATAATATATATATATATATATATATATATAAAATGATGATTAAAGCAAAAAAGGAAAACAATAAAATAAAAATAAATAAATAAAAACATGCCTCTTGAAAAAGCATATATAGTGTTAAGTCCAGTCTATGATAGGAGAAGTTTAGAGATTTTCTTATTTTTTTTGAAATCCCACATTGGCAAGATGAATAATAAGGAGCTAAGTCTATTAAAACTTAAAAGTGCCACGTTGAAAAGAAAAGTAGTAGATGTGTCAATTCCTATCTTTAGAGTGGTGAGGTAGCTTTGTTGTGTGTGTAATAGTTAGAAGACAAAACATTGACCAATGATAGGGATAAAGACTAAGTTTTTTCTAGTGTAGTGTGTTAGTGTATTAGTGTGAGTGCACCTTTGGGTGTCTTAATGGTTTGAGAGTTTATATGTTGTATTAATTCCTATTATGTATATATAATAGATTTTAGTATGCGTTAACCGTGGATGTAGGTTTGGAGTTTGCAAACCATATTAATATTATTATTATTATTTATTTATTTATTTTTATTTTAGTAGTGACGTATATGTAGATTCTCTTGGATGGTATGCTTTATTTGAAGTCATAATTCTTTAGAAAAGTACTTGGGGATACATGCATATGCATTTTGTATAGAGGTGTCCTTTGGCTTGTGATATAAAATCAATTGCAATGGTACATGCGTTAAATTTTGACAAAGATATTAGAATATAATGCTGAATTAGTATTACACTTCCTTTCAATAATTCATGGATGGTTTGAAGCATGTAAAACCATGAATTATCAAAGGAAGGAAATATCCTAAACAAGGGGAAATCATAAAAAGTTTTAGAAGCTGCAATGTAACACATGTCAGTAGAGGAGGCAATTGGGTAGCCCACATGTTAGCAAGACGTCTTGGTGCAAAACTTTGAAGTGTGGTTGGAACTTGGAAGAATGTTTGAGTTTTGTTGGAATGTGTTTTCCAAGTATCACGTGTATGTATTAAAAGAACAAGTAAATTGTATTATAAGTCGTCATATAGAAGATTGGAGGAAAATCCTTCCAAATCGGTTTGAAGGTAAACTTTATTCTTTTAAAAACTCCACTATCCAAAGTCTAAAGACTCCAATATATATTGGCCATCTCATGTTCCACACAGTTTAATAATCCTATAACAAGGCCTTTTTTTACCTTTCATATCATTCGGAATTTATAAGAGGCCTGAAGGGTGTGTTGTTTTTACAAATGTACGTTCCCATCTATATATCAAAGCCTACAAGAAACTTATAACTAAGTTATCCCAAAATCTTATGTTGTCCTTTTCTCTTTCTTTCTTTCTTTTTTTAAAAAAAGAAATCAGTTCTTACAGTGGTTGGAAAGTATAGAAACATGGAAAACAGGAGGATGGTCGAAAAGGTTTTGTCTCTATCTAATCCATTCTTTTGTCTTTTTAATCAATTTCATGCCCAGCTGCCACCTTTTGTCCTCCCATAATACAACATCAATTTCCCTTCTTCTTTTTTTAAACCTCCTTTGTGGCTATGAAACTGAGAGAGACTAAGATTGTGCAAAAACAAAAAAGAAAAAATGGTAACTGGTGTAGTAGATCGGGGGGTTGTTTGATTAGAAGTATGAGATTTTGAGTATGAGAAGTGTAAGAGACTGTTGAAGAGTTTTGATTTCTTTTTTGATCAGAGTATAAGGTTTAAGGACACAGTTTGGCTACAAATTGGTTTGTAGCCATTTTGGTACAACATACTACGTAATCAACCGAATATGAACCACTTACTTTCCATGTTATTAAGGACCAAATGTAAAATACTATAGGAACCTAAGGAACCGAATATTTATAAAGTACTGTATATAAGTTTTGCCCATTTCCTTTCCATGTTATTAAAAGACCAAATCAAGGCATTGATCGCTTGAGAAAATCATGGGAATGAGATAATCATTAATATGCAATTAAAATTCTAATCATTATTGACTTTTATGTGTAATCTTCATTCTAAATATGAATTCCATTGTAATGTATAAGAAAGTGTAGCCTTTGAGCTCTTGTCCCATGGATGTAAGCCACTGACTCTTATGTCTTCTCTTCTCCATTTTCTCTTCCACTCTATCTCAAATTTGTAGCTTCTTACTCTATAATTTTACTCATTAAAGATTTACTTAAAAAAAATTAGTCCTAATTCCATTAGTACATTATTTTAATAAATATTTCCCAAGCTTTTATCAATGCTTCTCTAATTAATACTAGTGTGCCTTTTTCTTTTACTTTTTAAGGTAAAATGGCAAAATTATCGAGTTGAAAGTTTTATGAGAGTATCAAAAACAGTTGCATCGGAAAGTAGTCCATATTAATCAACCTAGTTAAAAAGAGTGGACATTCTTCTATCCAAATTTTATTCGTGTTTGTGTTGGTAGGCCCCCTACTACACTTCCAATTCCATAAAGTCTCCGGCTGTGCATTTTTACCTTCCACAATATGACCCGTAAATTTAATATGAACCACTTGAATTCTTTTTAAATCTATAGTGCAAATCCCTCAAGAACAATAGACGGTAAGCTTTTCTACTTCAACATTAGAAGGTAAGCTCAGGTCCTTTGCAAACTATATATATTTAGTGTGTGCCTTTGATTTAATTTTTTATTTAATATATTTGTTTATGTATTATTTATCCACACTTAATGAGAAACTTACAAATAGAAAACTCATACAGCAAACACGAGTCACTTGCATACTCATTCTAAGTTATTCTTACGCTAGATAAGCCACTTTTAAAAAGCTTTTCCCTTCTCCATTTTGCTAACAAGAACTGTTTGCCAAAAATCAAAATATATAAGAAACCTAGGTATTTGTTCATTTTATCATTTTTTTTAAAAGAAATTAAGCTTCAAGTTTAGGTTAGTCAATACTTATTGAATATGATATCAAAGGTATTAACATTCTAGATTGTAAAAAGAACAAGAAACCTTTGCTAATGGACTAAAAAAATGCTCACTGGACATTTGGCCCAATTGTGTAACCCACCTCTCTAAGATCCCACCCCTAATGGGCGTGATTCGAACCCCCATCTAAACAAGGATTTTTACCTTATTAAGAAAAAAAACTAATTATTGACAAAAAAAAATTAATTGAATTTATCCAAGACTAATCTTTTAAGTTTATCCATGATATTACTTAAAAAAAAAAAGCGTTTTTTTGAGGAAAAAAATACTGATTGTCCTAATTTAAATCCCAAATTTGAAGTTTCCCGAATTCCTATATTCTTTTGTCATTTGGTAAATAGGTCCCTTGCTTCATGTTTCGATGTTGCAACTCTACCCCAGGTGTGCTTAATTTATTCAGTAATTTTGAGCTTGAAAATCTAAAATCAATGTTATATTCTTTCTCTCTCGAACACCACAAGAGAAAACTATTAGTGTCCAATATTATTACTAAGCTTTCTTATTCTACATTTGAATCTGGTCAAGAAATATTCATTACATATAGAAAATGAAAAATAATTTCTTTTATTTATAGAGTTGACGGGGTCACCGTCTATTACACATTTCTTATTAATGATAATCAATCTAACTATAATACGGTTAATACCCCAAAAATTTCTTGCAATGTTGGATTGGGGCCGAACACCACTCAAATTCTTGCACCAAATTTCTTCTCTCCCTCGTTATAAATTTGCCACTCCTTGAGATTCTAAACAGCCAAATTAGCCTTCTTTTGAAAACACACACTTGTTTGTACCAACTTCTTCTTCAACCATATTGTCCCATTGCATAAATATGGGGCTTTCCCACTGGAGTTCAGCTCCACCATCCTCATCTTTTTCCATGCATGCTTTCAACCTTCTCTTGTGGTGTGGCTTGTTAGTCACCTCCATGGTTAGCGGGAATAATGAGACTGACCGGTTGGCGTTGCTTGAGTTCAAAGCCAAGATTACTCTTGACCCTTTCGGGGTTATGACATCTTGGAATGACAGCATCCACTTTTGCCAATGGTGAGAAGTTACTTGTGGTCGTCGACATCAAAGGGTCACCGTGTTGGACCTGCGATCTCTCAAACCGATAGGCTCCATATCATCACATGTTGGAAATTTAAGTTTTTTGAGGAATCTAACTCTCCTAATCAACAACTTTCATAATGAAATTCCTCAAGAAATTGGCCGTGCGAGTCTTGCAATTGGAAAATAACACACTTAGTGGCAAAATTCCAAGCAATTTATCCACTTGCACCAAGCTCCAAGTCCTTCGTTTCAGTTTCAACCTTCTGACTGAAGAAATCCCTGCAACACTTGGCACTTTGTCAAAATTTCGAGACTTTTATATTCCTAGGAATAATCTGACCGGAAGTATCCCATCTCTTTTTCGAAACCTCTCGTTTCTAGAAGTGTTTGGTGTAGCTGAAAATAACTTAAATGGGATTATCCCTGATTCTTTTGGCCAATTGACCAAACTTTCATATTTTCTTGTGGAAGAAAATAGGTTGTCCGGTACAATTCCTCCTTCAATCTGTCTTCATTAACAATATTTGATGTAGGACTTAACCAAATCCAAGGGCGTCTTTTGTCGGACATAGGTATCACTCTACCAAATATCAAAGCTTTTAGCATTTTCGAAAACCAATTTAGTGGATCTATCCCTGTTTCCATATCTAATGCCTCAAATTTGTATTTTCTTCAATTGAACGATAATGTTAGTATATATTATAGGCTTATTGTAGGCTTACTGGGCTTTAGGCACAATATATTTGTACTGCACACAATACTCTGCCTATATAAAGGCAGTTCCGTGTATTAACCTAATTGTTAAATATATTATACAGAGCTATTTTGCTCACTTTCAGTCTCTCTTTTATCTCCCTCTTCTTATTCTCAACATGGTATCAGAGCCACTTTCTTATGGTCTTCACTAGGCAAAATCCGACGTTCCTCTGCTGCTACGGGTTCACGGTCTCTTCCCCGAGATCGCAAACCCTTTCGCCATTTCTGCCTTCCTCGGAATCCTCATCTCCGAGTTGCTGTTCGACTCAAGCATAGCTCCATTGGATAGATCTCATCAAGATCTGTCCATTGCCACCAAAATCGGCCGGATCTAGCCTCGCACGCGCCCCCACGCGCCGCCAGAAGTCTCGGGTTCTCCAGCCACGCGCGCACACGCTCCCACGCGCCGACCAGCGCCACCTCCCGCCCTCACACGCTCCCACGCACCTCTCGCGCGTTCTCTCATCTGCGTGCCACGTCAGCCCTAGTGACGTCATGCTGACGTCAGCCCTAGTGACGCCATCATAGTGACATCAACCCTAGTGCGTCAGCGCCACGTCAACGTTGACCGTTGCCGCTGCCGTTGACCGCTGCCGCCGCCATTGACCAGACCAAAAAGAAAAAAAAACTACTGCCCTTCACAGTTTTTCGCGTAGATTCCATTTTTTAAGTCCATTTTCTCATCCGACTCTTCCAGGTATGGGTTCTACTTCAGGTCATGAGATTTCACATCCCATCACTATTATTCTTGATGGTCCTGTTTCTTATCATGCTTGGTCCTAAAACATGATTATTTTTCTCAAAAGACGCCTTTAGCTCCTTCCCCTATCATTTACACTGCTGATAGTTCACATATGTCTGTTAGTCACATAGGCACTATCTCTTCTCCTGATTTGACTATCCCTGATACATATCTTGTTCCGAAGTTGTCCCTCAATCTTCTTTCTGTTGGTCAACTTTGTGAACTTGGTCTTGATCTCCATTTTTCTAATCGTGGTGTTGATGTGCAGGATCCACTGACGGGCAAGCTGCTTGGGACAGGCCGTAAGATTGGACATTTATTTAAGCTATGCAACTTGCAGATTCCCTCACATATGGTCTCTTCCTCTGTTGCTGCCACAACCACCTTATCTCCAGACTTATGGCATTCTCGTCTTGGTCATGCTTCTTTCTCTCGTCTTCAATTATTAGTTTCTCAAGGTCACTTAGGGTCTGTTAGTTTTAATAAATTTGATTGTATGTTTTGTCAATTTGGCAAACAAACAAAATTACCATTTAATAACAATGGCTCTTTTCTTCTGCACCTTTTGATCTTGTTCATTCTGATGTTTGGGGTCCTGCTACATTTACCACTGAGGGGGGATCTTGCTATTTTGTGATATTTGTTGATGATTATTCTAGATTCACTTGGATTTACATGTTAAAACATCGTTCTGATCATGTTCCTATTTTTCAAACTTTCCACAAAATGATTCAAACTCAATTTTCTCGCACAATTAAGGTTTTCTGGTCAGATAATGCCCAAGAATATCATGATAAATCTTTCCTCTCCAATTTGGATTCTAATGGCACCCTTCCACACTATTCTTGTCCCTATACCTCTTAACAAAATGATCGTGCCGAGCACAAACTTCGTCACATTCTTGATGTTGTGTGTACCCTCCTCATATCTGCCTCTGTCCCTGAGCATTTTTGGGGTGAAGCGGCTCTCACTGCCGTTTACACCATAAATCGCATTCCTTTACCTACTACTCACAAGAAATCTCTCTTTGAGTTACTTTATGACAAATTCCTAGACTATTCCTCTCTTCGAGTATTCGGTTGTGTTTGTTTTGTCTCTCTTCCTTCCCATGAACGAAACAAACTTGAACCACGGTCTCGGCTATGTTGTTTTCTTGGCTATGGTATCTCTCAAAAGGGTTTTTATTGCTATGATCCCATATCTCGTCACCTTCATATCTCCCGTCATGTGGAATTTTGGGAACATCAAACTTTTTCTAGTCGCCAACATTTTCCCTTTATCTCTTCTTCCATGACTCTCATTTTCACTAATCCTTCCATTGACCTTTACCCTGACCCTGTGAGGGACTCTACCTTACCTTCTAGCTCTTCAGATGTCCCATCTTTGGTTCTGTCCCCAGCTGCTGGCTCGCCTAATTCGGATCTTGCACCATCAGAACTATCAGAGTCTCCTACAGATATACGTCGTTCCACCCGAGTAAAGGCTCCTCCTTCTCATCTTTCTGATTATCATTGTTACTTTGCCCTTGCTACTCTCCATGAGCCTCATACCTATCGTGAGGCTAGCACTAATCCTCTTTGGCAACAAGCTATGGCTGATGAACTTGATGCACTTCACAAGACTCATACTTGGGACATGACCACTTTGCCTCCTAGCAAGTCTACAATTGGTTGTAAATGGGTCTATAAGATCAAGACTCGAGCTGATGGATTGAACGTTACAAGGCTCGCCTGGTTGCTAGGGGATTCACTCAGGAATATGGCATTGATTATGAGGAGACTTTTGCTTCTGTTACTCGTCTTACCTCAGTTCGATCCTTACTTGCTGTTGCTACTGTTCGTCATTGGCCTTTGTTTCAAATGGATGTGAAAAATGCATTCCTCAATGGTGATCTTCTTGAGGAAGTCTACATGCAGCCACCTCCTGGCTACCTTGATTCTCAGAATCAAGTTTGTCACCTTCGCCGTGCTCTCTATGGTCTTAAGCAAGCTCCTCGGGCTTGGTTTGCTAAGTTCAGTTATGTGGTTGCTCAGCAGGGTTTCACCCCTAGTTCCTATGATTTAGCTCTCTTCATTCGCCATACGTCTACTGGTATCACTCTCATTCTTCTTTATGTTGATGGCATGATTATTATAGGTGATGACACTGTAGGTATCCGTGATCTACAGAAGTTTCTTAAGCAACATTTTGAGATGAAAGATCTTGGCACTCTTAGTTACTTTCTCGGTCTTGAGGTCACCTCCTCTTCTGATGGTTACTATCTCTCTTAGGCCAAGTATGCTTCTGATCTTCTCTCTAAGGTTGGTCTCACTGATAGCAAGACTGTCTCCACTCCCTTAGAGCTTAATGTCAAGCTCAATACTACTGATAGTGAGCCTCTCTCTGATGCTACTCTATACCGACAGTTGGTGGGCAGTCTCATCTATCTTACTGTCACCCGTCCAGACCTTGCTTATGTTGTTCATCTGGTTAGTTAGTTCATGTCTGCTCCTCGCTCCACTCATTATGCTACAGTTCTTCGTATTCTTCGGCACATCAAGGGCACGCTTTTTCATGGTCTTCACTTCTCCGCACAGTCTTCCCTTGAGTTGCGCGCCTATGCTGATGCAGACTAGGCTGGAGATCGCACTGATCGTCGCTCTACCACAGGTTACTGCTTCTTACTGGGTTCCTCTCTTATCTCTTGGCGTAACAAGAAACAGTCTGTTGTTGCTCGTTTCAGTACTGAAGCTAAGTACCGTGCTCTCGCCGATGCCACCTCAAAACTCCTCTAGCTTCGTTGGCTCTTAACTGACATGGGTGCTCCCCAGACCACCAGTACTCCTATTCACTATGACAATCGTAGTGCTATTCACATTGCCCATAATGATGTTTTTCATGAGCGCATCAAGTACATTGAGATCGATTGTCATTTCATTCTTCATCATCTTCAGCAGAATGCTCTTCACTTATTATCTGTCTCCTCTGAGGACTAGTTTGCTGATGTATTCACCAAGTCCCATCCACCGGGACGCTTACGCGATCTTGTGTCCAAACTCAAGATGGCTTCTTCGTCACCACTTGTGTTTGAGGGGGGATGTTAGTATATATTATAGGCTTATTGTAGGCTTACTGGGCTTTAGGTCCAATATACTTGTACTGCACACACTACTCTACCTATATAAAGGCAATTCTGTGTATTAACCTAATTGCTGAATATATTATACAGAGCTATTTTGTTCACTTTCAGTCTCTCTTTTCTCTCTCTCTCTTCTTATTCTCAACAGATAATAACCTCAGCGGAAAGTTCCTTCTTTGGAGAAGCTAAATAGAATGATCTTTTTCATTATTACCTTTAACAATCTAGGAAATGGAGGGGAAAATGACTTGAGTTTTCTTTTTTCTTTGACAAATGCCAGCTAGCTGACTTTATTGGCTATAAGTTACAACAACTTTGGGGAGAGTTGCCCATGTGCATTGGAAATTTCTCAACTACTCTTACAGCATTGTTTCTAGATAATAATAATATATTTGGAAACATTCCTAATGGGATGGGAAATCTGATCAACTTGCAGGGCCTCACGATGTCGCAAAACAAATTATCAGATAATATTCCTTTTGAAATTGGAAAACTTCAGAAGTTACAAATTTTGGCATTAAATACAAACGATTTCTTGGGGAACATTCCATCCTCTATTGGAAATTTAACAGTCTTGATAGACTTGTATTTATACGAGAATAATCTTCAAGGCAACATCCTAAGTCTTAGCAAGTGCCAAAATTTGATAATCTTGAATCTTGAGAAGAACAATCTCAGTGGTTTAATTTCCCCTCAAATCATTGGTCTCTCATGCTCACCAATTTTTCTATATTTGTCTGCCAACCAATTTACTGGTGTCCTTCCCATGGAAATAGGAAATTTTATAAATCTACAAGAATTGGATATTTCTAAAAACATGTTGTTTGGTAGAATTCCAACAAGCCTTGCTAGCTGCGTAAAGCTAGAATATCTAGCCATGGGAAAAAACCTCTTACACGGGATCATTCCTCCATCTTTGGAATCACTAAGAGGTCTTCAATATCTAGATCTTTCTGACAATAATTTGTCTGGCCAAATTCCAAAATTTTTGGAGCAATTTGTCTTCTTGCAATTTTTGAATCTATCTTACAACCATTTTGAGGGTGAGGTACCACCAAAAGAATATTCAAGAACACGAGTGGAACTCTGATTATGGCAAATGGTGAGCTATGTGGGGGCATACCTAAGTTTCAGCTTCCTAAATGTAAATACGAAAAATCCAACAAGAGGAAGTTGACTCTTACCTTGAAGTTAATAATCTCCATCTTTTTTGGCCTTCTTGGAGTAACTTTGGTTTTTTCAATTCTACTTCTCTTTTCTTTAAGAAAGAAAAGAAAAGAAAATACTTCAAGTGACTCAGGAAATTTGCTTTTGAATCTATCTTACCAAAGTCTCCTAAATGCAACCCAAGGGTTCTCTTCCACCAATTTAATTGGTGTAGGTGGCTTTGGGTCCGTGTATAAAGGAATTCTTGATCAAGGTAGACATATAGTTGCTATCAAGGTGCTCAACCTTTTGGCGTCATGGAGCTTCCAAAAGTTTCAAAGCAGAGTGTGAGGCTCTATGAACTATTAGACATCGGAATCTTGTAAAGGTCATCACATCATGTTCTGGTATTGACTATCAAGGGCATGATTTTAAGGCTTTGGTAATGGAGTTCATGGGAAATGGAAGCTTAGATGAATGGTTGCATCTAACTCCTAGAATAAATGAGACTCTTGAGGAACAAAGGAGTTTGAGTCTTCTTCAAAGATTGAATATTGCCATTGATGTTGCTAATGCATTGGATTATCTTCATCATCAGTGCCACACACCAATCGTTCACTGCGACCTCAAGCCTAGCAATGTTCTTCTTGATGATGAAATAATCGAACATGTAGGTGACTTTGGCTTGGCAAGATTCCTTTTTTATGCTACCCAAGATTAATCTTCTATAATCAATCAAGCTCCATTGGAGTAAGAGGAACAGTTGGTTATACTCCTCTAGGTGAATATTATTATTATTTTCTAAATTTAATTGTTTTCCTTTACCCATAGTCTTGTACTATACTTTAAAGTTTGAAAGGACAATTTTAACAAGTATGTACTATAACTAACTAGAAGATAGAATGTTATATAACAAAATTTTCACTTATCTTGATTCTTTTCCTTGTATGTGCCATTGGAAAAGCTCTTTTAATACCAGTAGGTTATATATCTTTTTCCTTCTTTATTTAATACAAAACTATGTTCACATTACATATATATCTATATAATATATAATAGCAGAAGACATTGGCGTTGAAACCAAGAATACCTCACATAATGACAAGCGGCATCTCTATTAATTGATGTGGCACTGATGTGGCATACTAACACATCAGCAATTAAAACACGTCAGCATTAATTTAACAAAATCTTTAAAATATAATAAAATAAAAAGAAAAAGCAAGTGTATTAAAAATTGATGTGGCACTAATGTGGCTGCCACATCAGCAATTAAAATACCAAATTAACCGTCACCATTAATTTTATAAAATAATTAAAATTAAAAAATAAATAAATAGATAAACCTTGAACCTAGCGCCTGAACCACGGTGGTGGATCTGCCTGGGAGAGTAACGGCGTCGCCGCCTGAACCACGGTGGTGGATCCGCCGTTCCAGTTTGTGGAGAGGACCTTTATAT
The DNA here is from genome assembly GCA_907173295.1 of Fagus sylvatica. NCBI lineage: Eukaryota > Viridiplantae > Streptophyta > Magnoliopsida > Fagales > Fagaceae > Fagus > Fagus sylvatica. Next base: position 8,065,448 of record OU015762.1, on the reverse strand, counting down.
TCCTCCTCTCAACTTCTCCATGGTCGACAACGGCATTTTCCGCTCTGGCTTCGCTGACTCCGCCAACTTCTCTTTCCTCCAAACCTTAGGCCTCCGCTTTTTTGGAAGCAAGAGTCAACCATCAAGAACAAATAGTAAATTAGTAATCTTGACTTTATCGTGGAACCGATATTCCCCGCATATAATACACCAGATTTGCTCTCATATTGTATTAGTCTTTTTTTTTTTTGGATGGATAGTCATTTCGGACTTGGAAGTTTTTGTTTCTTTATGTATTTTAGGAATTGCGTCGTTGACAAGGAAAAGAAGTTTTCAAAGTCAAGCGGGCCAAAATACGCAACTCTTGCCGCCACGTGAGTTACGGAGTTAATATGGGTGCCACGTTTTGCAAGGGAAATTTTTTGTCTTTCTGAGTGAAAAGATAGAAGGGTTGGCACATCTTTATCTTCCAATGGATTCACAGAATAGTGCATTACGAATTGAGCAACTTTTTCAATCGTACACACCGCTTCGTAATCCGAACCACTTACTGATTTTTAATAAATATATGCAACTGTACTAGGACGTGAGACGATAAATAACAGGCACCAAACACTGTGTATGTGTTTGGACTTTCAAAATATAAATATATATATATATATATCAGTGCAGGTGAGATTGTAAAACAAACTCATTTCCATATTTCATCACTAACAACGTTTGGTTTTCCATTTTATTTTTGGGTAGTTATCATATTTTCTTCAATTGTCATTATTTTATTGTGAATTTCAACTTTCTCTTTCCCTGGCAAGCAATAACAATGACAAGATTTTGCAATTTTGCTTTTCTCTACAAGCAGAATTACTGAACCAATTTCCAAGGTTAGGAAAATCTTTGTTTTTGTTCAGATTTCTTTTTCTTTTTGTTTTCCTGTTTTACGTTTCCACCACTAGGCTTTTTCTATTTGTGGATAAGAATTCATTTTCCTTTATATTTGTAAACACTATGCTTAAGTAAGGCCAACTTGGATTCATGTCAGAGATGAAGCATGCAACACATTAAACATAAATCTTAATGACCAAATGAAAATGACAATACACTGGGTGGTGTACTTTTTCACTGCCACTTTTTTAAATTTTTTACTTTCTTATTTGACTTTTGATTGGGAAGGGCAATGACATTAATTGCCAATGTGAAACTACACGTTTCACCAAAATGAAGAAGAACCCATGTATGTACTGATGTACACAGTATGACACGTGATTCTTTTTTCTTTTTCTTTTTTAAATTCTTAAATTTTTATATGTATTGACAAATTGATAATATAATAAATCATATTTTGTACATTGTTTTATTGCACAAATTGATAATATAATAAATCATATTTTGTACATTGTTTTATTTTGTGCAATGCAGACAAAAGGAGGTGACAATAAATGTTAAGAAAATATGAAGAATATACATTTGAAAGTTATTTGTGACAATATTTGAAAAATGATATTATAACTTAACAGTAAAATGATATTACACTCGAAATAGCAGTTTTATATTAAAATTATCCAAATGTTCAATTGATAGAAACAACACTTTTTAATTAGTTTTGTCGAACGCTTAATTGTGATTTCAAAATCATATTTTCAAAATACACATTTTAAAAATGCACTTTTTAAAAAATATATTTTTTCAAACAGCTAACCCAAACCCACCCTTAACAGTTTAGAGAGGATTCTTTAAATAATGGACAAACCTTAGGAAAAGTTAATTAGTTGTTGTATTTAACTTCCTGATTGAATTCAATTATATGATTGTTTTGTCTTTTTTTTTTGTCAGTTTTGTTGATAACAAAGATAAAACTTAAAAGACATAGTATTTGAGTATAACACCTAATACAGGTTCCTTAATTTTTTTTCCCATATAAATACAACTTGAAACCTTGACGTAACATTTGTTTTCCCTTCTATTTCAAAGTGGTACTTAAATATTCAGCTATAATATTTTGGTTTGTTAACTTCTATATGTTTTATTCTTGGTTTGTTAACTTTTATGTGTTTCATTAAATAATCTATGTTGTATTAAATATTAATTTCTTTTTTCTTTTTTAAATGTGTGTTTTATATATATATTTTTAAATATGTTAAACTTAAAGCACTATTTTCAGGTTTTGTTTGGCTCTTCTGTTTGCAAGCTTTTTTAAGAAGAAAATAAAAAATTATTTTCCTAACTCTCTTTTAATAGCGGTTTTGTTTTATAATGTTAACAGGAAGGATGCAATGATGCATAAACCAATATTGGATGATCGTAAAAAAGAATTCAGGGGATTGACGATTCATAAAAATGGTGCAATTAGTAGTAGCAAGGTATGTGTTAAAAGTACCCACATGTCTTCTTTGAATGAATGCCTTAAAACTAGAAGACATTAAAGCTTTCATTTAATTAAAAGAACTTTAGTAGAATGTGTTTGTGGTGTTACACATTTTAACATGGCTTAGATTGATGACACCGATCTTTGGGAGATGTGGAAGACCAACCAGTCAATATTAAACTTAGGATCTATTGATAACAAGGTACATGTCTTAATGTTATGTTCGATCATCATCATTTTTCGATTATAATATTATTCGAATTGGAATAACATTTGTCATCTATATGGATTAGGTTGTGAAATTACGAATATATTCCCTCGGTTGGGGATGTACTGTTCAAACTGACAAGATTCACCTATGGAGATTAGTGAAGCGAGTCTTGATCTCACAATTATATGAAAGGTGTGTAACTTTATCATTTTCGATTGGGTATTAACTAATACGTTATCCAAACATTTACAAACTATTTTGTTCTTCTTCAATTGACAGTTCAAACGTCCATGAGAATAAAGACAGGAAAAAAAAAAGATTAAACGATATGGTGATAACACAGTATAGAATTATTACTAATCTATTTCTACATGTACTTTCATGAGACAATTATTTTAAAATTTAGATGCTAAATGGCAGTTCTTAAAGTCCCAAGCTGATATAGACCATTTAATGTACAAAGAGTTATGCAAAACCGTCACAAGGTATGTACTTATAAATTTTACATCAATCATATTTTTCATCTGTATGTTACCAATACAAAAATATATGTTTTTGAAGTTCCAATTAATAATACAAAACTAATATATTTTAAATTTTGAATTCAGGTTAATGGCAAATGCAGCTGGAAAACAATTAATGCCTAACTAAAGATATTGATACTTCAACTTCTTCCTACTAACCTATATTTGTATTTTCATATAAACTTTTTCTATGTGTTTAATGTAGTTAATCATTATACATTTGACTTGATGTAATTTTTTTCAGATATATTTCAATGGTTTAAATAATAGTAATTTATATACACAATATAGTACATTAAATTTCATTATAAATTTAGCTACTATGCCTACAAATTAACATATTTTACTGTTTTTATTATTCATATTAAATAAGTGTATCCCGCGCATTGCGCGGGTTATACGCTAGTTATGTGTAATTGCAGAGTATGGTGTGAGAAATGAGGTGTCAACATATGGTGATGTCTATAGTTACGGCATATTATTGTTAGAGATGTTCACAAGAAAAAGACCTACTGATAACTTTTTCCAAGAGAGCTTAAACCTTCATGAGTTTGTTAAAGCAGCTTTGTCGGACCGAATAATTGACATTATAGATCCTATCCTTCTTTGGGAAAGAGAAGAAGGGGAGACAAGAATGAATAACATTACCCGCAATGAGAGTCAAAATGGAAGTCCAAAAAGTAAAGAATGCTTAATTTTGATACTTGAAATTGGAGTTGCTTGTTCGGTCGAATTTCCAAGAGAAAGGATGAATATGAGTGCTGTTATAATTGAGCTACTTTCAATTCGACAAAAACTTCTTGGAACAAATATACGCAGACAAAGGCTTCAAGTCACAGGTAAATTTTGTTTGTCTTGGTAGTTGTTATAATTTGGTAGCACCCCACACCACGTGATCTAATTTTATAAGGCCATTCCAAATGTTTTAAGGGAAGAATGAGACATTCATATAGCGATTAGAAATCAATTGCCTTTATATTAGTATTTTTTTTATTCAAGAAAAGCTTAAAGATTGGTGACATTCATATATAATACCTAAACGCATGATATGCCACTGAAATCTTTTTTCTATTTGGTGAATTCTATCATTGATGTGATTTACGAGAAATTGGATTACATCTTATTACTCTATATATAGAGGTCTCTATCGATGACATATATAAGATTATTGCCTGAATTAAGGCTACAAAGTGAACGAATTTGTTAATGAATATCTATTGAACTCTTTTTTCTTTAGGGAAAACGTCATTTAGCATGCTGTCATTTTCTGAAATCCGAAGCTTATTATTTTAATATATTGAAATTATCTTCCTTCTCCACAGGTGCACAAGGATGATGACTTATAATGAAGGTTGCCATAGTGATTTCTAAGTTATGATGTATAATATTGGAGCAAATAATCAATCTTGTAGCTTCCCTATGTATTTTTTTTTTCCTGTATCAAGTATGTAAACTTTCATTATTAATTATGTTTGTGTTTTAATGTACTATTGAATAAAATTTTAGCCAAAGCTATGCAGAGTAAAAAACCCTACAGATTTTACATGCTCAAGAAATTTTAAAGCTGATATATGCAGGCTAAATTTTTGCATGGAATCAAGAAGTACCCTATAGAATTGATTTTCCATGCACCCCCTGCTATATTCCTTACGCACTTCTATTATATTCCTAACCTGTTAGTAAAGCTTAAAAATAACCCAAGTATCTTATATTGTGAGAATATTGATTAATGGACCACAAAGATTGGAATCCCTGATTGCAACTCTTATGATGGATAATCGGTTTGGGATTTTAAATAAAGAAAACCTTGAAATTTTATTAAATAAAAGGATTAGCACAATTAAAAAAGAAAAATCAATTATATGGCATTGGACCCTTGTTACAATCTAGAAGAAATGAAAATTATAAGATATAATTCCAAACACAACTCTATCTACCTTCTTTGATTTTGGTTCAAAATTTAAGTTAAGAAATGGAAATGTGCTAGATGCCCTCCACACTGGATTCGAAAACTGGCCTATTGGCTTCCAATAGTCAATACTAAATCTACTTTAGAATTACTTTATGAACTTTAACCCCTCAGGTGTAATTGAAAATAATATTAGTGATATTCTCCCTTTTGTATTATGTGATATTTATGAAATCCAATAATACCAGCTAGACCGAACCATTTCTATAAAAGAAAAAAGGAAATAATATTAGTGAATTTTCATCTATAAAGGTGTAATTCCAATTAATTTTGGCGAGTTTCAATCGTTGAAGGTTTAATTCAAACTAATTTTGATAAGTTTTGACAATTCAAGGTGTAATTCAAATTAAATTTAGTAAATTTAGCCGTTCAAGATGTAATTTGACTTACTTTTATAAATTTTGAGTAATTTTCTCTTTTATATTGGGTTCATGTGAATTGGTCCAAGCGCCTTGGGTTTGTGTAGTTGCCATATTGATTCGGCCCAATCATTTTCGACACATTGCAGTTTTCAACTAGGCTCATTTTGGATTGGGCCTAATCTTATTTTAACAAAAGTCAAATGTTTTTAGGCGTAAGCTCGTTTTATTTAAGGGTAAAACTTAGATACAGTTCCTTAGGTCAAGTACATTAGGTTTCTAGTTGAATTCAAATACATTGAATTTAAATATTCTTGAAAAAGATAACATTGTTTGTGTTTTATTGGTTAATGCAACCATGTGTTTGAATTCAATTAGGGAACTTAATGTACTTAATCTAAGGAATGGTATCTAAGTTTTACCCTTTATTTAATATTTTTTTTTTATTGCTAACCAAAACATAGATGAGTCCTTGGTAATATGAATATCTTCTGAAAGCAACATTAGCCTATTAGCAAAAAATGAAAAGAAAAGAAAACTACATTAGCCTCCATCAATCCTTTGCTGGATGCTTAGCCCTTAGTTCCATCCAAGTCGAGCTGTAAGAAAAAAATATCCTCTTGAACTGAGTTTACATGAAACAAGCCCTTATAAACCCTAACCAGATTCTTTTATCTTGCTGGAGACTGGAGTCCATTTCCAGTTCCCTTCATGAAGGACACTAGAAACTCTTGTTGGATATGACTAACTTTTTTTATAAGCCCATTAACCATAAGGCCCAAAGAAAAAGAAAATATTATTATAATGAACAGTAAAAGTGAGAACAGAAAATAGAGAAAACTCAAAAAGTATGAAATTGAGTATCATTTAAACAGTAAAAATATTTGAATGCAAAAACTGAATACCGAAGCAAACAAAAAATTTTCAGCCGGGCACATTTTCTAAATACAGAAAACAGAATAGTTAAAGAACCAAACATGCTCTTATCTTGGGAGTTTATCACCCTTCATGAAGGACACTGAAACTCTTGGATATGACTAACTTTTTTTATAAGCCCATTAACCATAAGGCCCACCTAGCTGGAACCAAAACAAAGCCCAAGCCCACACTAAATTAGTTAATAGCACATGGGAGGGTTGGTGGCATACCCAACGGTTTCCTCCTCTTTCGTTGATAAAACATATTGGTTTGTGGTGATTTGTGGCATTAAAGAGATGCAAAATCCCTCCAATTCAACCAATAAAATCTTGCCACATAATACTAATTTACATGTCAGCTAAGTGAAATCGTAATAACACAACTTTTGTATGATTTCTGACATATCAATTAGTAACATTTGTGTCATAAAATCTGTAATATTTCTAACATCATTCTTTGAAACAATTTCAATATGGGAATTTTTCAAATTAAAAGCACCCTTGATCCAGCTAAAATCATGAGTCTAGCTTTTCCTTATTATATATTCCATCGGTTTTCCATATAAGAGTAGCCCCAAAGATGTAAAATGCACAATTCTCATGATTAACTAGATTCATTTCAAGCTAGAACCCATAAAGAACACAACTTTTGTTGTGTGTTATAATTTTTGCTTTTACACGCCTACCCTGCAATAGTTAGTATCAGATCCATACTATGCTTTATCAAAAGTCCACTCATTCTATCATATGCCTTATTATATCTATCTTTAAAACTTCAAAATTAAATCCCCTCATAAAATGGATGTATTTTTCATGAATCTACGCAATAATTGGTCACATTTTATCGAAGTGGCTTGTCTTATCAATCAGAGCCCAAAAAATCAAAGGGCAGATAGCATAAGTGCATAACAATTGGATGCCAATTGATGGACCCTCTGTACTAAGGTTCTCGATCAACCTAGTCCGATCGGGTGGTCCGATCCAATTTTTAAAATAGTAGAATTACCGATTCACGCTCATTTTGCACAAGGGATTTGCTTATTTACTGAAGTCATTACTGGACAACCAATGAGTGAAATTCCTTAGTCATTTCATTTTTTACTAGTATATAAGGGGAAATTTTTGAAAAATATAATACCATATTTACTGAAAAATCCTCACCTTAATTTCAATAATAATTAAATATAAGTACACTTCAACTACTTACTAATCGAAAACGATTATTGAATGTTTTGATTTTGCATAGTGATTGATACAAATACTTACTTACCAAATTAGAAGTTTTAACTTTTAACTAGCATGTAGAACCCCAACAAGATTCATCTACTCATTATGTTAATTTATCTCCTAGAGGACATATAATGGTAGTGGCCAACGGATGACCCATTACCATCCGGTTTGTTATTTTACAAGACCGTGATCATCAACCATCCACTCAACTCCCCCATGATAGGCTTTCCCAACCCATTCACAAGACTCATGTAGTCATGTGTGATGTGTGGTACTTCATCAACCATCCTCATTGCTATTTTAAATAAAAATTAATTAAACCTCCACTAACAAACAACTTTGTTGATTTTTTAAAATTTAATGAAGCCTTGGCTATCTCGTTAGTCCACATAGTTCAATCATCCCAATGTATACAAACTCCACAACTTTCAGATGTTGGTATTGGAAGTTATCAAGACTAGTGAAGAATTATTCTGAATTAGTAAATATAGTCCATGAATAAATTGAGTCATTTTGATTTTTGAGGTCTCTTAATGTGTAATTTATTAAAAAAGTCTATTTATGCCCATTTACCTACCCATCCCCACATCACACTTTGCTATTATATAAAAACTGAACTTCCATTAATCATCCTCTATTTAATTAATTAATTAATTATTTATTTTTTTTTATAAAAAAAGACCTCCACTGGCGGTCTCATGAGTCATGAGTCATGGTCCAACTCCAAGGGAGTGGCCCTTGGCTTTGAAAATTTCGTTAGTCTATTTATGCCCATTTACCTACCCATTATTCCTTGGGGTTTGAAAATTTTCTCCTTATTCTTTTTTGGCTTTTTGCTAACGAATTTTTTAAGGACACAAGTTAAGGAAGTGATAATTAAACCCTTAACTACTCACTTATATAGGAAATAGTAAAAGATATTAATACACTTTTAAAAATTGCATTGAATAAAAAAACTTTTTTATTAGACAAAAATTCCCTCATAAATTTTTCCTCCTTTTTAACCCTTTTTTTTTTTTTTTTTTTTTAACCTGGGTGTTCGGCCAGCTTGCGTGCACCTCGACTAATCCCACGGAATCCATGCACTGCACCTTCGGAAATTTCTTTACACGGATCAGGATAAATCGTTAACTTTTCACCAAAGGGTGTGGCCCCAAGGAATAATTTGCACCCAAGAGGTGTTGAACCTTGGACCTTGAAGGGAACATACCTCCAAGACCAAGGCCTTCACCACTTGGGCCAACCCCTTGGGGTTGAGAATAAAAGAATGGGGTGCAACACGATAACTTCTCCAGGAGGTCACCCATCCTAGTACTACTCTCACCCAAATACCTTAACTTTGGAGTTCTGATGGGATCCGGTGATTAGTATTGGTATGATCGCACCCATTTACAAGACCGTGTGTAGCACTTCATCAATCATATATGTTATTAAAACTGAACCTCCACTAAGAGCGGTACAACTTATAAGTCAATCCCATGATGGACTTTCCCAACCCATTTAGCACTTCATCAATCATTCACTTGGTTATTTTATTAAGGCTAAATTATGTTTTTTTTTATCGAAAATTCACAAAGTCTTGCCGTCTTGTTTGTGTTGGTAGACCCCCTTCTACACTTCCAATTCCATAAAGTCTCCGGCTGTGCATTTCTACCTTCCACAATATGACCCGTGAATTTAATATGAACCACTTGAAGTCTTTTTAAATCTATAGTGCAAATCCTTCAAGAACAATAGACGGTAAGCTTTTCTTCTTCAACAAATAATAAGAAATGGAAGGTAAGCTCAGGTCCTTTGCAAACTATATATATTTAGTGTGTGCCTTTGATTTAATTTTTTATTTAATATATATTTTGTTTATGTATTATTTATCCACACTTAATGAGAAACTTACAAATAGAAAACTCATACAGCAAACACGAGTCACTTGCATACTCATTCTAAGTTATTCTTACGCTAGATAAGCCACTTTTAAAAAGCTTTTCCCTTCTCCATTTTGCTAACAAGAACTGTTTGCCAAAAATCAAAATATATAAGAAACCTAGGTATTTGTTCATCTTATCATTTTTTTAAAAAGAAATTAAGCTTCAAGTTTAGGTTAGTCAATACTTATTGAATATGATATCAAAGGTACTAACATTCTAGATTGTAAAAAGAACAAGAAGCCGTTGCTAATGGACAAAAAAATGCTCACTTGGCATTTGGCCCAATTGTGCAGCCTGCCTCTCTAAGATCCCACCCCTAATGGGTGTGATTCGAACCCCCATTTAAACATTAGATTAGGATTTTTACCTTATTAAGAAAAAAAACTAACTATTGACAAAAAAATTAACTGAATTTATCCAAGACTAATCCTTTAAGTTTATCCATGAATGTATTTTTTTTTTTTTTTTAATATGCATTTGTACAAGGAAAAAAAAATAGTGATTGTCCTAATTTATTTCCCAAATTTGAAGTTTCCCGAATTCCTATATTCCTTTGCCATTTGGTAAATAGTCCCTTGCTTCATGTTTCGATATTGCAACTCTACCCCAGGTGTGCTTAATTTATTCTGTAATTTTGAGCTTAAACACAATGGAAAAATACATTCCTCGATTTTAGTTTAGAGATGAAGTTACGAGATAGGAATGTGTTAAATACCAACTATCCAATTCTAAAACTTGTCTTTTGGCTTCTAATCAGGGGTGGCCCTGGGCAAGGGCGAGGTGGGCGACCGCCCCAGGCCTCATTCCAAAATTTTTTAAGGCCTTTATAATTTTGAAAGGCCTAAAAAAATAATAATTATAATATAACCCTATACAAAAAATTAAAAAGGCCCATCTATTTTAAACAAACCTTTTAAAATAAGCCCAATAATAATTTATTTCTTCTAGCCCAAGTCCTAAAATTATGTAATCCTAAAAAAAGTAAAAGTAAGTAAACGTTTCACTCTCTCTATAACTTAGCAGTCATCACTTTGACAACCCTAACTTCAAAAGTCATTCACTTATTCTCTTATTCTCTAGCTCTCTCATTCTTTACAGTTTACACAATACTTTTATTCTTCTATTTTAGTATTCTCATCTCTTACTCTCTAATCTCTATTTCTTTTATCACTTTCTTATTTTATTCTGAAAGTGAAAAGTTCAAATCTCCATCAACTTCATTGGATTATTTGATGTGAAGAAGCTAACTTCATTGGATTATGATAATTTGAAAAAATATTGTGTTGATCTTGAAGGTTTTTTAAAACATGATAATTTTTCTGATCTTGATGGTATTGATTTATTTTCAGAATTAAAAGTATTATAAGAGATTTTACCAAAAGAAAAAATAACAGCGACTAAAATTCTTAATTTTATCAAGGATTTGAATTGTTTTCCAAATGCATCTATTGCATATAGAATATTATTGACTATATATTTCACAGTCGCGTATGCTGAAAGAAGTTTTTCAAAGTTAAAATTATGAAAATCTTACTTGCGATCAACTATGTTACAAGAAAGATTAAATTGGATTAACCATATTATCTATTGAACAAGATTTGTTAGAAAATATTAAATATAAAAGTTTAATTAGTAATTTTGTAACACAAACTGTATGTAGAGATATTTTTCAATGAATTTTTTTTTTTTTAGAAGGCCTCCTTTTTTTGGACCGCCCCAGGCCTCATAATTCCCAGGGCCGGCCCTGCTTCTAATAATCAATACTAAATCGTCTATAATTCAACAATATGAAATTTGTTCATGAAAAGTTGTTTTTGCTTTTGCTCTCAAAATGTCTCAAATATACAAGGAATGATAATTTGTGAAATTTATGCCGGCAAATGAAGTAACTAATGAGGCATTGGCATGGATATATGCTCTCAATAAATGTACATGACCAAGAGGTGACATTATTTCTCTTATCATTATATAATGAGTTAATGACAGCTTCTTAAAATAACTCCAATATACATAATTTTTAATATGCTATAGAAATGTAATATGTTAGTTTTATCTCAAAAGTAACTCCGTCATATACTCTTGACTGATTTCCATTTCAAGGATAGATTGAGCAATAATGTTACTAAATTATCCCAAAGGAAGCAAATGGAAGTATGTCATTAATAATTGAAGGTTACGACGATCTCAATTCTCAACCAAATGCTTATATCTTTGTCATCCACATTGAATATCCCTGAATATCCCTTGAATCAGGTATCCTTAAAAAGACCGAGAAACTAACGAGAGATTATTTAGTAGTTCAAGACTACAAATAAATGCGAAATCCCCCTCTCACATGAATGGTGAATCTCACTAATTAAATATGTAATGGGATCCACCATTCATGTGAGAGGGGGATTACACATTTATTTGTAATCCTGAACTATTGAATAATTTTCCGAAACTAACAATCCAAACTTGACAAATTATAAAACATATAATAACACATTGCCCAGGAGGCAGCAACTAAGGTAGAATTCCAACATTACCTATTTTTGAAAGGAATATATTAAACTCTGCACTAGAAGTTTCTTCGTACTTTCCGAATAGCATCGGACATAAGAAATCATTAGCCTCGGCAAAATTCCAAGCAATTTACAACCTTCTTGACAATGTAAATTCCAATTCCAAGCAATTAAAAGTCAAGCGAGCAGGACTTTTTTACTTTGGCTTCATTTTTTTATTTTAACAGCACGCGCCTTCTTCACCCGTTTTTCGTGATGATGGGTTATGTGATCCGAATTTTGACTCAATAGACAAAAACTCAATATTTTGCAAAAATAAAATCATCCATTGACCTCCATATATTTCACGGGTCTAAAATTGGAGAAATTCTTAGGTCCAGCTGCGGGACCGTCTCGCCACTGTTAAAATTTGTAATATTTATGTGTTCTGATAAAATTTTGTGTGTTTTGAAAAATGTTTATCGATGTTGTAAAATGTATGTAGTGTAAAGTTATATCACAAATCACCAGAATAAATTTTATTTTTATAACATCGACAACATACTAAAACTTATAGAGTGAAAACTTAGATTTATTTAAAAAAAAAAAAAGTTTACCTTTGAAACAAAATTTTGGCACAAGGACATTAAATCTACTTGAAGAAATAAAATTAGCTAACAAACTTAGAGAGTAGCCTCTGATACCAATTGATGAAAATAAACTTGATGTAAGATTAAGTCAAAAAGTTTTGCTCTAATGTCTGAAACACTTAATCTAAAGTCAAAAAGTTTTGCTACAATGATTAAAAAATTGGAGTAATTTTTGCATCAACTGGAAGAGTCCTTTCTCCTCTCACATTGGTGTGGGGCACTACGTTGGACCCATCTATGGGACCTACATCCCTTGAGAGGGGTGGGGAGGATTACAACAAGGAAAATAGTTTTTCTCCAATCTGGTTTGGAGCAATCCTCCTCTAACCCACTACGTGACAAGTAAATAGACCATCCACATATACTTTTAAATAATACATGTGGATAGTCTATTTAATTGACATGTAGTGAGTTGAAAGAGAATTCCTCCAAACCGGATTAGAAGAAAACTATATCCTACAACAAGAGCGCACAATAATTTCTCAAAAACAAGAAATTTTTAGATCATGTTTGAAAGAGTCATACCTCAGGGGCCCACACTCCCTGTGAGAGGGAGGAAGCACTCCCCAGACAGACACAATAATTCCTTGAAAAACAAGACATTTTTAGATCCACCTAAAGCGGTTATCCCTCCTCTCACATGGGTGTGGGCCCTTGTATAAGACACATGTGTTGGGCTCACACCACATGCGAGAGTGGGGAGGACTCCTTTGAACGAATATAATAATTTCTCGAAAAGCAAGAAATTTTTAGGTCTATTTGGAGGATTGAGTATCTTTTTTCCCTTTGTTCACGCAAACATGTGTTACGTGTTGTAGTAGGCTTGTAACTTCTACTTCAAAAGCTTTAAATAATATAATAATAATAAAAAATGCTAACAAAAACAACTAATAAGGTTTGTTTGGATGTTGGGAGAGAAAAAGTGGTGGAAAGCAAATAAGAAAGGAAAGGAAAATGGAGAGATAGAAAAGTGGGTGGAAAACTGAAATGTGAGGCTCATTTACTGTGCATTTCACTCGAGCAAAAATTCCCCCAACAATTATCTCTCCAATTTGGCGAGAAAACATTTTGTGCACCCACGAGGAAAGTCTCGCCCAGTTTTCCCTCCCCTCTTTCTCTCAAACCAACCAAGTTGTAGAAATTCGTTGTGCCCGTACACTTTCTCTATTTTATTAGGTAAAAGTATTACTAAGTATATGATAAGTATTAATAAATAAAGAGTCACTTAGAGAATTTGTAGAAAAGATATACCTAATTTAGTTAGAATTTTTTTTAGAGAAAATCAAATTTAATTTAATCAAACTTTATTTAGTGTTGGGTTACTTTATTAAAAAAGATGGTGAGTTATAATTAGTTTTAACTAACATAGTTTTACATTATTTGTATTTGCAAAAATAAAAATAAAAAATAAAACCCAAACTAAAAGGAGTTTAAATTATATATGGATTTCCTATAAAACCTCTTAATTACACTCTCCAATAGAATTTTACAACATTAAACTTTTTTAAAAATAGTAAAATAAATAGTTAAATGTACAAATACAATCCTTATAAGTACCTGCTAATAACAATCAATGCATATATATATTTCAAGACAACTATTGTTACAGTTACTCTCAAATCCAATTGCTCCTTGATATATCTTTATTTGAAGATCGATCATCTTGGCAAACATTCATATGATATCAATATATCATGAAGTAAAAGTCACAGGGATACTCATGATGAAAGATTCGTAGCAAAGCTAGTATACATGTACTCACACAACTGAAAATGGAAATCTTAAAACGAATAACTTTCAAATAATCAATCCAATAATCTATACTCTCTATTTTTTCTTTTTTTTCTAAGACTAAATTACAATAACACTAATTATCGAGTTATGAGGAAATGCATAAACCCCTTTCTATTTTTTTATTTGATTTACATAACAAATAATTAACCACTTATGATCATTAATGTCCATAACAGATTGAGTAAAAAATATATCTTTTTCAAATTAAATATTTTTCTAGAATAACCTCAAAATAATGCTTACAATTACCAGCTATTTACAGCCTGCTGGACAATGTAGATTCCAAGCAATTAAAATCCATGCGAGCAGAACTTTTTGACTTTGGCTTGGCTTAATTTTTTTTTTTTTTTTTTTACAGCACGTGCCTTCTTCACCCGTATTTCGTGATGATGGGTTATGTGATCCGAATTTTGAATCAATAGACAAAAGCTCAATATTTTGCAAAATAAAATGATCTTATCTCGGTAAATTTCACAGAATTAAAAGTGTACAACACTAGTTCCATGAAATGAAGTGTAATATACTCATAAAATAAAGGGAAAATTGCACTTTCCCCCCTTTAAGTATTGAGTTTATCTCAATTCCTCTATTTATCTATAAAACCGAGCAATATCCCCTTTTATGTATTGCAAATACGCAAATAGCCCTCATTATCTAATTTTATGTTAAATTCTAACAAAAACTGGGGGTGGGGGGTTTGAGACTTTCCTCACAAGCGCACAAAATGTTTTCTCTGTTAAAAATAAAGGAGAAATCGGATTCTATTTGTACTGAATCTGAGATGAATCTTGATTATTTCCACATCGAATTGATTCACGCTTTTTCCATAAAGCCTTTTTGCCTATATTTACATGAAATCATGTAGGAACAAGGTTCAAGTTAGAATGCCTCAACTGTATACATCACTGCATCAAATCAATTGTATTGCAACAATAAAGCTGCCATTCACATTTAATCCACTTTGAACACTATTTAATTTCCATAAGCATAGAAAGCACGTAGAAATTGACTACCACCTAGCCAGCTAGTAGGTGAGAAAATACAGGCAGGGGTCACCTAGACTTCTCATGTTTCCACAAACCGATAGCCTGCAGACTTGTTTACAAAGGCACTTGGATGATCTTTTCCAAAAGATAAACGCGTTCCTAAACCATCATACAGTGCACGGTGTGTTTTCCAACCACATTTTAAAAACTCAAAAGATAGCGTGTTCCTTACAAGGAGAACTTGAGTCTTTTTTTTTTTGATTTTTTTTTTTTTTTTTTTTTTTTTTTTTTTTTTTTGGAGAAAAGAGGAGAACTAGAGTTGTCCATACAGTTTAATAATCCTACATGAAAACAAAACAAGTTTTTTTTTTAATATATATTATTTAGAATATAAGGCTTGAAAGCGTAACATGTGTTGTGTGTTGTATATATATACAAATAGACTTGCCTATCTATATACCAAAGTCTAGTAGGAATTGTTACGGCAGGTTTGGTATACTGTAATAAGTCTTGTAATGTAATATTTGATTGTTTGGTTACACTTTCATTATAGGGAATATTTATTCCTTAGGAATGACTATTCTTTAAAATGAAGGAATAGTTATTCCTTATTAAAATGGCATAATATTATTCCTTAGATCACGTAATAACTCAAAAAAAATTAAAAATTAAAAATTCCAAAAAATTCCATAATTGAACTTTATATATATATATAAATCTCCCTCTCTTTTTTAAAAAAGAAATTTTCTCACAATGAGTTATCCCACAATGTTATGTTGCCGTTTTTTAATGCTTTTCCAGCCTTCTTGTAGTTTTAATTCAGTTCTTACTTAATGGGGTCAGACGGGAAAACAAATCAGTTCTTACTTCTTATTTCCTATCATTGTAGTCCAAATTCAATTGTTACATTTTTTAATATATATTTCCTAATCCTTGATCAATGCTTCTCTAATTAATACTAGTATACTACATTTAACACGATATTGATACCAACAAGCAGAAAAATCGTACAGCAGGAACGAGTCACGGACTTTGCCAAACATTCTCATATTAAGTTATTCATATGTAGTTAGCACTACTTCGCCAAATAAGCCACTTAGATAAAGCTTTAAGTCACCTTCTCCAATTTCCTAACAAGAACTTTTGGCTAAAACAAAAAATATATAAGATACCTAGTATTTTACTATTTTTTGCATTTATCATTATTTTTAAAGTTTAAGCTTCAAATTTAGGTTGGTCAATGCTTATTGAATATGATATGAAGGTGGGTTCCATGACTAATCCTTTGAGTTTATCAAAAAAACTGAAATAAAGAACCTGAATTAGAATTATCAACAAAACTTGCTTAATTTAATTAGAATTTATTTAAAGAAGATTAGGCTTAATTTAATCATGTTTAATGTTGGGTTGTTTTATCAAAAAAGATATGGTGATTTCTAATAAATTTAAACTAACATATTTTACCATTATTTGTAGCTCTAAAAACCAAATTAGAAAAATAACATATTCCCTATTTGTTTAATTTTTTTTAATAAATATGAATAATTATTAATAGATATTTATTATGATTGCATTTATATATAGAACTATTCATTCTACCATTAACTGAATTTATCAATGACTAATCCTGTGATGAGTTTATCCATGAGTAGTCCTTTTTTTTTTTTTTTTAATATTCATTTGTACAAAGAAAAAAAAAAATACTGGTTGTTGTCCTATATTATTTCCCAATTTTAAATTTCCCGAATTCCTATATTCTTTTGCCAACATGGGGTCCCTTGCTTTCATATAATTTATTTAAGTTCGATGTTCCTACCTCTACGCCAGTGTGCTTAATTTATTCAGTAATTTTGAGCTTAAAAATCTGAAAAGCAATGTTATATTAAAATTATATCTCGAACACGACAAATAGAAAACTATTAGTCTCGCAATTATTACATAGATTTCTTATTTTACATTTGAATCTGGTCAACAAATATTCATTACGTACAGAAAAAGAAAAAGAAAAAGAAATGATTTTATTATAAATATGACGGGGTCACCGTCTGTTACACGCTCTTACTAATGATAAATCTTTGATCCGCTAAAGGTTTCTTGCAATCTTGGATTGGGTCCCAACCCCCAACATCACTCAAATTCTTGCACCAAATTTCTTCTCTCCCTCATTATAAATTTGCGACTTCATGAGATTCTGAACAGCCAAATTAGCCTTCTCTTGAAAACACACACTTGTTTGTACCAACTTCTTCTTCAACCATATTGTCCCATTGCATAAATATGGGGCTTTCCCACTGGAGTTCAGCTCCACCATCCTCATCTTTTTCCATGCATGCTTTCAACCTTCTCTTGTGGTGTGGCTTCTTAGTCACCTCTGTGCTTGGCGGGAATAATGAGACGGACCGGTTGGCGTTGCTTGAGTTCAAAGCCAAGATCACTCTTGACCCTTTCGAGGTTATGAGCTCTTGGAATGACAGCATCCACTTTTGCCAATGGCGAGGAGTTACTTGTGGTCGTCGACATCAGAGGGTCACCGTGTTGGACCTGCAATCTCTGAAACTGGTAGGCTCCATATCACCACATGTTGGAAATTTAAGTTTTTTGAGGAATCTAACCCTTCAAAACAACACCTTTCATAATGAAATTCCTCCAGAAATTGGCCGTTTGCACAAATTGCAAGTATTGCGATTGGACAATAATACAATCAGCGGCAAAATTCCAAGCAATTTATCCTTTTGCACCAAACTCCAATTCCTTCGTTTCGGTTTCAACCTTCTGACCGGAGAAATTCCTACAATGCTTGGCATTTTGTCAAAACTCCGACACACTACAAGAAAAATGGTCTTTGGAGACGAATGACTTTCGTCACCCAAGCCCTTCATTTCGTCACCAAGGCTATTACGTGACGAACATGCTTTCGTCACATTAAGCTTGTCACTAAAAGTTATTGTGACGAACTTTTTCGTCACCAAATTATTTTATAGAACCAAAGAAAAAACCCTATTTGTGACGCACATGTTTCGTCACCCAATATTTTCGTCACCAATCGTTTTATTTGTTGACAAAATATTTCGTCACTCAATATTTTTATTTTCTTTTTTATTTTTCTTATTAAGCTGTGGGGTGACGATATTATTTTATCACCTAATGTTTTCGTCACCAAACGTTTTATTTGTTGACAAAATATTTCGTCACTAAATATTTTTATTTTATTTTTTATTTTTCTTATTAAGTTGTGGGGTGACGATATTATTTTATCACCTAATGTTTTCATCACCAAACGTTTTATTTGTTGACAAAATATTTTGTCACTAAATATTTTTATTTTCTTTTTTATCTTTCTTATTAAGCTATGGGGTGACGATATTATTTCGTCACCAAATTTTTTCTTATCACCATTTTATTTTTTATATATTATTATTTAAAATCTAATTTATGCATTTTTCAAGAATTTTACCTGTTCATTACAATAATCTGTCATACATAAACAACACATCAATATCATGTTCAAAACACAACACATCCATAAACAAACCATCCATATATTACAAAAGCATATAAAAGGTAAGTTAATATACAACAATTATAATCTTCAAAACTATCTACCTAATAATAATAAAAAAAAACTATAATATTCACAAATTACAACAAACGAAGATATGACTACAAGCAGTAAAAACCAAAGTCTCTTCATGGCTCCAATCTCGTATAATCTGCACAAATATAAATAAAATAACATTAAACCCGAAGAACCAAAACATTAATTATGTTAGTAATATGAGAAACATTTTTAAGAATGTGTTAAACTCATAACATCATACAAACCACCCGCTTGCTACTCAAAAACCTACCACAACATCAAGTATTTAACAATAGGGTACTTTTTTTTTTATAAGTCTGTCATCAGTAGGGTAAAGAATAGAGTACTTACTAACTCAAGTCTTCCTAGTGCAAACAGGGAGTCTTAAAGTAAATTAAAACTTCCTAAAACAGGGAGTGCTAAGCTTTGGTTTCAATGATTTTTAGGTTTCAAGAAACAATTTAAATTGTAGTAAAGAAACAAAATAAAACCATAACAAGAAACAAAATAAACCAAATGTTAGTATATAATCAACCAAAATTCAATGCCATTCCTAATTCAAATAACAATACTATTCATTTATTGCACCACATACTCAAATGTTACACTAACTCGTGAATTGAAGGTGACAGGTACTGACAACCAAGATTGAAAACTCATAATTTCACTCAAATGAACAAACTCGTGAAACAACTCCTCAAACACTTAGTGCACAACAAATTCAAACCTACACAACTTAAATAACAAGACATCCAAATCACACTTTGACCATTCAAATATATTCTATTAAAATTCTTGAAACAAACCTCTTCTTCCAGGAACATTCAATTAATTAAATGGACAAGGTCAAGCTCATTGAAATAATTCATCAAACACTTGGAGTGCAACAACCCTTAAAAATTCACCCAAGACTGAAAACCAAAACACACACATAAATTTTACAACACCAAGCTCAATTCCATTACCTTGTTAAAAAAAACAACTTCAGAATAAAATGCCCATATAATATTTCACTTCACAACCCTATTAGAAAATGCTAATGATTCCATATTTCTCTCAATTTTTTCTTTTTTTTACTTGCTGCCCACTAAGTTCCAGCCAATCGTTTAAGATTGTTGTAGCCCCAAAATTTAATATTGTAACTGCAACCTGAGATTTAACAATCTTAAAGGTTTTTTTTTTTCAAAAAAGAAAATATTGTTTCATATACTGATTCAAGCCAAAAACAAATTCATAAGTGCCCAACTAAAATTTCCCCTGTAGTACATGGCCCCACCAAAATGAATCAATATGTCTAGACATTAACAATTTCGTGACTATCAAGAGGAATCAAAACAAAACTTTAAAGATAAGGGTGGTGTTGACTTACCTCTATCCACAGCACACATGAACTTGGTGCTAGGAAATAAAAAAATGAAAAGAAACAATTGGAATAGAGAGTTAGGATGTTTTCTCATGAAATTTAATACACATATACTAGACTCATGATATAATAATTCCCAAAAAACCATTTTGTCATATCTATTTTCAATAAAAACAGAATTTCAATTGAAATTTTCTGTTCATGCAGTAGTAGAAAAATCAGCAACAAATTTAGTTCTTCCTTTTGGTAACTTAATAAATCTTCATATACATGAAACCAATTTCACCAAACCTCAACCAAAATCAGCCTAAAAATGTTTTAGAGTCATTCTAAATGGAAAAATAAACATTTTTCATGAAGGATACATGACCAAATTCTTCACCATTTGGAATTTGCTTCCAAATGATCATTTAATCAAACACTTGGTGGACAACTTTGCATATTACCTACACATGAGTTTTCTTCACAAAACCCATTCTCCCTACATACATTTATAGAGTTTAACACACAATATCTACTCTAAATGTGTTACAAATGCATTCTCAAACAACAACAACACAAACCCATCACAAAGTGGAATACAAAAACCCAAAACATGTAATAATCAACTCCAAAAAACACAAAATACCCATAAATCCGAAAATTACATCAATAAATCTAAAACATTTTAAGTTTGAGTGTTTAATAATACATACCTCACTTCTAGCACCATTAGAACAATGTTTTCGTATGTTTTGAAGCAAGGGTTGAATGTCAACTTGAATCTCTTATTCTTTACCATATTTGACTTTGAGGAAGAAGTTGAAACCATCAATGGCCATGGGCTGAAATTTCAAGAGATAAAACACAAGAAAATGAGTTATTGGTGAAGAAGAAGAAGGAATGTGGAAGAAATTTGAAGAAGACAAGTAAATTGGAGAAGAATGAAGGAGGAAGATAAAAACTAAGTATTCTTCCCTCCTTCACTTTGAATTTTGGCCAGAACAAGGGGGGAATGCTTCCCCCCTTTTCCAGCGTATATTATGTATTAAGTGGGTCTTGGGCCCCACATAATACTTTGGTCAATCTCACTTACACTTAAAGCCAATTTTTGACTATTTCTGCTTTAAAAGCCCCAATTTTGGTCCAAATTAGTTTATGAAAAATCCTACTGCCCAAATATTTTTATTTCTAAGGTATTAGGACCAAAATTTTATTTTTCAAAATGGTTTTAAAAAAATATGGCCAAGCCCATTAAATTTATAGACCCGATTTTTTGAAAAAAAATTGGAATCACGCTTTTTTGGCTAAAACTTTCTGACACAATTCTAATAAGAATTTTCACAACAACAAATCAAATTAGTTTTTGCATAGTAATGTAAAATTATACCCAAAATTTACGAATTTTTTTGGGTTGTTTTCTACAGCATAATGTGGTCTAACTTTGAAATATGAATTTTTTTTTTTTTTTTTTTTTTTTTTTCAAATGTGAGCAATGAAAGATGATTTTTTAAATTCGGACTCTTTGATTTTATTTATTGAAAGAGAAATTGTTGTGACGTTTAGTACAAATTTAATTATAGATGATTCCAATAATTGGAGTCGACAACGTCTTAGATCAGAACTGCATCTTGAGGGAGGCAAGAGAGAGATAGAGAGACATATGGTGAAATTGGTGAGGGCAAGACCAGCTCCACCCTATAGGCAATTTAAAGCTTTTACAAATTAAAATACATGTTACTCTTGTTTTGCAAAAAAAAAGCTTTTACAAATTAAAATTGTTAAAATCCTATCTAAGATTGACTATGTCACAATAAAAGATTAAGTGGATTAACCATAGTATCAATTGAAAAAGAGATGTTGGTTGAACTTGAATACAAAAACTTAATTAGTAATTCACATCTCAAAAAACAATAATAAAATTTTAACAGAAAAAATATTATATAGAAAATTAATGACATTTAATATATATTTAAATATTAGAAAATGTCTCATTTAAATTTTCGCCTTAGATCTCAAAACTTTCAAATACTATGGAACAAAATAAAAAACTGGCCAAACTTAGAGGGTGTAGTGTACATTTAAGTCTAAAATCAATGTTTCATAATTACTAGAAAACTTTGAGCTTTTTGAACTTTAATATAAATAGTAGAGAAGTAGAAAACAGTATTGCAATAGAAAATAGGGTTGGGCAATAGGCTTTCTCAAACATTCATAAAATTTTAAATTTTTGTTCCTATGATCTGACATTTAAATATATGAAAAATATTATTATCACTTTAAAAATTGTGTGTGTTACAGTCCTGCACAAGATTTCAATCAAATTCAAATGGAAAGAAAAAGACTCACCACTAAACTCAATTTCGCTAAAAGAGAGAAGCTCATCTTCTCAAAACGTTACTAGTCAGGGGGACACGTAACACATTACTAGCCATGTATATCGCGGTAGTCACAAGGTTTTGTCTTGGATAGGTGGCCCTGAGGAGGACTCGAACTAGTGACAATTGGGGAGCACACCCAAGACCGGACCATTTGAGCTACCCCTCAGGGTTAACAATGCTGATTTTTCAAACACATTGGGTGATGAGATATTTCTTGGTCACCAAATTTCAAGCACATTGAGTGACCAAATATATTTTTCATCACTAAAGTATATATTAGGTGACGAGTTTTTGTGTCACCATAGTCTCATTCCTTCTCCCACCAAAATTTCATTTGGCGCCTATTTTTTAAACACATTAGGTGACGCAAGATGTTTTCGTCACCCAATTTCAAGCATATTGAGTGATGAAATATTGGTTTCGTCACTGCTGCAAATAATGGATGATGATGTTTTTTCGTCACCATAATCAATTTCATTTTCCCACCAAAATTTCATTTGGCGCCTATTTTTCAAACACATGAGGTGACGAAATATGTCTTTGTCACCGAATTCCACGCATATTGTGTGACGAAATAATTGTTTCGTCACTGCAACAAATAATAGGTGACAATATTTTCCGTCACCATAGTCCCATTCATTCTCCCTCCAAAATTTCAGTTGGTGCCTATTTTTCAAACACATTGGGTGATGAAATTTGTTTTTGTCACCCAATTTCAAGCACCTTCCATGACAAAATATTTATTTTGTCACTACAAAAGCTAATTTGGTGACGAAAAAGGTCGTCACCCTATATCACTACTTTGAGTGATGACATAGTTCGTCACCATAAATCTCATTCCCTTTCCCACCAAAAAAAATTTGTTAGCGCCTATTTTCCAAGCATATTGGGTGACGAAAATTAGTTTTCGTCACCAAATAAGACTGATAGGTGACAAAATTCGAATCGCGTCACCTAATGTAAACCTTTCGGAGACGAAATTACTTTCATCATTAAATTCCGTCACCAAATATCCATATTGTTGTAGTGACACTTTCATATTTGCAGGAATAATCTGACAGGAAGTATCCCGTCTTTTTTTGGAAACCTCTCGTTTCTAGACCATTTTAATGTAGCTGAAAATAACATAGGTGGGATTATCCCTGATTCTTTTGGCCAATTGACCAAACTTTCATTTTTTGATGTGAGTGAAAATAGGTTGTCCGGTACAATTCCTCCTTCAATCTTTAATCTATCTTCATTGGAAATATTTGATGTAGGAGCCAACCAATTCCAAGGGCGTCTTCCGTTGAACATAGGTATCACTCTACCAAATATCAAATCTTTTAGCATTTTCATAAACCAATTTACTGGATCTATCCCTATTTCAATATCTAATGCCTCAAATCTATATTCACTTCAATTGGACACTAATAAACTAAGCGGAAAAGTTCCTTCTTTGGAGAAGCTAAATAGAATGAGACTTTTCATGATTTACTATAACAATCTTGGAAGTGGGGGGGAAAATGACTTGAGTTTTCTCTGTTCTTTGACAAATTCCACCTATCTGACTTCATTGTATATAAATGTCAATAACTTTGGGGGAGAGTTGCCCAAGTGCATTGCCAATCTCTCAACTACTCTTACAGAATTGGTTCTAAATGATAATAAAATATTTGGAAACATTCCTAATGGGATAGGAAATCTAATCAACTTGCGGAGACTCGAGATGTGGCAAAACAAATTTTCAGGTAATATTCCCTTTGAAATTGGAAAGCTTCAGAAGTTACAATATTTGGCTTTAAGTACAAACGATTTCTATGGGAATATTCCATCCTCTATTGGAAATTTAACACTCTTGATAGACTTGTATTTAGAGGAGAATAATCTTCAAGGCAACATCCCTTCAAGTCTAAGCAAGTGCCAAAATTTGTTTCTCTTGAATCTTAGGGATAACAATCTCAGTGGTTTGATATCCCCACAAATCATTGGTCTCTCATTCTCACCAATTTTGTTACAGTTGTCTGCCAACCAATTTACTGGTGTCCTTCCCATGGAAATAGGAGATTTTATAAATCTACAAGTTTTGGATGTTTCTGAAAACATGTTGTTTGGTAAAATTCCAGCAAGTCTTGGTAGTTGCGTAAAATTGGAATATCTAGCCATGAGAAGAAACCTCTTCCAGGGGATCATTCCTCCATCTTTGAGATCATTAAGAGGTCTTGAATTTTTAGATCTTTCTAACAATAATTTGTCTGGCCAAATTCCAAAATTTTTGGAGCAGTTTGTTTTCTTGCAATTGCTAAATCTATCTCACAACCATTTTGAGGGTGAGGTACCAACAAACGGAGTTTTCAAGAACACAAGTGCAACTTTTGTTAAGGGAAATAGTGAGCTATGTGGGGGCATACCTAAGTTTCAGCTTCCTAAATGTAAATACGAAAAATCCAAGAAGAGGAAGTTGACTCTTACCTTGAAGTTAATAATCTCTATCTTTTTTGGCCTTCTTGGAGTAACTTTGGTTTTTTCAATTCTACTTCTTTTTTCTTTAAGAAAGAAAAGAAAAGAAAATAATTCAAGTGACTCAGGAAATTTGCTTTTGAATCTATCTTACCAAAGTCTCCTAAATGCAACCCAAGGGTTCTCTTCCACCAATTTAATTGGTGTCGGTAGCTTTGGGTCCGTGTATAAAGGAATTCTTGATCAAGGTAGACATACGGTTGCTGTCAAGGTGCTCAACCTTTTGCGTCATGGAGCTTCCAAAAGTTTCAAAGCGGAGTGTAAGGCTCTACGAAACATTAGACATCGGAATCTTGTAAAGGTCCTCACATCATGTTCGAGTATTGACTATCAAGGTCACGATTTTAAGGCTTTGGTAATGGAGTTCATGGGAAATGGCAACTT
Source organism: Fagus sylvatica (assembly GCA_907173295.1). NCBI lineage: Eukaryota > Viridiplantae > Streptophyta > Magnoliopsida > Fagales > Fagaceae > Fagus > Fagus sylvatica. The sequence continues at coordinate 8,039,876 of OU015762.1, read as the reverse complement.
GGATGAATGGTTGCATCCAACTCCAAGAATAAATGAGACTCTTGAGGAACCAAGGGGGTTGAGTCTTCTTCAAAGACTGAATATTGCTATTGATGTTGCTAATGCATTGGATTATCTTCATCATCATTGCCAAACACCAATCGTTCACTGCGACCTCAAGCCTAGCAATGTTCTTCTTGATGATGAAATGATTGGACACGTAGGTGACTTTGGCTTGGCAAGATTCCTCTTTGATGCTACCCAAGATTCTTCTATTGACCAATCAAGCTCCATCGGAGTAAGAGGAACGGTTGGTTATACTCCTCCAGGTGAATTTAATTTTTTTTTTCTTATCCCATTGTCTTTTACTTTATTTTAAAGCATGAGAGTATAAGTTTAACAAGAATGTACTTTAGCTAGAAGATAGAATTTTATATAACAAAATTTTCCACTTATCTTAATTATTGTTACATGCCATTGAAAAGGCTCTTTTAAGACTTGTAGGTTCTTCCTTTTTTGTTATAAAACAATGCTCACATTACATATATGTTATATGTGATTTCTAATTGCAGAGTATGGTCTAGGAAACGAGGTGTCAACATATGGCGATGTCTATAGTTATGGCATATTATTGTTGGAGATGTTCACAGGAAAAAGGCCTACAGATAATGTTTTCCAAGATGGCTTAAACCTTCATGACTTTGTTAAAGCAGCTTTGTCAACTCGAATAACTGACACTATAGATCCTATCCTTTTTTGGGAAAGAGAAGAGGGAGAGACAACGATGAATGACATTACTCGCAATGAGGGTCAAAATGGAATTCTAAAAAGTCATGAATGCTTGATTTTGATACTTGAAGTTGGAGTTGCTTGTTCGGTCGAATTTCCAAGAGAAAGGATGAATATGAGTGCTGTTATAATTCAGCTACATTCAATTCGACAAAAACTTATTGGAACTAATATACGCAGACAGAGACTTCAAGCCACTGGTAAATTTTGTTTGTCTTGGTAGATGTTATAATTTGGTAGCATATATCCTTGCACACCACGTCACCACGTAATCTAATTTTATATTGCTATTAGAAAGTTACACCCCTTTTATTTTCGTATCTTTTATTCTAGCAAAGTTGAGAAGATTGCCGCCACTTGAAATTTGATAAGCTTATTATGCTATACATAGTATGGGAATAAGCCCAATTACTCTTTAATAATAACTAACACATGATATTGTTTTTTTTCTTTTAATAGCGTGTTCAAAATAAAAAGTTTTCCAAAGTAAATGGGTACCAATTCCACAAATACTTAAGTTGGGATTTGTTAATTTCGCAAATTGGCATTCTTGCATCATGATATTATCTAATATATTGAAATTATCTTTTATGGCCACAGGTGCACAAGGATGATGACTTATTATGAGGTTGTTATCTCATGAGTCATGACTGGCTATGTTTATGATATATAACAATGGAGCAAATAATCAATCTTGTTGTGTTACGTGGAGCATGGTTCGCTGTGGTGTGCATGTTTAATCGTTGCTGCATGAGGGAGGAGTGTTAGCCGATAATTGGGGTTACGTGATGTGTCCCAACTGCATTTAATTATTCTGTTTCATATTTATGATTCTGTTGTTATCTTGAGAGTCCTAGTCTTTTGCTTAGTCTGTTGTAATCCCCTGTTGTTATGTTATTCTCATTAGGAGATCACTATTATGTTGATTGTTAACGTTAAAAGTCATGTATAAAAGCAGGGACTATGAATTTAATAAAATTATCAGATAATCATTTTGTTCAACCTTGAGTTGTTTCGAGGCCGTAGCATTTCCTCTGACTAATCCTGAACTGAACAATTTTTCTCTTGTATGTACCATGTAGCTTCTCAATGGTTGTCAAATTCCCCAAAAATGAGAAGTATCATACTCTTCCAAATCCCCTCAAACCCCTTTCCCCTCCTGTAAAAAAAAATAAAAAAATAAAAATACAAAGATTAACTGAACATCTCACATCCGCTCCCCTCCACTGTAGTCTCCTACCCCTCCATCCAAACAAACTATTATTCGGATCAGAATGAACACCTTGTCTTAAAAATGTAACAAATTCTACTATTCTATTCTATTTTCCATTTAAACTGACAATCACAATGGCTTTTATCTTCTCAAGCATACCATTGACTTAACATCAAATGTTTTAACACTACTTTGACAATAATAAACAGCATTTATGATAGATTTACTTACAAAAGTTTATACACATTGATAACATGGCCAATGGCCCTTTACATATACAATACACAGGATTCTTTTACTCACATTGTGCGGATGGATCATCCATTCAACATGTAATGTGTTCCAATTTATGATGTCATCTAAATTGACTGATTTCATCTTCCAATAAGAACGTCTTCTAATTTGATTGACTATCTCATTAACTCAACCCCATCATAACATAGGTTGTTAACAGCTAAAACACTAAGCTCCAAGATCTCAGGCTCTACACATTCTGCTATTTTAGCAAAAAGCATTGCAACTCCTGGGATTCTGCTGCTGTGGAAGATTTAAGTTGGTATACACTACCAACTTTCTCGTTTTATAAGAACCAAATTCAGATCTGATTTCTAGGCGCTGTCAGACAATATACAAGAGGCACTACCATGGTTCCGAGTTATTACCAATGTAATTTCTAACATAGGAGGGCCTGCTCCAACCTTCCTCCATCAAAATGAGGTTGAGGCGTATAATCAATTTCTCCACAGCATCTTCCTCTAGGCTGCTAAGTGAATCAGACAATTTGCTTTTTAAGGAAGAACCCTGGAAGCATTTTAAGAAATCTCCTTAGTTAATTCAAAAGTAAAATCACATGTTATGCCATACATATAGAGAACTGCACCTTTGTGTCCTGATACAACTTCAGATATTGGAGTGATTGCTCATAGAATCCACAATGGTAGAGAAGAATGCTATAATCCCTTAATTCCTTTGCATCAGTATCCAGGAGGATAAGACGTTCACATGCTGCAAAAATAGTGAGAATTTCCAGATAAATTGGTGCATAATCAATTGAGAAGATCTTTTCCTTTGAGGATAGTGTTTAATCATTCAATGATTAGGTGGGCAGGGTATTCACAATGTAAATGATATTATGATCTACCTTATCCTTTAGTGAAATAAGGTAGATCATAATTATAATGGAATAATATGCTAAAGTTTCAAAGCATGCTCTTCTGTCTTATTTACATACCTTTCTTTTTTTCTTTTCTTTTTTGGTGGGTTTGGAGATATGGAATGTCAACGTGGTGAATTGATGAAGGCACATGGCAGCATTTTTTTTTATAAGTAATAAGTTTTATTGAAGAAACCAGCCCAACCAGTATACTAGGGGTATACTGGAGGAGCTAAAAAATCAAGGAATACATGAGTTTAAGAACTCCTGGAAAGAATCACAGGAAGCTACATTGGTGGCTTGCATCCACTCAAATAAAGTTCGAAAAACACGCAATTTCAGATCCTCAATAGTTAACTCTCTATCCTCAAAAGTTCTGGAATTGTGTTCACAAACACCACATAATACAGTGAGGGACAGCAGTCCAAATCTGACTCTGATGATGGCAGCATTTAATTTTTTTCTGGTTCAAATAGCCTTTAGAAAGATATATATTCCACACCAAGAATGTCATCAATTTTTAAATCAAGAGGTGACATCATTCTTCTCTTATCATTTTAACGACAGCTCCTTAAAATGACTCCAATATACGTAACTTTTAATATGATATAGAAAATATGACATACACTTTTTAACTAGTGAGATGCCTCCAAGCATGTTAGATTATCTCAGAAGTAACTCCATCAATACTTTTGACTGATTCCATCTCAGAAGCAAAATGGAAGTGTGTCATTAATCATCGAAGGTTACCATCTCAACTATAGTGACAAACTACCTGAAAAAAAGGGGGAGGGGACTCTGCATGCATGTTTACCATGCTTATATCTTTGTCATCCTACTCCAATTCTTGTTGCACTAAATATCCCTTGGCTCAGGCAACCAACCAATCCAAACTTGACAAATCACAAGACATAATAACATATTGGCCAGAAACTAAGGTAAATCTCCAACATTACCACTATTGGAAAGGTATCAAACTCTCCACTAGAAGTTTCGCAAAACTTTCTGAATAACATCGGACATAAGAAGTCATTGGTCTCAATCAATTAAGTTCAAGGACTTCTTGAAGGTAGAAAACATTGATAAGATGTGGCTGAGATTTATAAGAAGTCACAAACTAACATTTCCATTTGTAGAGTACAAGAACAATAACCCATAAAGTCCAGTTTTATGTCATTTCAGAATGATATTTTTGGTTGCTTATGCTGGAAAGGCCTAAATAAATTACAGGTATTAAATCTTAAAGCAAATGTCACAAACTCTCTGTAAGTGATCAATTATTCCTACAAAACTGACCTCAAACTTAAATGGTGTATTCCATATTACATTCACACAAACACAAAACAAACAGAACCTCAGTTACTGTAGCTATGAACCACAATAAACCCACCACTAACCTTGATAATATCAGCATGTAACTAAAGGCTAACACTAATTACTAAACAGGAAACTCATCAATTCTTTAAATATTTCCAAGTTTAAGAGCTTTGTATGGTTTAAATTCTATCAAACTTGAATGTTCAATTGGAAGGAGAATCCAACCAATTAATAGCCATGTTAGGACCAGACTAAACTTGATAAGGGGTAACGTATAGATGTGGGTGACTCCAGGGCGTCTTCTCTTATTAACATTCTAACATGGTAGTATGGTACCATTGTTCAAATATTGGCTAGTATCAACATCATCAATTTTCCCCCTCACGATTTTTCTAGACAAATTAAAATCCCAATAGCATGTTATGTCATAAACCCCAATATCTTGATATGTTTATAATCACTAATTCAAGTAGTCTTAAAACTCAAGACAAATCTTTTGTGGTTTGATCACAATTATGATCAAGAAGGAAACCAAGCATATAGTGGTCTAAAATTCAAGAACATTGGTCAATATAAACTAGTACTATGCTTGTGGGATGTAAGGATTGATAAAAAAAATCATCCGTAAATTAACTAAAGAAAAAGTTTCTAATAATTGAAATTGAACGATAAATTAGATAGGAAAAATAAAAGAATAAAAATTACTTTAAGTTACATGGAATGAAAAAAAAAGTTTTTGTCAAAACCAAAAACTATAATAGACTATTAAAATAATTTAATTAAGCAACAAAACTCCTTTTAAATTTTTTGAAACTTTTGGTAATTAAGTTTTAATCAAAATAGTATTTTAAATTTCTTAACACTTTGGTAATAGAGTTCTACTTTAGAGTAAACTTAGTCAATAATTTTACATACTTATAACAACAACAACAAGAACCAAGCCTTAGTCCCAAAATTTCTAGGGTAGTGGGAGAAAAATGAAATATATATATACACACACACACATTTATAGGCGTCCCCTTGTCACAACCAAAACATGTAGGACACAACTTTTATTATCTAGTATATGATTTGAAATTGATAATAATAGGATATGTTCTGTGGAACAACTCTAGAGTCTAGGTATTAAGCCAATAAATTTTTGTAACTCTATTTGTCTAAAGGCATTTTAGGGATTTCATTGGACAAAATCAATATCAGGATTGGATATGTATATATGACAGACATCTTTCTTCCCCAAACCTCATTCTCTCCATCTTTTCTCTTCTATTTTCTTACATGCATAAAGGTTCTTTCTCCTGGGAAAGCCAAGCTCTTAAAAATATTCTTTCGCCACAAAACTTGTTTTTGTATTTAACCAAATGCATCTCACTCTTCAAGTCCATTTTACTTTCTAGTGGCATCAACTCAGCAGCAGAAAGAAACGAATCCAGTAAAATGTAGCATCATCTTCTAGATACAAGGAGCAAAAAACTGCACATAATACATACCAGATAATGCACGCCTCATGTCCCCAAAACGTACACTGGTCCAAACACCACGTTCAAGCCTATGTCGAGCAGCCTTAGCAGATGCAAGTTGAAAGCCACTGCAAACGACAAATTATGATATTAACATCTGATATAAACATTTTGTGTAAAGTTAAGAACAGATCGCATTGCAGTGTAATTGAAAACTAAAAATACCTTTCTTCTCCAATATTTGATCCATCAATGCAGTTAGCGGCATGTGCTGCCCATAAGAATAAACTCCTGGTATGATCATGTTGAAATGGCCAGAAAGCATTCTTCAGATTTCTCAAAATCTGCACATGTAGTAAACTATAAGGACCAGAGCCAGAATCAAGTAGAATTGATGCATCAAAGTCATTCACCCACATTGAGATTGAGCATATGTAATACTCAAACCTCTCATGTTACACTCAAACAAAAGTTGAGCTGAACTACTGTTCCTGAATGGCTGGTTTAGATATTTTTAAAAAGATAGAAGTGAGCCATGAAGAAAATATTTCCTATTATAAGTTGCACATCTCAGACTTCTGAGCTTTGTCAATGATAACTATGGGAGGGGTCTTTCCAGGAGAGAGAGATAAAAGTATTAATCGCTTAACTTTTCTAATATTATTAAACAAATTTTTCCAACCTCCCTGATGATTTACTGGCCTTTCATTGTGGTAAAGTCGAGCATCATGTATATGAATAAGTCCACTAAATCATTAGATATTTTCAAGTGTGCCAAAGGATCAAAAAAATTGGGGAAAAAATAACATCTGTTATAAAATTTGGGCCATCATTTTAAGAAGTGCATATGCATTCATAATCCAGTGAATATTTTGTGAGCAGATTGACTTTATGAAGAATTAGACGAATGTTAAAAAAGAAAGCAAAAAAAAAATGGCAAAGCAACGAACTACTGTAACATACTTTAACTTCTATTTTTCTAATGAACTTCAAATTGATTTTGTTAACATCTGGCTTAACTATAACTAAATGAATACAAGAGAGAACGGGTAATAATATATTATAACATAAAACCAGACCAAACCAAATCCTATTTCACCTAATCTCTGCCACTGCCACCACCATATTCGTCTGTCAGGACAATACCTACATTAGATTGTCAATCCCTCATTTCATCCTTACGCCGCCAGGCCCTTCCACCACAAAGGTTCTTACCATCTTCATGATAGCCCATGGCTCCAACATTTTGTATTTTAGGAGGTTAATTGTTTTGTAAAATTGTCCAATGGGACAAATTGTGATTTAACCTAATAATTACTCATTTATTAAATCATCTATTGAATATGACATATCTTATTTGATGAAAACCTTATTGCTCTTTTATTAATGAGTACTGGTAACACTACTTTCCATTTGATAAGTAACAAGATTTGCTAAGAGATGATTTAAGGTACAAAGCTCAAGCCCATGGAAACTATACAAGATCCCTACACCTCCAAAGCACATTAAAAACTACAAGGATAAGGAATTCAAAAGAAAGAAAGAAAATATTGCAAAGGAACGAGAACAAATATGCTCCTCTAGCATAAGAAAAGCAGTCTTTATTGCATAAAAAGTTGCTCAAAATTCCACCAAAGTTGTGCTTTCTTTCCACCCAAATAGTCCACAACAAAACAAAAGGTGGGATTTTTCAGGCCATGAGTCTCTTCTTGTCAGCAAAGCTCTTATGCCACCCTCTCAATAAATCCAACACAGTTGGCAACAACCATAGAAGCCCAAACGAGACCAAAAACAAAAAGATCCAATGTGTCTTGTATAAGTAGAAAAAGAAGAAGCATTCTGAATCTTCTATTCTTCTTACACATACAGCACCTATGAATAGAATTCTCCTATCACATTAGCTACAGTGAAGATTCATCAACTGTCCAAATTACCAAAAAAGCCACCTCCAGTGGTGCTTGTTGCTAAGCCAACTCTGCCCCTTCCCCACTAAAGCTGTGGATTGTATGATTTCATAGGTGCTAAAAGTTAGAAACTAGGGAAGTTTATTAGCACAAAATTAAGAAGAATGGCAAGTGTCAATGAAATAAAGCTAATATACAAGGGAAGTTGAACACAGTTTCATTTTCTTCTTAATCTGCAAACTCAGTTGTTTATGTTAATGACATGTTTATCAGATATTCTTCAAATTGATTTCGTAACAGTACAGAAGATCAAACCCTATGCACCATAATACATGGCAAAAATTTAAGGTCATCACCACAAATATGTCAAGTACACGCCTTATGTGAGAAGATTGTTCATTTTTCCATTGAAGGGTGATACAACTACTTATATCATAAATAAGGTAATAAATAACAGGCTTTATTATATCAAAAAAAAAAACAGGCTTTATTACACAAAATAAGGCAAAGAAAAAAATGCAAGCAAGAAAACAGAAGTCACCTCCAACAATAGTGTTTGCGATGTAATTATATGTGGTTGATCTGACTCCTTGCTTTTTTGTTTATTATAGCCTCTGGGTAGACTATGAAGATCATGAGGAAAGAATATCTCCACGTCAAAATCCACAAGGCCCCACATGCGAAGCATTTTCAGGAGTTCAGAGTATATAAGCGAAAGCATTGCAATGGAGCCTGAGCGATGGGTCAAAACCTATTCAAGATGTGAAGAAAAAATTAATAAAAAAATCCCTCATTAAAGAGAATTTTCTCAAAAACAAGAACACAATAACAAGGCAGAATTCCATACGGAGTGAAGATAAAGAGCTCGTGGCTCTGATTGATTTTTTGAATGAGTTCTTCGAAAACCCTGAAAAGAAGAAACCACATCATGCCAAAGCAAATACCATGCAGCAAGGGTCACAAAATAGTCTATGAGATATAATCTGAATTAACTTTTAAAGGTAATAGATCTGTACGAAATCATAGAGGATAGGACTACATGTAACATCCAGTCATTGACTAGATTCTTGTTACCAGACTTAGTGTAATATAGTTTTGCTCATGTAATCCATACATTGTTTTCCCGTGGAAGAGTATTTGGCGTACCAAAGCTCCATGTAGGGTCCGCTTCTTTGTTTGGACGGCGGCCTAGAATAAAATCTTGACTTGTGATAATCTTATAAAGCGAGGGTATTCTTTGACAAGCTGGTGTTGCATGTGTAGATGCAATGTAGAGACGCTTGATTATCTCTTATTACATTGCCCTATGGCAGGTATGTTGTGGAGTTGGATTTTACATGCTTATGGGATTTCTTGGGTGCTCTCTGGAAATGTTGCTGACCTGCTCTTTAGTTGGTGGAATGGTTTAGGTCGGCATTCATCGGACATTTGGAATCTAGTTCTGTTATGCCTGATGTGGATAGTTTGGAAGGAGCGTAACTGCCGTACATTTTAGGATGTGTCAAGTACTGATTGCCAACTCCTTGATTGTTTTGCTTCTAATCTTTTTGATTGGTCCAGAGCTTGGGGTTTTGCCTCTAGTTCAAATGTTACTGATTTTATTTCTTCTTTATCTTTTTTCCATAATGACATAATTCTGTAATGCTCTATTGTGCATGCTTTAATTTGAAGCTTTTTCTTAATAATATTTCTATCGTTACCTATCAAAAAAAAAAAAAAAACACACATACACATTGTCGAAGAACATTAGAATAAAATGAGACATCTTCTGCTGTAGTGATAATTCTAAAATTCGTTTTAGGCATGATATGTAGAATGGTGAGACTACTCTTAAGAAGAGTCTAAGGTGGCAGATTATTTAGAGTACAGAATTGGTTACTTTTATTGGAATCTGTTATTCATTAGAGAAGTGCATGATTGCAAATTAAAATCCATGGCTCAATTATTGGAGGACATATACGATATGAAGATACATTGTGGAGAAGTAGATAAATTGGAAAAGATCCCTTCAAAACTCAAGGCTTAGAAAGTTCATGCACTGCCAAGGGTGGTTTTTTCTCATTGTGCGTATCATTGGGAAACACCATGACTACAGATAATCGAAGGAAGCGAGGGTTAATCATTATGGATTGGTGCTTTACGTGAAAGATTCATGGATTTCATACACTGTGCAGTGACTCGGGAATTGTGGTCTTCCTTGAAAGAAGCAATGGAAATATTTGGAAAACAATTCGTTTGTGTTTAATGTGTTTCCATTGAATAAAAAGAAATGCTCAATGCTGCTTTGAGTAGAAAGTGCAGCACACAACAAAGATGAAGTTTTTATTTTGAAGATTTTATATGACTCAACTTCGACTTCTCATATCGTTGCGCCCCTTCTAAGCTCTCCATTTAATCGATTTTTATTACTTATATAAAAACACACACATGAATTCCCTAACAAATTCAATAGCCTTAGTTAAACATGAAATTGACATATATAATCTCATAATCAAATGAAGAAACACAAAACCTACAATAATTCAACTTTGAATATGCAAATGAAAAAATTCTACCTTTGTGCCATACAGATATCTCTCTACACTCTCCAAAAACTTCTCCGGCGAAGAAATATACGATGAGTTATAGTGAGAGCAATAGCCGACGGAAAGATCATCCAATCTTTCGACGAAAGCATCGACGGGGAGAGGAACCGAAGAGTGCGAAACGAGAGAATCATCCTCAGCCGCTATATAAAGCGCCGTCTTCCCCAAATCAACGCAACTATTAATGCAAATGCTGGTTTCCCTCTCGATGTCCGAGAATTTCCGGATCTGAGCACAGAATCCCTCCCTTCCTTCCTGCTCACAGATTTCAAACCATTTTTTAATGCATCGAAAATTGAACGAAAGAGAATAAGAAGATTGGAGATGTTCGTTTTACTCTGGCGTGGGAGGCGAGGATTCCAGAAGATTCGAGCGCGTCGTGGAGGACGAAGCTGACGTCACGCGCCACGTGGTGGTGGTGCGAGTTTGATCCTTCGGCACTAACACCGCCGCCGCCGCCACAAACTACGCGAAAGCACGGAGGAGGAGGACAGGATTGGAATTTGTGGAATTTGGAAGGGTGTAAATAAGGTCTGGGAATCCATGGTGATGATGAAGCTGCTGAAGAGCCTAACGAACTCATCGTTAAGTTTAAGAGAGAATCAGAGAAAGAGTGCGAGAGAGAGAGAGAGGGATTTTTATATTAGCATTAGTGAAAATGGCTAATTGTGATTAGCCAAATGATTGGGATTTAATTATTTACAATAATTTTCCACGTGGGTGATTGTTTCATATGTCTGTTGTCTCATGTGTGTGTCGTTTTGTACAAATATCATTTGTACGGCGAGAGCCGAAAGGAAATGGAAATGAGTGGATGGAATGCAATTCCTTTTTTTCTATATAACGAGTACTCCCAAAATAGATATTTTGTGGATATGGTTCTGGATTTTTAATGCAAATTGAAGTACAAAATACAAACCAATCATTCAATAGTTGGAATTTATGGTTAAACTAAAGTTTTCGTTTAATTTAAACTAAAATGGATGATTATTAATTGTTCAAATTTGTATAATTGTCAATTACTAACACTTGTGATTAATACACACTTTATTAGAAATGCTCAATGAAAATTAAGCAATAGTTTCTTTTGAATATTTTAGTTGCAAATTTCCAATCAATAATATGTAGATTACACATACTTCACAAGCTATACATTTATCAAACTCTTAAATATATTCAACCGCAGAAACGTTAAGGACATTGAGTAGTTACACGTAAATAATTTGCATGTTCAATATTGGATTTAGCTAATTGAATTTCTCAGACTCTATTTTCTAAAGAAATAATAACCATACTATATATAGTTTTAAAACTTTATCAATCCCACCTCACTTATATTTGACAAATGCAAACCCAAATTATCAGACTCATCCCTTATTCAAACCCAAAATTTGTGAAAATGTGCACTTAGAATCAGAACACCAATATGGGTTTAAACTTTGAACTTGGGGCATTTTATCATGCTTGGTTTATAAGAAAAGATGTCATTTTATACAAAGATATTGGCATAAGAATTCATAATTCTTGAGCATGACAAAACATGATAACTAGTTGCATGCTCATACAAAAAAAAAATTGAGATTTAAACCTTCCACTGGTGAGTAGCAGTAGATCCGGAATTTCATTAACATAGCCATTGATGTTGTATCTACATGGAAATCATACAAACATCTTTGAACAATCACTGACACTGAACATATCTTCTGATATTGTGTCCAAGGATTGTTTTCTGCAAGACATATCTTTCGTTTCCACAATAAAAGCAGCCACATACCATAGTTTTATTCCCAATAAAATTCAGCCAGGAGCTATTCCCTTTTCTATTGTATCTATTTATGTACTTCAGTTCACTAAACTTGAAAGCTTTCAGGGATAGGCCCGTACCCCAGCAACATATGTTGCCTCAACAGATGCAGATCCTTCTGCCGCAAAGTCATTCCACGAATCAGTAGATAGTACGACAAAATCTGCGAGTTTCCCAGGTGATAAAGATCCCAAATCATTGTCAAGAAAGCATGCTCGAGCAGCTGAAATAGTGTGCCTGCAGTTGAAAGTGTAAGTTTTTCATGTACGAGAGAGATTGACGATGATGAAAGAAGTAAGATCAAACAGATGTCAAAGAGCACTGATCAGATGAAAAACAAAAAAAATTAAGAAAGGAAAGGAAAAGGAAAAAAAAAAAAAAAAAAAAAACACAAAATATGCATTGATAAAAAAGAACATTGAATCCTAACATTGTTTTTGGTTTGACAATCTGCTGGGAGCCTGGGATCTGGCTCACTGGTGGTTATTTTTTTTATCAAGTATTAAAAACTAGGGATATTAATGTGGAGGCTGCATCTGCACCTTTGGAAGTGCAGGGTGATTAGCATCAGTAAGGGGATTTCCCCTTGTTGAATCAGGAACCACTAACTTGATTGTTTTGACAACATTTAGAGTGTGAGTCGTTGTAGAGCGTTAGGGCAGGTTTGTATGGGGAATTGTCAGAAAGTGCTTTGACACTATGTTAAATCATGGGTCATTTGGTTCAGAGGGGTTCTTTTCTGAAAATCTATGCCCTAGGATAAGGCCTTTGTCTAGATTTTGCAAAGCCTTACAGCTTGAATCACATTTTCCCTCTCAAAGATCCATTTTTTTTCCTAGTGATAATTACATATGCATCTAGTGGGGGGGGTGGGTCTTGAACTCACGACTCTTACGAGAGGAGGTGCCACTTGAGATAGAGCTCATTGGCCACATTTTTCCTCTCTAAGATGATTAAGTGTCCTACTACATGGGGCTAAATCATCTGCATTGAACTCGCATGTAAGTGTAACAATTCCTATTTTATAGTACTGTACCATGCATACAAAAGCTTGGTTTCTTTTGCAACATATATACATGTGGATGTGGCAGTGTTGAGAGAGAGAGAGAGAGAGAGAGAGAGAGAGAGAGAGAGCAGAACAAATAAGCATTCTATGTCAAGAAGAAGCTGGAAACATTGGAAGGATCAAATTTTTTAACATTTCTTACGCCTTTAATGCATCATTCAGTGTAAGGCACTCTGATGGAATCCAAGCAGTATGCCAAGCAGGAGGTATTCTCTTCATAGCTGTCTGGACACCACCTAAAGGATTGATATCCACAACCTGAAACAGCAGCAGTGACATAAAATTTTGCAGAATACATCAAACATTACTAATTAGTTTAATAAATATATCAGTCCTTTTTTTTTTTTTTTTTTTTGATAGGTATAAATATATCAGAGTCCATTAACATTCACCCGCGAGGAAAAATAACTATTGATGAATGTCAGAAAACTAACCGGCCAGTCAGAACCAAATGCCAACTGTGCATTGCTAGCTAAGAGTGACCCAAATAGATAACATTCCTTTTGAGCCCTGTCTGTCCCAAGTTTCTTTGCAGCAGAATCAGCATCCCCCAATAAGTGCAATGGCTGTTCAAATTGGCAATCATGAAATCATATTGTTGCAGGAAGCACAACCAACTACCTCAGATTTTTTTCTTATTTGAAATCTCAGATTTCATTTGTGAATTTTGAATTTCAGATTTTTATAGACTTCACTTTTGAATTTAGAATTTTGGATTTAGAATTTAATGTTGTTGAGGTCAATGCCAAGCATCCGAAATCTTAAGTTTCTTGTTTCTTTCTATTTTCTATCTTTTCCCCTCTAAACGCTTGTAGATATTAGGCTTGCACTTTGTATTTTTTTCTGTAACTTGAAAAAAAAAAAAAAAAAAAAACTTGATCAGAGCAGACAGTGAAAGGAGGAATTACACATCCTAATAAATGCACTCAGCAGCAGATTTACAAAACAATGTTAATTGTGTGCCTTGATGCAGAAAAATCCCAAAAACAAACAATTACAAGCAGCTCAGGAATAGCAAGATACAAACAAGAGAACAACCAAAAGATAGTTGAATCAGAAACCTGTACTGAAGCAACAATCCCTTGTCGACCAAATCGGTCAGCTGCCCCAGGTGCCAAATGCTGGGCATGCTCAATCTGATAGCATTATTCCAGTTGTGCAAAACAGAAAAATCATTATCAAAAGGAATGTTCTCCTTCATTTTAAAATACGAAAGAAAATATTTTAAATATTGTTGATCATTTTCATATATTTACCCTAAATCTTCGATCCCTCATTCCATTAGTAGAAACAACCGACTCATAAGTATCTAGGATCAAGTCATTTGCTCTATCACCTATGGCGTGAATAGCAACCTGAAACAAACTAAAGGTTAAGCCCTTTACTACTAATACATATAAGGTGGTTTTTGTAACTCAAGAAAACACCTGAAGCCCTGATTTATCCGATGCTATGGTCATGTTGAAAAGAATTTCGCTTTCTGTAACTTGGAGGCCATAATTGTGAGGCTCATCAACATACGGCTACACAATAGAAGCACATATCTTAGATAAATTAGCTTACAGAGTGGATAAACAATAAAAAATCATATGTGATAGTTAAATATGAAATATTAGAACTAAGAGAGAAGCAAAAAATTACAGAACAGATGTAACTTGTGAGTGCAAATAATAGATGAACTTCAACAAATAAATAAGTTCAATGAATGCCAAAACATCTTGTCCTCACCTCATAAAACAGTGCACTATTAGAACCCAAAGATCCATCCGCAAAAGCCTTTACACCACCCAAGTAAATCCACTGGCTTAGGGCACGTCCCATTTTTTCAATTAGATCCTAAGTGGAAATTACAAAACTCAGTGAGCAACAGTTAACAGGGAACAAGTTAAAACATCCACTCAAGGTACCAATTAGATTATGCTGATCAAAAAGGAGAAAAATCTCAAAAGGGTCTTGTTGCTTGTGAACAAAATAAGACACAATAATACTGTTTGTCTGTTCTAGATCCAACTGTACAACTACCATCTTTTGATTAATTGATTTGATCACTAGGTTCTACACAGGTGGAATTCTCAGTCCAGCTTTCTATACAATGCTTAAATAAGTCCATTGCCTAGAGCAACAGAACAAAATTGATAAAATTTATGTTAGGATTGTGACTGAGTGAGAGAAGAGAGAAATAGATTGATGTGGTTCGGCCTAAAGGCCTACGTCCACAAGGGAAAGCCCTTGGGTATAGCATTATTATTATATGCATTACAATGAACCCATATATAGTTAACTAAACCTTAGGTTAATCCTATACTAAACGTAAGGTTACTTTACTTGCACGACAAGTACAGTTACTACAAGTGGGCTGACTTTGCTTACACTTCAAGTAGGTTCTATTACAATGAATTTGGACTAAGATAATGAACTTGGGCCTTGACTAAGATTGACCTTGATGTTTCTAACAAACATTATCTAGCTCATTAAAATAAGAGCAAAATTACGCAGTTAGTCACCTAATGCAAGAAGAACCTAGAAAAAAATTATTAACAAACAAATCACATCTTATAACC
>OU015762.1:7993923-8023945 GCA_907173295.1 Fagus sylvatica | reverse complement strand
ATTAATGAGTACTGGTAACACTACTTTCCATTTGATAAGTAACAAGATTTGCTAAGAGATGATTTAAGGTACAAAGCTCAAGCCCATGGAAACTATACAAGATCCCTACACCTCCAAAGCACATTAAAAACTACAAGGATAAGGAATTCAAAAGAAAGAAAGAAAATATTGCAAAGGAACGAGAACAAATATGCTCCTCTAGCATAAGAAAAGCAGTCTTTATTGCATAAAAAGTTGCTCAAAATTCCACCAAAGTTGTGCTTTCTTTCCACCCAAATAGTCCACAACAAAACAAAAGGTGGGATTTTTCAGGCCATGAGTCTCTTCTTGTCAGCAAAGCTCTTATGCCACCCTCTCAATAAATCCAACACAGTTGGCAACAACCATAGAAGCCCAAACGAGACCAAAAACAAAAAGATCCAATGTGTCTTGTATAAGTAGAAAAAGAAGAAGCATTCTGAATCTTCTATTCTTCTTACACATACAGCACCTATGAATAGAATTCTCCTATCACATTAGCTACAGTGAAGATTCATCAACTGTCCAAATTACCAAAAAAGCCACCTCCAGTGGTGCTTGTTGCTAAGCCAACTCTGCCCCTTCCCCACTAAAGCTGTGGATTGTATGATTTCATAGGTACTAAAAGTTAGAAACTAGGGAAGTTTATTAGCACAAAATTAAGAAGAATGGCAAGTGTCAATGAAATAAAGCTAATATACAAGGGAAGTTGAACACAGTTTCATTTTCTTCTTAATCTGCAAACTCAGTTGTTTATGTTAATGACATGTTTATCAGATATTCTTCAAATTGATTTCGTAACAGTACAGAAGATCAAACCCTATGCACCATAATACATGGCAAAAATTTAAGGTCATCACCACAAATATGTCAAGTACACGCCTTATGTGAGAAGATTGTTCATTTTTCCATTGAAGGGTGATACAACTACTTATATCATAAATAAGGTAATAAATAACAGGCTTTATTATATCAAAAAAAAAAACAGGCTTTATTACACAAAATAAGGCAAAGAAAAAAATGCAAGCAAGAAAACAGAAGTCACCTCCAACAATAGTGTTTGCGATGTAATTATATGTGGTTGATCTGACTCCTTGCTTTTTTGTTTATTATAGCCTCTGGGTAGACTATGAAGATCATGAGGAAAGAATATCTCCACGTCAAAATCCACAAGGCCCCACATGCGAAGCATTTTCAGGAGTTCAGAGTATATAAGCGAAAGCATTGCAATGGAGCCTGAGCGATGGGTCAAAACCTATTCAAGATGTGAAGAAAAAATTAATAAAAAAATCCCTCATTAAAGAGAATTTTCTCAAAAACAAGAACACAATAACAAGGCAGAATTCCATACGGAGTGAAGATAAAGAGCTCGTGGCTCTGATTGATTTTTTGAATGAGTTCTTCGAAAACCCTGAAAAGAAGAAACCACATCATGCCAAAGCAAATACCATGCAGCAAGGGTCACAAAATAGTCTATGAGATATAATCTGAATTAACTTTTAAAGGTAATAGATCTGTACGAAATCATAGAGGATAGGACTACATGTAACATCCAGTCATTGACTAGATTCTTGTTACCAGACTTAGTGTAATATAGTTTTGCTCATGTAATCCATACATTGTTTTCCCGTGGAAGAGTATTTGGCGTACCAAAGCTCCATGTAGGGTCCGCTTCTTTGTTTGGACGGCGGCCTAGAATAAAATCTTGACTTGTGATAATCTTATAAAGCGAGGGTATTCTTTGACAAGCTGGTGTTGCATGTGTAGATGCAATGTAGAGACGCTTGATTATCTCTTATTACATTGCCCTATGGCAGGTATGTTGTGGAGTTGGATTTTACATGCTTATGGGATTTCTTGGGTGCTCTCTGGAAATGTTGCTGACCTGCTCTTTAGTTGGTGGAATGGTTTAGGTCGGCATTCATCGGACATTTGGAATCTAGTTCTGTTATGCCTGATGTGGATAGTTTGGAAGGAGCGTAACTGCCGTACATTTTAGGATGTGTCAAGTACTGATTGCCAACTCCTTGATTGTTTTGCTTCTAATCTTTTTGATTGGTCCAGAGCTTGGGGTTTTGCCTCTAGTTCAAATGTTACTGATTTTATTTCTTCTTTATCTTTTTTCCATAATGACATAATTCTGTAATGCTCTATTGTGCATGCTTTAATTTGAAGCTTTTTCTTAATAATATTTCTATCGTTACCTATCAAAAAAAAAAAAACACACATACACATTGTCGAAGAACATTAGAATAAAATGAGACATCTTCTGCTGTAGTGATAATTCTAAAATTCGTTTTAGGCATGATATGTAGAATGGTGAGACTACTCTTAAGAAGAGTCTAAGGTGGCAGATTATTTAGAGTACAGAATTGGTTACTTTTATTGGAATCTGTTATTCATTAGAGAAGTGCATGATTGCAAATTAAAATCCATGGCTCAATTATTGGAGGACATATACGATATGAAGATACATTGTGGAGAAGTAGATAAATTGGAAAAGATCCCTTCAAAACTCAAGGCTTAGAAAGTTCATGCACTGCCAAGGGTGGTTTTTTCTCATTGTGCGTATCATTGGGAAACACCATGACTACAGATAATCGAAGGAAGCGAGGGTTAATCATTATGGATTGGTGCTTTACGTGAAAGATTCATGGATTTCATACACTGTGCAGTGACTCGGGAATTGTGGTCTTCCTTGAAAGAAGCAATGGAAATATTTGGAAAACAATTCGTTTGTGTTTAATGTGTTTCCATTGAATAAAAAGAAATGCTCAATGCTGCTTTGAGTAGAAAGTGCAGCACACAACAAAGATGAAGTTTTTATTTTGAAGATTTTATATGACTCAACTTCGACTTCTCATATCGTTGCGCCCCTTCTAAGCTCTCCATTTAATCGATTTTTATTACTTATATAAAAACACACACATGAATTCCCTAACAAATTCAATAGCCTTAGTTAAACATGAAATTGACATATATAATCTCATAATCAAATGAAGAAACACAAAACCTACAATAATTCAACTTTGAATATGCAAATGAAAAAATTCTACCTTTGTGCCATACAGATATCTCTCTACACTCTCCAAAAACTTCTCCGGCGAAGAAATATACGATGAGTCATAGTGAGAGCAATAGCCGACGGAAAGATCATCCAATCTTTCGACGAAAGCATCGACGGGGAGAGGAACCGAAGAGTGCGAAACGAGAGAATCATCCTCAGCCGCTATATAAAGCGCCGTCTTCCCCAAATCAACGCAACTATTAATGCAAATGCTGGTTTCCCTCTCGATGTCCGAGAATTTCCGGATCTGAGCACAGAATCCCTCCCTTCCTTCCTGCTCACAGATTTCAAACCATTTTTTAATGCATCGAAAATTGAACGAAAGAGAATAAGAAGATTGGAGATGTTCGTTTTACTCTGGCGTGGGAGGCGAGGATTCCAGAAGATTCGAGCGCGTCGTGGAGGACGAAGCTGACGTCACGCGCCACGTGGTGGTGGTGCGAGTTTGATCCTTCGGCACTAACACCGCCGCCTCCGCCTCCGCCACAAACGACGCGAAAGCACGAAGGAGGAGGGACAGGATTGGAATTTGTGGAATTTGGAAGGGTGTAAATAAGGTCTGG
The DNA here is from genome assembly GCA_907173295.1 of Fagus sylvatica. NCBI lineage: Eukaryota > Viridiplantae > Streptophyta > Magnoliopsida > Fagales > Fagaceae > Fagus > Fagus sylvatica. The sequence goes on along the minus strand of OU015762.1, from coordinate 8,020,297 downwards.
GAATCCATGGTGATGATGAAGCTGCTGAAGAGCCTAACGAACTCATCGTTAAGTTTCAGAGAGAATCAGAGAAAGAGTGCGAGAGAGAGAGAGAGAGATTTTTATATTAGGATTAGTAAAATGGCTAATTGTGATTAGCCAAATGATTGGGATTTAATTATTTACAATAATTTTCCACGTGGGTGATTGTCTCATGTGTGTGTCGTTTTGTACAAATATCATTTGTACGGCGAGAGCCAAAAGGAAATTGGAAATGAGTGGATGGAATGGCAATTCCTTTTTTTTCTATATAACGAGTACTCCCAAAATAGATATTTTGTGGATATGGTTCTGGATTTTTAATGCAAATTGAAGTACAAAATACAAACCAATCATTCAATAGTTGGAATTTATGGTTAAACTAAAGTTTTCGTTTAATTTAAACTAAAATGGATGATTATTAATTGTTCAAATTTGTATAATTGTCAATTACTAACACTTGTGATTAATACACACTTTATTAGAAATGCTCAATGAAAATTAAGCAATAGTTTCTTTTGAATATTTTAGTTGCAAATTTCCAATCAATAATATGTAGATTACACATACTTCACAAGCTATACATTTATCAAACTCTTAAATATATTCAACCGCAGAAACGTTAAGGACATTGAGTAGTTACACGTAAATAATTTGCATGTTCAATATTGGATTTAGCTAATTGAATTTCTCAGACTCTATTTTCTAAAGAAATAATAACCATACTATATATAGTTTTAAAACTTTATCAATCCCATCTCACTTATATTTGACAAATGCAAACCCAAATTATCAGACTCATCCCTTATTCAAACCCAAAATTTGTGAAAATGTGCACTTAGAATCAGAACACCAATATGGGTTTAAACTTTGAACTTGGGGCATTTTATCATGCTTGGTTTATAAGAAAAGATGTCATTTTATACAAAGATATTGGCATAAGAATTCATAATTCTTGAGCATGACAAAACATGATAACTAGTTGCATGCTCATACAAAAAAAAAAAATTGAGATTTAAACCTTCCACTGGTGAGTAGCAGTAGATCCGGAATTTCATTAACATAGCCATTGATGTTGTATCTACATGGAAATCATACAAACATCTTTGAACAATCACTGACACTGAATATATCTTCTGATATTGTGTCCAAGGATTGTTTTCTGCAAGACATATCTTTCGTTTCCACAATAAAAGCAGCCACATACCATAGTTTTATTCCCAATAAAATTCAGCCAGGAGCTATTCCCTTTTCTATTGTATCTATTTATGTACTTCAGTTCACTAAACTTGAAAGCTTTCAGGGATAGGCCCGTACCCCAGCAACATATGTTGCCTCAACAGATGCAGATCCTTCTGCCGCAAAGTCATTCCACGAATCAGTAGATAGTACGACAAAATCTGCGAGTTTCCCAGGTGATAAAGATCCCAAATCATTGTCAAGAAAGCATGCTCGAGCAGCTGAAATAGTGTGCCTGCAGTTGAAAGTGTAAGTTTTTCATGTACGAGAGAGATTGACGATGATGAAAGAAGTAAGATCAAACAGATGTCAAAGAGCACTGATCAGATGAAAAACAAAAAAAATTAAGAAAGGAAAGGAAAAGGAAAAAAAAAAAAAAAAACACAAAATATGCATTGATAAAAAAGAACATTGAATCCTAACATTGTTTTTGGTTTGACAATCTGCTGGGAGCCTGGGATCTGGCTCACTGGTGGTTATTTTTTTTATCAAGTATTAAAAACTAGGGATATTAATGTGGAGGCTGCATCTGCACCTTTGGAAGTGCAGGGTGATTAGCATCAGTAAGGGGATTTCCCCTTGTTGAATCAGGAACCACTAACTTGATTGTTTTGACAACATTTAGAGTGTGAGTCGTTGTAGAGCGTTAGGGCAGGTTTGTATGGGGAATTGTCAGAAAGTGCTTTGACACTATGTTAAATCATGGGTCATTTGGTTCAGAGGGGTTCTTTTCTGAAAATCTATGCCCTAGGATAAGGCCTTTGTCTAGATTTTGCAAAGCCTTACAGCTTGAATCACATTTTCCCTCTCAAAGATCCATTTTTTTTCCTAGTGATAATTACATATGCATCTAGTGGGGGGGGTGGGTCTTGAACTCACGACTCTTACGAGAGGAGGTGCCACTTGAGATAGAGCTCATTGGCCACATTTTTCCTCTCTAAGATGATTAAGTGTCCTACTACATGGGGCTAAATCATCTGCATTGAACTCGCATGTAAGTGTAACAATTCCTATTTTATAGTACTGTACCATGCATACAAAAGCTTGGTTTCTTTTGCAACATATATACATGTGGATGTGGCAGTGTTGAGAGAGAGAGAGAGAGAGAGAGAGAGAGAGAGAGAGAGCAGAACAAATAAGCATTCTATGTCAAGAAGAAGCTGGAAACATTGGAAGGATCAAATTTTTTAACATTTCTTACGCCTTTAATGCATCATTCAGTGTAAGGCACTCTGATGGAATCCAAGCAGTATGCCAAGCAGGAGGTATTCTCTTCATAGCTGTCTGGACACCACCTAAAGGATTGATATCCACAACCTGAAACAGCAGCAGTGACATAAAATTTTGCAGAATACATCAAACATTACTAATTAGTTTAATAAATATATCAGTCCTTTTTTTTTTTTTTTTTTTTGATAGGTATAAATATATCAGAGTCCATTAACATTCACCCGCGAGGAAAAATAACTATTGATGAATGTCAGAAAACTAACCGGCCAGTCAGAACCAAATGCCAACTGTGCATTGCTAGCTAAGAGTGACCCAAATAGATAACATTCCTTTTGAGCCCTGTCTGTCCCAAGTTTCTTTGCAGCAGAATCAGCATCCCCCAATAAGTGCAATGGCTGTTCAAATTGGCAATCATGAAATCATATTGTTGCAGGAAGCACAACCAACTACCTCAGATTTTTTTCTTATTTGAAATCTCAGATTTCATTTGTGAATTTTGAATTTCAGATTTTTATAGACTTCACTTTTGAATTTAGAATTTTGGATTTAGAATTTAATGTTGTTGAGGTCAATGCCAAGCATCCGAAATCTTAAGTTTCTTGTTTCTTTCTATTTTCTATCTTTTCCCCTCTAAACGCTTGTAGATATTAGGCTTGCACTTTGTATTTTTTTCTGTAACTTGAAAAAAAAAAAAAAAAAAAAACTTGATCAGAGCAGACAGTGAAAGGAGGAATTACACATCCTAATAAATGCACTCAGCAGCAGATTTACAAAACAATGTTAATTGTGTGCCTTGATGCAGAAAAATCCCAAAAACAAACAATTACAAGCAGCTCAGGAATAGCAAGATACAAACAAGAGAACAACCAAAAGATAGTTGAATCAGAAACCTGTACTGAAGCAACAATCCCTTGTCGACCAAATCGGTCAGCTGCCCCAGGTGCCAAATGCTGGGCATGCTCAATCTGATAGCATTATTCCAGTTGTGCAAAACAGAAAAATCATTATCAAAAGGAATGTTCTCCTTCATTTTAAAATACGAAAGAAAATATTTTAAATATTGTTGATCATTTTCATATATTTACCCTAAATCTTCGATCCCTCATTCCATTAGTAGAAACAACCGACTCATAAGTATCTAGGATCAAGTCATTTGCTCTATCACCTATGGCGTGAATAGCAACCTGAAACAAACTAAAGGTTAAGCCCTTTACTACTAATACATATAAGGTGGTTTTTGTAACTCAAGAAAACACCTGAAGCCCTGATTTATCCGATGCTATGGTCATGTTGAAAAGAATTTCGCTTTCTGTAACTTGGAGGCCATAATTGTGAGGCTCATCAACATACGGCTACACAATAGAAGCACATATCTTAGATAAATTAGCTTACAGAGTGGATAAACAATAAAAAATCATATGTGATAGTTGAGTTGTAAAATATGAAATATTAGAACTAAGAGAGAAGCAAAAAATTACAGAACAGATGTAACTTGTAAGTGCAAATAATAGATGAACTTCAACAAATAAATAAGTTCAATGAATGCTAAAACATCTTGTCCTCACCTCATAAAACAGTGCACTATTAGAACCCAAAGATCCATCCGCAAAAGCCTTTACACCACCCAAGTAAATCCACTGGCTTAGGGCACGTCCCATTTTTTCAATTAGATCCTAAGTGGAAATTACAAAACTAAGTGAGCAACAGTTAACAGGGAACAAGTTAAAACATCCACTCAAGGTACCAATTAGATTATGCTGATCAAAAAGGAGAAAAATCTCAAAAGGGTCTTGTTGCTTGTGAACAAAATAAGACACAATAATACTGTTTGTCTGTTCTAGATCCAACTGTACAACTACCATCTTTTGATTAATTGATTTGATCACTAGGTTCTACACAGGTGGAATTCTCAGTCCAGCTTTCTATACAATGCTTAAATAAGTCCATTGCCTAGAGCAACAGAACAAAATTGATAAAATTTATGTTAGGATTGTGACTGAGTGAGAGAAGAGAGAAATAGATTGATGTGGTTCGGCCTAAAGGCCTACGTCCACAAGGGAAAGCCCTTGGGTATAGCATTATTATTATATGCATTACAATGAACCCATATATAGTTAACTAAACCTTAGGTTAATCCTATACTAAACGTAAGGTTACTTTACTTGCACGACAAGTACAGTTACTACAAGTGGGCTGACTTTGCTTACACTTCAAGTAGGTTCTATTACAATGAATTTGGACTAAGATAATGAACTTGGGCCTTGACTAAGATTGACCTTGATGTTTCTAACAAACATTATCTAGCTCATTAAAATAAGAGCAAAATTACGCAGTTAGTCACCTAATGCAAGAAGAACCTAGAAAAAAATTATTAACAAACAAATCACATCTTATAACCAGCAATGATAAGAAAGTCATACATGTAAACGTGACCATGTCGCCATTGGAAAAAATAAGCAAACCCTGATCATCATCTTCCCTGAAGCATCAGCCCATTGATACACATCTGTAAAAATCACAAAAAGGAAAAACAAGTGTGTGAAGGTAAAAAGGCATTATCACCACACTAATACTATTACATATGAAACAGACATGTAAATATTGTTAAAAACATAGAATTGATCAACTTACAAGTTATGGGATTATGCATTAAGAAAATACAATGAGAGAGACAACAGCAGACTAGCACATATATTTTATTACTTAAATTTTAAAAGTATAATCTTGCCCTCACTAATACATATCATGACATGACTAAAATAAATTCAACAATCATAAGGGGATCCTTTCAATTTCCCACGGATTTTAATTGATATTATTGGTTTATTTTATTATGCTGCACTTCAATGTTAAAACCAATATATTATTACTTTGCATTTCAATAAAATAATTTTTTTTCCTTGACAGTTCACACGCATTCAAAAGAAAGCCATTTAAAAGTCACACAACATTCTATTGCCATTTTGGTAGTTTTGATTTTGATTCCCTTTTACCATATGAAAGTGCTGAAGTGCATGTTAAAAAAAATAATAATAATAATAATAATTTTAAAAAAGTAACACTTTCACGTGACATCCAATGAACCTCAGAAGATTTAGCTGAAACCTGAGAAATCCTCCCAGGAAAGCTCTGCTGATACCCCGGGATAATATCTCCCAAAATCAACAACTGTTGTCACACCCCTCAGCAAGGCAACGTGACTGGCTCTAATCAAAGCTTCCCTCCTTTCATTTACTGTGTCCTCTGGAATCGAAGAAAGGAGAAGTTTCATTGCCGAATCAATCAGCAATCCAGTAGGTTCTGCATGATGATCAAAATACAACTCAAGTTATTTATTGTAACAGCATCAAACTATTTAAACATGTAAAGAATCTTAAAATCAAAAAAGTAACATATACTGTTAAGCAATTTGCAAATATATGGCATTTATAAGATATTTTTTCTTTATTAGTACTTTAGCACTAATCAGATTGACAGTAGAATCCATAAATATGACGATGAAATGGAAACTGAATCCAGTACCGGATCAAAAATAAATAACTGATGAAGAAAAATCATTAAGAGAGAATTTACTATTTAGAGGGTAAGGAACATGCAACACTAACTTTTGCATGCCAGCAGGGGTTGTCCATATATTTATAACATCTACCACGATATATTTGAGTGTCATCAGTAATGTGAACTTATGAGTCTGACTGCTAAATTTTGAAGTATTAACCACCAAAGAGCATTATACTAGTGAAACAGTAGGAGCTTGTCTACCACACTGCATCCAGTGTTCTGATACAAAAATTTCCTTTTAACCACACTTATATAATAAGAAAAGGGGTGAACAAGGCCATATTCTTTCATGATTGACTGATGAGGAGGAAAAAGAGAGATCTTGATGGAAAACTGTCAAAGGTCATGGGTTCAATTCTGTAGTGGTGATTCCATTGTATTTACCTAAAGAAGGAAAAAATATTGATTTAAAGAAATTCGAAAGAAGGAAACAAAATAACAGAGCTTGAAGAGACCTGACACTTAAAATGTAGGAGAGAACTCAAGGTTATAATTAACATGCCAGTTTGACAAAACCAGGTGCTTTTAGCAGTTTAGATGAATCTTAACACAAATGAATGAAATTCAATATCACCTCCATCAACAGTTCTCACAATAGTTCCACCTTCGGGATCTTTTGTTAGATTGCTAATTCCAGACAACTTTAGTGCCACTGAATTTGCCAAGCCCATATGACCATCCGTCCTAGATAACCAAACCTGCGTATAAAGATACTTTAGGTAGGTCCACACCATTCTCATCATTAGTATTCATACTAGAAACCAAAAATAATGAAGTCACTGCTTACAGGATTATAAGGTGTAATATCATCAATCCAAGAAGCCAGTGGCAATTCTCCTCCCCATAGATCATTGTTCCATCCACCACCCAAAATCCAGGAACCCTCTTTGGCATCTGAAAATTTTTGTTCAAACATGAACAATCTGAAAAAGCTGCATAAGCTTCATAATTCATGTTTTACGATGAAGAAATGCTAGAATAAGTTCATGTTGCCTACACAATTGATTGAGAGAATGCATGGATAATGATAATACCACATGAAATACATTGTACATTTATGACTTTTAGATTAGACTATGAATTGACACATCAGCCATTGTTCAGAGAATATATAGTCATTACATGCTTATGTCTATAATCACAGCAAAATTGTTAGTCAAAAATTTAAAACAAGAAAAAGGATGGGAAAAGTACTTCTCGCTGCTTCCTTGACCTTTCTCATGAACTCATCTTTTTGATTTACACCTCGTAGTTCCACCCTAGCCATCTGTTTTCTACTCATGAATTTCAGCTCACTCAACTTAAACATTTAGATTAAAGTGGTGCAAATAAAGAGCAAACAAAGTTTTGGGAAAATATGCAGCAAAAATTAGAGGCAGCAGTTCCAAATACTCCACAATGGGGGGGAGGGGGGGGAGAGAGAAAAGAAAAAAAAAACAAACAAACAAACAAGCAAACAATAAATAAAAAAGGCCATTATTTGAGAACCATTATTTCTAATCTACAGACACCCCCTTCAAGTTCAAAGATGTAGAGTCCCTTTCTAAGTTAAGTTCAAACATATTATGGAAATTTAGCTCTCTACTACCGTCACTTTAGGAAGGATACCCAAAATAATGGTTTTATAGATGTGTGTGCCAAAATGAATAACAGTGGCAATGGCATCAAATGATTATAGCGGCAAGGCATACACTAAAACCCACAATGAAGTGCACATATCCTCCTGTACTGATCTTTAAGGAGTGAAATAATCAAGGATTTGAACAACTGAAATGCTAATCCAGGAGCTTAAATCCACAGTTATCAGCTTGTGCAATATATGGAATGCATGACAGTTTAAACCAAGTCTATATCATCACAAACCAGTCAAGTGAAAGATAAATGCAACGGAATATTCATGTGTGCGCGCACACAAAATGATTCAAATAAAAATGCCTTTAACAAACTACAAAAGATAAGTTTTTGCAAAAACAATTTCATGCTATACATAATTCTATACCAGAAAAGTCAGATTTATTGAAAATAATGAAATGTCTAATAATAGAAAGCATCTTCTCAACCAATTCAGCATAGATATATTAAGGGAGGGAAAGTGGAAAAAAGGAAGCATAAATTAGGAACAGAATCAATTCAGAGGTTGAGGCTTCTGCTAGACCTGGAGTCCAGCATAAATCAAGTGTACATGGGAATCAATAAACCCAGGAACTACAACTTTTCCTCCGAGATCTAACTCTTCAGTCCCATATCCTGCCAACTCCTGCATTCATATAATTAATGCATGAGAAGAAACTTTAACAACTTACAGACACCAAAAAGTGTCAAGGAATCAATTTTACTCAATAACTAACAATTACATCCATTTACTTTTTTTTTTCTATCCCATCACATTTTAGTGGGCCTATTATTCCTCATATTTTCTTTTCTTTTCTCTATTCCGTCAAAAACCAAACATTGGAAAAGGAAGAGAATTCAAAAAAATCTCTTCTTTCTTTTTCTCTGGGGGTAAACCCAACATAGGAGTATTAGCTTCAATTAATACACATACACACCCACACAATAACATGTGGTTCATATTTTAGAAATTGACAAAATGGGTATAAGAGAAGGATGATGATGAAGAAGAACTTGAACACCACACACAAGCACATATGGTTTATATTTTTAGAAATTAACAAATGAGTATAACAGAATGATGGTGAAGAAGAACCTGGACAACACACACACATGCTTCATACTTTTAGAAATTTGCAAATGGGTATAAGAGAATGATGACTATGATGGAGAAGAACCTTAACAACTCTCTCTCTCTCTCTCACACACACACACACAAATAACAACAACGACAACAATCAAGCCTTAGTCCCAAAAAATTTGGGGTCGGTTTTGGATCCTCAACAAACTAGTCAGAGTCAGCCGATCAGTCACATGTATTCTTTTCCGTCATTCTATTCCAAAGTCTTACTCTTATTTTACACATGCACACTTCATATTTTTTAAAATTAGCAAATGGGTGCAAGACAATGATGATTATGATGAAGAAGAACCTAAACAGAACACACACACCCACGATTCATAGTTATAGAAAATAAGAGAATGAAGAAGTTGGTATCCACCTCCATGACTTCAAATTCAAATTCAACCAATCTAGTAAAATAAAAATCAAAACTTGAACATAACTTTTTTATTTTATTATGTAATGGGTATAATAAGAAAATGAAGAAGAACCTGAACAAGGGAGAAATTGCCAAGGCGGAGAATCCTGCCATTGAGAACAGCCATAGAATCAGCAAAAGGGAGAGACTCATCACTCGTGTATATCACCGCATTCCTCACCACCAAGTCCGCTATCACAGACGAAGAAGATGACGTTGAAGATGGTATCCACCACCATGATTTCAAAGTCAACCAATCTGAAAAAACAAAAAAAAAAAAATCAAAACTTTTGAACATAAAAAGTTTTATGTAATGGAAGAGTAATGATTGTGGAAGCAAAAACTTACATGTGGGGTTGAGAAGAGGGAGAGAGACAATGGCCAAAACGACGACGATTAAGGCCGAAAAGAGTGTGTGAAGGTTCATAGCTACTCACTGTGAGACAGAGCAGGTGACACACTCTCACTATTCTTCTTCTTGTTCTTCACCCGACAACTTAGGTTTATTTGTTATTTCAAACGGTTGTTGACTTATGGGGTGAAGAGGATGAAGCAGGAACCTTTATTTTAGTTCCACTACAAAATGATTTAGATGTAGGAAAGAGAAGAAAGGAAACAAAGATAAAAAAATAAAAAAAATTAGGATTTTGTTGACGGGTAATTTAGTAGGCTAAGCAATATTAAATATTTATATTTTACAAAAAATAATAAATGAAAAAATTGAAATACTTTTAAAAGTTATTTTTGTATTATTTAAAGGGTTTTGTTAACCAGTGCCTTTAGGGCAATGGTTAAAGAGCATTAAATGCTTACACTTTACGGGAAAATAACAAATTTTTAATATTAAAATAATAAATAGAAAGACTAAAATACCCTTAAAAGTTGTTTTTGTATTATTTTAATATTAAAATTTTACTACTTTCCTATAAAGTGGAAGCATTAAATGCTTCCTTAACCATTGCCCTAAAAGGGCACTCGTTAACAGGACCCTTTATTTTAATATTAAAATTTCACTACTTTCTATAAAGTAGAAGCATTAAATGTTTCTTTTTTCTTCTTTTTTTTGACATTCATTAAATGTTTCTTTAACCATTACCCTAAGGACACTCGTTAATGGACTCAAAAAATATTTCATTCCCTTTGTTTAGTTTTTGAGGAGGACCTTTATGCCCTTATATATGTTTAGAGAAATTAAATACTAAACATTTGTTAGGAGGAGTTATTAGTGATCCACTCGTCATTTTCTTAGTGGTGGTATCCCCCTTCCTTTTGGGTTAAAAGGAGAAGTCCAACTTGAAAGTGGAAAAATACATATAGGTGAAAAACTCACATTCAGTTCATGCAAGCAAAATAATGGAGAGAGAGAGGGAATCTATTAAAAAAATACAATTGTGAATGTTGTAATGGTGAGAGGGAAGAAAGAACTAGAGAAATTTTGTTAAAAACAATTGTAACTGAAGTAGAGGAAGTGTCAAAAGAAATCGTGAGTGAGGTTGGGGAATCCTAAAGGCCAAAAGAAGCCATATTTATTAGCAATTAGAATAAGAAAAACTGAGTAAAAAAAATTGTAGAGGATATTGGGTTGAAATGTGGGGACATAAAGAGGAGGTAAAGTGTAATGCGACACAATAGAAGAGAGGTAGAAATTAATGCTTGGCCTCGGCTATTAGATATAGTATAGATTGATGTCTTACAAACTAACTTGTCATATTTAAAAACACAAAATAAAAATAATTAAGAATTTTTTATATTATAAACTCTCTCCCTTGGGTTCCATTTGTAATTAGATGAGGTAGAGTTGAGTTGAATTTTTAATTATGGTGACAAACTCTAATTAAGTTGCACTTTAACACATTATACCAATGATATGAACCATTTTATTGTTAAAAACCAACTTGTAATATTTAAAAACATAAAATAAAAATTAATTAAGAAATTTATTTATTATGAGCCCTCTCCCTTCCCCCTCTCTTTTGGCCCAATTTGGTCTGACAACAAAAATGTGGCCAACATAGAAAATGTATCCTTCCACATCAGCCCAATCCTTTTTCTCTTTATCTTTCCCTTCCCTCCTATTTGATTCCATCCAAATAGTTTAAAAGTGAATATAATCCAATGGAATTAGTTTTTTTTAATATGTAAGAAAAGTTAATTTTTATTATAAACTTCAAAATAGGGATAGCAATCTCATTCCGACTCGTCTCATCTCGTCCCACAAAAAGGATGAAGCAGGAACGAGAGTGAAATCTTTGCCCAACCCCAGGACGGGACAAGGACGAATTTTGACAGTCCATTTGACAGAAAAATTACATACAACAATGGCAAATGAGGTCTTTTAATGGTGTGCAACCTTAATCATGAATCAGTTAAGGAGATAGATGGCATTACCAAGCAACATAAGTCAAGGTAGATGAGAAAAAAATAAAAAACAAATTCTCTCTTGCAGGAAAATTTTGTTCAAACTAGCCATTAAAGGAAACACTAGTGGTACATAATTAGATATGTTCCAGATTCTAAAACAATGGTAAGGACTTGAAGGAGTTCTTTAAACAAGCACCCTGGATCACGCATGGGCATGTGCAGACCATGCACAAACTACTGAATAAGTGTAATGAGACATTCTTACAATCTCCAAGGAATACTAATGTTTGTCTGAAGCCATTCCATTGGTCATTTCCAGATCCGTCTTGCAGTTCTTTCTCAAATCTTTTAGCGTAACAAAACTGGCTTGCTGCCGAGAAAATTGACATATTCAACACATTTTGAGATTAGAGAAGAAAATTGAAATTTCATGACATGAATAAAGTATGATCTTGAGACTTAGGCTGATCATAAGGAGTCATTAATGCTGGCAATGAAGCATTGGTTAAAGCAATGACACAGAGAACACAGTCACATGCTAGTTGGTTTCACCAAAGCCTTATAGCTAGCAAGTGGATTCATGACTTCTTATGACAACCTGAGTTCTCTAAATCTTCTCCACAATGTTAAGTGGATTTTGAAAAATATAGGAATCCCACTATACAAAACACGTTCAAATAGAGAGTAGAACACTATAAGCCATAGGAAATAAAAGTTGCACTCACAAGCTGGTTGCTTTCATGAACAAAAATATCCCCCATATGAAGAAAGAGTGACTTCCACTGACTCGTCAGATCAGAAGCTAATTTTGATGATATGCTGCAGTTTCCTTGGTCATGAGTGTCAGTCTCCTTCACCCTTTGAACCAAGTTGCTTGCTTCTTTCTGACTCTTCTTCAATACTAGCACATAATTAAGTGATACTAATGAGGGAAACAATATCACGATGAGAAGAAAACAAACCAAACAGAGTAATCCATCAAACACCATCCACAAACTTACCAGCTATTCGACCCTTGATATCCTGGTAATTGAGGTCCGACCAAATATAACCAGCTGATTATCAAATTGCAAAACACGCATACACATTTTAGAATTATATGTAGTATAATAAGTACTCAAATCCCATAAACACAATCAATCAAACATGGTTAGGTGTTATGAACTTATGATTACCTGTCAAGCAAAATGAACAAGAGCAACTTTTGAGAACGTCGTCACCAGCATTTAGATTAGCGCAACCATCATCCTTTAATCCTGTACATCTTTCCAATTCATGGAACTTAGAACCCTGTGACTTAGGCAATCTAAACAAGTCAATAGATCCATAATTGCTTGAGGTCAAATTACCGAGACCAAGATCCTTCTCATTATTCTCGCAAACACGTGTGACTAATCCTTTGCTTACTGCATTACTTTGCATAACACCAGAAGTGAGTCTCACTTCCTCATCTCGACACTTCCCTCCAACCCTGCAACAATTTTTCTTGCACGGTTCAGAGCACACAGGCATCGAAACACTAGACACACAACTATCTCTCGATGCATCACCAACCTCCACACTACTTTCTTGTATTCTGTTGTCTTTAGCAACATGGACACTACCATCAAAGAACTTGGATGTATCCTTACTTTTATTAGGTAAGTTTACAACAGCAGAAGCAATGTTCTCATGTGAAGTACCAACCTCACTACAACTAGGGGACAAATCCTTTTCCCTACCATCTACTACTCCAAACTTGGTTTCACATTTGTCTTTGAATAATTTCTCAACTCCTAAACACACTTTCTTCGTAACCTGCAAATTCCCATCTTCACCATCCACATTTTTACCATACCCATCTCCATCTTTAAGCCCTATATCACCTGAAACCAATGAAGATCCCCTTTTGCGATTGGTCACATCGGCTAAAGCCGGACGGGTTTTGCCAAACCCATCTGTGAAATTATCTCCACTCATCATGAAATTCAATCTTAAGCTCTATATCAGAACAAACCCACTTCTCCAATTGACAAAAAATTTCAACAAATCCAAAAAAAAACCCTTTGGTCCAAAATAGAAGAATCCTCAATTCACTACACAACAAAAGCATCACAATTCAATTTCAACATAGTTTCACAAAATATATATATATTATATATATATAATAATATATATTTATTATATATATATATATATATATAATCTTAAAAAAAAATAAATAAACTAGTAGCTCAAAATTACACATAACATTTAAACCCAACAATAAGGAGGACAAGGGCATGGTTGAAATTATATATGGAAATAAGTAGCATAACATGATTAACAAAAAATTGGGTGTGAGAAATACTGACCTTGAGAGTTGAGAGGGAGATGGGATGAGATTTGTGGAAGCTTTTTTGAGTTTGTTTGTGAGTTAGGAAGTGAAAATGAGAGAGATTTATGTTGTCAATGTCAACTGGGAGGGTCTTAGACTTAAAAATGCAGGGGCTAATGAGTAACGCGCTTTATAGTATTGAATTTTTGGTTGAGGCGGGAACCATTGTCGGCTTGCATCAGCATTATGATTTATGCATATATGGCATGTGACAAGATTGCTTATTTTGCTGAAATAGAATTTAAAATGTTATCTCACTCTATTACTATTAGACATCCTTAAATTTATAGAAATTAAAGAGCCTGTTTGATGGTGTGTGGATTTGAATCCACAAATCTGTGGGCCCCACTGCATCTAGTTTTGTTTGGCAAATGTATTTAGATTTGGGAAATGTTTCTTTCACACCCTGTGTGAAAGACACTGTTTCACACCCCCACTAAAAGACAAACCCGCTATCCCCGGTTTGCTATTCCAAGTTCCACTATCCGTGTAACCAAACACCCATTTTTCCTCATTTTTTCTGAAATTTTCTCTCTCCTCCCGAATGCTCTGCTCTGCTCTGCTCTCTCCTCCCGAATTTTCTGCTCCTCCTCTCCCCGATCTGTCCTCATGAAGCCATGGATCTGATTTGGGTTTTATTTGGGTTTGGGAATAACGAAGTTTTGATGTTTGAAGTTGGGGTTTGATTGTATTTATGAGGGTTTGGATGATTTTGTTAGGGTTTGAAATAATAAAAGTTAAAGGTTTGGTCGGGTTCAATATTTTTTTGAGGGTTTGGTTGATTTTGGTTGAGATTGGAAATAATAAAGTTTGGAGGTTTGGTCGGGTTCAATATTTTTTTGAGGGTTTGGTTGATTTTGGTTGAGATTGGAAATAATAAAGTTTGGTTTTTTGATTTTGAAGTGATTTTGGTTGGTTGAGATAAAAATTAATAAAATTGTTACAAAAATGCCAAGAAACATGTTTAATAGATGGCAAGAAACATGACCAATTCGTATGAACATGTTTAAATGTTCATGTAATTTTCTGGAAAATGTGGACAAAAACATGGAATTATGGACAAAAACATGACATTGTGGACAAAAATTTCGAGTCTACTTATGAACACTTAAGTGAACCCAGAAATGTTCATACAATTTTCTGGAAAATGTGGACAAAAACATGAAATTATGGACAAAAAAAATGAAATTATGGACAAAAACATGAAATACACTTTCTAAGTTCACTTGAATGTTCATAAGTAGACTCGAAATGTTTGTCCACAATTTCATGTTTTTGTCCACATTTTCCAGAAAATTGTATGAACATTTCTGGGTTCACTTAAATGTTCATAAGTAGACTCGAAATTTTTGTCCACAATTTCATATTTTTGTCCATAATTTCATGTTTTTGTCCACATTTTCCAGAAAATTGTATGAACATTTCTGGGTTCACTTAAATGTTCATAAGTAGATTCGAAATTTTTGTCCACAATGTCATGTTTTTGTCCATAATTTCATGTTTTTGTCCACATTTTCCAGAAAATTGTATGAACGTTTAAACATGTTCATATGAATTGGTCATGTTTCTTGGCATCTATTAAACATGTTTCTTAGCATCTTTGTAACAATTTTGTCATTTTCTATCTCAACCAACCAAAATCACTTCAAAATAAAAAAAACCAAATTTTATTATTTCCTTTTAGACATGGCAATAGTTTGCTCCTGGGTATTTGTTTGAACATATGTAGTTTCACCACAATTTGGGAAACATTTTTAGACATCCTTTTTTTATATCTTTCACAACAAGTAATGTGAAGATTGCAATGGCAATAGGTTGCTCCTGGTAACATTAAATATAAAAGAAACTCATGGGTAACCTAAAATATCCAACCAATTCCACCATTTCATTTATTTATTTACTCCATTTACAAAAAAAAAAAAAGATATTGTTTCTGTTCACTACCTTTAATAGAATCTCAAGTATAGGAAGAATAGAGTTTTAAATACAAAAAATATAAACGTAAATACAAAAATAACAAATGTGTCAAAAAATAACAACTATATGCCGGTAAAGAATTGGGCAGCCGCAAGCACAGTTTCAGCTTTGTACAGCTTTGGGCAGCAAGGAAGTGTAATACAATTCTAGGAGAATGCGTTCCCTTATTCTTGGGCAATCAGCCTACAAAACATAAAAGAGATTTAGAAATTATTGGTTAGTTGTTTTGACTTAAAATGAATGCATTAATGCATCATGAAATGAAGGTGTGGAAATCATACCTCTTTGAACTGGACTATCTTGTTTGAAAAAATCAAGGATTCCATGAATGTCAACATAAAAATGCCACAGTCGGAACTGGAAAAATTGAGGCAAAAGTACATAAAAATCAACATTGATCAACATAATTTATGGAAATTATGTCTTTCCTTATTGCCAAGTTAGGCTATGAACCACTTTAAGCCAAAAAGTAATGTCCAGCAAAACCATTTCCAATTGTTTATATATACTATAAGATATTTCTTGTAGCTTGAGCAACTAACATGTTAAAATAAAGTTCAAAAAACCATGAAACACCATGAAACAGAAAGACAAAGCTTAAAGATAAGTGTTTTAATGCTCACCAACTGCCCTTGAACTCTCTCACTCTCTCTCTCTCTCTTATCCCACCTCTTAAGTCTCACTATTCTCAGCTTACAGGTTCAGCCCTAAAGACCCATTTCCTTTCTTTTTTGATTAAATTTATCTCTCTCTCTCTCAGAAAGGATGAGTAAACAAGATATCATGAAGATGCAGGTACACCCTAAAACTGTTTTCATGTTCCATGTTCTGAAATGAAGCTATTTAGGACTGTTTTTGGATTCTTGTACTGTTTCTCAATTGACACCAACATGTACCATAGAAACCAACATGTACCATAACATCCATAGAAACCAACATGTACCATAACATCCAACAAGCTATTTATATTTTTTTGTAACTATTTTTCATAACATCCATAGAAACCAACATGTACCAACAACCTATGTAACATCCATAACATCCATAGAAAGTGTGGACAATTATCTTTAAGTTTGGACATTATTGTCCACATTTTCTGGTAAATGGTAATAACATTGAAGTGAACCCAGAACCAACATAGCAACAATTACATTTGAGGTCATGATAGATATTGGTACTTACGCATATTTATCTTGGGTTGGTATGTCATCCTTGTATTGTAGGAGCCATGTATGGACATCCGTATGCTTCAAGTTCTCCATGCATATCTGCTCCAAAGCTTTTCTCTATGATGCAAGCAGCAAAAAGTAGTATCAGTGGGATATAATACTGGGTTAGCAAGAAAACTGAAATGAAAAACAAGTGTTTACCAATGTTGGTGCCAAAGCTCTACGGGCTGCAGTAGGCAAAGAATCAAAAAAATAGAAAACTTTTTGTAGACAATCTACAACCATCATAACAAAATGGCCATTGTGCCATGCTGGGGCAAAAATCTGCATTAAGAAACACGAAAGGGTAGGTCATACACATGAAAATAGATATGTAACAACAGTTTTTGACAAAATGAAAGTTGGAGGTCTCTATAATTACCCGGTTGCAATTTGTCGGCATTGAGCGTACCCAACTAGGGCGGAACACGGCTTCTGGTTGAGGCTGGTCATCTTGGATGGGTTGTTTACCCTTTCTTGTTCTTTTCCCTCTTTGTGTTGAGGTTGATGGAGCCATACCCAAGATCGTAGTCTGCATAAATCATAGTTAGTTATTTGTTGAAAGAGCTCACTGTATTGACATCATGCATAGTGTAAAAGTATGAACAAGTATTGGCCAAGGTTGAAATTTTGTTATTTTACCCCGCCATGGACGCTTATTACGAAGTTGATGTACGGTGGAGGATGGCCGGTTTGGGTGAGTTTTCGTATAAGGACATCCCTAAAAGCGTCCACCACCTGCGTGTGTCACACTTGCTTAGTAAACGATGTGGAATTGTAAAACTCATGTCTCAAATATGCAATAAATAAAGGATCTAAAATGCAAAATGAATATGTAATTACCGCGGTGGATATCCACCTAGAACCATCGTCCTGAGCTTGATCAGCTAACAATGATGACACCTCTCGACCCGTGAGGTCATATGTGTCGGTCGAGATTGCCATCTCATTGCTATCAACCTCGTTGGGCCTAGAAAATTTTAAACGTGTTATAAACCAGTATGAGGTAATATTGATAATCACTTCATAAATCATTACATAATTGAAAGAAGAGATTGTTACAACCTTTTCCTAGTGCCCCGCCTTTTCGGAGCCCCCCATTTCTTCCTAAAATCAGCCAAGACAGCCTCATCAGCAGCTGTTGGCTGGTATAGGAAATGAGCATCCACCCACTGCTCATGATTTTTCAACATGGAGTACATTAAGTTATTTCATATGTGATTTTTAATCAAAAAAATAGTTAAAGCATGAGCATTTAACCCAACATAAAGTAAGCATGAGCATTTAACCCAACATAAAGTTAAATGACATATGAACCCAACATAAAGCAACAACATATGGAGTACATAAAGTTAGTTCACATGTGATTTTCATATGTCATTCATAGTGTTTCTTATGTGATTTTCATATGGAGTACATAAATTAAGTTTATCATTACACAACACACGTACCTCATTTATAACTGGTTCCGAATGGGGGGCCACTATCATTAGATTCTTGTGGGCTCGTGTTTTCGCCCTTGCATACGTCACACTAGTAGCCCCCTTTGATGGTGAACTCACCAAATCCACCATAGCTGCAGCTGCCTCCCCTGCATTGTCTTGCTTTGATGGTGAGCTTGCCACGTCCACCACCGCCACCTTGGCCTTCTTTTTGGCAGCTTTGCCTCTCTTGGCAGCTTTGCCTCTCTTGGCAGCCTTGGACGGTGAACTTGGCAAGTCCACAATGGGGGCTTGAATGGGCAGCTGGCTTTGTGAGGGTGGGGGCTGGCTGTGTGAGGGTAAGGGTGGGGGCTGGCTTTGTGAGGGTGAGGGTGGGGGCTGGTTTGGTGAGGGTGGGGGCTGGTTTGGTGAGGGTTGGGGCTGGTTTTGTGAGGGTGAGGGTGGGGCTGGTTTGGTGAGGGTTGGGGCTCGTTTGGTGAGGGTTGGGGCTGGTTTGAGGGTGAGTTTGGTGAGGGTTGGGGCTCGTTTGGTGAGGGTTGGGGCTGGTTTGGTGAGGGTTGGGGCTGGTTTTGTGAGGGTGAGGGTGGGGGCTGGTTTTGTGAGGTTGCGGCCTGGTTTTGTTGAATAGTGGGGCTATTCTCTAGGACCGCGGCCACCAAACCCTTCACATGGTCAAGCTCGTCCTTTAAGCGCCGAACTTGTCGTGCTAGAGCTTCCCGTTCAGCCCTCTCAGCTTGGAGCTCTAGCTGCAATTCATTGGACGGCGCTTGAGGAATTGAGCTTGGTCCAGCCCCATCAGCCCTCACTATGATTGGGTGCGAGCTGCCATGGGATTCTTGCAAGGTCTCCATGGCTTCTTCTACCACGTTGAAGTCTTGCTCCCACGGCATTGCTACAAGCACGGACAGCACCTGCAAACAACAAGATATATGAATTAGAACGCTAAAATACTAACATATAAGATCTTTATAAGATATTAACATGTTTATTAAACTAGTATGCAACTTTAGTGTAAGATACTTACATTGGCACTCTTACTAAAGGCCTCGCTTGCCTTCTTAGTATACATTCTTTGGTGCGTCCATGCTAAAAATCTTGGGAAAGGTTGGTTAATTTCAGCATTCTTCGAACCAACCCCCAAGTGCTCGCATGCCCATATCTGCAAAAATCATGACATCAATGGCAAGTTTAAGAATAAAACAAAATTTAGAATGGTTGTGGAGTAAACAATGAGGATAAAAAAAATTTTACCTGAAGCAAGGCAGTGCAACCTTGAATGTGCAAGTTGCCTCTACCTTTTTTCGCTTGCATCGATGAAGCTGCGCGGCTTAAACCACTAACCAAGAAGTCATACACTGCCTTCCCCCATGCATATGTACCTAGGTTGGCTCTATCATCAAGCAATGGTAGGAGGCTTGGGTTGACTTTTTTGGAGGTGGTGGGAAACAAAAAATAACTAAAGACTAGGGCAATGTACAACCTAACCCTATTTGGGACTTGTATGGAAGTTTTGGTGAGCAATGTCACCAATTTATTTCGGTCTGGTGAAGTTGTCTTCAAATGCCTATCTAACAATTTCTCCACCATAGACCCCCCAGAATGAGCTTGGTTCAAATCAATTGGCTCTCCCCTCACAGGCAACCCCAATATGAGGGCAACGTCATATAGGGTGAAAGGTATGAGCCTATCACCCACTTGGAATGCACGTGCATCGGCATTCCACCTTGTAGCCATCACTTCAAGGATCCGTCCACTTGCCTCGATGTTGCAGTGGAGATTCAGCAACCACCCAAATGGAGTGGTTTGCAGCTGGCTCTTGCATTCTTCAGCTAAGGTGTTGTTAACCTCCATCAATTTGGTAACACTGCACTGATGGCGAATACGAGGTGCAGCTTCAATACTCGCCATTGCCTTGGCCACATGCAAAATGGAAATCCATAGAATTAGAATATCTCATAAAATCATTCACTTTAAAAGAAACAAGAAGATATAGAGGATAGATGCTAACAAGAATAAGCTCATCCAAAGACACTATGTCTTGAAGCCAGCATGTCACACAAAGATACCAATAGATTTATTGTAGGATTCACACTATTCCATTATGTAGTAACAAGTTTCATGTGTTGTACATGTAACAAATTCTTATTCTTTCTGTTTTTGGCACTCTAATCATCTTTACCCTAGTAGTAATGCCAAGACAAGGATGCTGTATAAAATGTATGCCAATTGAAGCACTATTATACAGAAAATGTGAAAATTGTCCAGAATACCCTTAAATTGTCCAGAAAACCCTAACATTGTCCACATTTTAATCACAGTTTAAACTTGTGGCCATTCCAAACATATTTGTCACATTCAAGTCAACCTATGACCACACACACACAAAAAAAATAAAAAATAAAAAAACAATATCAGTCATCACTAGTACTATATTTACTATACAAGTACTTGGCACACATGGCTGGACAGGTATTCATTTGTCTTCTCTCTTAGTTAACTCATTTGGGTTTGTTTTTCTTTCCATGTTTCTCAGCTGGTTCTACAGTAATTTCCAACTCAATCAGATTGAGCTAACCCAACTTGCATAAACCAATTTTGGTTCTAATTTGACCCCCAAAGTCAAATCAGTGCCAGTCTCTTAACCCATATAAATGTTGTGTATGTTTATATATATAACCAATATAGACTAAATCCAACAATAAACCGCTTAATTCACACTAAATGCAATTTCAATTATATTTTCCTGCACCACATAAACAGAAGCTGTTTGATCATATAAGAAAGAGAAAACACATATTACAAATGATTGATCTTAGCTAATTGGTTATATATATAACAGCAAAATCATTGCTTAAAAGAATTGGATATAACAGCAAAAATCATTACAGCAGAGAGGATCAGAAAGCCACAAGTGTAGATGTAAGGCTCTTGATAGTGTCTAAGATATCATAAAGATTAACATTAACAGTGTTGGTGAAAGTGTGAGGTGCAGTCAAGTGCAAAGTGCAAGTGCAAGTGCCTTCTAAAGAGAACATTAAGTGAAAATTGTCCAGAATACCCTTAAATTGTCCAGAATACCCTAACATTGTCCACATTTTAATCACAGTTTAAACATGTTTTGTTTTATTTATCTTCTTCATGGAACTCTCTTATTCCTTTATATATGCTCATACAACAATATCCATTAACTGAAATCAGTAAGGAACTTGCCACTGGCTAAGAAAGTAATAGCTTTTAACTAATTTCTGCTTCAATTCAATATGTAGGTCTGACCTGTGGCATGGTTTATACCACATCATTTACATCATCACAAAGAGAATATGCTCATCTCTTGAAGTGGAACTATAGACAGATCAAATCTCACCTTCATAAAAGATAGGATTTTTTGTTCTTTGGGTCTTGAAAGATAGAGATAATTAAGGTTGATTGTCTCTTTAGGGGACATCCGATAAAGGTGGAACAGGACTGTACATTTTTTATTTCATGAGTAAGGTTGTAAATTTCATAGTCCAACCAAGAAATGCAATATTCTAAGCTAGGGCCTGCATTTAGATTTGAGTATTTTAATATTTAAAACCTTGTATGAATCATGTAAAGTCTAACTGTGCACATATATTAAGAATAAGATTTGAGTATTTGAATAGCAATTACTTGTATGAACCATGTAAAGCCAAACTGTGCACATATATTAAGAAAGACAAACAAATATCAAGGACAAGCTTAACAATTTCCAGCAAACAATGCAACACCAAGTTTGTCATGTTGACAGCAAGGCAGGAGACAGAAAAAAGTGATTGCAGAAAGTACAAGACTAAGCTATCATGTTCAGAAGTAAATTTTTTGGATGGATTTGAGCTTCAATAACATGTACATTTAAAATGATGATCTGTAAACCATAAAATCATCACCAGAGGTCCAGAACCACAAAAACATCCACAAGCAGAACAAAGCTCCTCAATCCTCCACATAGTTGTTTGTATAAAAAGAATATATAACCATCTAAGTTTATTTGCAACACTGCTGTTAAGAATCTTACTTGTATGATGCTAATCAAGTTTCTTTTCTTCACCCTCTAATACTGACAAGCTAGCAAATGTAAAAACTTCCACTAGAATGAATTTAATGGACAGAAATAATTATTGAGAATCAAACTAAAACAGATCACATAAATGAAATTTAAAAAAATTAACAAAGTGACTACACAAAACCCTAAGATTGTCCACAAAACCCTAACATTGTCCACACTTAGCAAATTCCTCAACCAAAGTCAAAATATTTCACAAAATGGCAAGCATAGTATCAACTCACAAAAAATTAAAAAATGACAGAAGAAAATGAGTTTGGGCTCTCACCTTTCTCTTTCGAAGATTGTTTCTTACTTCCTTTTGCTTTTGTGTCTACGGGTGCAAGGGAATGGGTCACGCTGGGGAAGTTTGAGTGTTTGATAGGAGTGTAGTTTGTTCTTGGGAATGTTTGCACGTGAAGAGAGGGAGAGGAAAGACTGTGACAGAGGAGAGGTTCAGTTTCAGTTTCTAACAGTTACACTTTTGTTTGTTGTTTGTTTGTTTCAGTTTCGAAGAGACAGAAGAGAGGGCGTCGTGTACTCGTGTTGAGGAAGCTTCTGACATGCAGGCTCGAAGAAACGACGCCGTTTGGGGACCACTTTCACCTCAAAAGCCCAAAAACGGCGCCGTTTTGGGGACCACTTTCCCCCAAATGCCCAAACACGGCACCGTTTTGGGGACCACTTTCCCCCAAATGCCCAAACACGGCACCGTTTTGGGAATTTTTATTTCCCCCCAAAAGCCCAACACGGCAGCGTTTTGTAATGTTTTATTTCCCCCCAAAAGCCCAACACGGCAACGTTTTGGCCATTTTAATTTCCCCCCAAAAGCCCACACGACGCCGTATTGGCCATTTTTTTTCCCCCCAAAAGCTCACACGACGCCGTTTTGGGGACCAACTTTCCCACCAAATTGCCCACGTTGGACCCGCCTTCTTTCTTTCTTTTTTTGGTTTGCTT
Source organism: Fagus sylvatica (assembly GCA_907173295.1). NCBI lineage: Eukaryota > Viridiplantae > Streptophyta > Magnoliopsida > Fagales > Fagaceae > Fagus > Fagus sylvatica. The sequence continues at coordinate 7,996,730 of OU015762.1, read as the reverse complement.
TCTTTCTTCTTTCTTTTTTGGTTTGGTTTAAGTGGATTAATGGGTTTGGGCTTTTGTTTTTGGCATGTTAATATATTATATATTGGGTTATTATATAATAATGGGTTTGGGCTTTTTAAGTAATCTTATATTTTACTGTATAATATGGGTTATCATATGACAATGAGTTTAGGCTTTTTAATAACCTTATATTATGGGTTATCATATGATAATGGGTTTGGGCTTTTTTCAGCATCAGATAATATTAATATATATATTATGGGTTATTATATGACATTGGGTTTGGGCTTTTTTTGTAACCTCATATATTAATGTATGTATTAAAATATTAAGTAATTAAATATTTAATCAATTAAATTAATTTACATGTAAATATTAATCAATAAATTACCAAAAAAATGTACATATTAATGAATAAAATAGTTATGTTATTTTTTTAAATATAAAATATATATATATAATATCTAAATTTTAGTTAGGGGGAAAAAATTATAATTCGACACTCGACACTAACATACATACATATAATAAGATCTAATAACTTTTTTATATTAAAATCAGTAAAGACAAAAAATTAAAAAATTATAATAAAAATATTAAAATTCAAAAAATATAAGTAGAACATTGGAATTCAATAATTTAGAACTTAGTTATGGAAAAGTAACATTGATATTTTATGTAATTTAATTATACAAACTAACGTATTAAAAACGTATGTCATACAATGTTATTAGTATTTGTGTTTACATTTGATAACCACCTTGGTAGTACGATTACATTTGAGTAACATATTTAAACAACAAATTGTAATATTTTTCTACTTAGAATCATCCATATAGTAATGCTCCATACAGTACTATATAACTAAGAATTGTCTATACACTAGTACTACTTCGTTCTGGCTCACCATATATGTTTTTGAACAAACCCGTATAGTTAAAGTATACGACAGTATACTGATGGTCATCTTCTATGTGAACAGCAAATCTGATCCAAACAGGAAAGTGTTGGATATTTCTTATGGTTCCAATTAACACCCGATCTATAGCGGATGGTACGGTTAGGGTTGATCCGAGGAAGAGACCAACACACGATTTATACCTTCCCTTGTAGCTAACTATAACTTAACCATTGAATATATAAGATATAATTGATGATGACGACACATGATAGGAGGTTATTCTAATGGAGAAGAGGTGGATGACTAAGATGACACATGTTTTCCAAATATACTCTATGCATAATATCAAAAAAATTGTTATGTTATTATTATTTTTGCTAAATTACATTATATTACTTGTATAAGTTAAGAATACTTTCTAAAGTTCCATTTTAATTGAAGTTAACATTTTATCATTTATAAATGAAAAAAGTTATATATTGTAATGAAGAAATTCATAAATTAGTTAACAACAAATATTGATCTAACATATTCAACCATGATTATTACAATTTCTGAATCTAACATACACAAAATACATTATTGTACCTTTTTTTCAAATTATTTTTTCATTTTCTCATTCTGAATACATTTTTTTTCACGTATTTTAAAATTACAACTTCTGAATCTAACTTATACATACTTTTTGAAGTCACATTTTCTTAATTTATTTTTTACATTTGATGTCAATAATTATTAACTGTATTATTTGCAATCTTTTTATTAATAATAATATTTGAATGAATATTTACAATTTTTCTCAATAATTATTAAATGTTACAAATTTCTGCGAAATCTTTATAACAAATTTAATGCAACTTTTGTCAATAATTATTAAATGTATCTTCTACTAATGTTCTTTTTATAATACTAACATAAAATTGTGTTTATAACCACAAAAGCAAACCATATAAAATGTTTCATAATTCTTGTATGAACTGTATTAATACCAGCAAAGTTTTTTAAACAATTTGTTTGTTAAGATTAAATTTTATAAATAAATAAAATACATTTTTAAACATATAAAATGTATTCATAATTCTTGTATGACTTGAATGGTTAAGATTAAAAGTTTCAACATTCACTTTTAATCTTATCCATTAAATTTTATAAATAAATAAAATATTAAATCAACACACAATACTAAATCTAAATGCAAATTTGCATTGCAATTGAACTAGCAATTTGTTTGTTATTAGAGCATTCCCAATAAACATGCTAAAAGGTAAAACAAACTCAAATATAGCCCACAACCACGAAAAAGGCCTCCCAACGGACATGCTTCACGTGAGCTAAAATAAGTTTTTGCTACAGTTGCAAGGCATTTATGCCTTGCACTGTTCATTTGCCATTTCTATTTTTTATTATTTTATCTTCTCTTCTGCTCCTTTCTCTCTCTTCCTTTTTTCTTGTTTTTTTTCCTTTGTTCTGTTCCGCTCCTCTCCCCGTGGCTGTCAAGCTCTTTTTTCCTTTCTTCTTTTTGTCAAGATATATATATATATTTTTGTCTTGGACCTCATTAATAATACATGTATTGCTACAATGAATGTTGCAACTTCATTTTTTCTTTCACAATGAATGCTATGGGTAGTTACTCATTCATGAAAAAATTAAAAATTTATCAAATGAGACTTATTAAAAAAATATTTAATATATATTATACTATAGAAAATATAGATTATAAAATTTAATAAACTAGTTTTATTAATGATTATATATGGGCATATATATATGACTTTTAGAGGAAATAATAAAAAATAAATAAATAATGAATATTTAATTGAAATAGAGTTGAGAACAGAGAATCGGATGTGAGTGTTTTTTAAAATAGTAAGTTAAAATAGAAAAAGTAGGGTTTTAAACTAAA
>OU015762.1:7965684-7993823 GCA_907173295.1 Fagus sylvatica | reverse complement strand
ATGGAGCCTTAACAGTTCATATCAGTGATTTACTAATAATAGTTACCTTTTTGAATTAAATGGTCTTGATTAGTTCTGTGTTACATATGAATGAAGGACAAAAAAAATCACCTCTTAATGTTTTAGGGTATATATTTTGTTTGAGAAATGGTCACACTAATGCATCCCACTTTTCACTTATTTTTTAAGAAAAAACAATATCACTCTAAAATTTTTTATCCAGTAATTTATCTCTTATTAGCATGCTATATAATATCCATTTATACTTAAAATGCAAAGTTTAATAAATACAATTCTACTTTTAAGCTAAAAAAATATAGTGATCAGCAAGTATTTACTTCTCTATATTGCATCATAGTGCAACAATGTGTGTCTCAGGTCCTGTTGTATGGGATGTAAAGTTTGATATATATCCTGTATCCGTTAACATATTTTTTAACATTGTGCTAGGTCAGTCAGGATAGTAGACTACCTGCTGAGTTTGAAATCACGGATTATTGTTATCCTTGCGATTCAGATGCTAAGAATGTTCTAGCTGTTCAAGTATTTAGATGGAGTGATGGCTCTTACCTTGAAGATCAGGATCATTGGTGGTTATCTGGTATTCATCGTGATGTGCTTCTTCTATCCAAGCCACAGGTTTGTGCGCTGTTCAACCTTGTTTCCATGTGTTGTTCTATTACAGTTAACATAAATTAATGGGCAGTATTTGGAGTTCTTTGTATATAGGCAGGAGATTCACATGATGAATTGTGTGGTTGGTACACTGTAGCAAGAGCATTTTACCACTTTCATGACAGAATTTTTTTCTTCTGCTCAAATCCCCGTAATATGAGGCATTGAAACATGATGTTACAGATTGATATACTGACTACTTTTCTTAGATTGTAATGTGATTCTGTTATGGTTGAGGAGATAAGAGAAATTAAGAAGGGCATCAGAGAGCTATCTCAAGCTAATAACATAGCAAGAAGGCCACAAAGCGGATTTAATCAGAAAACAAACATGCAAACTATAGATTAGATGTGTCTACTGTCTACTCATTATACAATTTCTCCTTCCCCATATCACTAAATCAAGGAACACTATGCACAAAAAAAAAAAAAAAAAAAAAAAAGAGAGGAGAGATATACTTAAGCTTGTTGATTATCTCAGACAAGTTGTCAACTTTCTTGTAAAAAATTGTGCCAGTTCCTTCCATTTGAATTGACCCCAACCACTAGATACTTAATCAAATCTTTCATCTTGGTGTAAGAGCAGTAGTTCTTTAACAAGCAGAACTACCTGCTGAAGATGTTGGAGAAGTCGAAGAAATCTCAAATATAAGAGAATATGTAGCATTAGATCCTGAAAAGTCCTGGTTCCTTAAAATGCAACCGGTTTATATCTAACAGTAATGATTAATTAAATATTTCCGCACTTGGAAGTTTGATATTATTTTTAAACGCCTCTTTGGTTATTATGTTATGATTGAACAAATGCATTATCATTTTTATGTCTATTTTGGCTAATTTGTGCCAACTTTGTTGAGTTGCACAGGAGTTAACTTTAAAAGTATATGGTATTCAGGTATTCATTGCTGACTATTTCTTCAAATCAAACCTGGCAGAAAATTTATCTTATGCGGATATACAGGTAAGAATTATATTTTTAAAATTAGGAAGTGATAAATAAGCCTGAGTTTGACTTTGTTCTCTGTTAAGTGGACATTAGATTTATCTTCTTGATCTCCACTCCTTCTGTTAGTCCTGAGTATAAAAATGTTGAAGTTTATCTGCTCTCTCAGTTTACCTACTGATATGAGCTAGTTGGCTTGTTTTATATATCTGAAATATCCAGTTGCACATGATAAGACTTGGTTTTCATCTACCTATGTCGCCATTTTTCATAAGATATTACCAACTTAAAAGTCTACTGGTAGGTGAACCCTCTAGGTGCCAAAGTTTCTGTGTCACACTTCAAAACAGAACTTTGGCTTTCTAAGGTGCAAACTCTCATGGCATGGCTGCTGTCTGCTTAATCTTTGCACAGGGTTCCTCTCCCTCAGACATGTTATTTCTCGTCCATGCACAATTCACCATAAACAAAAATTAGTTATTGCCCTTTCCAAATTGATGTTTAATATACTAATGTTATTGTTGCTTCTAGCTTTCATGTCATCCTTCAATTTTTTCATTATCTTATCTACAGAAACATTATGTTGCTTGTTGTACTTGTCTCGTCCCCTCATATATGTAGAAATTACTTATATATGGTTAGAAATTTGTGATTTCATTGATACAACTTAGCCTGCTGCAAAATAGGATTGTGGGTGAACAGGAGTTTAAAACCTATGTCTATTGTTTCAAGTTGTCAATGCCACATTTGCACATTGTTAGAATAATGTTTAAGTGATTGAATTCACATAACAATCGATAATTTATCATGGCACCAGAGCAAATGGTCTTGAGTTTGAATCTTTTCTACACTTTATCTTCCATTTAAAAAGTTAAAAATCTCATGTATTGGATCCCATTTATTAAAGGAGAGTTTGGGCCCACACGTGAGAGGAAGTGTCAGAATAATGGTCAAGTGATTAAATTCACAATTTTCTACCAGCTTAAGCTTTGGGGACATTCGGTAATTTGTCACACACCTCAAAAGCTTTGTCTCCACCTCAGCTTGTAGGTTTTATTTTTACAGATAAAATCACAATCATGTTGCAATGAGGGTTAATGTCAGAGTTAGGTTGTCTTATTTGACACTATTGCAAAAATTACATTGTGGACACAGCTTATCCTTGAAATTAACTCTTGACGGCCATTTCTTGCATGACTATTCAGTTTAACCAAACTCAAATCAGGTCAGTTTGATGAGTCAGGTGAAGACTTCTCTCCACTAGTTTTTGGTAAGAACATTACTGTCAAAAGGGGGATGTAGTCTTCCTAGGGCCACCTACCTGATCTTCAATGTAGCATCATGCATAATGTGTCACATTATGGACAAAAGTTGGTTATTATGTTTGTGTGTTATGGCCATTGCAACATTCTGCATCAAACAGCACAAAAATTCTTTGTTCTTTCAGTTATACCTCATTGATAGATGTTGCATGCACAAGCCAATGAGTTCTGGCTCCAATGTTGCTTCCTCCTCTCACCCAAAAAAACGGGTAGAGGGTGAAGTTGTAAGTTCAAAATCCACCAGGTGCATGTCTAACTCACCAATAAAAAAGAATGTTGACTGCACAAACCTATTTTTGTCTACTTTTAAGTACTCTTCACTTATGTTGTCAGAGTTTAGGTATGATCAATAGTTGCAATATGTTCAGATTATGTCGTCCTCATTACTAAATCCAATTATGAGAGAGATTTCAAATTTCTTTTTCTTGCACCTATCTTCCAGGTTGAAGTGAAAATAGACAACTCTCGAGAAACATCAAAAGATAGAGTTCTTGAGAACTACAATATAGAAGCTGCATTATATGACACTGGGAGCTGGTACAACTTTGATGGATATGCTGATCTGCTTGCATCTAATGTGGCTAACATAAAGCTCAATCCCTCTACGGCAAGTCTAGGATTTCATGGTTATGTGCTTGATGGGAGACTTGAAATGCCGAGGCTTTGGTCTGCAGAGCAAGTGAGGGAGCTTTGCTTATTTTGATACCTTTTCAATTTTATACCTAAGCTGGATGCATTTTTGTTGATAGATACTGGCTTGTGGCCTAATGCTCAATTTGTTTTCTTACATCTATCACATCCCAGGTTCAAGCAACAGTGGAAGCCAATTTTAATTTTTCATGTTCCCTGACTTGACCAGTTAACCCAAGTGGGTTACTTGGATTTTGATTGGGCTGATTGATAGCCTTATTATCTTGCCTGGCATTATCTACATAATGTGGTGTGACACTGTCCTAGTTAATATTTGATCAGATTCTTTATCAGGAAGAGAGAGAGAGAGAGAGAGAGAGAGTTATTTATTAAAATAAATCTTTGATAAATAGGTGAATGTATCAAGATAGGTTAGAATGTGTTTGCTATGTGTTCGAGAATATTGTTACCTACATTCTGCTATTATTTGTCTTGTGTACTCTATATGCTCATTTCGATTAGTAAAAATAGTTAAAAGCTATTATTTTCTTAGCCAGTGGCAAGTTTCTTACTGATGATTGTTAATGGATATTGTTGTATGAGCATATATAAAGGAATAAGAGAGTTTCATGAAGAAGATAAAAAAAACAAAACTAGAGGAAACACCATCTACATGCCTTGATCACTTCCATTTTGAGAATTTATAACAAAGCTTTGGTCTCCTTTGATACCAATACCTTGAAAAACCAGACCTTCACAGTTTTCTAATATTAGTTTATTTGACTTTGGGCTTTAGTTGCTTCTAATTTCACATTGGTTATGCATTTGTTTCATTGAATTTGTATAGTTTGGTTTCAGTACCTATGAGTGCAAAATGTAAAATTGTTGAAGAATGAAAATTTTTCATGACTCATTAGAAGAGTTGTACTTTGAGGGATAGGATTTTTTATTTAATTTTTTTTAGAAAAAAAAAAAAAAATTTGGTTTTGCATTCTATGTTAATTGCTAATGACTCTTTGTTTCATCCAAGATTATGTGAAGCTTTCCATTTCATTGTTTTCTTAAAACTTTTTGACATAATGCCATGTGTACCTATGGCTATGGATTTGCATTTGGATATCTTATGCAATTGTTTGCATTTATTCGCAGCCAAATCTGTACACACTGGTTGTTGTCCTGAAAGATGCATCTGGCCATATAGTTGACTGTGAATCGAGCCTAGTGGGCATAAGAAAAGTATCTAAAGCCCCTAAACAGTTACTCATTAATGGGCATCCCGTTATAATAAGAGGTGTGAACAGGCATGAACATCACCCACGTCTGGGGAAGACAAATATAGAGTCCTGCATGGTTAAGGTGACTCCTTTTTTCTTCTGGCTTTATCTCTGCTTGCCAAGTTGATGTCTCAGATTATGATGATGGTACTGGTTTAGATATTGTTAAGACATTCATTACTCTCCTTCTTGCAGGATTTGGTTCTAATGAAGCAAAACAATATCAATTCTGTGAGAAACAGCCATTATCCTCAACATCCCCGTTGGTATGAGTTGTGTAATTTGTTTGGCATGTACATGATAGATGAAGCAAATATTGAGACACATGGTTTTGATCTATCTCGACATCTGAAGCATCCTACTTCTGAACCAAGTTGGGCTGCTGCCATGCTGGATCGTGTAATAGGCATGGTGGAGAGAGATAAAAATCATGCATGCATTTTTTCATGGTCCTTGGGAAATGAATCTGGATATGGCCCTAATCATTCTGCTTTAGCTGGTATACATCCTTGTTTTGGGAGTGTTATTTGCATGTGCTCGGAAGAAACTTTGTCAAAATATTTCCGCCTTGTCGTTTTTTTTAATCAAACATATTATCAGATTGTTTTTAATTTCTAGACATGTTTGATATCTTAACTGTTTTAAAATTAATTTCTGTACAAAACTTGGTTAACGATGTGGTTTCCTAAAAAAATATCATTTGCTTTTATGGTAAACTCATAATAGAACCATGTTTTGTGTTTTAGAGAAGTTTTTTATTGAATACAAATGCTTGAGAATTGCAATTTCTGCTTAGCAAATCTCACATAGAAGAGGCATTCATCTATGGAAATAGGATGGATATTAGAAATCAGTTTGACAGTATCAGTTGTTGTTTTCCTTAAAATGATGGTTAGAGCTTATTAAAGTTCATAAATTAATTGGTGAAAATGTTGTGAAAATTTAAGAATAAGCTTAACGTGGGAAAATAAATTCTTTCAGGGAGAGAAGTGTGCACTCGATATTATTTTTTATAACAATTAATCATTATTTAGAAGTTTAAATCAAATTGTTTTTTTCTCTCTCTGAAATTCTATATCCAATTTCTTCACCATATTTGGGAAAACATGTGACTAAGTTCTAGTAAACCTGGGCTTTATGCACTTCATGTTATTCATAATTTTGGATTTTGTTTTGAAGTTTTGACAATATTATTGAAGTTGCTTCCGCTGACATCTTTTCCTTTTCATTCACTTTTGGTGATGAAAACTTTAATTCAGGTTGGATTCGGGGAAGGGATCCTTCACGGGTATTACACTATGAAGGAGGTGGATCTAGAACCTCATCTACAGATATTGTATGCCCCATGTATATGCGTGTGTGGGACATTTTGAAGATTGCAAAAGATCCAAGTGAAACACGTCCTGTGATACTGTGCGAGTATGTTGTTTTTTTTTCTCACATATGTTATTTTTTTAAAGTTCAATATATCTTAATAAGTTCTTTTTGTTTTTTGTTTTTTGTTTAAATTTTATCTGGCGGTCATGCCTCTTTATACTTGAGGATACTTATGATGAACAAATGGCAGGTATTCGCATGCAATGGGAAACAGCAGTGGGAATCTACATGAATATTGGGAAGCAATAGATAGCACATTTGGTCTACAAGGAGGCTTTATTTGGGATTGGGTTGATCAGGTCAAGAATCTTCAGAGTCCTTAAAAATATGTTGAATGACTAGTAAACTATTTTGCTTATCATATAGAAAGAAATATACATGTCAAAAGTTAAATTTCATGACTCTCATCTTTCCCGAAAAACTATCTCCAATTCAATTGTTTGACATAAAATCATAGATTTATGTGACATATCAATTGGAAACTTGTAAAATAACTGTAGAACGCATGCATTCGGATAATATGAAACTCAGGATGGATCCTTGTTTTTTTGTTTACTTATCTAAAACAAAAGGATTAACAGCATAATGCTGAAACTTACGACCAGGCAATTGCAACAATTATAAGCAATTCAAATGTCTGTGCTCATGCTACATATAGACTTATAAGTTATAATGTCAATTTGGAGCCATCAACTCATGTAAAAAAATTTCCACAGCTGCAACATATCTTGGATTTAAGGTTACAGTGACAAAGTGAAAATAAGATGGTAAAATCACTTTGCAGAAACAAAAAGTAGACAATGACTCTGGTTGATCTCAAACTCTATGTCCATGGGCTAGGAATTAAAGTGATTAACGGACCCCCCTCCCTCCCCCCTCTTTGCACGGGAATAAAAGAAGCTGAAAATCTAATTCTTGTGCAACAAGATGCACTCTCACCTCAATAGGTTCTGTCTTTCTCCCTTTGTAAATGGATACAAACTGAATGAGTAAAATCCACTAAACATAAAACAATGATGATAACCCTATGATAAGGCCAGTTTGGGCCTCAATTTAATGGAAGGAAACCCTCATGGGTGGCCCCACTGACTGCAAGATATGTCATTATAGTATACATATAAAAGGGTAGAATATGAGACCATAAAATAGTAACAATTCCCAAAGCTTCATTAACTGTACTTTTACTATTTTTTTTTCTCTTTACGTATTTTTCATTTCCTGTTGCAATTGAGTGTGAAATTATTTTCATTATCTTTAACTCAATAATAGTGTCTTGTGACAGTAAATGGAGATATTTGACCAAATAAACAAAGTTTCAGGCTTCTTTGCCTGAACTGGATAAAGTTATCATCACTCCCATGTATCTTATTTGTAGGTGATGATAGAGGATTCTTCATGCCTACATATTACTGATTTGCTTAATAAGTTTCTTTTAAAGAAGCCCATACTTAGCAGAGTTGCCATGATAGTGTTTGCCTATTTCTTTTGATATAAGTAGATATTGAACACCTGTACTACTAATTATTTTGTGAATGTGCTCGATATGTATATTTTTTTCCTTTTTATCTCTCTCTCTCTCCCCGCCCCCTTCCCTCTCCTGGGGTCGTTCACAAGAGGGAAATATAGTTGAGGGTTAAAGATTTGCACTTTACATACAGGCGCTGTTGAAGGATAATGCAGATGGTAGAAAGCAGTGGGCATATGGAGGTGACTTTGGGGATATTCCTAATGATTTGAACTTCTGCATGAATGGCCTTACTTGGCCAGATCGAACTCCTCATCCTGCACTACATGGTAACTTGATGTTTTGTGTCTTACTTTGAAAATAAAAATGTGCTTGGAGTTTTGCAATGTAACACCTGTGTGTCATTTAGCAGTTTGCAATATGACTCATGGCTTTAATTATTATTTCAGAAGTCAAGTATCTCCATCAACCGATCAAGGTTTCATTAAAGGACAGAACACTTAAGGTACTTACATATTTCATTCACATTCTACATATCTTTAGTTGAATATTTTGCTTATGTTTGGTTGGAAATTTACTTCGCAGATAACAAACACTCATTTTTATAAAACAACACAAGGGTTGGAATTTAGCTGGGCTGCTCATGGGGATGGATTCGAACTTGGAACTGGAGTTCTATCTCTTCCCTCAATAGGACCGCAGAGCAGTTTTGATATTGAATGGCAGTCAGGTCCATGGTATTCTCTATGGGCTTCATCATTTGCAGAAGAATTTTTTCTAACAATATCTGCTAAGCTTTTGCACCCCACACGCTGGGTTGAGGCTGGTCATGTCATTTCCTCTACCCAAGTACAGTTGCCTGCCAAAAGAGAGATTTTTCCTCATGTAATTTCTCTTCCTTCATTTCTATGTTGATACTATGAATGACTTTAATCACTTTTATGATATTACTAACTGTTTTTCTTTACAATATCATCACTAAGTGTTTGCAAATGACTTTGGTTACCAGGTCATTAAAACTACAGATGCTACCTTCCATGGAGAAATTCATGGGGACAAAATTAGAGTGAGCCAACAAAACTTATGGGAGATAGAATTGAATGCTCAAACAGGAATAATTGAAGGCTGGAAGGTACTCTATACCATTGAACTTATAAAAGGGGATGGTATTCTGATTTTGTTTCATTTTTTATTTATTTTTATAAGTAATTTTGTTTCATTTAAAAGAAAAAAAGGGTTTTCTTTTAATGTGATTTACTTGTTAAATAAAGGAAATGGGCATAAGAATGTTTTGGCATGATTTTCTCTGCTACTCCATTTTCCTGTCTTCAATAGAACAACGTTCTTGAATGGGAGTCATTTTATCTTCTTGAATAAAACAAAGAATATCCTTAAGTAGTGCACTCTTTTGCAGATCATATCATGTTAGTTGATGAGAGCAGGGGTTAACTCTAAGTTGAAGTTGAAGGTAAATTTTAGAATCGAAGGGGTTTATGCTAAGTAAGACTAAATTGAGTAGAAATAGAGATGGAAGACTGGTAAACTTTCATGCTCAATAGATATCAAAAAGAGATCACCTTTGATATCTTGGATTGTTGATGCATAAGGATGGGGAGATTGAGGAGGATGTGGCTCTTGGAACAAAAGCAATGTGGATGCAGTGTAGAAGTATATTGGGATTATTGTTTGACCATAGAATATCTCTTAAGTTGAATGGAAATTCTATGAGACTATTAGAAGACCAGCTATGCTTTATGATACAAAATGTTGAGTTTTCAAGAAGCAATGTGTTATAAATGAATGTTGCCGGAATGAGAAGTTTATGATGGATGAGTAGCATACCAAAATAGATATATATATATATATATATATATAAGATAGGGAATGGGGTTATTTGTTCTAAGGAATGATGGCTTCTATTGAGGAAAAGATGAGGTAGCGCTGCTTAAAGATAATTTGATAATTTTTCCATGTACAACATAGACTGATTAATGCACAGTGAGATGGGTGATTTAATTCAAGTTGATGAGGTAAAAATAGGTAGAGGGGAGGCCTAAAACAACATAGATAAATGTAATGAAGAATGGTTTGTTAAATAGAGAGGTGACAATGTGTGCTTTTAGATAGTATAGAATAGCATAAAAGAATACTTATGATCAAAGTCAATTTGTTTATCAGGATCTATAGAGTCGGCCCCAAATTAATTGGATTATAGTTTAGTTGAATTGAGTAAAGTAGAGCAGTGCCTCAAAACAGGGCTATATTTAGCCTTAAAGGAGTCTTGGCGTTTTATAGTGCTTCCTTTAAATCATAAATTTAGTCTTTGTGCTATCTGCTGTATCTTCACTGCTGATAGACCTTCAGCTTGTTTTCTTTATTGTCAGACTTTAGGAAAATGAGAATGATCAACTTGTTATGGACTTTGTGTTTAAAACTGTAAATTGAAAATTCTCCACAAATAATTGTGCTTTCCCGAAACTGTATAACAGACTTTTTGTTATATTCATATATTTTTTCTTTGATTTCTTAAAAAAATAAACGAAAAAAAGACCTATGATGGCAAAAAATATAAAATTTTGACAAAATACAAAGACTTTTTCCGTTGGAATTTCAAGTTTTTGAGAACACCATGAACATGATTATGGAAGTTGAAACGAGGCATGCCCTAATTGAGTTTTTCTTTTTGGATTTCCTTTGGTTCAACTTCAGAGGGAGTGTATGCTAAGAATTTTACAATTTCATCTGAATGGCTATGAGAGTATCTTTTTCAAAATTATATTTTGAAGAGGGATGTAATCTTCCCTCTATATATCCTTTCTTATAATAATTTTGAACTCTCTCTTTCTCTCTCTCTCTCTTCCTCTTTTGGTTAACATTTGTCTCAGTTGACATCCTCTTTATATAATATGTTACATATCTTAAAACTTCTAGAGCAGAAGTTATTTGATATGTACTCATGTACTGGTTACACATAGAAGCATATTAACTTATGATAAATGACATGCAATTCTAAAGATATGGTTGTTAATGATAGGTTGAAGGAGTGACTGTGATGAATAAAGGCATATTTCCAAGCTTCTGGCGAGCACCTACTGATAATGATAAGGGAGGAGGTGCAGAAAGTTATTTCTCCAAGTGGAAAGCTGCTCATATTGATAGTCTTGTCTATATTACAGAAAATTGTTCTCTACAGAATAAGACAGACAACCTTGTGGAAATAGCAGTGGGTTTTATCGCTGTCCCAAGTGGTGAGAAGGGTTCTGTCCCCAAGTTTGACAAATCAAATGCATTGTTCAAAATTGATATGACTTACAGAATTTATGGTTCTGGGGATGTCATTGTTGAATGCAATGTAAAACCAACTTCTTCAAATCTTCCACCTTTGCCACGTGTGGGTCTTGAATTCCATTTGGAGAAGTCAGTGGACCAGATCAAGTGGTATGGAAGAGGGCCATTTGAATGTTATCCAGATAGAAAAGCGGCTGCACATGTTGGGGTTTATGAGCAGAAAGTGGGTGACATGCATGTTCCTTATATTGTTCCTGGGGAATGTTCAGGTAGGGCAGATGTTAGATGGGTGACATTTCAAAGGAAAGATGGATGTGGGATTTATGCTTCCATCTATGACAACTCTCCTCCTATGCAAATGAGTGCAAGTTACTACACTACGGTAGAGCTTGACCGGGCGATACGCATCGAAGAGCTTATTAAAGGAGAAGACATTGAGGTAATTTCTTCTGATTCTTCTAGTGGTCTTGTTATGATATCTATGCAAAAGTGTGTGTTATGCCCTGAAACTTGTAGACTACTTAGCAATAATGTGATACACCAGCATTCTGCAAATTACGTAGAGGAGATGGGGTGGGCTGAAAGATTTGTAAGCTGACAATTCATGCATTGGATTTGTTGTCATTAATATTCTTAATACTAATAACAAAGAAATTAATAAATAGATTGAAAAGAAATATTAGAATTTTCAAGCTGCACCTACATATAGATGATCTTTGAGGTGGCCACTTAAAGGAAAAGGCAAAGAAGGGGAAGCTACATTTACTTACCATGAGCCTGCCTTCTTTCCCATACACCAGTATGGAGTTCTATACGTAAACAATCTTTGGGGATGCAACTAGCCAACTAGGCCACAATTCCAAAATTCCAGATTCAACTACCATTTCTTATTAATACTTGTGAGATTAAAAGTTCCTTTTTTTGCATTTTTTCTCCTGAAGTTTTCCAATGAGCTGAAAGCTATAAAATCAGATAAATATCAGCAAAGCTTAACACATGAACGCTTATATGTTTATATGTATATATAGGACGTCCTCGTTTTACTTAAATTCAGGTTGCTTGCATACGTCATCATATTCTAGATTTTACGGTTTTACCCCAAGGGATGCAAAATCAACTGGGGATCACATCTTGTGAAATGAAGGTCATTAATTGAAACCTTGGGGCAAACTCATTCATCGGAAAATGATTCTAGATTTCCCATTACAAACACTTTCATCAGCAATAGAGATTTCGTAGTTACATGCATACATAAAAGAAAGAATATTTTTTTCTCCTGCTCTGGTTTATAAGTTTACATGTTCCACAATTTCATGCTCCAATTTACTGCTTCTTGCTCACTGCTTCCCTTTTTTTTGCTACATTGTCATTGTTTTTGTTATCACCACATTATATTTTTTATGGTGTTACAGGTCCATCTTGACCACAAGCATATGGGATTGGGTGGAGATGATAGCTGGTCCCCTTGTGTCCATGATAACTATCTGATTCCTGCTGTACCCTACTCATTCTCCATCAGGTTGTCACCAATAACTCGAGCCACCTCTGGCCACGACGTTTACAAATCCCAACTTCAAAACTAGTAACTTTTTTGGTTGCATGGCTTGATCGAGGTTGAGCATGTATATTACCATGAACCGAGTGGTTTCCTTGAGATCATGTTTTACCTTAGAAGTTTGTGGATAAATGTCCAATCCAAACCAGAAACATCGCCTGCTAGAAAGCTCACTCTATGCAAGTTGGGCAGCTCCACTACCATGGAGCTTTTAGTCATAGGACTTGGTCATTAACATGTTTGCTTGCCTAGATCAATGCTTGAAAACCCATGCTATGGGCATGATACATACTTTTATGCAAACTACTTGCCATATTATTTAATAAAATCTCATGGGAAAAATAAATAATGCAAGATTTTGATCTATTACAAGGAAAATGGAAGTATTTGACTCTTTTCGAAACTTTTTGCTATTATATCAGCTTTTGAAAACTGTGGTTTTTCTAAGAGTGGTAATATTTGACACTGACTCTCGAACTTGAAATGAAATTAGCAGGTTGGTGTCTTTTTGCAATTAGGCTCGGGTCCAAATATGAGTTGACCTACTTAGAGAGAATTAAAAATGGGGTAATGCTTTTATAAAATAAACTTTGTTATTCTGGTTAATTTTTTGGGTCATGTCTTTGTGTCAATGTTATTATCAAATAAACTTTGTTAATTATGTCAAGGTTTGGGTCATGTTTTCTTGTCAATGCAATATTACTCATTTATTATATATTTGGAAATATGTCGTGTTTTTGTCAACCTAATAGGATTTATTTATAAAATGGATTACAACTTAGGGATTTTACATTGGTAATCATATTGTAAAAGCATCCCCCATCCCCTTACAAAGTGGTTGCTATAACAAAAATCAGACTCACAAAAGTGTACTCCATACCCAAATTCTAACTATTGGACCACTAGTCTAGCTAGGTAATTACTCAAAGAAAATTGGTCTCGTCTGTGGATAGACATTGTATTAAATTTATTTATTTATATTTTTTTTAATGTAGAAATTTTTTTAAAGAAGGGTTCTTTGGACTAAATAATAAAACCGACTGACAATCCTACCTATAAATATCTCATTTTATGAGTTGAAAAGAAAACAATTTATTTCATGATTGATCCACACACTAGATCCAGTGGAAATTGACCAAAAACTCACCTGAAGCCCCACACGCTATTCGACACTGTAACCCAAGATTGCGAAACCCTCTTGTTGTTCACCACCGCCATCGAAGAGAGAGAGAGAGAGAGAGAGAGAGAGAGAGGATTAGACTTTAGAGAGAGAGAAATTGAGAAAGGGTAAGAGAAAGAAGAAAAAGAGATAAAGAAATGAGTTACCATTGAGAATAAAATCCGTTCTAAAAAAACACAAAAAAGGTGTCTTGTAAAAATTGGATTTGAGCGAGTATAGAAACATTGATTGGACTTGAAAACAAAATCTAAAGGGCGCTGCTGCTTTCACACCATGGTGTGAAACAGTGTTTTCACACCATGGATGTGGCAGCAAATTACTGGGCCACGGCAGCAAGCAGTGCTGCGGGTCCCATAGGTGCAAAGTCAGCTATCTTAATGAAGAATGCACTATCTTTGTTGCCAAACACACTAAAAATTTGGCTAAAAATGGGGCATGGCAAAGCACGTGAGAGAGGCCCACAGCAACTGCCCTTTTTTTTTCCCGCCTGTCTTCTTCTTCTTCAGCATGACTCTGACTCCTGAACTGAAACACACGTCCATAGCAAGCAGCAAGTAAAAAAAAAAAAAGACAACTTAGCCGAGAAGATCAAGCCAGTTCTAAGGTTGGATTTTTGAAGTTTTGGTGCTTATTATTTCTTGCCAATAATAATGAAACAGTAATCTTAAACATAGAAACCTTTTTTCTGTAAAACAGTGTTGCTGCCATTGTAGCTTGAGCTTGAGCTTGAGCTTGAAACAAAGTCACCATTTGGAGCAGAGACAGAGACCAACATTTGAGATTTGGAGCAGCATTTAACGTGAGTTTTGGAGTTTTGGAGGTCCATTGCACTGGTGCATTGACTGCACTGTTCACGTGGTATGTTTTTTTTTTTTTGCTCTTTTTCTTTTTTGTTAGTTGTGTATATTATTTAAGTTTATTTTTAGTGATAATCTGTACATATTTTGTTGTGTAATAAAAAATGAAAAAAAACAAAAAAAAATTATGCTTGTTTTAGGTGTAGCAAAATATTCATGATTATTGTATTATGGCTATAGATGTTTAATGGGTTTTTTCATGTTATTTTTTAATGATAATTTTAGTGAGTGTGTGTTGGTGTGTTTGAATGTTTTTTGTTATTGATACTAGTCACAATGTAATACTTTAGGTTTAGGTTGTATATCATTATTGGTACATGATAAATTATTTGGTAGAATTTACACTTACATGTTATAATTAACTTTGGTATTTGGCTTATAGGTTGTTGCAGTCATGAGTACACAAGAGATGGATGGTGTTAGATCCTTTGGTGCTAGTAATAGTTTTGTGGAGGATTTACCACAGCCTGTTGAGGGAAACATGCAGGAGGATACACCTGAGAGTGTGAGGAATTCAGTGATTGAACCAAGGGTTGGAATGGAGTTTGATTCACTTCAACAAGTCATTGAATTTTATAAGCATTATGCTTATTCGAAAGGATTTGCAACAATGACAAGGAATTCAAGAAAAAAGAAGGGCTTTAGTGAGACTTCTTATGTAAACTTGAAGTGTAACCGAGAGGGAAAATACAGTAGTTCGGTTGATGATCCTTCCAAGAAGAGGTCGACGATAAAAAATGCGTGTGAAGCTGGGATCAAAGCTTCGATGGATATTACGGATAAAAAATGGAGGATATTGAGTTTTATTGAGGATCATAACCATGAGTTGAGTCCTAGTAAATCTAGGCATTTTGCTGCTTTTCGGCATATAAGCACGGATACAAGAAGGAGACTCTTGATTAATGACAATGCTGGTGTTAGGATAAATAGTAGTATTAAGGCTTCCGTCGTTGAAGCAGGGGGTTATGAAAATATGACGTATAATCAAAGAGATGTTCGCAACTTTCTTGAAAAGGAACGTCGTTTAAAGTGTAAGGAGGGTGACGGACAAGCCTTGCACGATTACTTCGTTAGAATGCAAGCTAAAAATTCTAACTTCTACCATGCATTGGATTTGGATGATGAGTTACGTGTGCGAAATGTATTTTGGGTTGATGCGAGGAGTAGGGCAGCATACGAATCGTTTAATGATGTGATCACGTTCGACACCACATATCTAACAAACAAGTATGATATGCCATTCGCCCCTTTTATTGGAATTAATCATCATGGTGAATCTATTATACTTGGTTGTGGGTTATTGTCAAGTGAAGACACGGATTCGTTTGTGTGGGTATTTAGGCAATGGTTGCAAAGTATGTGTGACATTGCTCCAAAAGCCATTATCACAGACCAATGCCAAGCAATGCGGCGGGCCATTGAAATAGTTTTTCCGGAAACTGTTCATCGTTGGTGTATTTGGCATATTACGATGAAGTTGCCAGGTGAAGCTTGCTGGATTGGAAGCTTATCAAGATATAAAGCATTATTTGCTTAAAGCCGTGCATGATTCAATGACAGTGGAAGAGTTTGAAGAAAAATGGAATCATACCATCACTTTACATCATCTTGAGGAGAATGAGTGGTTGGCTAAGTTATATGAGGAACGGGAGCGATGGGTTCCCGCATTTCTCAATTCCAATTTCTTTGCGGGAATGTCGTCAACCCAACGTTCGGAATCAATGAATGCCTTTTTTGATGGTTACTGTACATAGCTCTACAACTTTGAAAGTATTTGTGGAGCAATTCGAGAAAGCAATGCGGAATAAGGTTGAAAAAGAGATTTTATCAGATTTTGAGTGTTTCAAAGGCAAGCTGGAGTGTTCATCATCATCTCCTATGGAGAAACAGTTCCAAGAAGCTTACACCCATGAGATTTTTAAGCGGGTGCGACTAGAATTTGCTGGGAGACAAGGGTTGTATAGTAAATGAGCTTGTTAGAGGTAGGTGATGAAGTCAAATACAAGATTGAAGATGAAGCATGCCCAGGGAAGCTTTTTGAAGTGAGATTCAGTAGCTCTGAATGCTTGGTTGGCTGTGTATGTCGCATGTTTGAGTTTAGGGGGATATTATGTAGGCATGCCTTATTTGTGCTTTCCCAGCAACGTGTGACTATACTTCCCTGACAGGTATATACTAGACAGGTGGAGAAAGAATATCAAAAGAAAACACACTTACGTCTCCACTTGTACAGATGATGTACAACATAACCCTGTCTTGGAAAGGTACGAGAAGTTACATAGACTAGCAGTTGGTGTGCTTGAGATAGGGGCTGAGTCTGTAGAGAATTTTAATGTTGTAGAAAAGTTGTTAATTGATTTGAAAGACAACTTTTCTCGTTCATGTGGTAAACAACCCTCGTCTCAGAGAAAGAATAGTGTTGGAGCTGCTCCTGATGTTGTTAGGACTGAAGTTGTAAGGAGTCCTACGGTTGTGAAGCGTAAGGGTCGACCTAGGATGAAACGGCTAAAGTCATCAATGGAGGAAGCGGTTTCAAAACCAAAGAAGAAAAGGAACAATGCCGTTGCTAGGAATCTTGCTCATTCAACATCAACTACTGGGGTACATAATTAAAAGACCACACTTCTTTTAATATCCTAGTCTATTATTGTTTATTAATTTTGGTTTAATTGTGTTTGGATGGCCTAGGTTGGAGGTAGTGCTTATGGAGATTGCTCTACATCAAACATGGTAAGTATAGGTGATTTGCACTGTTATTATTCATATGTAGCAAAGATGTTATTTTGGGGCTTATGGTTGAATATATATATATATATTTTTGTATTGTAGGAATATCCAGTGTCCATGCCACATTCACATGATGGAGTTATACACTTAACAAATCCAATGCCTTCCCAGAGTTTTGTGTCTGAGGTAAAGATATTTGTAATGTGGAAAAATTGGTTATTAAATCCTAGTTATTGCATACTTATTGTACCATGTTTTCTTTTACAGTCAATGTCACAGACTCAAGCTCATGGAAACGAAGACCAAGCCTTAAACCTTCCTTGATTAGATATATGTAAATATATATATTTTTTTTTTTGTTAAACGATCCTCCTTTTTTTGTATTACGGAAGGATGCGTTGGTAGTTAGTTTTTTTGTATCATGGAAGGATCCGTCTCAATCTTGTATATCCTCAGCGTTGTTGTTTTTGCAAGAGGAAAGAGAAAGTGTAGGCTCCTTTCATTTCATTAACATACACCCATTGATTGTATTGTTTTTAGCTAGAGTGGATAATTAATGTATTTTGTCGTTCCAATCAATGATAATGGAAGTGCATACGTATTTGAGTGATTGCTAGTGGGTTATTCTAAGTTTTTTATGTATTCAGGTCATGGTGAATTTCATGAATATAGTAATTTTATGAAAGTTATGTTAGTGGTATACTTTGAACCAAGTTTGCAGAAATTGGCTAAGTTAAAACAGGTTTCTGGGTTGGTTTCTGGGTAAAGGCAGGTTTCTGGGTAATATGGTACCATGCACCAAGTTTGTAGAAAGTGTGGACAATTTTGTCCACACTTTAACAAAATTGTCCACACTTTCACAAAATTGTCCACACTTTCAGGCCAATATGAATACTGTTCACGTAGACTGTTCACGTATACTGTTTACATGCTCTTCAAGTGTGGACAATTTTGTCCACACTTTAACAAAATTGTCCACACTTGAAGACCAATATGAACACTGTTCACGTTACTGCTGACGTGTACTGTTCACGTATGCTGTTTACCATGCTGTTCAAGTGTGGACAATTTTGTCCACACTTTAACAAAATTGTCCACACTTTCAGACCAATATGAACACTGTTCACGTTACTGCTGACGTGTACTGTTCACGTATGCTGTTTACCATGCTGTTCAAGTGTGGACAATTTTGTCCACACTTTGTTCAAATTGTCCACACTTTTTTGTGAAGAGTTTACTGTTCACATAAAATACTGTTTACGTATCTCACAGAAAGTGTGGACAAAATTGTCCACACTTTGTTCAAATTGTCCACACTTTTATCAGAAAGAGTTCACTGTTTACGTATCTGACAGAAAGTGTGGACAAACTTGTCCACACTTTTATCAAATTGTCCACACTTTTATCAAATTGTCCACACTTTCTGGGGATGAATTTTACTGTTCACGGGACTGTTTAGTGTTCTAACGTGCATCAAATTGCATGAATTTGCATGGCCATTGCAAGAAAATATAGACATTAATGTCCACACATTGATGCAAATTGTCCACAATTTCTGGGCAGACTTAACATTTAAAATAAACATTTTTCTGGTACACAACACATTTCATTGAATACATTTCACTACATTCATTCATTCACATTCATTCAAATAAGCTTCCTCATTCATTCAACCAAATATTGTCTAATTACAAAAAGTGGTAATGACTACACTACACATTTATTGAATTTGATACCATAATACAACAATAAGGCCCACAATTACAGCAAGTCCTATTGTTAACAACTTCTTCAACGATTGGATGTCATCACGATGTACTGGTTGGACCATATCACGCATGCCACGCATCTCTGACTGAAGTTGATGCAAGTCCAGTAACAGTTGTTGATGCATCAAGCAATTGTGATGCATCAACCATGGATTTAGAACTGGTTGCTTGTGATATCTCTTCCATTCTTTCACAGCCAGCTCGTTGGTTGATGGGCAAACACCAAGAAAAGAAACCGCATCGGTTGGCAGCACAACAATAATACAATTTGTTTTTGTTTAAACTTGATTCTGAAATCCTAACTGATGCTCTTTTGCCACAAACACAGTCTAAATTTCTAAATCTCAGCCCATCTCTAATTGCACTATTTACTGATGAGGAAGACATGTTTGCTGCAAAGGTATTAAAATATGAATTTATATTATTAGGTTATTAAAAAATCATATAATATATTAGTTTATGTCAAAAAGCTTAGGGTAATATTAAGGGTTTGAATTTAAGTTTTTTTTTTTTTGATAAAAATATTATTTAAGTTGAATAAAACATAATTAGGGTTTTAAATATTAAAATTGTCAATATGATTTAATTTGAATAGAATATGATGTAATTAGGGTTTTGAATATTAATCTTAAATTTGAGAAATGAAATTAATAACAAAGAGAGAGAGAGAGAGAGCATACCGTATTCACAAAGTTGATTGAACAAAAGAGGAAAATTGAAAACAACCAGCACCCCCACCAAATTTCGGTCACAACCCAGTAAAATTTGGTCACAGCCCAGTAACAAAATCACATCCCACTGTTCAGACACCTAACACGCAGTGAAGATGGAGTGAGATTGAGAAGTCTGAAGATGGAGTGAGATTGAGAAGTCTTGTAAGCATTTAATGCTCTCTGCCAACCCAAAGACAGCAAACCCGAAAAGAGAATGGAAGAAAGATTAAGAAAACATAGAGGCAGACAGCTAAGAAGAAGAAGGAAGTTCGGGTTTTGTAGCTGAAACAAGTTGAGGGGGTTTTTGTAGCTGAAACAACTTGAGGACTCTACCTTCTAGCCGAAGAACACTGCAGCAGGGACGTGCAGCTCGAAGGAGAGGACAGTTCAGGTGATGGGATTGGCACAAAGTGTGTTTAGAAGAGATCACATCAGCCGGTCTTTAACCAGCTAAGATTGGGCTGGCTGGCTGTTGTTAGAGTGATACTGTTCAAGTCTTTAGTTAGGAGAAGTATATCCATGCCGTGTCCCATGAGAGAAGTTGATTTAATGTTTTTTTTATTTAATGGACCCACATTGATGTGTCCTTGTGTTCAGAAGATCACATCTTCTGCTTCAGAAAATCACATGAAAACAACGTGTGCTGTGTAAAAAGTCTGGTCCAAAGTTCCTTGGAACTATCTGCCGTGTAAGAGCATTCTCAATGGACATGCTAAAATTTAAGCTAAAATTTAGTTTAAAACCCTACTTTTTCTATTTTAACTTACCATTTTAAAAAACACTCACATCCGATTCTCTGTTCTCAACTCTATTTCAATTAAATATTCATTATTTATTTATTTTTTATTATTTCCTCTAAAAGTCATATATATATGCCCATATATAATCATTAATAAAACTAGTTTATTAAATTTTATAATCTATATTTTCTATAGTATAATATATATTAAATATTTTTTTAATAAGTCTCATTTGATAAATTTTTAATTTTTTCATGAATGAGTAACTACCCATAGCATTCATTGTGAAAGAAAAAATGAAGTTGCAACATTCATTGTAGCAATACATGTATTATTAATGAGGTCCAAGACAAAAATATATATATATATCTTGACAAAAAGAAGAAAGGAAAAAAGAGCTTGACAGCCACGGGAGAGAGGAGCGGAACAGAACAAAGGAAAAAAAACAAGGGAAAAAAGGAAGAGAGAGAAAGGAGCGGAACAGAAGATAAAATAATAAAAAATAGAAATGGCAAATGAACAGTGCAAGGCATAAATGCCTTGCAACTATAGCAAAAACTTATTTTAGCTCACGTGAAGCATGTCCGTTGGGAGGCCTTTTTTGTGGTTGTGGGCTATATTTGAGTTTGTTTTACCTTTTAGCACGTCCATTGGGAATGCTCTAATAACAAACAAATTGCTAGTTCAATTGCAATGCAAATTTGCATTTAGATTTAGTATTGTGTGTTGATTTAATATTTTATTTATTTATAAAATTTAATGGATAAGATTAAAAGTGAATGTTGAAACTTTTAATCTTAACCATTCAAGTCATACAAGAATTATGAATACATTTTATATGTTTAAAAATGTATTTTATTTATTTATAAAATTTAATCTTAACAAACAAATTGTTTAAAAAACTTTGCTGGTATTAATACAGTTCATACAAGAATTATGATAACATTTTATATGGTTTGCTTTTGTGGTTATAAACACAATTTTATGTTAGTATTATAAAAAGAACATTAGTAGAAGATACATTTAATAATTATTGACAAAAGTTGCATTAAATTTGTTATAAAGATTTCGCAGAAATTTTTAACATTTAATAATTATTGAGAAAAATTGTAAATATTCATTCAAATATTATTATTAATAAAAAGATTGCAAATAATACAGTTAATAATTATTGACATCAAATGTAAAAAATAAATTAAGAAAATGTGACTTCAAAAAGTATGTATAAGTTAGGTTCAGAAGTTGTAATTTTAAAATACGTGAAAAAAAATGTATTCAGAATGAGAAAATGAAAAAATAATTTGAAAAAAAGGTACAATAATGTATTTTGTGTATGTTAGATTCAGAAATTGTAATAATCATGGTTGAATATGTTAGATCAATATTTGTTGTTAACTAATTTATGAATTTCTTCATTACAATATATAACTTTTTTCATTTATAAATGATAAAATGTTAACTTCAATTAAAATGGAACTTTAGAAAGTATTCTTAACTTATACAAGTAATATAATGTAATTTAGCAAAAATAATAATAACATAACAATTTTTTTGATATTATGCATAGAGTATATTTGGAAAACATGTGTCATCTTAGTCATCCACCTCTTCTCCATTAGAATAACCTCCTATCATGTGTCGTCATCATCAATTATATCTTATATATTCAATGGTTAAGTTATAGTTAGCTACAAGGGAAGGTATAAATCGTGTGTTGGTCTCTTCCTCGGATCAACCCTAACCGTACCATCCGCTATAGATCGGGTGTTAATTGGAACCATAAGAAATATCCAACACTTTCCTGTTTGGATCAGATTTGCTGTTCACATAGAAGATGACCATCAGTATACTGTCGTATACTTTAACTATACGGGTTTGTTCAAAAACATATATGGTGAGCCAGAACGAAGTAGTACTAGTGTATAGACAATTCTTAGTTATATAGTACTGTATGGAGCATTACTATATGGATGATTCTAAGTAGAAAAATATTACAATTTGTTGTTTAAATATGTCACTCAAATGTAATCGTACTACCAAGGTGGTTATCAAATGTAAACACAAATAGTAATAACATTGTATGACATACGTTTTTAATACGTTAGTTTGTATAATTAAATTACATAAAATATCAATGTTACTTTTCCATAACTAAGTTCTAAATTATTGAATTCCAATGTTCTACTTATATTTTTTGAATTTTAATATTTTTATTATAATTTTTTAATTTTTTGTCTTTACTGATTTTAATATAAAAAAGTTATTAGATCTTATTATATGTATGTATGTTAGTGTCGAGTGTCGAATTATAATTTTTTCCCCCTAACTAAAATTTAGATATTATATATATATATATTTTAATTTAAAAAAATAACATAACTATTTTATTCATTAATATGTACATTTTTTTGGTAATTTATTGATTAATATTTACATGTAAATTAATTTAATTGATTAAATATTTAATTACTTAATATTTTAATACATACATTAATATATGAGGTTACAAAAAAAGCCCAAACCCAATGTCATATAATAACCCATAATATATATATTAATATTATCTGATGCTGAAAAAAGCCCAAACCCATTATCATATGATAACCCATAATATAAGGTTATTAAAAAACCTAAACTCATTGTCATATGATAACCCATATTATACAGTAAAATATAAGAATTACTTAAAAAGCCCAAACCCATTATTATATAATAACCCAATATATAATATATTAACATGCCAAAAACAAAAGCCCAAACCCATTAATCCACTTAAACCAAACCAAAAAAGAAAGAAGAAAGAAAGCAAACCAAAAAAAGAAAGAAAGAAGGCGGGTCCAACGTGGGCAATTTGGTGGGAAAGTTGGTCCCCAAAACGGCGTCGTGTGAGCTTTTGGGGGGAAAAAAAATGGCCAATACGGCGTCGTGTGGGCTTTTGGGGGGAAATTAAAATGGCCAAAACGTTGCCGTGTTGGGCTTTTGGGGGGAAATAAAACATTACAAAACGCTGCCGTGTTGGGCTTTTGGGGGGAAATAAAAATTCCCAAAACGGTGCCGTGTTTGGGCATTTGGGGGAAAGTGGTCCCCAAAACGGTGCCGTGTTTGGGCATTTGGGGGAAAGTGGTCCCCAAAACGGCGTGTTTGGGCATTTGGGGGAAAGTGGTCCCCAAAACGTTTTTGGGCTTTTGAGGTGAAAGTGGTCCCCAAACGGCGTCGTTTCTTCGAGCCTGCATGTCAGAAGCTTCCTCAACACGAGTACACGACGCCCTCTCTTCTGTCTCTTCGAAACTGAAACAAACAAACAACAAACAAAAGTGTAACTGTTAGAAACTGAAACTGAACCTCTCCTCTGTCACAGTCTTTCCTCTCCCTCTCTTCACGTGCAAACATTCCCAAGAACAAACTACACTCCTATCAAACACTCAAACTTCCCCAGCGTGACCCATTCCCTTGCACCCGTAGACACAAAAGCAAAAGGAAGTAAGAAACAATCTTCGAAAGAGAAAGGTGAGAGCCCAAACTCATTTTCTTCTGTCATTTTTTAATTTTTTGTGAGTTGATACTATGCTTGCCATTTTGTGAAATATTTTGACTTTGGTTGAGGAATTTGCTAAGTGTGGACAATGTTAGGGTTTTGTGGACAATCTTAGGGTTTTGTGTAGTCACTTTGTTAATTTTTTTAAATTTCATTTATGTGATCTGTTTTAGTTTGATTCTCAATAATTATTTCTGTCCATTAAATTCATTCTAGTGGAAGTTTTTACATTTGCTAGCTTGTCAGTATTAGAGGGTGAAGAAAAGAAACTTGATTAGCATCATACAAGTAAGATTCTTAACAGCAGTGTTGCAAATAAACTTAGATGGTTATATATTCTTTTTATACAAACAACTATGTGGAGGATTGAGGAGCTTTGTTCTGCTTGTGGATGTTTTTGTGGTTCTGGACCTCTGGTGATGATTTTATGGTTTACAGATCATCATTTTAAATGTACATGTTATTGAAGCTCAAATCCATCCAAAAAATTTACTTCTGAACATGATAGCTTAGTCTTGTACTTTCTGCAATCACTTTTTTCTGTCTCCTGCCTTGCTGTCAACATGACAAACTTGGTGTTGCATTGTTTGCTGGGGAAATTGTTAAGCTTGTCCTTGATATTTGTTTGTCTTTCTTAATATATGTGCACAGTTTGGCTTTACATGGTTCATACAAGTAATTGCTATTCAAATACTCAAATCTTATTCTTAATATATGTGCACAGTTAGACTTTACATGATTCATACAAGGTTTTAAATATTAAAATACTCAAATCTAAATGCAGGCCCTAGCTTAGAATATTGCATTTCTTGGTTGGACTATGAAATTTACAACCTTACTCATGAAATAAAAAATGTACAGTCCTGTTCCACCTTTATCGGATGTCCCCTAAAGAGACAATCAACCTTAATTATCTCTATCTTTCAAGACCCAAAGAACAAAAAATCCTATCTTTTATGAAGGTGAGATTTGATCTGTCTATAGTTCCACTTCAAGAGATGAGCATATTCTCTTTGTGATGATGTAAATGATGTGGTATAAACCATGCCACAGGTCAGACCTACATATTGAATTGAAGCAGAAATTAGTTAAAAGCTATTACTTTCTTAGCCAGTGGCAAGTTCCTTACTGATTTCAGTTAATGGATATTGTTGTATGAGCATATATAAAGGAATAAGAGAGTTCCATGAAGAAGATAAATAAAACAAAACATGTTTAAACTGTGATTAAAATGTGGACAATGTTAGGGTATTCTGGACAATTTAAGGGTATTCTGGACAATTTTCACTTAATGTTCTCTTTAGAAGGCACTTGCACTTGCACTTTGCACTTGACTGCACCTCACACTTTCACCAACACTGTTAATGTTAATCTTTATGATATCTTAGACACTATCAAGAGCCTTACATCTACACTTGTGGCTTTCTGATCCTCTCTGCTGTAATGATTTTTGCTGTTATATCCAATTCTTTTAAGCAATGATTTTGCTGTTATATATATAACCAATTAGCTAAGATCAATCATTTGTAATATGTGTTTTCTCTTTCTTATATGATCAAACAGCTTCTGTTTATGTGGTGCAGGAAAATATAATTGAAATTG
The DNA here is from genome assembly GCA_907173295.1 of Fagus sylvatica. NCBI lineage: Eukaryota > Viridiplantae > Streptophyta > Magnoliopsida > Fagales > Fagaceae > Fagus > Fagus sylvatica. The sequence goes on along the minus strand of OU015762.1, from coordinate 7,968,172 downwards.
CATTTAGTGTGAATTAAGCGGTTTATTGTTGGATTTAGTCTATATTGGTTATATATATAAACATACACAACATTTATATGGGTTAAGAGACTGGCACTGATTTGACTTTGGGGGTCAAATTAGAACCAAAATTGGTTTATGCAAGTTGGGTTAGCTCAATCTGATTGAGTTGGAAATTACTGTAGAACCAGCTGAGAAACATGGAAAGAAAAACAAACCCAAATGAGTTAACTAAGAGAGAAGACAAATGAATACCTGTCCAGCCATGTGTGCCAAGTACTTGTATAGTAAATATAGTACTAGTGATGACTGATATTGTTTTTTTATTTTTTATTTTTTTTGTGTGTGTGTGGTCATAGGTTGACTTGAATGTGACAAATATGTTTGGAATGGCCACAAGTTTAAACTGTGATTAAAATGTGGACAATGTTAGGGTTTTCTGGACAATTTAAGGGTATTCTGGACAATTTTCACATTTTCTGTATAATAGTGCTTCAATTGGCATACATTTTATACAGCATCCTTGTCTTGGCATTACTACTAGGGTAAAGATGATTAGAGTGCCAAAAACAGAAAGAATAAGAATTTGTTACATGTACAACACATGAAACTTGTTACTACATAATGGAATAGTGTGAATCCTACAATAAATCTATTGGTATCTTTGTGTGACATGCTGGCTTCAAGACATAGTGTCTTTGGATGAGCTTATTCTTGTTAGCATCTATCCTCTATATCTTCTTGTTTCTTTTAAAGTGAATGATTTTATGAGATATTCTAATTCTATGGATTTCCATTTTGCATGTGGCCAAGGCAATGGCGAGTATTGAAGCTGCACCTCGTATTCGCCATCAGTGCAGTGTTACCAAATTGATGGAGGTTAACAACACCTTAGCTGAAGAATGCAAGAGCCAGCTGCAAACCACTCCATTTGGGTGGTTGCTGAATCTCCACTGCAACATCGAGGCAAGTGGACGGATCCTTGAAGTGATGGCTACAAGGTGGAATGCCGATGCACGTGCATTCCAAGTGGGTGATAGGCTCATACCTTTCACCCTATATGACGTTGCCCTCATATTGGGGTTGCCTGTGAGGGGAGAGCCAATTGATTTGAACCAAGCTCATTCTGGGGGGTCTATGGTGGAGAAATTGTTAGATAGGCATTTGAAGACAACTTCACCAGACCGAAATAAATTGGTGACATTGCTCACCAAAACTTCCATACAAGTCCCAAATAGGGTTAGGTTGTACATTGCCCTAGTCTTTAGTTATTTTTTGTTTCCCACCACCTCCAAAAAAGTCAACCCAAGCCTCCTACCATTGCTTGATGATAGAGCCAACCTAGGTACATATGCATGGGGGAAGGCAGTGTATGACTTCTTGGTTAGTGGTTTAAGCCGCGCAGCTTCATCGATGCAAGCGAAAAAAGGTAGAGGCAACTTGCACATTCAAGGTTGCACTGCCTTGCTTCAGGTAAAATTTTTTTTATCCTCATTGTTTACTCCACAACCATTCTAAATTTTGTTTTATTCTTAAACTTGCCATTGATGTCATGATTTTTGCAGATATGGGCATGCGAGCACTTGGGGGTTGGTTCGAAGAATGCTGAAATTAACCAACCTTTCCCAAGATTTTTAGCATGGACGCACCAAAGAATGTATACTAAGAAGGCAAGCGAGGCCTTTAGTAAGAGTGCCAATGTAAGTATCTTACACTAAAGTTGCATACTAGTTTAATAAACATGTTAATATCTTATAAAGATCTTATATGTTAGTATTTTAGCGTTCTAATTCATATATCTTGTTGTTTGCAGGTGCTGTCCGTGCTTGTAGCAATGCCGTGGGAGCAAGACTTCAACGTGGTAGAAGAAGCCATGGAGACCTTGCAAGAATCCCATGGCAGCTCGCACCCAATCATAGTGAGGGCTGATGGGGCTGGACCAAGCTCAATTCCTCAAGCGCCGTCCAATGAATTGCAGCTAGAGCTCCAAGCTGAGAGGGCTGAACGGGAAGCTCTAGCACGACAAGTTCGGCGCTTAAAGGACGAGCTTGACCATGTGAAGGGTTTGGTGGCCGCGGTCCTAGAGAATAGCCCCACTATTCAACAAAACCAGGCCGCAACCTCACAAAACCAGCCCCCACCCTCACCCTCACAAGACCAGCCCCAACCCTCACCAAACCAGCCCCAACCCTCACCAAACGAGCCCCAACCCTCACCAAACTCACCAAACCAGCCCCAACCCTCACCAAACGAGCCCCAACCCTCACCAAACCAGCCCCAACCCTCACCCTCACCAAACCAGCCCCAACCCTCACCAAACGAGCAACCCTCACCAAACCAGCCCCAACCCTCACCAAACCAGCCCCCACCCTCACCCTCACAAAACCAGCCCCCACCCTCACCAAAGCCCCCACCCTTACCCTCACACAGCCAGCCCCCACCCTCACAAAGCCAGCTGCCCATTCAAGCCCCCATTGTGGACTTGCCA
>OU015762.1:7757359-7965584 GCA_907173295.1 Fagus sylvatica | reverse complement strand
CCTCAGGAAGCATCCTATACCAAGCAATTGTCACTGCAACCGATTTGCATGTGCTTTACCAACGCCTTTTATTATAATACGCCTTCTTCTCTTGATTAGGTCACTCCGCATTTAGGATTGTTTCTTCTATTATTGCTAGATTTGGTCTTCCTACTATATCAAATAAATCTGAATCTGTGTGTTTAGCCTGTTAGTGCTAAAAGAAAGTAACTCCCATTTTATTCTTCTTTCACTCAAATTAATGCATCTCTTGATTTAATTTATTCAGATTTATGGGGTCTTCTCCTGTATGTTCTCGCACTAGCAATAAATATTACATTTCATTTTTAGATGCCTATAGTCGTTACACCTGATTATTTCCCATTTCTAAAAAAAATTGATGCATTTCCAATTTTCATGCAATTTCATAAATATGTTGAACGATACTTCAATCTTAAAATTAAATCCGTTCAGTCTGATTGGGGCGGAAAATTTCGATCCTTATCCAAATTTTTTGAGAATTGTGGCATCTCTCATTGTCTCTCTTGCCCTCACACCCACCAGCAAAACGGTGCGGTTGAACAAAAACACCGTCATATAGTTGAAACTGGTCTCACCTTACTCTACCATGCCAATGTTCCCCTTCGGTTTTGGGATGACGCTTTCCAAATTGCCTGCTACCTTCTCAATCGCCTTCCTACACCTCTTTTACACAACATCTCCCCCTTTGAAAAATTATTTCACTCTTCCCCAGACTATTTTCTTCTCAAAGTCTTTGGCAGCACTTGTTGGCCTAATCTCACTCACTTCCCTATGTTTTTCTTGGCTATAGTCTCAAACATCGAGGTTACAAATGTTTTCATGTCCTTACCAATTGTCTTTACATCTCCTGTGATGTCATTTTCAATGAATCCACCTTTCCATTTCATCACTCCAATTCTCTAGTCCCCTCTACTGAATCCACCTCATCAAATGTCTCCATTCTTAGGCCTCATCCTTCTACATTGCCGCACATGCTTACTAGGCTCACCAACAATAGATTGGCTCCGGCCCAATCTACAACACTTACAAGAATGGGTTCTCCAAGTCCCTTGGCCTCCAGCCCAACCAAGCCCAACCTAACCCAATACCTCTTCCTCACCTGGCCCAAATCAAAGAAACCCCCAGAAACCCAAATCCCTTCTTCAACCTCCCATACTCCGATTACCCCAGAAATGCCGCCCTCTTCCCCTATTCCTAAACCAACTACAGAACCCCTCCTTAACCATCATCCGATGCTCACCTGATCCAAGCACCATATCTCCAAACCCAAAATACCCACCAATGGCACCACCTGTTATCCCCTTCCCATAGCCCTCATCGTCGCCACAACCGACTCAAAAATTACCAGTGAACCCACGTGTTTCACCACTGCTTCCAAAAACCCCAAGTGGTGGCAAGCCATGAACCTTAAGTTTGATGCCCTCATCAAAAAACAACACCTGGTCCCTTGTTCCCCCCACTCCAAACTAGAACCTTGTTGGTTGTAAATGGGTCTTCTGTATCAAGCATAAGGCCGATGGCTCTGTTGAACGCTACAAAGCTCGACTTGTAGCGAAGGGTTTTCATCAACAAGCTAGAATCGATTATGACGAAACCTACAGCCCTGTTATCAAGCCAACCACTGTACGTACCATTCTTTCAATGGCAATTTCTGCTGGTTGGTCTATTCATCAAATCGATATTCAGAGTGCTTTTCTTCACGGTACATTATCTGAGGTAGTATTTATGACCCAACCCCCTAGTTATCAACATCCCCAATATCCTCATCATGTATGCAAGCTTCAAAAGGCTCTCTATGGCTTGAAACAAGCCCCAATAGCCTGGTTTTCTCACCTAAGCTCCCGCTTGCTTGAACTTGGATTTCATGGATCCAAGTCTGACACCTCATTGTTCATCCAACGAAATATCTCTTTCACAATGTATGTGTTGATTTATGTGGACAATATCATCATTACCAGCTCCTCCACCCAAGTAATTGACACCTTGCTATGCATTCTTCAATCTGATTTTGCTGTCAAGGATCTGGGCTCCCTTAAATTTTTTCTTGGTGTGGAAGTCATTCCTACAAAGCAGGGCATGCTGCTCTCCCAGCAGCGTTACATCAAAAACATCTTGACTCGCACTCATATGCTTGAGGTCAAACCTATCACTTCCCCAATGGCATCGACCACAAGCCTCTTTGCTTTTGAAAAGGAACCTTTCCTAGATCACACACTATTCTGAAGTACTGTTGGTGCACTTCAATACTTATCTCTGACCCGTCTTGATATTGCCTTTTCTGTCAACAAGTTGGCTCAATGCATGCACAAGCCCACCCTAACTCAATGGCAATCTGTCAAGTGTCTTCTTCGCTATCTCAAACACACCATTCAATTTGGTTTACAAATTTATCGTTCCTTCTACTCCACACTCCAAGCCTTCTCCGATGCTGATTGGGCTGGAAATAAAGATGATCTTCGTTCTACAGGCAGTTTCTGTGTTTTCTTAGGCAAGAACTTAATCTCTTGAAGCTGTCGTAACCAAGCTACAGTTGCCAGCTCAAGCACTGAAGCTGAATATAAAGCTCTTGCCAACATAGCTGCTGAAGTGAAATGGTTGTAGTCACTTTTTCTTGAAATTGGTCTTTCTATCCCAGCTGTTCCTATACTATGGTGTGACAACATTGGTGCAACCTATCTCTCTTCCAATCCAATTTTCCATGCTTGTACTAAGCATGTCGAAATTGACTTGGTTGCCAACAAGACTCTCAATGTTCGTTTTATCTCTACTCATGATCAAATTGCTGATGTGTTAACGAAACCAATTTCATCTTCTCGGTTTATTCAACTCAAGACCAAGCTCAACGTCCTGTCCATACCACTGAGCTTGAGGGGGCATGTCAAGGATAACACTCATCTAGTCAGTAACTTACGGATACAAGAGATAAAGCCTAAGAGTCCTCAAGAGAAGCAACACTCATTAGTTTAGATAAACAACAGTTAAAGATAGAGATAGGCATTTACTGTTGAGATAAGCTTTGTTGCTTGAGTTGTTGAGTATTGCTCAAACTCATCTTCTATGTAATCTTATAGTCTCTTTATTATAAATATAATCATTCTCTCGACCTATGAATTGAGGCAAGAACAAGTTCTGAATCTCAAGAACATCTGACTCTATAAATTCCATGGCAGATTATGACTTAGCTATGGCAGAATCTATATTCTCTGCCGCAGACTTGAGTGGTATTGTTGCAGACTCCAACTTTTTTTGTGGAAATACTCATTTCATTACATCTTTTTAATTTATTGTGTCGCCTAACTTTGGGCTTTCATTATGGAGTGCAAAAATTCCCCCTTTGTGTCTTTGACTTCTATTTAGTTGCCAAGAAACTCAAGGGAAGAAAACAACGGACTGACGTGATTATTGGTAGATCTAGGTTATTGATTGTGGATTTGTGTGGAAACTGAAGATGTTGAAATCTCATTGATTGATGGACTGTGACTTGAGCATAGTTATGCTTGCAAAAACCACATTAATTGGAAGAGCACCGGTGGGGTGCCAGCCAAATCCTCCACAATGACTTTGTCAGATAATCATAGAAAAACTTTAGCCAATGGTAAAGTTTAGTGTTTAAGCTCTCATAGCTCTCAAATGGTGAGGAGTGATCTATATATAGAGTTGGAGGCTTAAGATGTGTCCGTCTAGCATCGTTCCTGCCTTCCCTAATTGTGGCCGTAAAAAAGGCTGGGATCTCGGGATCAAGGTCCTCAGGCAAGGTTGGGGCTAGATATATAGTAGGGATTGGAGTCAATTGACCCCACTAAAAAAAAAAGAAAAGAAGAACCTTAGGTATATATATATATTGACTCTACTAATTTTATTTTATTTTTTAAAGAAAAAACAGTTAAAGTGGGTGAATATTACTAAGATCATCATTGGATCGTTTTTAGCTCCATTTAAAAAATATATATATATATATATATATATATATATATATGTAACACCAATAATATCCCAAATAACATCAACAAAAATTAGCCTAAAATAAAAACAATACAAGAAGAAGGGCAAGGTTTGGCTACAAACCAGTTTATAGCTGATTTGCTACAACCCACTACGTGGCAGCTTATAAGACCATCCATATGTATTATTTAAAGAAGTCACATGACTCATTAAATATGTCATGTGACTAAAGTACATGTAGATGATCTTATTAGTTACTACGTAGTGAGTTGTAGTAACTCTGTCCAAGAACAAAGCCTCATCATAACATACACAAATTACTATTGGCCCATTGTTTTAGCCTTCCATAAAACCCAAGGAAAAAAAAAAAAAAAAAAACGGCCTAGTATCATCACTTTATCAGAATTAGAACCGTCCCTTCTAAATCACATCATTTTTAACAAAGAGGCATAAGGAATATCCAACATAGAGATGGAATATGTGAAAATCTATGGGATAAAGGAACTAATATGAGTACCTTTTATGGTTGCCCAAAAATATAAAAATCACATTCCACTGTGATTATTCGGTTACCAAAAAGTGCTAATTACGTCTTCCCATAATCAGTTATATATCACCAATTAACTTTGTATACGTTCAATATGAGACTCATCAACTGTTCGTACCACTCACACTCATATCAAATCCAATATCAATCCAACAATTTGGGCTTTCACAAAACAATTCTATTTCTATTTATTTGAGGGACAAAATTAACATAATTAATACTCAATGACTTGAAAAAAAAAAGTTGAGGACTTAAGTGATTGAATTGAACTTTTCCTTTTAAGCATGATACAATGATTTGCAGTGCAAATCAATAATACAAGTACATTCTTATTTTATTCATGATTTTGATAATTTCATGCATTTGGCAGTGGTTTTCCTGCTAGAAATGCCTTAAACAGCAAAAATGATCTCGCTGGTTGTGTTAAGGGAGCTAAGTGTGAACCCCCTCTTATGCTAGCAAAAGATAACTGGGTTTTACCATATACTTGTGTCCATCCACCAACCTGCAGTGATAAATAAATCAGCAAAAAGAAAAATAATACCATTTGACACTGACCATTGAACAGAAAATGATATAAGCATATCGACCTGTTTTCCTTCTAACCATGCTCTATAAGGCACAGTTGTTTTCAATCCCAACTCCTTTGCTAATCTATTTACCAATCTTCGAGAGCTGGTAAATGGGATTACTGCATCTTGATCTCCACTGTCATATTACATCAAAATCAAATTTATAAGCATGACCCTTTTTGTCATCAAATGTGTAAAGGATATGAAGTAATTAAATAGTAAAGATCTTTGTAAAGAGATTATTATATACCATACCTGTAGACCAAGACCCGGATGCCAGACTTGACAAGTGAGCCCACGACACCAATTGTAGGTATCTCTAGATTTTTCATATCATATCGTAGAACCGAAGAACTAAAATAGTAAACAAAGCCCAACAATTCCGATGTCAGCAAGAGGAAAGAATTACAATTTATAAAAACAAATCGAATACTCATTTTCTTTGTACCACTAGGGGGACTCATTTTGAAAAGCACCATGGCATTGTGATTAATTTTTCTTCATCTTATGATATATTAAATTGCTCTAAAAAGAAATTACTTAAGAATCAAGTTAAAGATGGAAATAATTACTACTAAGCTTTTTAAAAACAGTGCATATCATTACTCTGTGCATAAAGACCATTGGTCCAATCCGAGGAGCTGGGCATGGAGAGCCTTCTGCACATCTTTCCTGTTTAAATAATTTTCTGTGATAACTTGTCCACAGATAATTTCCTTCGTTTGAAGCTGCTGTAAGCAGAGGAAAAAGGCTTTGTTTTAAATATAAAGAAGTGATAAAGACAAATCACAATATGAGTTTTGACAAGAGTGAGTAAACTTCACCGTTCGACAAACGTCACCGATGACATTGTTGGTGTCGATAGAGTCAATAAGCACTTTATTGAGTTGGGAAGATACGTTATTACAAGATAGACTTCGTCCTCCGTTAATTAAGGTGTTTCTCATTCTCTCAGAACCGTTACAAACTTTAGTGAGAAGTTGATACATGACATCAGATATCAAGCCATGAGACCAGTAATACTCGTCTCCCGAGTTCAAATCAGTGGTGAAATCCAGAAGAGGATTCCCTACCTGCAATAATAAAAATTAATAAAATTTTTCTTAGTCAAGATTATTTGACATGACATATAAAATAAATTAAAAAGACTTTTTAAGTTTTTCCACAAGTCATATTTCCATGTTCTACTCACAGCTATCCCCTTCAAATTGATCTTCACATTGGACTGAATAATGAGCTGGGCAAGTTGGGGCACATAGTGACCTATTACAGAAACATGACGATGAGTTTAATTTATAAGAAATCTCTCTCTCTCTCTCTCTCTCTCTCTCTCTCTCATTATTAAGAAAATGAGCAATTATAATACACTTTTGGATTTGTAGGAGGATGATTCAAGTTTTGAAAACTAGACCTTTTATGACAATCTAATCATTATTCTTAAATATATCAAGGCCCAAGTTCAGTCCTACATGGTGTGCAAGTAACAGAATCCTAATTCTATTTATATTACAAGTTATGTAACCCTAAGATTGAGCCTAATATAAATCCCCTTCAATGGGTTCACTGTAGTATTCATTAATGGTTTTATGCTGTGGACATAGGCTGTAAGGCCGAACTACACTAATTCCACCTCTTACTCTTCTTTCTTTCGCTTCCGCTTTGTCTCTACATTATTTTATTTTATTCTTCCTATTTTCACAATCATAATGTACAAGAAAAACTATTGAATTGAATCTTCCATAATTTTAGTTTTTAAAAATATTTTATCAATGTAAAGTAGACCATAATAATATATTCTAGTTCATGTTGTCTATTAGATTTTCTCTCAGCACCATGTGCACGGACATGAACGCAATTACCTTAATTGATAGTCATTGTTTAAAATGAAAAATTTACCTCCATAGCTCACTCCTGCGATAAAAAAGTCTCTGGATCGGTATTCTGGAAATTTGGCAAACCAGCGTTGTAGAAAAAGAAGATTGTCTCGTGCTTTAGAAAAACAGGCACATCGTCAGTTAACAATTTCCATGCATAAAATGGTTGGATAAACAATTTCCATGTATAAAATGGTTGGATAAACAATTTCCATGTATAAAATGGTTGGATAAACATCCTCTATAGTTATTTGCATGAAAAAATTCCAAAAATAAAGGGTAAAGATAGTTTATGTAAAATGCTTTTGTTTATCTTTGTTCTCAAATCACGGTTTTCACATCTGTATTTTATGATTTAGCTTTAAAATCATTGGCAAAGGGAAGGTATGTACACAAACTCTTTACATATAGTATTATTCACAAATAGGAAATAAGGCCAAAGAATATAAACCTGTTATCTCATCGTTCACATAGGTGTAGAATGATTTATTAGCAGAGTAACCAACTCCTGCTGGTGATTCCAGGTACAACATATTTGCTTCTGTAACAAAGATTAATTTAAGTATTCACATATAGGTGTAACAAAGATTAACATTAAATGATAGCCACATAACAAGACAATCATGGACTTGTCCACAAATGGAATACCTTTATTCCAGTTGTAGTCATTCCTGACCAGACTGTCTCCACTCACTTTAAAAGGGCCATGCTCAAGGAAAGCTCCTGCAACAGATGAACAACCAGGCCCTACAAAAAGATAAGAAGCACAAGTTCACACACCAAAAGCAGATGAACAACAAGGCCTACAAAAAGAGAAGAAGCACAAGTTCACACACCAAAAGGAAGTAAAATTAATGTCTGTCAAAATTTTTGTGTATCAAACTCAAAAATAGCTTGGGCATTAGAACATTTGGAAAATGAAAAACAACTTAGAGTTCACTACTGATGGCCTAGGTTGCACGAGTACTCCATTTTAGCCCACGTACTCGTACCCATATCGTATCTGATACTTATACCCGTATCGTACCCGATATCCAATATCGATTGTGTCTCACATATGGTTTAAAAAAATGATATATCCCCTTACCCGTATCCGTATCGGGTACAATACTGTACCCATATCCGTGCAACTTAGCTGATGGCATTGGAGACCTAGTATCAGAATAATCTATGATATGCAACAAGTTCTTTTAATGCCAAGGTGAGTTGTGTGTACTTTGAAACAAAGATTGGCATTGGAGACCTACAAGATTAGAGGAATTGGTGGATATTTAAAGCAAATTAAGCCAGATACAGATTAAGGAATGCGACAAAGCATAGTATAGAAGACATAGTATAGAAGCAGGCATAGTACAGAAGAAGTTCAATGGTGGAAATTGATGTGATTCTTTGAAGCAATTCCAAAGCAGACATAGTGTTGTTTTAGCATGGTGGGCTGTAGTAGTTTATCAGATGCAAAGTATTTAGGGTGGCAGGAAATCAAAAGGGCTAAGTTGTATTGAAACTAAGCATGACAACAATTCTTCAAGAGCTCACTCTTGAACAAGCACTAGGCTCAAAGTATATTCATCAACAACTAATTTATACTACATAGTCTCGGGCTTAATCTAACATCCCAGCCAATAGGCTGCTTAACTAACTAACAGCCCTTCTAACAAACTAGTAACATCTAACTGCCAACTACCAACAACTAACAGCCTTACAAATGGTTAACTAACTACTTGCTACAAGCACATGGCTGTTACTAAGCTACCAGCTTGTTGAAAGCCACTACATCAGAACTTCCCCTCTTTAGAGACACTTGTTTCAAGTGTAAAGCTTAAGAGGCTTGTGATGTCACCTTCCTCCCATGCTTTTCTGCCTTGGCCTTGTATCTAGCATTGGCTGCCTCAATCGTTTGCTTGATTTCCTTGTGGACATGTTGCATATGCTTCACATACATGCAACCATTGTCCCTAGATTCCTATACAAAGGACTTTGTATCAAACAAAGAATTCAAGTCCTCATGTTTTTGGACTTTAGAAATTACTTTCTTTCTCATTGGCAGCAAGGCAATGAGTTTTCCTCCCATTGTCAAGCTGTACGTGTTCCTTTTGCCACCATGGCAGGTTCTTTTATCGTATTGCCATGGTCTCCCTAGTAACAAATGGCAAACATCCATTTGAACTACATCACGAAGAACTTGGTCTACAAACTTCTTACGGATTGAAAATGACACACTAGGCATTGCTTGGTGACTTTGATTGCATTCCCTTTCTTTAGCCATGAAAGCTTGTTGGCTTGTGGATGATCTTGAGTCTTGAGGTCTAACTTGTCAACCACTTCTTGTGCAACCACATTCTCACAACTCCCTCCATCAATTATAAGACTACAAACCCTTCCACCAATGTTGCATGAGCTGAGAAATATACTGCTTCTCACCCAATCTTTTTCTTCTTTCTCTGGTGCTAATAGTGTCTTTCTTCATCATCAAGGCCATTCCTTCCTCTACTTCTTCATCCCCTCCTATTTCCTCCTCTATATATCTACATGTCAAACATAGGTTGAGTATCATATTCTTGGTCTCCACAATCATCAATCATAAGAGGTTAACCTCGAGACAGCATAGGTTTCTTGCAATCTGCTGCCTTATGTCCAACTTCTCCACATTTAAAGCATTTAACACCACACCTGTTTGATTCTTGGCTGGATGCATTACTTATGCTATCCATATTGGAACCCATATCCATTTACTTGCTTGGTTGGATCCAAGATCCGGTGAAACTAGTAGCTATCCCACCATTCTTTGCATTAAAGGGATAGGATTGAGCTCTCCTAGCCTGCCCCTTTCTCAATTAGCAGTGCTCTATTAAAAGCTTCAGACACTGTCCAGCATGTATGAAGGCAAAAACCATTTTGGATTTGTGTCTTTAAACCGCTCATGAATCTTGCTACAAGTTGCTCTTCGCTTTCATTGAGATCCACCCTTGCTACTAATTGGTAAAAAGATTCAGCATACTCCTCAACTGAACCTGTTTTCCTCAGGTTGTGCAAACTTTTGTACAAGCTTTGGGTGATGTTGAATGGCAAGTAACGCTCTTGTAGTTTCTAACTCATCTTGGTCCAGGTCTGGACCTTTCCTTTTCCTCTTCCGACACGTTGAACTTGCATCTGCTCCCACCAGGCAGAAGCACGTCCCTTAAGTCTCACTGCCACCAGCTTCACTTTCCTTGAATCTGGTACTTCATGGCAGTTGAATACCCTCTCAACTGTGTGAATCCAATCCATGAACTCATCCAGGTTGAAGCTTCCATGAAAGTCAGGAAATTCAACCTTGAACTTCATCTCCCATCTAGGTTCTTCCTTGGCTGGACCTCACTGCTGTTCTTGGACAGGAACTTGTCTAGCTCTAGGTGGCCTTCCAAATGGGGTTTCATAGTGATTTTCACCATTATCATATCCATTTTCATGGACATTCAACTGGTACCTTGTCATAGCTTCGGTCAAGGCAGCTGCTTGCCTCCTTAGAACTTCAATCTCAGGATGTTTCATGGGCTGTTGCTCTGGCACCGCTTCTTGTTTATCTTGAATCTTTATTTCTGGCTCTTGAATTAACCTCCTGAACTTGTCCTTCCTCAACCTCTCTGTTGGAGCCATTTCTTGAAACACTAACACTCAAATTTATCTCACAAGGGAAACTGTTTTGGGATTGTGTTTAGGCTTACAGAGGAAATCAGGTTGATGTTAGGCTTTGGACAGGTTCTTGGACAAGTTCTTGTAAGAATCTTGGAAGCAAGAGACTTGGGCTAAAACAAATCAGTAGAGGCAGAAAGTTTAGGCTCTAATACCAAAACAATGCAAAGTATTTAGGGTGGCAGGTTTAGGCTAGAAAGAAGTGGAAATCAAAAGGGCTAAGTTGTATTGAAACTAAGCATGGCAACAATTCTTCAAGAGCTCACTCTTGGAACAAGCACTAGGCTCGAAGTGTATTCATCAACAGCTGATTTACAATGCAATGCCTTAGACTATTTATACTACATAGCCTCAGGCTTAATTAGTCTAATTTCCTAGCCAATAGGCTGCTTACAAATGGCTAATAAACTAGTAACACCTAACAGCTAACTACTAACAACTAACAGCCTTACAAATGGTTAACTAACTACTTGCTACAAGCACCTGGCTGTTACTAAGCTTCCAGCCTGTTGAAAGCCACTGCATCATTATCATATATGGATCCAAAGGAATAACAGGATTCAGGTGGAGAAGTTAAAAGATAGGAGCAAATTTGGAAGGCTACCAAAAGAGATGTTAAAGCAAGAATGGAAGCTTCTAAAATCAGCAACACCATCCTTCACAGAATCCTCTGCAACAACTGGAGAATTCATAGCTAAGTTGTTTAGGCTGGTGGTCTTGTTAATTGTATGTCATTCAAGCCATTGAAGGCTGGATGTTGTTTTTACAATTTGTTGAAATTGTGCCGTGTTGGTCTACTAGGTGTAACAAAATGTTTCAACAATAATACACTGAAATTATTAAAAAGATAAACCAACTTAGAGAGTTCTTTCAGTGAGCTTAATTAGGTAGGTGATAATTAAAGTTAACATAAAATTTACCTCCATGTAGCCAGAGAACAAGCGGCTTTGAAGCTGGCTGTGCTTCAGCTTCAACAAAGTAGTAGAAAAGAGCCCTCTTTTGCTTTTCATCTATGGTGATGTAGCCAGCAAATTGTTGGAAACTGACTTGAGGTTGGCCTGGCAGACTTTTAATCTTATGAGCTATGGGAAAAGCTTCCACTGGCATAAAAATTTGCATCAAAGATGCACATAATATTATGCTCCTCACAATCCACTGCTGAGACTGCATGGTGCAAGATGAAGAGATCAGTGAGAATCAGAGCAGACCTTTAGTTTTAGATAGTGCATAGTAGTCCTTGATGGTGCTTATCCTTATGAGAATAAATTTAATAAGAATTAATTACTGATTAAAACAGAAAAAGAAAAGTCAAAAGGGAATCTTTTTTATATCCTCCAATAACGCCAAAGCCATAGCATCATTATTTACACATTAAAACACTCCCAAATACATACAAATATTCTCACTCTCCCGAATTGGGTCAAATGATCAAATCTATTTTGAATCTTTTTTTCTATAGTAAATATAAATTTGTACAGAAATGTCTGTACGATGGTCGAAGTATCTTGATGATGTCTGTACGCATGCATGTTTGATATTATATATTTATATTACATGAGGCAATTTGGAAAATAAAAAATCCAATCATGTAAGTACTAAGTGATTAAAAAAAAAGAAGCTAAAAAGATAGTATATTTAGCTAAAAAGATAGTACTGTAAAGGGCAGCTCTCGTTTACTGGGCAAGAAGAAAGAGGCAGCGGCACTGTATATTGTTGGTTTAGAGAGAGAAATTTTGGAAATTTATAAAGTTGTTAAAAGGAAAATAAATATATAAATGAATTGTTGTTGGGATTTTATAAAGTTTTGATTTTACAAAGAGGAATTATATGGAATTTCCATTAAGTCTTAATTAACTCAAAATGAAAGTTTTAAACTCAAATATATATGCTCTGAGTGATTTTCAATGTGACCAACATTCACATTCACATTTTGCTTTGAATCTTGCTTTCCGAAAAGACAAGATTGGAAGAATTTTTTTTTTTTGAATCTTGTCTTTATCAAAGACAAGATCTATGTGGAGATATTTTCAAAATGGCTCCGTCAGATTGCAAGATCAACACTAATCTTGTCTTTTGTAAAGACAAGCTCCATGAATCTTGTCTTTACAAAAGACAAGATTGAGGTCAATCTTGTTTTTACAAAAAAAAAACATTATATATTTTTCAAATTAACTTCCAGCATGTCATGTTTGGCAAAATAACTTTAAAAAATGCATTTTTTTGCCAAAAGTCCCAAGTTTTACTGGGGATACCTTTATTCCAGCTATAATAATTTCTGACCAAAATGTCTCCACTTGATCGAAAGGGGCCGTGCTTGCAAAATGCTCTGGCTGCGATTGATGAACAACCAGGACCTTCAAAATTCACTAAGGATATCAATTTTTTTTTTTTTTTTGTTAATTATTTATTTTTCAGTTCATAGAAGCTAGAAAGCAATTGTACATAGTTGAGTTTAAACAGATAGAATATATAATGTAAATTCACTTCCATTCAACCAAAGAACTAGAAGCTTTGAAGCCGGTTCTGTTTCTGCATCAGAAAAGTAGTAAAGAAGAGCTCTTTGTAGCCTTTAATCAATGGTTATGTATCCTCCATGTTTCCGGATTCTGACCAGCGGTTGCCCCGGCAAGCTGACAATTTTAACATCTACTGAAAGGGTGCCTAGTGTTAAGCATACTTGCATAAGAGTGGCATAGATTGTGCCGATGATAGCCCATGATTTTTGTTGCATAATTAGAGAGAGAGAGAGAGAGAGAGGATGCAACTTGATTGTGTTTCTTGTGGAGAAACTAAGTGCCTTGTAAGCCTTTTAGTAATTGGTGACAAGTGTTTAGCTACCTCCTACCAAAATAAATAATTCAAAGCCATTTCAAATGTTCGTTAGCTATGATTGCAACTTTCTTGTTTTACTTCTATTAGAATTATGAATAATTCTCTGTATATTGAAGTAAAGTAATATAATAGAGTAGAGTGCCTTTATATAAGAGGCATATGAGTGATATACAAGGAAAGGGAGTGGTGCACAAGTAATGTGTTGTACAAGGAAAGAGAGTGATGCACAAGTAAATATATACACGGGCTAGAGCCAAAAGCCCAATGGACTAATTATAACATTAATAGCCCCCCTCAAACTCAAGGTGGAGGATGAGAAATCAACTGGAGTTTGGAAACCAGATCACAAAAATGTCCAGTGGGATGTGACTTGGTAAAGATAGCGGCTAGCTGATCGTGAAAGGAAACAGAGATCAACTGGAGGGAACCTTGGAGAAGGTGATGTCGGACAAGATGACAATCGATCTCGATGTGTTTAGTCCGCTCGTGGAAGACATCATTGCGAGCAATTTGAATAGCACTCCTATTGTCACAATAGATAGGAGTAACAGAGGAAGTGGACACATTTAAATCCTATAGTAACCATCGCAACCGGAGGAGTTCAGATGTGGTATCAGCAAGGGCACGATATTCAGCTTCTGTACTAGAGCGAGCCACAACTGACTGTTTCTTGCTTTGTCAAGAGATCAAAGAGGAGCCAAAAAGAAAGCAATAACTAGTAGTGAATCCCCTGCCTAATCGGCATCAGAGTAGGCTCTCAAAATAAGCGGAGACTCAGTAGAGAAGTGGAGATCGTGGAAAATAGTGCCCTTAAGGTATCGAAGGATGCGCAGGACAGCAGCATAGTAAGTCAATCGTGGAGCAGACATAAACTGGCTCACCTGATGAATTGCATATGAGATGTCTGGTCAAGTGACTGTGAGATAGACTAAGCTGCCAACCAATTGCCGATAAAGAGTAGGATCAGGCAAAATTTAACCGGAGGAAGGAGTCAAGTGCGTATTAAGTTTGATTGGTGTATCAACAATCTTATGATCGGTAAGGCCAGCTCGAGACAGAAGATTGGAGGTGTACTTGGCTTGAGTGAGGTAGAAACCATCATCAGATAAGGTAATCTCAAAACCCAAAAA
Source organism: Fagus sylvatica (assembly GCA_907173295.1). Lineage (NCBI taxonomy): Eukaryota > Viridiplantae > Streptophyta > Magnoliopsida > Fagales > Fagaceae > Fagus > Fagus sylvatica. The sequence continues at coordinate 7,950,994 of OU015762.1, read as the reverse complement.
GTAACTGAGGTGGCCAAGGTCTTTCATTTGAAAATTCTGACTTAGGAAATCCTTAAGTTCTTGAATCCCACTAAGGTCATCACCGGTAATGATCATATCATTAACATAAAGAAGAAGTAAAATGGTACCTTTTCCGGTACGACGGAGGAAGAGGGTAGAATCATAAGAACTTATAGAAAAACCCAGTCGAGAAATTGTCGAGCTAAACTTAGCGAACCAAGCTCGAGGTGCCTGTTTCAGACCATAAAGGACACCTTGTCAAGTGGATGAGAAAGACCAAGTGGAGGTTGCATATAGACTTCTTCACTGAAGTCCCCATTAAGGAATGCATATTTGACATCCATCTGAAATGGCTTCCACTGACGAGAGGCTGCAATAGCTAATAAGGTGCGGACAGATGAAAGGCGAGCAACTGGAGTAAAGGATTCCTCATAATCAATGCCATACTCCTATGTGAAACCTTTGGCAACAAGATAAGCTTTGTATTGCTCAATGGATCCGTCAGACCGAGTTTTGATTTTGAACACCCACTTACAAACAACCACAGATTGGTCAGGAGGCAGATCAACCAGGTCCCAAGTACGGTTTCTAGATAATGCATCAAGTTCTTCAATTATTGCAGCCTGCCATAAAGGGTTAAAGGAGGCCTCACGATAGGAGTGAGGCTCGTGCAGTGTAATAGTGGAAATCATGCAAATGAGAGGGAAGAGATGTTACCCGAGAGGAACGGCGAAGTGTGGTTGCAGGTGCAGGATCCTCGGAAGGTGCACGAGCCAGGGACTTAGGTGAAGAATGAGGCGTCACGTCATAGGATAATCCAAAAGAGTGGTCAGATGACTCAGTCTGCAGAATGGAGGTAGACACTTCTAGAGAAGGAGGAAACAACTCTGGAGAAGGAGTAGACACCTCTGGAAAAAGATCTGAGAGAGAGGAGAGGGAGAATGAGGGACGAAATTGAGATACCTGATGTCGGGTCAATTTTGACGAGGGATGGATAGTATAGTAGTGAAGAGGGTTGTCGAACGACAGGGAGATTGGAATTCAAGAGACACTTTTAAAACAGTAAAAATAAAGAAAATAATATTTTGAGGTTTGTAGAAAACTAATAATTAAAATTAAGAAAAATGCAATGAGTAAAAATTCTTAGACTTTAGGTTCATCCACTTTATAAGAATACTATAAATTCAATTTTACCATGTCATAACTCAATTGATGGTTTCTCATCCCAAACCATCAATCAGAAGATTTGCAATAAAGACTTTATAAATAATTCTAATATAAATTTTTCTAAAGATTGTCCATTGATTAAAGCATGAAATCAATAACTACACTAGAAAAATCATAAGACGACGATATACTCTCAAGCAATAACGCAGCAAACAATAATATCTAATGCAATTAAGGTTTTGTATTTGATAAATCTAGGGTTCTTACATAACTATAAGAAAAGCCTGACTGAACTTATGAAATGGTTCAAACCCTAAAAGTTTCAAATAAAAAAATAATATAATAGGTATGAACAATCAATAGAAGAAATTATAAACATTGAAACACATTCATGGCATTAAAAGAATAAATAGTATTTTACAAAGGGGAATCCCCCTTAGTCTAAGCTAAGGTTTTAGCCTTCCATGAAAAATACTAAACAAAAATCTAAAGAAAACATTGGGGGAGAGAGGCAAAGAGAGACTAAGAGAGAGGAGGCTAAGAGAGAAGAGAGAAGAGTGCTCTTAAATTTGACCTAATGAACCTTTAAATAGGTCTAGAAATCCTAATAAAACTAGAATTTTCGTAGGTTTAAAATCCCAGATTTTTAGGCTTTACTTGACCGCCACGTTTGGCCTCTTATAAGTCCGAATTAAGAAATTCTCATTAGACACAAAATTGTAGCCCTTTGAATCAGCTTTCTAGCCTAATTGAATCGCATCAATCCGATATTTGAGTTGAAAGTTACGGCCCAAATACGAAGACATATGCAAGCTGGAATCCTAGTACGAATTGGACTGCAATTTTTCTTTGGTTCCTTGTTTTATTTGGACTCCAATTGAATTGGGCTGACCTTCTTTTGCTTCATTAAGACCTATAAATATAACAAACTAAGTTAACACTCTATGAGATCAATATAACTCACATAAATGGTAAATTTCATGCGATGCAATGAAATTAAAAAATTGTATAACTTATGTGTAATTCAAAGTATCATGCATAATAATCTCATTAAATTCTCTCTAAAACATAGGTAAATAAGTCATATTTCATGACTTATCAATACCTCAGTGAACAGACGATGCTCCCAAAAGACAACATGGCGGGAGATGCGAAGGCGATGAGCAATAGGATTATAACATCGATATCCTTTTTGAGTTTCGCCATAACCAAGGAAGCAACAAAGGCGAGAACGCGGCTCGAGTTTGTTGTGTTCATGAGGCTGAAGAAGGACGAAACAGGCAGAGCCAAAGGATCGGAGATGTTGATAGTGAGGTGGAGATCCAAAAAGGCGCTCATAAGGAGTCTGATTAAAAATTGTTGGGCTTGGAATATGATTGATGGCATGGGCAACAGTGAGAACAGCTTCTCCCCAAAAGGGTACAGGAACTTTGGAAGACAGGAGGAGAACACGAACAGTGTTAAGGATGTGTCAAAGTTTTCTTTCGGCTCTTCTGTTTTGCTGAGAGGTAGAATTGATGAACAGTTCCATGGGAATATAGAATATGTTCAAATGCATGTTGGGTAAATTCACGTGCATTGTCAGAACGAAAAACTTTAATTGTTTTGGAGAATTGAGTTTTAACTATGTTTGCAAAGTTACAATAAATGTTTAGTAATTCATCACGAGAACGCATAAGAAAAACCCAACTATAACGAGAATAATCATCAACAAACACAACAAAATAGCGAGATCCACCAATACTATTAATAGGAGAAAGTCTCCAAACATCAGAATGAATTAAGTAAAAAATTCCAGTAAACATGGACTCACTATTATGAAAAGGAAAAGCAAGTTGTTTTTCTAATTGACATGGAACACAATCAAAATTTTCCTTAGACACTGGACCTAATAAACCCCTAGAGACTAGCTGTTGTTCCTGGGAAGATGATGCATGCCCGAGCCGAGAATGCCAAAGTGATAAGGAAGGTGAAGATGAGGTAGCAGCAAAGACACCAGTAGCAGGAAGACGAAGACTGAAAGTCTCAAACAGACGCCCAATTCTATGGCCGGTCCCAAGTTCTTGTCTCGTCTTGGGATCCTGCACAATATAACCAAAGTAATTAAGGATAATGTGATAGCCAAGTTAAGCTAATTGACCCATAGATAGTAGATTATAAGAAAGTTTAGGCACATGAAAGATATTGGAAATGGAGATTTTGGAAGTAGAGACGGTGCCTATACTACGAACAAGCATAGTGGAGCCATTAGCTATGTGAATAGTAGGTGCATAACGGGCAGAGTTAGTGTGGGAGAAAAAGGATGGATAAGGTGTCATGTGATTGCAACAAGCAGAGTCAAAAAGCCATGTGGAGAACTTACCAGGCAGGACAGAAAGAGCAGAGGAAGAGGATGTGTCAAAGTTTTCTTTTGGCTTTTCCATTTTGCTGTGAGGTGTTTGGGCATGAGAATTGATAAACAGTTTCATGAGAATATAAAATATGTTCAAATGCATGTTGGGTAAGTTCACATGCATTGTCAGATGGATGTCAAAAATGCATTTTCATCCTCAGAGGAGCTCTTGACTGGCTTCTTCATCTCACCAATAACATAAAACCATAGTTTTCGACCTTTAATGAAGCTGCGCATAGATTGAGACCAAACAAAATAGTTTCGACCATCCAAAGTAACATGAATGCGGTGAGAGATCTCAGTTTGAGCCATTTAGAGAAAAAATATGCAAAAATTGATAGCAAAAACGGAATCAGGACGAAAAATTAAGTAAGAAACACTTGAGTCGAAAAAAGTCAACGGTCAACCCTAAAAAGTCAATGCAAAAAGTCAACGGTTAACACTGAAAAGTCAACCCAAAAAGTCAACGATAAACCCTTGGTCAAAGTCAACGGTTAACAGGTCTAGGGTTGATGTGGCGATGACGTGTTGCTGACGTGGATCTAGGGCTGATCTGGATTTAAGGCTGACATGGCGTGCTTAGAGATTGACACGTGGCAAGGACTGTAGCCAAGCGTGTGGAGGAGCGTGGCAATGCGTGATGACGGGTAGATTCTTTGAGCGGCACGTGGAGGCTCGTTCGGCGTCAGATGGTGGCAATTTTTGATTGGCTGAGATTGTCGTTGAGAGATTTTTCCAATGATGGTGGAGGAGTTTCGATCGGAATCTTGGAGAGAAAGTTCCGACGAAGGCAGTGAGTTTTTGGCGATTATTCAACCTTTGACGGCAGCAGGCACACCGGAATTCGAACTTCGGCGGCGGAGCTAAACTGGAGATGTTTGAGGCAGTGGAAGAGCGCTAGAAAAGACAAAGACTACACAAAACACTTGGAGATTAGAGCAATGGCTCTGATACCATATTAGAATTATGAATAATTCTCTGTATATTGAAGTGAAGTAATACAATACAGTAGAGTGCCTTTATATAGGAGGCATATGAGTGATGTATAAGGAAAGGGAGTAGTGCACAAGTAATGTGCTGTACAAGGAAAGAGAGTGATACACAAGTAAATATATATACGAGCTAGAGCCCAAAGCCCAATGGACTAATTATAACATTAACAACTTCATTAGTTAATTATTATTGATTTTTATGATAAAGTTGATACACTTTTCTTTGCTCTTATTTGCACCAGCCTTGTTGTACTAGTTGTTACGTGGCATTTTGTAAGTACTAGGCATTTCTTTTTCCTTTAAATTTTTGCTTGTTTGAAAATTAGAATAAAAGCCCACTTGACCCATAAGTCACAGAATTTAGCCTCAGCGGAAGATCTAGAGACCACGGCCTACTTTTTACTTTTCCAAAAAATAAGGTGATTACCACAGAAAGTACTGAGTCCAATAGTAGAGCATCTATCAGTTTGAAATTTAACATTGTCAGCATCAATAAAGCATGAGAGTCCGAATTGTTGTCCACTGACCAACAAAGTAGAATAAGCTAAGGCCAAGAGGCCCAGGACTAGTCTTAAGGTACTTCAAAATATGATGAAATGAATCCATGTGAGCTGTGTGAGAAGCATGCATAAATTGACTAACAACACTTATGACAAAGGTCAAATCTGACATGGTGTTTGACAAATAAATTAGACGGCTAACCAAACGCTAATACATAGATGGATTGAGAAGTAATTCAACAAATTTAATAGAAAGCTTTAGATTCTATTCTACATGAGTGGTCCAAACATATTGAAGTGGATATTCACTTTATTCGGGAAAAGGTTCGGTATGGTATTTTAATTCCATCATTTGTTCCTTCATCCAAATAGGTTGCGAATGTATTCACTAAATCCGTGGGACCTTCTCTACTCGAGTCATCTATTGTCAACCTGGGTTTGATTGACATCTTTGCTCCAGCTTGAGGTGGAGTGTTAGAGATCAAAATGAATAATTCTGTGATGACTTATGTATCACGTGGGCTTTTATTTAGGCCGAGTTAGGCGTTTTATTGCTTTTCTCTTATTTTGTAACCCTATTTAGTGAATATAAATATACATGATGATCTCTTTTTAGAGGTGTGAGGGGAGTTTTTGTGCCAATGCCACGTGTCGTGCCGAGGGCGATTGCAATGTGGACTTGAGTTTTGAGAAGAGAGAGTCAAACCCAAAATTCAACCGAGGGCCCAAAGTTTGACCCAAGGGCTAATGGGGCATCTTCCAAAAATAATTGAAAGCCAAGATCATGGAAGCCCAAGTAAATGAGAACAAGGGCTGAGAAGGCTTGGAGAGATAATATCAACAAGAAAACCCAAAGAACAATTGTTGAACAAGGCCTTTCACCATTTCGTGACTGGATCAGACTTGAAACACAATAACTTTAATCAAGAATTGCTAAAACACATGCTTTCCATATCTCTGCTGATATCTGCCATAAGGCAAATAATTAATAATGATAAACTTGTTGAGACTAAAAAAGAGTTGACTTGGTGGGAGAGAGTCAGCCCCGAGGAGACATGCATAAGGATGAGGGAAAGATGTGTTTAGGCCTTTTATGGAGCTAGGTCAATGGTGGAAAGGCATTGTGATTCTAACAAGACATTCTAGGATTTTAGACCCGGACATCTGCCAGGGGAACTTTCTGGGGAATAAAAGGGGTTGAGCAGTGAATCTCGATCTTTTCAGATGAGATTGTATTTCTGGGTTGGGTCTAGAGTTCTTCCAGGTTGAGGATGACCTAAAGGCTCCTATTTTTTGGTGTTTCCCCTAAAGAATTCTCTAGGGGTTAACTAGTTGGCTCTTAGAGAAAGTCCTTTCTCTTGTGTTTGAGCTGATTGGGTTGAGTGGGTTGTTGTTTTGATCTTGTTGCTAATTAGTATAATTGTGTTGTTGCATTAAAAATGCAATCAGTCCTATTTATGGGAGTGATTAGGGTGGCTTAAACTTATGGGAAAATCAACTTTATGACTTCCCTTAAGCCAAAATGGACTTCCAAAACTAACCCTCCTTGACATGTTTTGTCAAAGAGAGTATTAAAATATTCTATAAGTAAAAATGAGTATGCGCTTCCCCTAATGTCAGGGTAAAGCCTTCTCCTCCTCTGAAATGGCTTTTTCAGAAGCATTTAATGCTTAGTTGGTGGGTTTTTTGTGAAAAGTCAGGCCATGTATGTCTCTACTGACCTTGGTTTCCACAAACTAATCACTGTGCCTCCCAACAGACCCGGTGACAGCAGTTTAATGGTTGCCAAGATCTCGGGACTTACTCCCCTCCACCAAACTACACTCCTCAAGTCAGAACCACATAAGGAGAGTAGTACCCTCACGGGTATGGGCCGTGGGGCTACTCCTTGAGTCCTTTTGGGACTGAAATGGACATGGGTCATGGGTTTTTTTATCATATTTTTCCATCTCCCATGTGTCTTGGCTTTTTCCAATGGTCTTTGAGTTGTTATTTAGAAGTCTGTTGCGTGAACAATACCAAAACCCATGATTTCCGGTGAGATAGAGAGCCATGGTGAGCTGGTGGTGTTGGAGCAGCTTGGAGAGGCTCGAGGAAGAGGGCTAGCTGCCCTTGGTACGAGTAGAGAGGTAAGAGCTGCATATAGAGTACCAAAACCCATGATTTCTGGTGAAATGGAGGGTTGAGATGAGCTGGAGATGCTGGAGCAGTTTAAAATGGAAGAGCTGCTGCCTCTGGCACGTTTGAGGGGATGGGAAGTTACTGTTCCTTTCTTTATTAGTGAAAATATGACATGATGTGAGCTCCACCTGCAGCAGACATAGAGCCCATCCCTTGACAGCTTCATTTTCTGACTTTGTGGGGCCTACGGACAGGCTGTCCACAGCTGTTTGAGTGCTGGACTGCTCACTATTTGGGCTCTAGTTGCTTCTCTCAATCAACCCAATAGCATTTAGGTCCAATAACCATGTTATGAATATATTTCGGGCTGTCGGCTTCATGTGGGTTTCTTTTGGGCTTTCAAATGGTGCCAAGACACCTTAAAATAGGTCCAAATGGCTTCTTGGATGCTATATAAGACATTTTAATGGGTTGGGCTTATTGGGCTAATCTATTAAATATTTAATTAAGCCCAAATATTTTATTGGGGGCCAATCCAAGTGTTGGTTAAAAAATGGGCATGTACAAGAGGTATGTCAATTATACACCAATTGTGAAATTCTTCTAAATTATTATTCTTAATCCTCGTCATCAATATCCTAATCGATTTGAAAGATTTTAATGATCCAGAATACACAATAGAGATAGTGATTATGTGTTAAACATTCAACAAATTACCGAAGTCTTCTTATCGATCATATTTGGATGGGATTTGAATATAAAAGTTCAACTAAAGTGGGTGTTGGGAGCCATCACTGCATGCTATTCAAACAAGAAATCCTCCAGACATAAATGCAAACGGCACAGTTCTGGGAATATTTTTAGATTAATAATACTAGTACATTCTTATTTAATGCAATTGCATAAGACATGCCTTTGATAGTCAAAAACTTGTACATTCTTATTTTATTCATGATTTCTCATAAGTTCATGCGATTGGCAGTGGTTTTCCTGCTAGAAATGCCTTAAACAGAGAAAATGATCTCGCTGGTTGCGTGGAAGGAGCTGTGTGTGAAGCTCCTCTTATGCTGGCAAAAGATAGCTGGTTTTTACCATATACTTGTGTCCATCCACCAACCTGCAGTGAAAAATAAATCAGCAAAAAGAAAAATAAAACCATTTGGTACTAAACATTGATCAACAAAAAAAAAGGGAAAAGAGATCAATGTATTAGTGTACACTGTCATGTCATTTAAAATTTTAAATGGTCTGACTATATAATATTAAATACAGAAAATAAAATCTTAAGGCGACATGAACGAAATGAAAAGAATCATATTCCCAGAAAAAGATATGAGCATATTGACCTGTTTTGCCTCGAACCATGCTCTGTAAGGTACAGTTGTATTCAGTCTCAACTTCTTTGCTAATTTATTTACCAATGTCCGAGACCCGGTAAATGGGATAGCTGCATCTAGATCCCCACTGTCATATTACATCAAAATCAAATTAAAATTTTACGAAGTAAAATAGTAAAGTGCTTTGTAAAGAGTTTGTTACCATACCTGTAAACCAAGGACCGAATGCCAGACTTGACAAGTGAGCCCACCACACCAATTGTTGGTATCTCTCTATCTTTCATATCGTATTGTAGATTGTTGGATCTAAAATAGTAAAACAAAGAACCCAACCAATTCCAATGTCAGCAAGAGAAGGGAATTACTTAAAACATAAGTAAAAGATGAAAATAATTACTAAGATTATAAGAAAAGTGCATATCATTACCCGGTGCATAGAGACCATTGGTCAAATGCGACGTGCTTGGCATGGAGAGCCTTCTGCACATCTTTCCTGTTTAAATACTTCTGTGTGATACCTTCTCCACAAATAAGCTCCTTCTCTTCAAATTGCTGTAAGCATAGAACGTAATTGTCAATTAAAATCTGCAGTGTTTAAATATAGGGTTACCATATACTAAATTTAATTTATTCTTATATACCCTATATTAGGTCCATTTGTATCACACAAATTCAATATAATAATATGTAACAGTTTGAAGCTTTCTACTGTAGACGTAGATTGTCAGGCTAAACCACATTAATACTCTTGCTTCCACTTTCTCAAAATATAAAGAAATGATAACACACATCACAATATGAGTTTTGAGTGGGAGTGAAAAGTGAAAACTTCACCTGCTGACTAAGAGCTGCATCTGATTTTGAATGTAGAGATGTCAAAGTTTGAAATTTAGACCTGAGAGGCTCATATAGCATGTTCATTTGTGACTTAACATGTGATCGACAAACATCACCGATGACATCGTATATGTCGATGGAGTCTGTAAGTTCTTTATTGAGTCGAATATATACATCACCACAAGCAGTACTTCCTTCTCCGTTTATGACGCTCCTCATTATCTCAGAACCGTTACAAACTTTAGTGAGATGTTGATAAACGTCATCAGATATCAAGCCATGAGACCAGTAATACTCGTCTGCTGCATTGAAATCTGTGCCGAAATCCAGAAGACCATTCCCTACCTACATTAGTGTACAAAATAATAAAATTTTGCTCAGTACTCAAGATTATTTGTCATGACATAAAAAAAATAAATAAATAAATTAAAAAACTTCAATTTTTTCCCAAGTCATATGTACATGTTCAACTCACAGCTATGCCCTTCAAATTGATCTTCACTTTGGACCGAATAATGAGCTGGGCAAGTTGTGGCACATAGTGACCTATTACAAAAACAAGTCCATGAGTTTAATTAGAATTCTCTCTCTCTCTCTCTCTCTCTCTCTCTCTCTCTCTCATTATTAAGAAAATGAACAATTATAATACATGTACCCTGGATTAATTTGTATGAGGATGATTCCATTTTTTGAAAAATAGACCTACTATGACAATCTAATCTTCATAAGGAATTAAATCTTCCATATTTTTTCTATGTAATGTAGACATAACATTGTATTCTAGTTCGTGTTGTCTATCAGACTTTCTCTCAGCAACGTGTGCGTGGGCATGAACACAATATCTCAACTGATAGTCTTTGTTTAAAATGGAAATTTTACCTGCATAGCTCTCTCCTGCGATAAAAAAAGCTTGGTCACGGTATTCTGGATATTTGGCAAACCAATGTTGCAGGAATGTATGACTGTCTCGTGCTTAAGAAAAGCAAACACATCGTAAGTTTTAAAATGTCCATGTATAAAATGATTGGATAAACATCCTCACAGTTATTTGCATGAAAAAAAAATTCTAAATATGGTAAATATTGTTGCACACTATATATAGTTTGTACACACCACCTAATGTGAACATACATACAAATTGTGGGTATTAACATTCATAAATGTTCACATTTTATGAATATATATCCACATTTTATGTGTGTACGAACATTGTGTATTAATGATGCGCACATATCACTGTCCAATGGGAAAGTTTTTCTATTAAGGCCAAAGAACATAAACCTGTTATCTCATCGTTCACATAGGTGTAGAATGACTTATTCGCAGAGTAGGAGAAACCAACTCCTGCTGGTGATTCCAGGTACAACATATTGGCTTCTGTAACAAAGATAAACTTACAAAGTAAATAATGGCTATATATATTCACTTAAATCTGGTCATTCATAAATCCAAGATAAATAAATAAATAGATTTGGTTTTGAAATGGATTGAGATCCTTATCGTATTGCATGAGTTGCAATACTTTCAAAAGGCTAAAATTAAAATTTAAGAAGTTAACTTTTAAATTTGGGCATTAGAAGGTATTGCAGCCCGTGTAATACTTTTGGGATACCTTATCCACAATTGGAATACCTTTATTCCAGTTGTACTCATTCCTAACCAGATTGTCTCCACTCACTTTAAAGGGGCCATGCTCAAGGAAAGCTCCTGCTACAGATGAACAACCAGGCCCTACAAAATGAAGAGAAAGATGTAAAATTAATGTGTATCACAATTTTGTGTATCAAACTCAGAAATAGTTTGGGCATGTTATCTTAATTTACCTCCATTTAGCCAGAGAACAAGCGGCTTTGAAGCTGCCTGTGCTTCAGCTTCAACAAAGTAGTAGAAAAGAGCTCTGTGTTGCTTTTGATCAACGGTGATGTATCCGGCAAATTGTTGGAAACTGACTTGTGGTTGCCCTGGCAAACTTGTGATTTTATCAGCTATGGGAAAAGCTTCCACTGGCAGAAATATGTGTACCAAAGATGCACATGATATTATGCCCAAGACAATCCATTGCTGAGAGATCATGGTTGAGTGAGATGAAGAGATCAGTGAGAACGAGAGCTCTTTGGTTTCAGATAGAAGACCTTGATGTGCTTATTCTTAGAGTTGGGCGTGGACCTATATATGCATGCGCAAAAAGAGGCCTTGTGAAAATTATAATCAACAAAAAAAGACTTGACTTTGACAAAAGTAAGACAGGTTTGAGATGTAATAAATTCTACTCAATTCAACTAAGCTTTCACCCCAATTAAATGGAAGGTCAAGTACTCTTTGTAACGGTTACGAGAATAACTTTCTTCGTTTGATTGTAACACTCACCAGCTAGTGCGTTAATGGGGCTTTCTTATCGCCTCAGTGTGTTCATATCGAGTTAGCACATCATCAGCTCGGCTAGTCTACTTATCTCCTACCACCAAAGTACACTACTCTCATTATGTACACTCATGGCGACTAAAGTTATAACATTGATTTCTCAAAGCTCCAATAAAATGAGTTTACTTTTCACAATAATTAAAGCTTCCTCATTAGGCTTTAAAGTTCCAAGACAAAATGGAAATTATATTCAGCAGCATAACAACTTGGGGGCTTCTGTCATTTGGAGATCCTTCAACAGATGCTAAACATGCCTTTTTGCATATAGTTGAACAAGGAAAATTATTCAACGGCCTCGAAGTACAAATAAATGTATACTCCTTTCTCTCACAGAGTGGTGAGTCTCATTATGAATTTAATTAGTAGTACCCACCATTCATGTGTGAGGAAGGAATACACAATTATTTGTACTATGATACTATTGATTCACTTGCTGAACAATTTGTTAGATATAATGCATAACTTAATTAACTTTTATGATGACTCCACTCTCCATTTTATCGAATGTTAAAGAAAAATAAATTAATTTAAATGATATTATTTATTCAAAAATTATGAAAACATGTTATTAAAGTCTAGTAATAGCCTGCAAACCCATATAAACCAACCATATGGTTAACAGAGAATGGGTGTCATTTTAGGAGTCATCTTCAACATTCAGTTGGAATTTTCAGAAAAACAACCCAAACTTTGATCTCTCAAATCTCTCTCAATTCTTATTCAAATTAAGCAAACTACATTTGGATATAAAGCTTATGAGATGTAGAGTCCAGTCATGCTTTTGGTTTTATGAAATAACTAAGTTAATGCACAGAAAATAATGCACAAAGTTTCGGCCCACAAATTTAGGATTTCAATTTTCTCTTAAACCACACAACCAATGGCTATGAAATTTTAGGGGCAAGTTACTGACATATATGAATAACATACTAAAATTTTGTGACCTAACTCAACCGAATAGGCTGTCTACATGTGAGACCCATTTTCAATCATAAATAATGCAAATTCACAAACCATAATTTATTTTCATACTTTTCTCATCAAAACACATTTTAGAACACATAATAATTAAAAAATATGTGAAGCACATAGAAATTCGAATCATGTAGAAGCAACAAAAATTCGAATCATACAACACATACAAAAATTCGAATTATACAAACACACAACAACAAAAGCAAATTATGAAAAAGAAATATGTCTTAAGATTGTTGGGTATAATGCATAATTTAATCTACTTTTTTGATGATGTAAACAAGAACAACAAACAGAATTTAACATATAATTAAACAAAACATTAAATTAACTCACAAACTGGATGAATGCAGAATGAAATGCAAACTACGTGCCCACTACCCAACGAACGTAACTCTTGACACTTTCTCTCTCTTGACTTATGCAAATAAGACTCTTAAAATCGTAGGAAATAACTAACTCAAAAGCAGCCACAAAAGAATGAGGGGACACCCTATTTATATCCATATCTATATATATAAAAAAACAGAAACCTCAAGTTATGAGAGCTTGAGGTTCTGCCAAGTGGTGCACTCCTTGATAAGATAATTGAAATATTATCCTCAAGATTAAAAGATAGCAATTAAATTTAATTGCAATACTATCCTCAAGATTAAGAGCAACTCCAAAGCCACTGTAAAACCTCACTCTATCTCTACAATTGAAGAGTAAAATAGAAATAAAGTGCTCCAACACTACTCTATTCTACTCTTCAATCGTCCAAAAAAAACACAAAGTGTACAGTAGCTCTTCACAAATGAAAAGCTACTGTACACTTTGTAAACGAATTTTTTATTATTTTTTAGTCCGCCTATTTAAGCTTTCTCTTTTCCTTTTTCGTTCATTTTGCCCAAAATTTCTCTCTCTTCAATTTTTTTCTCTGCTCTCCCTCTCTTCTCCGTTCTCGTCGCCGATCTTTGCTTCGTGGGTCTCGGCTTGGGCCGATCTCAAGTGATTTGCGCCAATCTCTGCTTCGTGGGTCTCGGCCTGCGGCGTGGGCTTCGTGGGTCTCGGCCTGGGCGTGGGTCTCGGGGGTTTTGGATATGCTTGCCATGGGTTTGCTCGTCGATCTCGGTGACTGACTGATTGGTGGCAGTCTGGGGTGGTGGGCGTGGGTGACTGACTGACCGGTGGCAGTCTGGGGGGGCAAGAAATGAGGAGAGAGAGAAAAAAAAGTTAAAATAAAATAATAAAAATATTATTTTAATAAAAATAAAGATAAAATAGAGAGTAGTGTTGGAGAGTATTGCTCTTCAAATAAATTAAGAGTTGCTGAAATAGAGATAATGTAGAGATAAAATGGAGAGTGGCTTGGAGATGCTCTAAAAGATAGCGATTAAATAAAAGATTAAAAAGATAACACTCTTAATTTGTTTTCTTTGGTTCACCATTTGGGGACTTCTTTGATTCATTGCTTCAGAACTTCAACCCAACTAACGTTTCCTACGACTCTATCTCTTCCAATTCTTCCTCTCCCCATCAAAACCTTTACCTTCCACTTGATATTAAAACCCATTGATTCAATTTTTTCTCCCCGATCTTCACTTTCACAATCACGTCCACTAAGGCCATACCACCATGTTACCCCAAACAATGAATTCGACTACCTTTTCCCACACAAACTTCGACCCCATTGTGTGGTCATTGACGGGGAGACTCTATTCACCTTTTTCTTCTTTATTTATTTTTTATTTTTTGAATAAAAATAGTAGGAATATGTTTTTGTGAATTTTATGACTATATCTTTTGGGAAGGATGTTCCTCATGTTATTGATCGTCTCTATTGATTGGTCATATGATTTTATTCCAATTTGCAGATCTATTGGCTGGGTTGGTCTTAAAGAGTGCTAAGTTTAAGAGGCGTTGGCATCCAATATGCGATATGTATTCGTTTATTTTGTACTGTTTTGGACCCTATAGCTTATATTTGAATTAATTTTACTTGGTTGAGTTGTGGTTCTCCATTTTCAACCGCCAAAAATTAACTAGATTTTGTGTGTGTGTGTGTGTGTGTGAGAGAGAGACAGAGAGAGAGAGAGAGAGAGAATTTAAATTCCATGTTACTTTTGGAACTTCATTTTACTCTACTTATGTGTAGATACACCAAAATATAAATATTAAATATTGGAATTGTGAAGTAACATCTTACTTAAATGTGGACTCAGAAATGTACAAGTTGGTGAACAAATAGATGAAAAACTATTTTATTTGTTACAAGCTATGTCAATAAAAATATTATTATTTTTGAGTTTTAAATTTATATAACAAAGATTTAATATAAGAGACTAATTCATAGAACCCACCTTTTATCTTTGAACTTAAAAATGTCAAAAGTAATCAATGAAATGGACATTATATTGCTCACGCATTGGGCAAGTAGGAGGCTAGTTTATAGAAAGAGTCACACTTGTTCCGAAAAGATACAAGATAAACAGTTATAACTATTCAGGAAAAGACATAACACTTTATAGAAAAAACACAACTCTTTATGAACAAATATAATGTTCAAGAAAAGACACAACTCTTTGTGGAATAAATAAATAATAAAAAATAAATTGGACAGGCTGGTCCTAATCCACATAGACTCGCTAGACCCACTTTTCGGAAGCAACTTCTCATTCACTCCTAACCATTTTTCCAACACAATTGGTGTTTGTCATTGAATGAATTATGCTTGCTGTCGAATAAATTGTACTTACTATATATTGAGAAGCTCTTTGGCAGAAATATCATTCCTACTACCTTAAGGATTTAGTGGGCAAATAATTAAGTGTGCTCATCTCTTTATTTCATTCGTGTAGAAGAAGCAAAGCCACTCAATTATATCCATGACCATAATTAGTTATGAGCCTATCTTTGTCGTAGAATGAGATCCAACATTGTTTTCACTTTCAACAAGACATCGCTCAAATACAAGCAAATATGAGATTGTGACTTCAAAGATTTGTGAAGGCATTAATGTCTTAAAACCAAAGTTGTCAATTTCGTACCTATGGTGGTACCGGTTTGGCTAGGGAGACGATATATTTCAGTTCCATTCAATACCGATGTACAATTTCGGAGTTACCGCTACATATATATTATTTGGTAAAAGCCCACGATTTATTTTGGATCTTTAATTACAAATGCAAGTTCCAAGTTCATATCTAACTCAATATCCCTTAGTCATTTTAACCCAATAACATGTTTGTACAATTAGACTAGTTAATCTATAAGTTAAACCAGAAAAGACAAGAAAAAAAAAATTAAATGAGAAGTAATAAATGAAGTTGTGATGTGTGTGGGAAAAGTGAATGGTAAAGCAGTGTTTAATGAGAAAACTTGTGCGTGATAAAATAAAACCAAAGCAGGCATCAGTGGGTCACGTGGAGAGGCAGAGAAGATGAAGTGCTAAAAAATAAAAATAAAAACCCCAAGGGGTTGGCCCAAGTGGTGAAGGCCTTGGTCTTGGAGGTATGCTCCCTTCAAGCTCCAAGATTTAACACCTCTTGGATGCAAACAATTTCTTGGAGCCACACCCCCTAGTGAAAAGCCAGCGAGGCCAGAGACCACAAAAACCCAAAAGCACAAAAAGAAAATGAAAGGTGGCAGCCAAAGAAATAGAAGACTAGAAGAGAACAAAAACAAAAACAGCAAGGAGACTGACCGCCGTAAACGAAGAAAGAAGAGGAGGAGGGGGCGACTAGTTCGTTCATTTTTTTTTTCTTCATTATTTTTAAAAAAATTTTGTACCAGCCAGTTTTATTTTTCCGGTTGAAATGTCCAATTTTTTCGGTACGGCCGGAACAATCCGGTATTTTTTCCGGTACGATTATGGGGTGTTTTTGTATTGGTTCAATGACCGGTACGACAAATACCGGCAGTACCAGCCAATATGGTACGGTATTAACAACCTTGCTTAAAACAAACAAGTTCAAGCAAGCTATGTTGGATCAATTTAAGTTTGTCATTGATCTAAATTCAAGCTAGGGTCCAGTTGCACCTTTGTTTTAGTTATTCAATTGGTTTAGCGTTGGAATATACATAACTAGAAGAAATATTAAGATTACAATCAATTTGGATTAATTGAAACATAGGACTCCTTTTTTGCATTACAAATTGGGTTCATAAGATGAGATGATAAGAGGTCATAGAAAGATGACAAGTTGTGAGGGGTGGTTTTTCGTGTCACGCCACGTGTCGCACCGAGATTGGTTGGGACGTGAACTAAACCTTTGAGGGTACGGGAGTTGAACCCAAAATTCAACCGAGGGCCCAAAAGGCGGCCCAAGGGCTAATGGGGCAGCTTCCTTAAAGAAGTGAGGACGAAATATGCCAAGGCCCAAGTCCAATGAGCAGCTGCAGTAATAATAGCCAAATGGCCCAAAATGTAATGTCTTGTTGATAAAAGCCCAAAATAACAATGGACTAGTATTTTCCACTGTTTTATAGGAGAATCTGGACTCAGAGCATAACAACTTAAACCCAATATGGATCAAAAGTCGTTAAGACATGAATCTGTCACTAATATCTGCTGCAATCGAATAAAACTCATAACAATGAACTTGTAGGGATTAAAAGAGTTTGACTAAGCGGGAGAGAACCAATTCTATGAAGCATGCATGGGGTTGAAAGGGAAAGTGTTTAGGGTTTTATGGTGTAAGTCTCAAGGTTGAAGAAGGCCAAGAGCTTAATATGATGTTTACTGCTGTAGCCCAAATATCTGCCAGGAGGCACTTTTGGAGATGAGAGCTCAAATCATGTGTCTTAGGCCTGGGTTAGTGTTTAGGGTTTAGGAGCAGAGTTTTAAGGTCGAGGGTGACCTTAAGACTCTATCTTTGAGGATGTGGACTAGAGAATGCACTTAGGAGAAAAATAGCCCGATTACTGCTGTAATGAGTTTCAGACTATCTTTGCAATCTCCATGGTATTTTCTGATCTGGTCGTGGGTCAGTGTTTAGTATAGTGAAAAATGGTTAAGGCTGAAGTGTTTAGGCTTGGCTCAAGCTTGTTGAGTTAGGGTTGTGTTGTGATAAGCCCGGTTAAGTTGTCTTGCTTGAGTTGAGTTAGGTTCTATTTATAGAAGGTTCCATGGTGGTATGGGCTGGTCATGCATGCTTCTTGGCCTTGGTTTCCAAGAAAATAATAACTCTGCCCCCCAGTGGACTTTGAGCCATTATTTTAATGGAATCCTCACCTATAGAATTAATTCCCCACCTCCAAACCAAACTCCCTAAGTCCTACAAAAAATGGAGAAGTGAGCCTAGCACAGAGCTGGGCTGTAAGGGTCACTTCCTCAGCCTTGATTGGCTGGTCATGTCATGATGGTGAAGATAAAATAATATTTTTTTGTCCTGTCACGGATTTCTGCCGCGTCTTGTGGCCAATGGTGATTGAAATCCTCATCATAATTACTGTTCAGGCAGCCAATGCATGGTTTGCAGAACCTGTTGGCTTGGAGAAGATAAACCATTAATGACAACCTGCTTGCTTCAATGAGCTTTTATAGATATGGGCTGAGTTGACTCAGATATGTGTGTTGTCAGGTTACTGCTGTAGAGCATGCAGCCAATAGCTGTGACTTCCCAGCTGCATTTCTGGTCCAATCGGTGGGCTTCTTTGTGCTTTTCATGTCTGAAGTGAGTTAAATGAGGGAGACAAGCTCATCTCCCAATTTCTGAAAAAGGAGGAGAGAGAAACGTGGGTCCCAAGGGGGAATAACTCCTTGTTCAGCTTTTATTTAAAGCTATTCTGACTTTGTGGGGCCCTATGGACAGCTGTCTTAGCTGGCTGGAGCTGAATAAAGGTCTTGGGCTTGCCCTTGGGCTTTAGTTGCTCATTAAACACTCTTTTTAGGCCCGAAAATGGCTGGTTAGAGCTGGCAGCAGGGGTTCTCGGGCTGGGCCTTCAATTGGACTTCACTAAGTCCAAATAATCCATTTTATTTCCAGCATTTGAGACCCACGTGAGCTGGTCTGTGGATAGTGAACGGAAATGGGCCAATACTCTAGGCTGGATTTGCTGGGCTTCTGCAGTAATTTACTTTATTTGGGCCCAATCACTCAATGGGAGTTAATTTATATTTGGGTGTTAAAAAACAGCCCTCTACATTTAGCCCCCCGAGCACGTGGCTCACTGATGGTGAGGCTCGTGCGAGCAAGACAGTTGTTGTTATCTTTTGTGGATCATGAAATTCCACTTGTTTTGTTGATGAGAAGGTGACCATGGTTGCCTCGGATTCTTGACAGTCGAATTGGCCATCTTGTTGAAGAAGCTTGATCAATGATGAATCATTTTTTATTTCTGCCACGAATAACGTTGCCTCTTGTTTCTGCCAGATGCATTTGCCATCTGCTGTTGATACTGCAGGCTTATTGGTGCTTGATGTTGCCATAACTTTGGCAACATATATACACTATGTATTGATATAGTGGAAGTATTTCTGCAAAAAACAACAATGTTAGTGCCATAAATATGTGAGAGAATGAGCAAAACCTGTTGCTACTTTCGGCAAACTTTGGCAAGTCCATAGAGCATCTGCTAAGTAGAGCTCCAATTTCTGTCCATAGTTGAATACCATCTTAGATGAACACTTTAGTGTATATCTTTCGTCTGCCCATTGCCTTGCGGATAGGGAGGCGTGGAATGACAATACATAGCTCGGTAATGTACTAGCATCTCAGATATTTTGTTCACAAATGGAGTGTTATTGTCATTGATGATCTCGTAGAGTATGGCAAATTGCGTAATGATGCGCCCCCGAATGAGGTTTGCCACAAAATACTCAAGAAGAATCATGGGCAGCTAGTGCTTCTTCGTTTGCAAGGAGTTTTCTTTCTTGTGGTAGAGATGTTATTAAATCCTTGAAGAATATGACCTAGGTGTTTAGTCATCATGAATGCCTTCACGGATCATCGTTGTGTCTGCAGCATAGTTTCTGCAGCAGACTCTTTGGTTTGCACATGAATGATGTCCTGCTAAAATTGAACAATGTTGGATCTCATTTTGTGGCAAAGATAGGCTCGTGACTAAATGTTGGCCTCGACCATATTTGAATGGCTTTGCTCCTATATTGATGAAGTAAAGAGATGAGCACACTTGATGAATTGCCCGCTAGATCCTCGAGATAAGAGAAATGATGTTTCTGCCAAAGAGTTGCTCAGTTTTAAGAGTGTATGTAGTTCATCCAGCGGCAGACTCCATTTGATCAATGGTAACCAAAGAAGGCTTGTACGTTGATGGATCTCCAAATGATAGAATCCCCATAAGTGCTTTCTTCATTTTAGATTAACTAAGAATCAAATGACATGCTCTTGGAATGTATTTGAAACAATCATCTCACGGTAGCTTGGCCTTTCGAATTGCAAGTGAACACCATTGGTTTTAGTTTTCTGCTGTAAGGGCTGCTTCATTGTTGAATGTAAGGAATATGTCTTGAAACTTTAAAGCCAATGGGAAAGCTCTCATCTTATTGTAGATTGAGAAATCTATGTACAACTTTATTCCCCTTGAATGCTCATAAAGTCAATAAGGGATGTGTTGAAGATGGAGCAAGTCAAGAACGACATTTCTGCTGCTGACTCAAGTTCTGCTCTGGTGGCAGACTTCTCAGCAACAAGTAGTAATCTTTTTCAGCAGCAAGTAGCAACAAATCTTGAAAATGGCTTGTTCAATAATAACAAACATTGATAGTAGAATAGTCAACAACATTTGGCTTAACGAGAAAGCCAAAGGAAAGCAATGGAAGATTGCACCCAATAGTAGTTATGTCACACTAGACTCAACTCGAGCCCCCAAGCAATATGAACACACAAGAGCAATTATCCGTAAGTATGTGGAACGCAATCATCCTCAAAATTGTAGCATGGCAAATTGTGGGGCATAAGAACCGCAAAATGACTTGATGTAAAGGTGAGGATAGTCCACAACTTACATGGAGTGAAGAATTTTGGACATGTAAGGAGTACGGTATATGAAACACAGCACCTTAGTGATGGACATGAATTTGATACTCCAAGGTTTTGATAGCTTCACTTCTATCAGAATAAGAGAAGGCTGGTAACCAAAGCTGCAGCAACGGATTTCTGCGATAAGGCTCAGCAGTAATTTTTTGATTCAATGGCAGACTTTCTGCCTCAACAGTAAGCTCCACCGCGCGATGAATGCACTTGTAACATGGGTCTTGTAAAATCATTGGCGTATTTCGTAAGAGAGCAGAATGCTTTCTTACTTGAATGAGAAATGAGGAGAAAATAATTAGCTAGCCCCCATGTATGAGGATGCCGTGAAGTAGTCATATTTCGGAGGTTTGTTGGATGCATGGATCAAGCTGAGTTGTACTTGGAAAATGCGGCATGCTTTGACAAAGTCTGCTGTGACCTTCCTGATAAGGCGGTCATTGGTTTCGAAAGTCTGCTGCTCCTCTGTTTATTAAAAGCGTTCCAGTGACTGAAGTCTGCTGTAAAGTTCTTTCGCCAAATTTTCAAGTGTGCTCACACACTTTTAACCACTTATTTTATGCTTCTTGAACAATCATACACCTTGCTAAGCTCCCCTAGGTGGCCCACATAATGTTTCTTCAATTCTTTGTGCATGGTTGATCTCAAGAGTGTTGAATTTGCCTTCTAGCCTCTGAATTATGATTTGTGCTAGAGATAATTCTTCAGGTGAGAACTCCAAGCTTTGACAAATAACAAGGTTGGAATCTTCAATATTCTTCAAATGCTTGATGCCCATCCCATGGGCGATGGCTAGGCCGGAGAGATATGCTTCATATTCGTTGGAGCATGAGAAATCAAGCTTGAAAGCCATGGTTATGGCTTCTTTAGCTTCAAGAGCATAATTCTGTCATCGCTTGATGCAATAGTGGACAAAACTTAGAGTTTGAGTTAAATCTATTAAGTCTGCCAGAAGCACTTTTTTATACTTCCCCGGGTGCTTCACCTGAACTGGAAAGGCATTCCTCACAAGGAAAACAAGCTAAGAGATTTGATATAACCTGCCCTTTTTACTGCTTCTGGTACTTCGAAGATAATTTCATATTCAGATGGTCGTGGCAGATATGATGCCAGTCTGGCACAATGTATAGGATGTTGTAGCAGTCTTCTGAACAGATGATATTTTATCATATATTTTTGTAAGCTAAGAAATAATGCCGAAGATGTTGAGGAGTATAAATCAGGGCTAAAAGTTCCCTTTTAGCCCCCAAGTAGGGAGTCTCGACATTCTTGATTGATGTGATAAATGGGTTGTTCGACCCCATTGTTGTCTTCATGGGTCAACAAGGCTTCTATTGCTTGTTTTGTTTGAATCTAGATAGTGCTTTCCAACAACTTGCAAATGACTTGTAGTATTGGCATTTGGTGGACCAACAAAAGATACCAAGAGACTTCTCAATGCTTGGCTTCTTCTCATATATGATCTCTTTGAATGAATGGTGACTTGGTTGCGGTTACTTGAACCATTTCCTTTTGTAACTTAGGAAGAAGTGGCAGCAAAGGTCGTTGAAGAAATTGTAGCAGAAGCTGCTACAGCAGAAACTGGTATTGTAATTGCAGTATAAATTATTGGTGGGGCTACCGCAGCATTTACTGGTGTTGAAACTTCAACGGAAATTTCTGATGATATTACAGCAGAAGTTGCACAAGATGTTACTGTAGAAGCCTTCAATAATGTTGCGAGAGGAACCACAAACAAAAATGGTAGCAGGATTTATTAATGTCACGTCAAGAGTTGTTGATTGAGTTGCGGAGATCATACTGCTGCAGTAGTAGAAAACTGATGTAGTTGTAGCGGAAATTGCTCATGGTGCAGAAGCTATTAATGATGTTGAATTCAATGAGAGTGAATCTTTTGATGGTAGTAACTCCTCTGAATTTGCCCTGAAATCTCACAACTTTGCAATAGACCATGAGGCTTTCTTCCCTCATTCAAAGTATTTCTGCTGTAGGAGCTATGAGGAGTGTGTTTCCCTTCTTTCCTCAAGATAAATCCATTCAGAGGAAGAGATGTTTGGAGGCACGAGAGACTCCCATTGATGTTGTGATTCCTTTGCATTAAAGCACTTGCCAAGGAATTAATGTCAATAACGCTTGTGTTGCGGAAGAGACTCTGATTTTTGAAATTGCTCCTGCCACAGATATGTCTTCAATTGGAACTGAAATGTCTGCCACGGAGGAATTTCCTGCTACTGAGGAGATTACCGCTGCTGGCATCATTCCTGCTGTTGAAGTGCCTGAAGTTGAGCATATGGGATCTGAAGTGGAGGTCATTCCTTCCACTGAGATTGAGGATGACATCCCAGATATTGAAGGAACCTTTGCTCAAGACCCAAATGACAATGCCCCATTGGAGGACATGGCAGATGTTCATGACAGTTATGATGCTGTTCTGGCAGATGTCCAAGAGGAGAATGTCCAGGCTGCAGTTCCTGAATTGGAGGTTACAAGTCCTGCCATAAAAAATGCAAGTCCAACAAAGACAGGTAAACTGGTTTCTTTGTTATTCTTTGTTGCTTTTGTTATACATGTTTGGTTTAGATTGCATTTATAATTCTGCAACTTTGGTTATAACACGATTGAGTGTTTAAATAAAACTTATGTGTTATGCTATGACATACATTCATGTGTCATGCTTATTGTGATAACATAAGTAATAAACTCATGCATTATGTTTATGAATGAGTTTCACATAATATTCATGGGGAGTTAACAAGATGAATAGAATAACTTATCTTGCTGTGAGTAGGCTTAGCTTTTGATTGCTCGCCATAGTAGAATAATGTGCCGGAACACTTGGCTGGTGTGCGTCTAATAGGGGTAGGACTGCACACTCCTTTTTCTTTATTGTTTTCTTAACTGAAATTGCGCACTTTATACGGACCCGGCGGGAAATAGAACCCGTCCGCCGAGTTGTGGCACCGAGAATGGCTCACTTATACGGACCCGGCGGGATGAAAAACCCGTCCGCCGAGTTGTGGCACCGAGTATGGCTCACTTATACGGACCCGGCGGGATGAAAAACCCGTCCGCCGAGTTGTGGCACCGAGTATGGCTCACTTATACGGACCCGGCGGGATGAAAAACCCGTCCGCCGAGTTGTGGCACCGAGTATGGCTCACTTATACGGACCCGGCGGGATGAAAAACCCGTCCGCCGAGTTGTGGCACCGAGTATGGCTCACTTATACGGACCCGGCGGGATGAAAAACCCGTCCGCCGAGTTGTGGCACCGAGTATGGCTCACTTATACGGACCCGGCGGGATGAAAAACCCGTCCGCCGAGTTGTGGCACCGAGTATGGCTCACTTATACGGACCCGGCGGGATGAAAAACCCGTCCGCCGAGTTGTGGCACCGAGTATGGCTCACTTATACGGACCCGGCGGGATAAAAAACCCGTCCGCCGAGTTGTGGCACCGAGTATGGCTCACTTATACGGACCCGGCGGGATGAAAAACCCGTCCGCCGAGTTGTGGCACCGAGTATGGCTCACTTATACGGACCCGGCGGGATGAAAAACCCGTCCGCCGAGTTGTGGCACCGAAAATGGATTCATGTAATAATTCCAAGTACTCTTTAGCTAGAATTTGCTCATGTGATAGGGATGAATTGTTTCAGCACAGCTCTAAGGAACATGTTTTGATTTTCCTTTTATCTTTCACTGTCTTCTTGCCTTCATACTCACTGTTTTGTTTCTTTCTTTTGCAGCTGGCAGCGGAAATGAATTTGCTGCTGAGGATGAAGGCGAGTTTGATGCAGTTGAGGCTGCAGAATCTGCTTCTGCTGCAATTCAGTCCCCATTTGCATCCCTAAAGAGACTAGGGTGTAGAGATATCTGCTGTCCCTGCTGAGATTCTAAGCTTCTTCCAAGAATTTGATCGAGTAGCCATTAGCCGGCACCGCCCCCAACACTTTTGGATATTTGACAGTGCTGAAGTTGATTTTTATGACTACTCAGTTCCTCGTGATGGAGTTCAGTTTCTGGAGGCTATATGGAAGAAATATGGGAACTTTATCTCAACTTCAAGTTTGGGATTTTTGTTGGAGGTGCCATGCTGACTCCTTCTTTGTTGTGTGTTGGCACAAATGAGGAACACCAACCTTGATGGATGTTACCGAAGCCAAAATCCTCGAGTGGAAGAGCGTTGTGCAAGGAGCTCATAAAAGAAGGCTTCCAGCTTGACTTCATATTTGAACACTTTCCAAGACTTCTTGAAACTTATTTAGCAAAAGGAATTGCTGCTGGAATTACAGCAGAAGCTGCTTACGGAGTCGTAGCAGAAGCTGCTGATGATGTTGTAGCCAAAGTTGTTGATGCAGTTATACCAGAAATTATTGAAAATGCTTCCAATTTGCGAGAGATTCCAGCTATGGGTGAGACTCCCGTCATATAAGGAACCCATATCAAAGATCAAGTTGAGGATGCTTCCATAGGAGGACATGGCTGGAAGTCCATGACGCTGTCTTTGATGTATGAATATAAGCATTGAGATGTGACTGATGTTGCTGATTTTGAGGAAATAGCCCCCAAGATAGGGACTGTGATCTTGGCAGATGCGAGACAGCTGATTTTTATGAGCTTTTGCTAGCTTTGATGGGCGTTCACCACTCTTTCATAGTTGCTAGTGTCCAACATTGTGATGATAGGGAAAGAATGTATGAATGTTGTTGGGACCATTGAATTGATTGCTGGTGCTATAGCAGAACAGACTTATGAAAGTCTGGTGTTGCAGCAGAACTTCCTGCAGCAGATTTATGATTCTAGAAGGTGATGATCTTGCTTTTGTCGTACTATAAGAAATTGATTTCATTGATCTTTCTGTTGAGCTTGCGAGAGCTTGAAGGTCCCATCTTGAATTTGTGTTGAAAACCACCTTGGAGTGACTAGTAGTCTTTGATAGCATGGTGAACATATCTGCGATAACAGCAGTCTTGAAAAAATTCAAGTGTTTCACTGATAGAACTTTTGCATGGTGAGTGCTTGTAATGCATTCTTCTTCCCTCCTAGGCCTTCACAAAATGAGGCCTAACTGAAAAGGATAATCTTGTGCACCTTTTGGAGAAGTTGAGCAAACTTGATGATGTCCAAAATTTCGAGGTGAGCACGGTATTCGTCTAGCATATTTCTATACATATTTCCGCTAACTCATGCTCATCACCTTTGGCATAACAATCTAATGCTGTGTGGTAGATGCGGCAAACGATTGGACTCAAGCCTTACATTCGGCATAATAATCCAAGGGTGAATGACAAATGTGGCGAATGACTAGACCCAAGTATCACATTCAGCATAACAGTCCAGGGCTGTATGGCAGATGTAGATGCAAGTGGATCTCCATCGTTCTTTTGCTTTGTGTGATGAAGATTGGCAATGGTAATCTTGCTCTTCCATATGAAAAAATTTGCTGCAAAATTTCTCCACTACGTCTTTCCATGTATTGATCGATCTTGTGGGTGGCATGGTGTACCGTCTTCATGTACAAGAGACTTGGGGAAACTTCTTGCAAACATAGGTCACCATTCCCGGCATGGGTGTTAAGTAACTTGGTGAGACATGAACGGCCTTCTCACAAAGTGTTTAGAGTGTTTAGGAGACTATCCCTTCTCTTTGTTGAGCGAATCTGCCACGTCTAATAGCGTGACAAACTAAGATTGGTTTTGCAGAAGGTTGGCCATCAGTGATTGAAGTCTTTCTTGCTGAAGTGTGCTGGACAACACCTCATCTTGCTGTTGGCTTGGTTGTTCCGTATAGCTTACGATTTCTTCTAGTTGCCGTAGAGACTCGGCCAACTCATATTGCATCTGCTGCATAATTTTCAACAGATTGTATAGAAGATTCATATAAGGGCCAACAGCCCCCAAGTAGACATCTTGACTCGGGTGGCATATTTTAGACTCATGCCTTTCTTGTTAGGAAGTGCTAAATTCAACTCCCCAGTGGAGTCGCCAAAATGTGAGGGGTGGTTTTTCGTGTCACGCCACGTGTCGCACCGAGATTGGTTGGGACGTGAACTAAACCTTTGAGGGTACGGGAGTTGAACCCAAAATTCAACCGAGGGCCCAAAAGGCGGCCCAAGGGCTAATGGGGCAGCTTCCTTAAAGAAGTGAAGGACCAAATCTGCCAAGGGCCCAAGTCCAATGAGCAGCTGCAGTAATAATAACCAAATGGCCCAAAATGTAACGTCTTGTTAATGAAAGCCCAAAATAACAATGGACTAGTGCTTCCACTATTTTATAGGAGAATCTGGACTCAGAAGCGTAACAACTTAAACCCAATATGGACTCAAAAGTTATTAAGACATGAATTCTGTCACTAATATCTGCTGCAACGAATAAAACTCATAACAATGAACTTGTAGGGATTAAAAGAGTTTGACTAAGCGGGAGAGAACCAATTCTATGAAGCATGCATGGGGTTAAAAGGGAAAGTGTTTAGGGTTTTATGGTGTAAGTCTCAAGGTTGAAGAAGGCCAAGAGCTTAATATGATGTTTACTGCTGTAGCCCAAATATCTGCCAGGAGGCACTTTTGGAGATGAGAGCTCAAATCATGTGTCTTAGGCCTGGGTTAGTGTTTAGGGTTTAGGAACAGAGTTTTAAGGTCGAAGGTGACCTTCAAGACTCTATCTTTGAGGACGTGTGGACTAGAGAATGCACTTAGGAGAAAAATAGCCCGATTACTGCTGTAATGAGTTTCAGACTATCTTTGCAATCTCCATGGTATTTTCTGATCTGGTCGTGGGTCAGTGTTTAGGATAGTGAAAATGGTTAAGGCTGAAGTGTTTAGGCTTGGCTTCAAGCTTGTTGAGTTAGGGTTGTGTTGTGATAAGCCCGGTTAAGTTGTCTTGCTTGAGTTGAGTTAGGTTCTATTTATAGATGGTTCCATGGTGGTGTGGGCTGGTCATGCATGCTTCTTGGCCTTGGTTTCCAAGAAAATAATAACTCTGCCCCCCAGTGGACTTTGAGCCATTATTTTAATGGAATCCTCACCTATAGAATTAATTCCCCACCTCCAAACCAAACTCCCTAAGTCCTACAAAAAATGGAGAAGTGAGCCTAGCACAGAGCTGGGCTGTAAGGGTCACTTCCTCAGCCTTGATTGGCTGGTCAGGTCATGATGGTGAAGATAAAATAATATTTTTGTCCTGTCACGGATTTCTGCCGCGTCTTGTGGCCAATGGTGATTGAAATCCTCATCATAATTACTGTTCAGGCAGCCAATGCATGGTTTGCAGAACCTGTTGGCTTGGAGAAGATAAACCATTAATGACAACCTGCTTGCTTCAATGAGCTTTTATAAATATGGGCTGAGTTGACTCAGATATGTGTGTTGTCAGGTTACTGCTGTAGAGCATGCAGCCAATAGCTGTGACTTCCCAGCTGCATTTTTGGTCCAATCGGTGGGCTTCTTTGTGCTTTTTATGTCTGAAGTGAGTTAAATGAGGGAGACAAGCTCATCTCCCAATTTCTGAAAAAGGAGGAGAGAGAGACGTGGGTCCCAAGGGGAAATAACTCCTTGTTTAGCTTTTATTTAAAGCTATTCTGACTTTGTGGGGCCCTATGGACAGCTGTCTTAGCTGGCTGGAGCTGAATAAAGGTCTTGGGCTTGCCCTTGGGCTTTAGTTGCTCATTAAACACTCTTTTTAGGCCCGAAAATGGCTGGTTAGAGCTGGCAGCAGGGGTTCTCGGGCTGGGCCTTCAATTGGACTTCACTAAGTCCAAATAATCCATTTTATTTCCAGCATTTGAGACCCACGTGAGCTGGTCTGTGGATAGTGAACGGAAATGGGCCAATACTCTAGGCTGGATTTGCTGGGCTTCTGCAGTAATTTACTTTATTTGGGCCCAATCACTCAATGGGAGTTAATTTATATTTGGGTGTTAAAAAACAGCCCTCTACACAAGTAAATTACAATTATAAATACCTTGTACTAGGCGAACCTGTGACCATTTGGGGCCAAAAGCGAAAACTCTAAATAGGTTTTTTTTTTTTTGTGACTAAAAAAATAGGAGCATTTTTTATTATAGATTTCTTACAATATTGTGTACAAGGATGCTTTATTTATAATTATATATGAAGGGAGTAGACAAAACTTCACTCCAAAGCAATATGGATTTTTACTTCAACATAATATGGGTCTTCTAATTTTCTTTTTCTTTATTTGAGATGTGGTGCCTTTTTTTATAAGTTGGCCTTTTTTTTTTTTTTTTTTTTTCTTTTTTGTGGGACCTAAAGCAACCGTTTGGTTGGCTTAAGGCATCAGCCGCCCTGCCTTGTACTTGGTTGCATAAAGTACTAGTCATTTTCAACAATATGTCTGCCCCAATTGTTTTTTGTACGGGAAAAATTTAGTTATGGTCTCTAAATGTTGTAACTTATATTCTTGAATTAAATTCAATCTTTGGTTTATTCGTCAATGCAACACAACCATGTGGCTTAATGAATTATTAAGCAGTGCAATTCCTCATGTATTGTTACAGCTTCTACGGCTGCATGATTGAATTTAATTGAGGAACCATGGTATGGTTACAGCTCAAGTATCTATCATTTTTCTTCAAAAAAAGGAAGAAAAAAAAATGTAACTCAATGACATTGATTGGTCTCCTTTACATGAAACAACCAAGGTTCAAATCCCTCCTATTTTAGTGCGAGATTCACATGGAGCGGTTGCAACGACTTTGTGCTCGAGCTTTAGGTGGAGTGGGGACGTTTTACAAGCTCATGCCAAATTAGTTTTGATAGCATTACAATTTGCTCATGATATTGGTCTAAGGCACATGGAAATCGATGTTGGTTGCCAAGAGCTGCTAGGATTAATAAATAAAGGCTCTCCTTGCTATGCGCCTATAGGAGTGTTGGTTGATGATATTTGTCATTATTTTCGTTGTTCCAATTTTTAAGTTTCTCTTTTATTAGAAAAGATGGTAACAAAGCTTCGTAAGCTTTGGCTACAAAGGCTTTATGCTCAAACTCTGAGCAAGTGTGGTTGAAGGATCATCCAGTTTGCATTACTTCTTTTGTACAGATTGAAATCCTTTCAATAAAACTCATAGCTATTGTTTCTATGAAAAAAAAAAAAATGACTCGTTTGGTTTTTTATCAAGAGTTATGTACTCTAGCACATCTTTAAGCTCACAGTTATGGGACCCATTGCATGCAAAAGATAATTCCTCCTACCAGCATAGTAGATTGATAACTCATTCTTAAATGCCATTTGGAAGAGAGCATGGTAGTCTTTGATAGTAAGTTGTAATTGTTGGGTTGGCTTTAAATTGTGTTTTTGGTATTTTTAATTGACATGACTTATTTTTATTGGACCGCCTATATCATCTTGTAGGGATTAGATATTCACCAATTGTAGGTGATATGCTCCCTTTATTTAAAAAAGGGTGTAAGGATTTTTGGGAAGGATGAATCATTTTGTATTATTTCTTTGAGAATTACAATGAAACATTCGGTTTTTTTTTTTTTTCTTCCAGGAGTTACTATAGGACTCTTTTATCTTCTCTTTTGAACGATTGTCAATCTGTGGAAAAGCGAAGGTAAAACATAAACTAATTTTGCTTGGCTGTTTAAATCTTGATGAATTGAACCTGGGACCTTTAGGTTTATGTCACTCCCTACATTAATGAGCCCACTACCCCCATGAGGTTACTCTAGCAGCATTAAATAATAGATATAAGTGCCTAGCTAGAAATTGCAACTTACTCAGATGCGATGTTAATAACCATTAAGTAAAACTAACTAACTAAGCTCTCCACAAAACCAACCATGTAAATCTATAATATATAATCTATAATCTATCTATATATAAATTAAAGCAGAAGATGTTGCCATCTATAATCTATCTATAGAAATTGCAACTTACTCAGATGCGATGTTAATAACCATAAAGTAAAACTAACTAACTAACTAAGCTCTCCACAAAACCAATTGTGTAAATCTATAATCTATCTATATCTATATCTATATCTATATAATATATAATAGCAGAAGACATTGGCGTTGAAACCAAGATTGCCTCACATAATGACAAGTGGCATCTCTATTAATTGATGTGGCACTGATGTGGCATACTAACACATCACAATTAAAACACGTCAACATTAATTCTGTCAAGTGTCACTTTTTTTACGGTGTGAGATTCTGCCAAGTGGCATGTTTATTTATTATTTAATTTTGTCAAGTGATACGTTGTTTAAACAAGTCTTTTCAAAGTGATATGTTGTTTAAAGAAGTCTTTTCAAAGTGAAACGTTGTTTAAATAAATTGACTTAATGCATTTTATTTAATGTTTTCTCTCTCTCTGTTTCACGTCTCTCTCTCCCTCTGTTTCACTGTATGGGATTGAAAATTCTTGGTCAATTTGTGAACAAAGTTTATATTTTTTCTTTGTGAAATTGCTTTCTCCTTCTCTGATTTATTGCATTAATTATTTCAGAAAGGCTTCTCGCGGCATTCATATTCAGTTGCAAATTCTACAAAATTTAAAGAGATGATAACGTTTGCAAATCGAATGAGTGCGTTGACAGAAGGGCCAAGTTCAAGGTGGTTGTGTGGTTAACGCTTGGTGGTGGCAGTCCCGGCGGCATCAACAAGATTCTCAAGACCATATCGTTTGGGTTAAGGTCTTCGTGCAACGAAAACCAGGTAGGATCTAACACCAGAAAAAAAATATTTTTTTTTACCCCTTTTTCTACATTTTTTTATTTCTTATTTTATTTTTATTTTTATCTTTCTCACTTTTCCCCCTTTCGACAGCCCTCACTCCCATGGGCGATTTGGGGTCTCTAATGGCTTCTCATTCTCCACCTCTTGATGCTTTGGTTGTACCTTCTGAAGATTATCATCAGGTTTTGCTTCTTTTTTCTCTTTCGGTCATTAATTTCTATTTTCTTTTTGAAATTTTGCGATGACTTGGAGTGAATAGTTTGTTTAATATCTATGGTAGTATACACATCCTTATTTATCATCACTAATAAAGGACAAGTTTCTAGCGTGAAGCAAATAAACAACAAATAAAAAACGTAAAAATGAAGTTTGGCAAAATTTATGGAAATTACACAGATTTTATTCCTGGTGTGCCATTGCAAAAATGCTTGGCACCATTAGAACTTGATGGAACAGAGAAAACTATATAGAAAAATATGAAGTTAGGGCCTCCAATTAAATTCAAATCCAGTTTACCAGTTCAGATGTTTTGTTTCTTCCCATCATTATGATATTTCTTCTAAATATATTTCTGCTTAAGTTTCCTCAACAGTGAGGAGACGAGGCGGTAGGGGGAGGGAAGGGGTTGTCCTCAACTCTGTTGATCTTGGATTACCTCCAGTCTAGGGCAGACAGCTGGCTTGGGTTTGATATCTGTGAGGATTTGAGTATAGCAAGCTCTGCGACATGCTCACTTATGAGAAAAGTTCCCAATGTTATAAAAAAAATTTATATTTCTTTTAAGTATTTTTTTGGGAGTTGCTTTTTTCGTTTGATCTTCTCTATTGAATTTTTTATTATTTGTTTAGCAACACACAATTTAGCATGTCCAGTTTTCCCATGTTACTAATTATTATTATTTTTATTTTTAAAGTGTAATTTGATCGTTATTGCAGAGCTAATATGTATTCTCCACAGGACAAGAGATATGAATTTGTTTATGGCTTCACCGAAAGTGCTGGTCAGTTTTTATTTTAAGAAACATGTATATTGCATTATAAGTAGGGTTTTTTGTTTGTATTATTATTATTTTTTTTTGGTGATGAATGTAAGAAGTATTAATATCTTAAGAAAAATTTAAATTTGATCTAGCTATTAATATATATACTTTTCTATATAAGTTGGAATAAAATTCTGTTTGAAAAAAGAATAAAAGGAGAGACCCTAAGTGTACAATACATACAAAAGGCTCAATTAAAGATTATATACAATATTCAGCTGGTCTATGAAATTTAATGAAGAAGAAAATTGGATGCACCCAAATGAAAGTGTCCTCTCATACAACGATCTTAAGGACAGAGACTCAAGCTGAAGCGTGGAAAGCTCAATACCGTTAGAGGTTCTATTGTTTCTTTCCTTCCAAATACTCCATATTATACATAGAGGAGTGGCATTCTTGGTCCATTACTATGTCATCTATACAAACCCTTCCGAGGAAACACTCAATAACCTTCAAAGGCATCTCTCATTGAATCCCAAAAACAATTCTTTAGCAATAGAACAATGAGGCAATAGAAGTTTAAATGATTCTCCACTACCATTTTATGCTAAATTTTAAATACTTCACATATAAATTATCCCGCACTTTGCGCGGGTTATACGCTAGTATAAATTAAAAGCTGAAGCAGAGAGAAATTTTGTTACCTTCTCCAGAGAGTGCTACATCGGAATCCCTGCTTCCATAGGATGCCACCTCATCATTGTCCCTCAAGCCTCTCTCTCCTCTTTTACTCCATGTTTATCCTTTATTTTATTTTTCTCTCTCACAGACTGCTCATCTCCCCTAAACATTTATTTTTTATTTTTTTATTTGCCTTTACCTCTTCTCTTTTCCTCTCTCTCTTCTCACCGTTACTTCAGCTTTTTTTTTTTTCACCATTGCCGTTTAGGATTCCCACCTTCTACCGTTATGCATCGTATCCAATTCACTCATAGTTATTGGATTGGATATGATTGTTGGTGTTTTTGCTGTTACATTTTAGTGAATTGTGTAGGTAGTAGTTTAGTGTAATTATATTTCATCATTAACAATTTTCACATTATCTTTATAGTGTGTTTGGCTAATTCTACTGTTGCCCATAGAAGTTCTGACCATGCTTTAATAAAAGGTTTCTGTTACTTAATGCCTTTAAAGCAAATCCTTATTTTAGCGGGCATCCTCTTCACATCTCTTCCTTCTTTTATATAGTCAGTGAGAAACAAAATTACTGCTTTTATAGATGTCTTACATTGTATCAGTGTTTTTTGGTTTTCCAATTTTCATCAAATTGAAATATTCTTCTTAGATTGTTTTCAAGAAGGAAAAGAGAAAGACACATGAGAGAATGTGTACAAACCCTTTTCAAAGAAAACTAATTACAAAGAAAGAGTCAATAAAATCAATAAAAGACATTGTAGGAAGGGGAAAAGACGTATGTATAAAGACCCAATATTGCTCATCACCATTGATTGGCAAGAAAATATGTTACCAAACATCATAAATAAAAATAATGCTATTAATTAATATTAAACCAAATAATTATTACTTAGACAAAACAGTTTCAAAACATTTCAATTACCACATGAAAATACATTAAATTCAAAACAATTGCAAATAACACACTACTATAACTACTACAAGAAGGATTGTTTGCTGAAACTTACTATAACTACAACAATTGCGGCTATGACAATGAAATGTCTATTTTATAGGTTGACCCAATGATCCAATGCTGAAACTTTGAAGAACTTCAATCCTTATATACCAGGTACGTATGTTCTCTAATATTCAAATACAAAAGTTCTTCCTTTGATCTGCTGGCCATTGTGGATTACAAGAAACATGTTTGTTTTTGTATGTTACTATCATCATCAATAAAGTCTTTGTATCTTTTTCTCAAAAATAAAGTTTTCCTTTGTTTCATTTGCTTGGCTTCCTCGCTATTTGTCTATATGTATTGCTTTCCTTTGTATAACAAAAGGCATCAACTTTTATTCTTACCTCAACTCTTCTATCCTATGCATCATATATTTCTTTTTTTTTTTTTTTTTTTTAATTAGAAAATCTTAAGATTATTATAACGCCGCTTTATATTACAAATTGCTTCTGTTCAATCTATAATTTATATTATATTTGGGTTACCTCAATTTTACTTTATATTATGCTTCTGCTTACTTGGAATGAATTTTTTTCTTTACACATTGATTATTTACTTTACAATTCAAAACAATTGCAAATAACACACTACTATAACTACTACAAGAAGGATTGTTTGCTGAAACTTACTATAACTACAACAATTGCGGCTATGACAATGAAATGTCTATTTTATAGGTTGACCCAATGATCCAATGCTGAAACTTTGAAGAACTTCAATCCTTATATACCAGGTACGTATGTTCTCTAATATTCAAATACAAAAGTTCTTCCTTTGATCTGCTGGCCATTGTGGATTACAAGAAACATGTTTGTTTTTGTATGTTACTATCATCATCAATAAAGTCTTTGTATCTTTTTCTCAAAAATAAAGTTTTCCTTTGTTTCATTTGCTTGGCTTCCTCGCTATTTGTCTATATGTATTGCTTTCCTTTGTATAACAAAAGGCATCAACTTTTATTCTTACCTCAACTCTTCTATCCTATGCATCATATATTTCTTTTTGTTTTTTTTTTTTTTAATTAGAAAATCTTAAGATTATTATAACGCCGCTTTATATTACAAATTGCTTCTGTTCAATCTATAATTTATATTATATTTGGGTTACCTCAATTTTACTTTATATTATGCTTCTGCTTACTTGGAATGAATTTTTTTTCTTTACACATTGATTATTTACTTTACAATTCAAAACAATTGCAAATAACACACTACTATAACTACTACAAGAAGGATTGTTTGCTGAAACTTACTATAACTACAACAATTGCGGCTATGACAATGAAATGTCTATTTTATAGGTTGACCCAATGATCCAATGCTGAAACTTTGAAGAACTTCAATCCTTATATACCAGGTACGTATGTTCTCTAATATTCAAATACAAAAGTTGTTGAGTCGGTGACCTTAATTGGTCAATAAAGTAACCAACTTTATGCCAAGTCCTTGTTTTAGTAGGATTCAGCAAAACCCCTTGCTATATATATAAGGCTTTAGGTCTTATTTGTGTACCACAATATAGAATAATTAGAGAAGGGTTTTTTTCTCTAGGTTTATTCTTGGTGAGAGAGAAGTTAGGGTGTAATTGGGGTTTGGGTTCTTTGAGAGAGTCCTGGTGCCACTATTGTAATCTCCCTATTTTCTTAGTGAAACTTTCTCCCTGTCGCCGCCGGGTGGATGTAGGCATATTGCCGAACCACGTAAATTCTTGTGTTCTTTATTTATGTGTTTGATTTCTTTCTCTCTTCTTTAATCTTGCGCAAACAGTTAATTTTCACAACAATTGGTATCAGAGCTGTTGGTCGAAACAATGGCAATTAATGCTTCTATTGCGACGGTAGGCCTAGTTAAGTTCGACGGGACTGGTAACTTTGGGCTATGGCAAAGAAGGGTGAAGGATCTGTTAGTGCAGCAAGGTTTGGTGAAGGCTTTGTATGGGAAGACAAAGAAACCAGAGAAGATGACAGACGATGAATGGGAAGAACTAGACATGAAGGCGGTGAGTACAATTCGACTATTACTAGCAGACGAAGTCATGTACGATGTCATGGAGGAGAACTCAACTGTAGGGATTTGGTTGAATCTAGAGAAAAGATATATGTCCAAATCCCTCACGAACAAACTGCATCTAAAGCAAAAGTTGTATGGGCTTAAGATGACAGAGGGTGCGGACCTGAGGCAGCACATCAATACCTTCAAACAAATCATTAGTGATATGTTACGAATTGATATAAAATTCGAGGATGAAGATAAGGCAATGATGCTCCTAACCTCCCTCCCGGCTTCCTACAAACACCTGGTGACGACCCTACTCTACGGAAAAGAAACTCTGGAATTAGAAGAAGTTTCAAGAGCCCTGTTGGATCACTACCAACGGAAACATAAGGATTCAGCTGAGAGTTCTGGTGAAGGGCTAGTAGTAAAGGGTTATCAAGATCGTGGAAGGAAGAAAGACAAGGATGACAAATCTGTTAGGGGAAGATCTAAATCCAAGAGCAAGGCAGTAAAGTGCTTCAAATGCCAAAAGAAGGGGCATATGAAGCGAGAATGTCCAGAATGGAATAAGGGGAAGGAAGAGTCCTCTACATCTGTCAACGTAGTAGCAGACTCGGAATTTGATGGCGACATGCTTTCTGTTTCATCAAGCACTGACGGTTTGAACAATTCTTGGCTTCTGGATTCCACATGTTCTTTTCACGTGACTCCCCACAAGAACTGGTTCGACACTTATAGGTCAATTAATTGTGGTTCTGTTCGAATGGGTAATGATGCTACATGCACAATTATTGGAATGGGAACAATTAAAATTAAGATGTCCGATGGTGTGGTGAGAACATTAGAAGAGGTTAGACATATCCCAGATATGAGAAAGAATTTGATTTCATTAGGAACCCTAGACTCAAAAGGCTATAGCTATAAGTCTGAGAATGGGATAATGAAAGTTTCAAAGGGTGCTATGATTGTGATGACAGGTCAGAAAATAAGTAGCAATGTTTATAAATTGCTAGGAAATACCATTCTAGGTGGAGTTGCTGCAGTAGCTGAGTCTGAGGATGATGATACACTCTTGTGGCATATGCGGCTAGGGCATATGAGTGAGCGTGGTATGAGGGAATTGCACAAAAGAAATCTGTTGACTGGGATTAAGTCATGCAAATTAGATTTCTGCAAATACTGTATTATGGGCAAGCAGTGTAGGGTGCGATTTAAAAC
Source organism: Fagus sylvatica (assembly GCA_907173295.1). Taxonomy (NCBI): domain Eukaryota; kingdom Viridiplantae; phylum Streptophyta; class Magnoliopsida; order Fagales; family Fagaceae; genus Fagus; species Fagus sylvatica. Next base: position 7,913,679 of record OU015762.1, on the reverse strand, counting down.
TGCCACACACAAGACAAAGGGTATATTGGACTACGTGCATTCAGATATTTGGGGGCCAGTGAGAACTCCTTCGAAAGGAGGAGCTCAATATTTTATGAGCTTCATTGATGATTATTCCAGAAAAGCTTGGGTTTATTTCTTGAAGAATAAGTCTGAGGCTTTTGCTAAATTTAAGATTTGGAAAGCAGAAATGGAAAATCAGACTGGAAAGAAGATAAAGTGCCTTAGGACTGATAATGGCACTGAGTACAGGGATGGTGATTTCTTGAAGTTCTGCGAAGAGCATGGTATCAAGAGACACTTCACAGTACGGAAAACTCCTCAACAAAATGGGGTGGCTGAGAGACTTAACAGGACCATCACAGAGACAGCTAGATGTTTAAGGTTGAATGCTGAGCTTCCTAAAATTTTTTGGGCAGAAGCAGTGGATATGGCTTGTTATATCATCAATCGATCACCTAGAGTTGCACTTGATGGGAAAGTCGCTGAAGAAGTATGGACAGGACAAGAAGTTGATTACTCTTTCATGAGAATATTCAGGTGTTCCACATATGTTCATATCTCAGGTGAAGACAGGTCAAAACTCGATCCAAAATCAAAGAAGTGCATCTTTCTTGGTTTTAAGAAAGGGGTAAAAGGGTACAAGCTTTGGGATCCAGTTGCGCAAAAGGTGGTGATCAACAGGGATGTAGTGTTTGATGAAAAGTCAATGACAAAAGCATTCAAGGAAGAGAAGTCTCAAGCAGCGGAAAGCAGTAATAACATTGGTAGATCAACGGTGCAGGTGGAGCTTGATGAATTGGAGTCTCAATCAGATGAGAAACCTCACAGTAATGATCAAGAACAAGATAGCACCAGATCAGATAGGCCTAAACGCAACAAAAGACCACCGGTCAGGTATGGTTTCGAGGATCTTGTCTCTTATGCTTTACTTACCAGTAGCGAGGATCCTTCTACATTTCAGGAAGCAATTGAAAGCTCTGAAAAGGATAAGTGGATGGAAGCTATGGTGGAGGAAAATGAGTCTTTAAGCAAGAACAAAACTTGGGAGTTAACGGAACTTCCAAAAGGAAAGAAACCTATAGGTTGCAAGTGGGTGTTCAAGAAGAAGGAAGCAGTATCAGAAAAAGAAGGGGAAAGATTCAAGGCACGATTGGTAGCAAAGGGATATTCACAGAGACATGGGATTGACTACAATGAGGTATTTTCACCTGTAGTCAGGCATACATCTATTAGAGCAGTATTGGCTTTGGTAGCAGATCAGGATCTGGAATTGGAACAACTGGATGTGAAGACGGCTTTCCTTCATGGGAATTTGGAGGAAGAGATTTTCATGGAACAACCAGAGGGGTTCAAGCAACCTGGTACAGAGAATCTTGTCTGCAGATTGAAGAAGTCACTTTATGGACTCAAGCAGTCTCCTAGACAGTGGTACAAAAGGTTTGATTCGTATATGATCCAAATTGGTTATACCCGTTGTGAATATGATTGCTGCGTATATGTTCGTATACTCGAAGATGGTTCTTATATTTTTCTGCTACTGTATGTGGACGATATGTTAATTGCTGCTAAGAGCATGTGTGAGGTTAACAGGTTAAAATCTTTGCTACACAAAGAGTTTGAAATGAAAGACTTGGGTGCTGCTAAGAAAATTCTGGGTATGGAGATTCGCAGGGACAGAGAGGCAAGAAAGCTGTGGTTATCTCAGAAAAACTACATCAGGAAGGTGCTTGAAAAATTTAGCATGTTGGATGCTAAGCCTGTGAGCACACCATTGGCGAATCACTTCAGATTATCTGGTAGTCAGTGTCCAAAGAATGAGGAAGAAATTGAAAATATGTCAAAGGTTCCATATGCTAGTGCAGTGGGGTGCTTAATGTATGCAATGGTTTGCACCAGGCCGGATTTAGCTCATGCAGTGAGTACTGTTAGCAGGTACATGGCGAACCCAGGGAGAGAGCATTGGAATGCAGTGAAGTGGATTTTTAGATACTTGAAAGGCACTGTGGAACATGGGATCTTATTTTCAAGACAGCCAGGGACTAATTCAGTTGTAGGGTATGTGGATGCAGACTATGCAGGTGAGGTGGATGACAGGAGGTCTACTACAGGTTATGTGTTTACACTATCAGGAGGACCTATTTGTTGGAAATCTACATTACAATCCATAGTAGCCATGTCCACTACAGAAGCTGAATACATGGCTGTAGCTGAAGCTGCAAAGGAAGCATTGTGGTTAAAGGGGCTAGTCAAGGAGCTTGGTTTGAATCAAGGTGGAGTTCAGATGCATTGTGACAGTCAGAGTGCCATTTACTTGGCAAAGAATCAGGTTTATCATGCTAGGACGAAACACATCGATGTTAGGTTCCACAAGATAAGAGAGTTGATTGTTACAGGAGATATTGTTCTGGAGAAAGTGCACACTTCAGAGAATGCAGCTGATATGTTGACGAAGCCAGTTACCACAGCCAAGTTCAAGCATTGCTTGGACTTGGTCAATGTTAGCAGCTTGTGATAGCCCTTAGGGGCCAAGGTGGCGGCGATGGAGGAGTTCGTTCGTGAGGCTTGACCAATTCAAGTCAAGGTGGAGATTTGTTGAGTCGGTGACCTTAATTGGTCAATAAAGTAACCAACTTTATGCCAAGTCCTTGTTTTAGTAGGATTCAGCAAAACCCCTTGCTATATATATAAGGCTTTAGGTCTTATTTGTGTGCCACAATATAGAATAATTAGAGAAAGGGTTTTTTCTCTAGGTTTATTCTTGGTGAGAGAGAAGTTAGGGTGTAATTGGGGTTTGGGTTCTTTGAGAGAGTCCTGGTGCCACTATTGTAATCTCCCTATTTTCTTAGTGAAACTTTCTCCCTGTCGCCGCCGGTGGATGTAGGCATATTGCCGAACCACGTAAATTCTTGTGTTCTTTATTTATGTGTTTGATTTCTTTCTCTCTTCTTTAATCTTGCGCAAACAGTTAATTTTCACAACAAAAGTTCTTCCTTTGATCTGCTGGCCATTGTGGATTACAAGAAACATGTTTGTTTTTGTTTGTTACTATCATCATCAATAAAGTCTTTGTATCTTTTTCTCAAAAATAAAGTTTTCCTTTGTTTCATTTGCTTGGCTTCCTCGCTATTTGTCTATATGTATTGCTTTCCTTTGTATAACAAAAGGCATCAACTTTTATTCTTACCTCAACTCTTCTATCCTATGCATCATATATTTCTTTTTTTTTTTTTTTTTTAATTAGAAAATCTTAAGATTATTATAACGCCGCTTTATATTACAAATTGCTTCTGTTCAATCTATAATTTATATTATATTTGGGTTACCTCAATTTTACTTTATATTATGCTTCTGCTTACTTGGAATGAATTTTTTTCTTTACACATTGATTATTTACTTTACAATGATTGCTATAGATTATTTGCACGTATATGTTGGAGCAAATTTAGTGAATGGATTTTTCTTTTTTCTTTGTTAGTATAGTCAAGCAACTAAAAAAAATATATTACATACATATGCTATTGCCTAATAACAATATACAATGTAGATATTGATGTACATTTGTTATTTCCATTATAAAAACAGGTCTACCAAAATACGTATACTATTCATAATTATATCCGTTATGAAAATGGGCTACAATCTTATCAACCAACTTTCTGATGACAAAGACAATTGGAAATTAAGAGTCAGGCTCTCTAGAATGTGGAATGCTGTCAACAGGAAAACTTCAGAACTAATCAGTGTGGATATGGTTCTTATAGATGAAAAGGTTAGATTTGAATATATAATCTAATTTTAAATGCCTCTACTTTACCCTATTAGGATCTTAATTCAAAAGAAAAAAAAGGTGGCTTGACTTATTTTATCTGCAGGATGATGCTATACATGCTACAATTAGAAATATCTTTGCAAACAAGTTTAAACCGCTCCTACAAGAAGGACAGTTGTATTCCCTATCAAATTTTCGAGTAGCTGAATACAAGGACAAGGATAATTATCGGCCAATAAAAAACGAAAATAAAATAATCTTTCTGCTCACCACATTTATTAAGGAACTAGAAGAGACCGAGATTACTATCTCTCGACATAAATTTGACTTTGTTGACTACAACACTATCGTCAAGCGCATTGACAACAACGTCCATTTGACAGGTACCTTTCTTACTAATAATATAGTTTTTTTAGTAAGTATTTATATCCCCAAATACTAACACAATTATATATGATGCAGACACTATTGGAAAATTGATTGCTGTTGGAAGTGTGGAAAACGTTCATGTTCAAGGATCTATTGTGCCAATGAGAAATATAGATATCCTTAATGCAGAGTAAGTTTAATCATATATAAATTTAGATTGGTTTAATCAAAATTGCTTCAAACAATATATGACTTCATTGTTTTTTCCTAATAGCGGAAACAAAATAAGAATTAGCCTTTGGGGACCAGCATCAGGTGAAATTGGAAATGATCTTTACAACAACAACCCAGGACCATTCGTCATAGTAGTAACATCTACCATCGTGAAAACGTTTAAAGGTAAACAAATAAAATATTATTACAATTCAATTCAATTTAAAAGCTAAAAATTTTGGCGAAATACAGGAGAACATTATTTGTCATCTACAAGTGCAACAAAAGTTTACATCAACTTAGAAATTCCTGGAACTGTAACTTTGATGGATAGGTAATTTTAATTTTAGCAGTCCCTAAATCCTATTAGATAAATAATATTATAATAATACTATTCATATTTCTTTTCATAGATATGGTATGTTAATTGTAAAATACACAATGTCTTCTTAAAAAAAAAAAAAATAGCTTTTACTAAATGTCCAAAAAGTATTGCAAAAAGGCAAAATAACATTCTCTTATATATGATATATGAAAAGAAAATAAATTATGTTACGCTACAATTTAAAATTAAAATACTATTTCAAATAAAGGTAGCTTTTCTAAATTACAAATTCTATAATATACCATTTCAATTATGCTACATTTAAAATAAAAACATCAAAATATCCACGCAGCGCTCGGGTCTACGACTAGTCAATACTAAATCGTCTATATATAATTCAACAATATGAAATTTGTTCATGAAAAGTTGTTTTTGCTTTTACTCTCAAAATGTCTCAAATATACAACGAATGATAATTTGTGAAATTTGTGCCAGCAAATGAAGTAACTAATGAGGCATTGGCATGGATATATGCTCTCAATAAATGTACATGACCAAGTAGACGTGACCTTATAGGCCACAATGCAAATTCCTAGTCCAAGACAAAAACTATATAATATATTAAAGGGGAAGATCAATATAAGATTCAAATTAGATTTTAATTTCACCCTAATTTTGTACCATGTGTTCCCCCAAATTTAAATTACTGCAAGCCTATTTAGAAATGCTTCAACTCCATTTCTTCTTTTAATCTTGCACCGAAACTTATTATTAACTCAGTATATTTAAATGAAAAATTAACCATGTTTCAAAAAACAAGCTATGTATTTTCAATAGATTATCATAATGACTAAATTTTCAAAAATTATTTGAAAAATGTAATACATATTAACAAAATTAATTTAATCTCAGAAAAAGAAAACTAAGTATCTAAATGGGTCAACAAACTACATTATTTTATTAGTACTAAAATAGAGTATGCAAAAATGTTTCAATTTGTATACTTTACCAAATGATATCCTTACAAGGCTTTTTCAAGAGTTAGTAAAAATTCAAAACTAAAAACAGTTGTATTAAACTAAAACGTTAAAGACTATATTAACACATATATAGGACAAATGTTGAGGACCGAAAAATATAATTATACTGATGTTTTAACAATACTTTGACAGTAATAAACAGCATTTATGATAGATTTGCTTACAAAAAGTATATACATATTGATAACATTGTCGTTGGACCTTTCACATATAATACACATGCATCTTTTACTGTCACATTGTGCGGATAGATCATCCTGTCAACATGTAATTAAACGGTCTTTTCAAGAGTTGGTAAAACTTCAAAACTAAAAACGGTTATATTAAACTAAAACATTGAGGATCATTTTAACACAGGACAAACGTTAAAGACCAAAAGTATAATTAACAATTGTTTCAACATTACTTCGACAATAATAAACATTTTTTCAATGATTTACTTACAAAAGCTTAGATATATTGATAACATAGCTATTGGTGTAAAAATAAATAAATATTAAAAAAGAAAAAAGAAAAAGATAACATAGTCATTGGATCTTTACATATAAATTACACACGTATCTTTTACTCTCACATTGTGCGGATGGATCATCTATTCAGCATGTAATGTGTTCCAATTTATGATGTCATCTAAATTGACTGATTTTGTCATCCAATAAGAACGTCTTCTAATTTAATTCACGATCTCAACACAACTCAACCCCATCTAACATAGGCTTTTTAAGGAAGAACCCTGAAAAGACTTAAGAAAACTCCTTAGTTAATTCAAAAGTAAAATAACATGTTACTAAAAAACAAAAAAACAAAAACAAAAAAATTAATTTAAAAAAATAAAAAGTAAAATCACATGTTATGCCATAAAGATATAGGATTGTTTGTACCTTTGTGTCCTAATACAACTTCAGATATTGGAGTGATTGCTCATAGAATCCACAATGGTACAGAAGAATACTATACTACCTTAATTCCTTTCGCATGAGTATCTAGGAGGATAAGACAATTCTTAGAAAAGTAGGGTACCGGTACCAGTACGATACAGCAATACGACAATTCTTAGATACGCGTATGGCGAGGATATATGTTTTATTAAAACAATTTATATATTATTATACATATATTTTTCATATATTGTTAAGCATATGTGAATTTAAGAGCAATTATGGATGATAAAGTATATCCATTGCCATTAAATGGTCTTTAAATTACAAACCAAAGTCCAAAAGAGTAAATAAAATAAGTATACATCCATATAATTACACCTAAAATTCATGTTTCTACTACTTTCAGTACTTTTATCTATTTTTATGTGTCATATTCAAAAGAAAAAATAAAAGAAAATGATTTTTTTTTTTTGTTTTGAAAAATTTTGGGTATGCCTAGAGTATGCAGGCCCCAAGGGTATGAATACCCAAAAAGTATCTGGTTGGTACAAGTACGGCTCCAAGTTTGGAGTATCCGTGCTTCATAGCATATCAAGAAGTGACATTATTTCTCTTATCATTATATAATGAGTTAATGACTTAAAATAACTCCAATATACATAATTTTTAATATGCTATAGAAAAGTAATATGTTAGATTTATCTCAAAAGTAACTCCATCATATACTCTTGACTGATTCCATTTCAAGGATAAATTGAGCAGTAAAGTTACTAAATTATGCCAAAGGAAGCAAAATGGAAGTATGTCATTAATAATTGAAGGTTACGAGGATCTCAATAATATCTTTGTCATCCTACTCCAATTCTTGTTACACTGAATATCACTTGGATCAGGTATACTGAGTAACTAACAATCCAAACTTGACAAATCACAAGACATAATAACATATGGTATTGCCCAGCAACTAAGGTAGAATTCCAACATTACCTGTTTTTGAAAGGAATATAATATTAAACTCTGCACTAGAAGTTTCTTCATACTTTCCGAATAGCATCGGACATAAGAAATCATTAGCCTCGGCAAAATTCCAAGCAATTTACAACCTTCTTGACAAAGTAAATTCCAATTCCAAGCAATTAAAAGTCAAGCGAGCAGGACTTTTTTACTTTGGCTTCATTTTTTTATTTTTACAGCACGCGCCTTCTTCACCCTTTTTTCGTGGTGATGGGTTATGTGATCCGAATTTTGACTCAATAGACAAAAACTCAATATTTTGCAAAAATAAAATCATCCATTGACCTCCATATATTTCACGGGTCTAAAATTGGGGAAATTCTTAGGTCCAGCTGCGGGACCGTCTCGCCAAACGTGTTAAAATTTGTAATATTTGTGTGTGTTCTAATAAAATTTTGTGTGTTTTGAAAAATGTCTATCAGATGTTGTAAAATGTATGTAGTTTTGTAGTAAAGTTAACTTTATCACAAATATCACAAATTCTACCAGAATTCACACATTTTATTTTTACAACAATAAACACATATTTATCAATACAGACACAACATTTACCACAAAACACACAAATTTTATCAAAATCAACAAAAGTCCCGTGACGGGACCTAAGTGTTCTCCCTAAAATTGTACAAACACTATTTTCGAGAAATGAAGTGAAACATAATCATAAAACATCGACCACTAAAACTTATAGAGTGAAAACTTAGATTTATTTAAAAAAAAAAAAAGTTTACCTTTGAAACAAAATTTTGGCACAAGGACATTAAATCTACTTGAAGAAATAAAATTAGCTAACAAACTTAGAGAGTAGCCTCTGATACCAATTGATGAAAATAAACTTGATGTAAGATTAAGTCAAAAAGTTTTGCTCTAATGTTTGAAACACTTAATCCAAAGTCAAAAAGTTTTGCTCCTGATGAAAAAATGGAGTAATATTTAGATCACCTGGAAGAGTCCTTCCTCCTTTCACATTGGTGTGGGGCACTATGTTGGACCCATCTATGGGACCCACATAAACTTAGATTTATTTAAAAAAGAAAAAAAGTTTACCTTTGAAACAAAATTTTGGCACAAGGACATTAAATCTACTTGAAGAAATAAAATTAGCTAACAAACTTAGAGAGTAGCCTCTGATACCAATTGATGAAAATAAACTTGATGTAAGATTAAGTCAAAAAGTTTTGCTCTAATGTCTTGAAACACTTAATCCAAAGTCAAAAAGTTTTGCTCACATGATTGAAAAAATGGAGTAATATTTAGATCACCTGGAAGAGTCCTTCCTCCTTTCACATTGGTGTGGGGCACTACGTTGGACCCATCTATGGGACCCACATCCCATGAGAGGGGTGGGGAGGATTACCACAAGAGAGCACAATAATTTCTCAAAAACAAGAAATGTTTAGGTCACTGTTTGAAAGAGTCATACCTCAGGACCCACACTCCCTATGAGAGGGAGAGAGAACTCCCCCAGACAGACACAATAATTTCTTGAAAAACAAGATATTTTTAGATCCACCTAAAGCATTTATCCCTTCCTCTCACATGGGTGTGGGCCCTTGTATAAGACACATGTGTTGGGCCTACACCACATGTGAGAGTGGGGAGGACTCCTTTGAACGAATATAATAATTTCTCGAAAAACGAGAAATTTTTAGGTCTATTTAGAGGATTGAGTATCTTTTTTCCCTTTGTTCACGCAAACAATGTGTTACGTGTTGTAGTAGGCTTGTAACTTCTACTTCAAAAGCTTTAAATAATATAATAATAATAAAAAATGCTAACAAAAACAACTAATAAGGTTTGTTTGGATGTTGGGAGAGAAAAAGTGGTGGAAAGCAAATAAGAAAGGAAAGGAAAATGGAGAGATAGAAAAGTGGGTGGAAAACTGAAATGTGAGGCTCATTTACTGTGCATTTCACTTGAGCGAAAAATTCCCCCAACAATTATCTCTCCAATTTGGCGAGAAAACATTTTGTGCACCCACGAGGAAAGTCTCACCCAGTTTTCCCTCCCCTCTTTCGCTCAAACCAGCCAAGTTGTGGAAATTTGTTGTGCCCGTAACTTTCTCTATTTTATTAGGTAAAAGTATTACTAAATATATGATAAGTATTAATAAATAAAGAGTCAACCAAGTTGTAGAATTTTTTTTAGAAAAGAAAAATCAAATTTAATTTAATCAAACTTTATTTAGTGTTGGGTTACTTTATTAAAAAAGATGGTGAGTTATAATTAGTTTTAACTAACATAGTTTTACATTATTTGTATTTAAAAAAAAAATAAAAAAAAAAAAAAAAAAACTAAAAGGAGTTTAAATTATATATGGATTTCCTATAAAACCTCTTAATTACACTCTCCAATAGAATTTTACAACATTAAACTTTTTTAAAATAGTAAAATAAATAGTTACATGTACAAATACAATCCTTATAAGTACCTACTAATAACAATCGATGCATATATTTATTTCAAGACAACTATTGTTACAGTCACTCTCAAATCCAATTGCTCCTTGATATATCTTTATTTGAAGATCGATCATCTTGGCAAACATTCATATGATATCAATATATCATGAAGTAAAAGTCACAGGGATACTCATGATGAAAGATTCGTAGCAAAGCTAGTATACATGTACTCACACGACTGAAAATAGAAGTCTTAAAATGAATAACTTTCAAATAATCAATCCATTAATCTATACTCTCTATTTTTTCTAAGACTAAATTACAATAACACTAATTATTGAGTTATGAGGAAATGCATAAACCCCTTTCTATTTTTTTATTTGATTTACATAACAAATAATTAACCACTTATGATCATTAATGTCCATAACAGATTGAGTAAAAAATATATCTTTTTCAAATTAAATATTTTTCTAGAATAACCTCAAAATAATGCTTACAATTACCAGCTATTTACAGCCTGCTGGACAATGTAGATTCCAAGCAATTAAAATCCATGCGAGCAGAACTTTTTGACTCTGGCTTGGCTTTTTTTATTTTATTTTTATTTTTTACAGCACGTGCCTTCACCCGTATTTCGTGATGATGGTTTATGTGATCCGAATTTTGAATCAATAGACAAAAGCTCAATATTTTGCAAAATAAAATGATCTTATCTCGGTAAATTTCACAGAATTAAAAGTGTACAACACTAGTTCCATGAAATGAAGTGTAATATACTCATAAAATAAAGGGAAAATTGCACTTTCCCCTCTTTAAGTATTGAGTTTATCTCAATTCTTCCATTTATCTATAAAACCGAGCAATATGCAAATAGTCCTTATTATCCAATTTTATGTTAAATTCTAACAAAAATTGGGGGTGAGGCGTCCGAGACTTTCCTCGCGGGCGCACAAAATGTTTTCTCGGTTAAAAATAAAGGAGAAATCGGATTCTATTTATACTGTATCTGAGATGAATCTTGATTATTTCCACATCGAATTGATTCACGCTTTTTCCATAAAGCCTTTTTGCCTATATTTACATGAAATCATGTAGGAACAAGGTTCAAGTTAGAATGCCTCAACTGTATACATCACTGCATCAAATCAATTGTATTGCAACAATAAAGCTGCCAGTCACATTTAATCCGCTTTGAACACTGCCTCAACTGTATACATCACTGCATCAAATCAATTGTATTGCAACAATAAAACTGCCATTCACATTTAATCTGCTTTGAACATTGTTTAATTTCCATAAGCATAGAAAGCACATAGAAATTGACTACCACCTAGCCAGCTAGTAGGTGAGAAAATACAGGCAGGGGTCACCTAGACTTCTCATGTTTCCACAAACCGATAGCCTGCAGACTTGTTTACAAAGTCACTTGGATGATCTTTTCCAAAAGATAAACGCGTTCCTAAACCATCATACAGTGCACGGTGTGTTTTCCAACCACATTTTAAAAACTCAAAAGATAGCGTGTTCCTTACAAGGAGAACTCGAGTCTTTTTTTTTTTGGAGAAAAGAGGAGAACTAGAGTTGTCCATACAGTTTAATAATCCTACATGAAAACAAAACAAGTTTTTTTTTTAATATATATTATTTAGAATATAAGGCTTGAAAGCGTAACATGTGTTGTGTGTTGTATATATATACAAATAGACTTGCCTATCTATATATCCAAAGTCTAGTAGGAATTGTTAGGCAGGTTTGGTACACTGTAATAAGTCTTGTAATGTAATAATTATTTCTAAGGAATAACTATTTGGTTGTTTGGTTACGCTTTCATTACAGGGAATAGCTTATTCTTTAGGAATGACTATTCTTTAAAATGAGGAATAGTTATTCCTTTATTAAAATGGTCGTAACAGCTATATTCCTTAGATCACGTAATAACTCAAAAAAAAATTAAAAATTAAAAAATTCCAACACCCATAATTGTTCTCTCTCTTATATATATATTCAGTAATTTATTCAGTACCTTTCAGTAATTCGATGTTCCTACCTCTACGCCAGTGTGCTTAATTTATTCAGTAATTTTGAGCTTAAAAATCTGAAAGCAATGTTATATTAAAATTATATCTCGAACACCACAAATAGAAAACTATTAGTCTCGCAATTATTACATAGATTTCTTATTTTACATTTGAATCTGGTCAACAAATATTCATTACGTACAGAAAAAGAAAAAGAAATGATTTTATTATAAATATGACGGGGTCACCGTCTGTTACACGCTCTTACTAATGATAAATCTTTGATCCGCTAAAGGTTTCTTGCAATCTTGGATTGGGTCCCAACCCCCAACATCACTCAAATTCTTGCACCAAATTTCTTCTCTCCCTCATTATAAATTTGCGACTTCATGAGATTCTGAACAGCCAAATTAGCCTTCTCTTGAAAACACACACTTGTTTGTACCAACTTCTTCTTCAACCATATTGTCCCATTGCATAAATATGGGGCTTTCCCACTGGAGTTCAGCTCCACCATCCTCATCTTTTTCCATGCATGCTTTCAACCTTCTCTTGTGGTGTGGCTTCTTAGTCACCTCTGTGCTTGGCGGGAATAATGAGACGGACCGGTTGGCATTGCTTGAGTTCAAATCCAAGATCACTCTTGACCCTTTCGGGGTTATGAGCTCTTGGAATGACAGCATCCACTTTTGCCAATGGCGAGGAGTTACTTGTGGTCGTCGACATCAGAGGGTCACCGTGTTGGACCTGCAATCTCTGAAACTGGTAGGCTCCATATCACCACATGTTGGAAATTTAAGTTTTTTGAGGAATCTAACCCTTCAAAACAACACCTTTCATAATGAAATTCCTCAAGAAATTGGCCGTTTACGCAAATTGCAACTATTGCAATTGGAAAATAATACAATCAGCGGCAAAATTCCAAGCAATTTATCTGCTTGCATCAACCTCCAAGTCCTTCGGTTCAGTAGGAACCTTCTGACTAGAGAAATTCCTACAACGCTTGGCAACTTGTCAAAGCTCCGAATCTTTAATATTCAAAGGAATAATCTGACAGGAAGTATCCCACCTTTTTTTGGAAACCTCTCGTTTCTAGAAGTGTTTATTGTATCTGAAAATAACTTAGGTGGGATTATCCCTGATTCTTTTGGCCAATTGACCAAACTTCTAAATTTTCTTGTGGAAGAAAATAGGTTGTCCGGTACAATTCCTCCTTCAATCTTTAATCTATCTTCATTGGAAATATTTGGTGTAGGAGGTAACCAAATCCAAGGGCGTCTTCCATCAGACATAGGTATCACTCTACCAAATATCCAAGAATTTTCCGTTTGTCACAACCAATTTACTGGATCTATCCCTGTTTCAATATCTAATGCCTCAAATTTGAATTTACTTCAATTATCCAAAAATAAACTAAGCGGAAAAGTTCCTTCTTTGGAGAAGCTAAATAGAATGAACCTTTTCTCGATTTCCTTTAACAATCTTGGAAATGGAGGGGGAAATGACTTGAGTTTTCTCTGTTCTTTGACAAATTCCACCTATCTGACTGCATTGGCTATAAATGCTAATAACTTTGGGGGAGAGTTGCCCAAGTGCGTTGCCAATTTCTCAACTACTCTTACAAAATTGCTTCTAGATGCTAATCAAATATTTGGAAACATTCCTAATGGGATAGGAAATCTGATCAACTTGCAGGACCTCGAGATGTTGCAAAACAAATTATCAGGTAATATTCCCTTCGAAATTGGAAAGCTTCAGAAGTTACAATATTTGGCATTAAATACAAACGATTTCTATGGGAACATTCCATCCTCTATTGGAAATTTAACAGTCTTGATAGACTTGTATTTATACGAGAATAATCTTCAAGGCAACATCCCTTTAAGTCTAAGCAAGTGCCAAAATTTGATACTCTTGAATCTAAGAGAATAACAATCTTAGTGGTTTGATATCCCCGCAAATCATTGGTCTCTCATTCTCACCAATTTTTCTATATTTGTCTGCCAACCAATTTACTGGTGTCCTTCCCATGGAAATAGGAAATTTTATAAATCTACAAGAATTGGATATTTCTGAAAACATGTTGTTTGGTAGAATTCCAGCAAGTCTTGGGAGTTGCGTAAAGCTTGGAATATCTAGCCATGAGAAGAAACCTCTTCCAGGGGATCATTCCTCCATCTTTGGAGATCATTAAGAGGTCTTGAAATTCTAGATCTTTCTGACAATAATTTGTCTGGCCAAATTCCAAAATTTTTGGAGCAGTTTGTTTTCTTGCAATTGCTAAATCTATCTCACAACCATTTTGAGGGTGAGGTACCAACAAACGGAGTTTTCAAGAACATGAGTGCAACTTTTGTTATGGGAAATGGCAAGCTTTGTGGGGGCATACCTAAGTTTCAGCTTCCTAAATGTAAATACGAAAAATTGAAGAAAAAGAAGAAGTTGAGTCTTACCTTGAAGTTAATAATCTCTATATTTTCTGGGCTTATTGGAGTATCTTTGGTTCTGACACTTCTACTTCTTTCTTCTTTAAGAAAAAAAAGAAAAGAAAATTCCTCAAGTAACTCAGGAAATATGCTTTTGAATCTATCTTACCAAAGTCTCCTAAATGCAACTGATGGGTTCTCTTCTACCAATTTAATTGGCGTGGGTAGTTTTGGGTCAGTGTATAAAGGAATTCTTGATCAAGGAAGACATACGGTTGCTGTCAAGGTGCTCAATCTTTTGCACCATGGAGCTTCCAAAAGTTTCAAGGCAGAGTGTGAGGCTCTACGAAACATTAGACATCGAAATCTTGTAAAGGTCCTCACATCATGTTCGGTATTGACTATCAAGGTCAATGATTTTAAGGCTTTGGTAATGGAGTTCATGGGAAATGGCAACCTAGATGAATGGTTGCATCCAACTCCAAGAATAAATGAGACTCTTGAGGAACCAAGGGGTTTGAGTCTTCTTCAAAGACTGAATATTGCTATTGATGTTGCTAATGCATTGGATTATCTTCATCATCATTGCCAAACACCAATCGTTCACTGCGACCTCAAGCCTAGCAATGTTCTTCTTGATGATGAAATGATTGGACACGTAGGTGACTTTGGCTTGGCAAGATTCCTCTTTTGATGCTACCCAAGATTCCTCTATTAACCAATCAAGTCCATCGGACCAATCAAGAGGAACTTGGTTATACCATCGGAGTAAGAGGAACGGTTGGTTATACTCCTCCAGGTAAATATCATTAAAGTTTCTTAAATATGATTGTTTTCCTTTTCCCATGGTTTGTCATTATATTTTAAAGTCTGAAAGGTCAATTTCAATAAGGAAAATTTTCACTTATCTTAATCCTTTCTTATTATATGCCACTAAAAAGGCTCTTTAAATACCAGTAGATTATATATTTTTCCTTAATTATTTGATACAAAACTTTGTTCACATTACATGTATGTAATGTGTAATTGCAGAGTATGGTATGGGAAACGAGGTGTCAACATATGGTGATGTCTATAGTTACGGCATATTATTATTAGAGATGTTCACAGGAAAACGGCCAACTGATAACCTTTTCCAAGATAACCTTCATGACTTTGTTAAAGCAGCTTTGCCGGAACGAATAAGTGACATTTTAGATCCTTTCCTTCTTTGGGAAAGAGAAGAAGGGGAGACAAGAATGAATGACATTACCCGCAATGAGCGTCATAATGGAAGTCCAAATGGTAAAGAATGCTTGATTTTGATACTTGGAATTGGAGTTGCTTGTTCCGTCGAATTTCCAAGGGAAAGGATGAACATGGGTGCTGTTATAATTGAGCTACACTCAATTCGACAAAAACTTCTTGGAACTAATATACACAGACAAAGGCTTCAAGGCACGGGTAAATTTTGTTTGTCTTGATAGATATTATAATTTGGTAGGATTTCCTCCCACACCACGTGATTTAATTTGATATTGCCATTAGAAAGTGACATTCCTTTATATTCATATTTTTTTATTCTAGCAAAGTTGAAAAGATTGGTGCCACTTGAAATTTGATATGCTCATACTTTGTATGGGAATAAGCCTAATTACTCTTCTATAATACCTAAGCGCAAGACTTTTTGTCCTTTAAATAGCTTTTTCAATTTAAAAAGTTTTCCTGCCGTTTTATATAAAAAAAATTAAATTAAAAACTTTTCCCAGGTGAATTGAAATCTATTTTCTATTTGGTGATTTCTACCATTCAAGATGTTGAGATCATAAGAAATGTGCTTACATCATATTACTCTAGATAGAGGTTTCTATCGAATACATAATCTTAAAATTACTGTCAGTTATATATACTCAATTACTAACATAGAAGGCTGCAATGTTAACGAATTTTTTAGAGAAGTTTGCTTCTTTATAATTCTAAGTAAAATCTAAGTAAATGGGTACCCGATCGATTCTACAAATACTGAATCAGTTGGAATTTGTTAATCCCGCAAATGGGAATTCTTGCATCATGAATTTCTTACTAGTAAGAGATGAATGAATGTTTAGTTTACACATTAAGTTATTGATAACAAATATCTCTTGAATTCTTTTTATTTTAGGGAAATCCTCATTCAGCATACTATATATCATTATTTAGAATCCAAAGCTTATTATTCTAATATATTGAAATTATCTCCTATAACCACAGGTGCACAGGGATGATGACTTATTATGAAGGTTGTCATCATGATAGGGTAAGTTTATGATATATAACATTAAATAAAATAATCAATCTTGTAGCTTCCCCTATAGCAGTCATGTATTTTTTTTCTTTCTCCTGTATCAAGTATGAAATTTTCCTCTTTAATGTATTATTGAATAAGATTTTTGTACTATTAAAGATACCCTCTTTAATGTACTATTGAATATATTGAAATGCAATATAGAATAAATTTTCTACATGCTTTAGAATTCACGTGCTAAATTTTTTTTTAGAGCTGATATATGAAGGCCCCATTTTTACATGGAAACAAGAACTACCCTATAGATTTATGTTTTGGCTGAATGATAAAATTTATTAAGAAGAGAAATCAAAATGCAAGGAGGTGGCTTGGAACCATCTCTATTGAAAGCCCAACAAACAATTAGGAAAGAGCAGAGATGGGCTACACAGTGACTCATTGTACTTGCCTGCTTTGTTCTGCATATGGACTTCCAACTCTTCCAGCAACAACCATGATTATTTTCTTCCTTAAAACCCCACCAGAACTTTTAATAGCGTGTTCAAAATAAAAAGTTTTCCAAAGTAAATGGGTACCAATTCCACAAATACTTAAGTTGGGATTTGTTAATTTCCCAAATTGGCATTCTTGCATGATGATATTATCTAATATATTGAAATTATCTTTTATGGCCACAGGTGCACAAGGATGATGACTTATTATGAAGGTTGTTATCTCATGAGTCTTGACTGGCTATGTTTATGATATATAACATTGGAGCAAATAATCAATCTTGTGTTACGTGGAGCATGGTTCGCTGTGGTGTGCATGTTTAATCGTTGCTGCATGAGGGAGGAGTGTTAGCCGATAATTGGGGTTACGTGATGTGTCCCAACTGCATTTATTATTCTGTTTCATATTTATGATTCTGTTGTTATCTTGAGAGTCCTAGTCTTTTGCTTAGTCTGTTGTAATCCCCTGTTGTTATGTTATTCTCATTAGGAGATCACTATTATGTTGATTGTTAACGTTAAAAGTCATGTATAAAAGCAGGGACTATGAATTTAATAAAATTATCAGATAATCATTTTGTTCAACCTTGAGTTGTTTCGAGGCCGTAGCATTTCCTCTGACTAATCCTGAACTGAACAATTTTTCTTTTGTATGTACCATGTAGCTTCTCAATAGTAGTCAAATTCCCCAAAAATGAGAAGTATCATACCCTTCCAAATCCCCCCAAACCTCTTAAAAAATATATATATATAAATAAAAATACAAAGATTAATTGAACATCTCACATCCGCTCCCCTCTACTGTAGTCTCCTACCCCTCCATCCAAACAAACTATTATTCGGATCAGAATGAACACCTTGTCTTAAAAATGTAACAAATTCTACTATTCTATCCTATTTTCCATTTAAACTGACAATCACAATGGCTTTTATCTTCTCAAGCATGCCATTGACTTAACATCAAATGTTTTAACACTACTTTGACAATAATAAACAGCATTTATGATAGATTTACTTACAAAAGTTTATACACATTGATAACATGGCCATTGGCCCTTTACATATACAATACACAGGCATCTTTTACTCACATTGTGCGGATGGATCATCCATTCAACATGTAATGTGTTCCAATTTATGATGTCATCTAAATTGACTGATTTTGTCTTCCAATAAGAACGTCTTCTAATTTGATTGACTATCTCATTAACTCAACCCCATCATAACATAGGTTGTTAACAGCTAAAACACTAAGCTCCAAGATCTCAGGCTCTACACATTCTGCTATTTTAGCAAAAAGCATTGCAACTCCTGGGATTCTGTTGCTGTGGAAGATCTAATTTGGTATGCACTACCACTTTTCTCGTTTTATAAGAACCAAATTCAGACTGATTTCTAGGCGATGTCAGACAATATACAAGAAGCACTACCATGGTTCCGAGTTATTACCAATATAATTTCTAACATAGGAGGGCCTGCTCCAACCTTCCTCCATCAAAATGAGGTTGAGGCGTATAATCAATTCCTCCACAGCATCTTCATCTAGGCTGCTAAGTGAATCAGACAACTATTGGAAAGGTGTCAAACTCTCCACTAGAAGTTTCGCAAAACTTTCTGAATAACATCGGACATAAGAAGTCATTGGTCTAATCATTTAAGTTCAAGGACTTCTTGAAGGTAGAAAACATTGATAAGATGTGGCTGAGATTTTTAAGAAGTCACAGACTAACATTTCCATTTGTAGAGTACAAGAACAATAACCTATAAATCAGCCTATTTCCACTATTTGGTTTGTGAATTTTCTCAACATATGGGGATGCCTATAGTTTCCGCATATTATTGGTAGAGATGTTCACTGGAATAAGGCCCACTGATAACATTTTCCAAGAGAACTTCAACCTTCATGACTTTGTTAAAGCAGCTTTGCCAGAACGAATAATTGACATTATAGATCCTATTCTTCTTTGGGAAAGAGAAGAGGAAGAGACAAGGATGAACGAAATTACTCGCAATGAGGATCAACATGGAAGTCGAAAAAGTCAAGAATGTTTGATTTTGATAACCTCAAAATAATGCTTACAATTACCAGCTATTTACAGCTTGCTGGACAATGTAGATTCAAAGCAATTAAAATCCATGCGAGTAAAACTAGCTTTTTGACTCTTGGCTTGGCTTATATTTATATATATATATATATATATATATATATATATATATATATATATATATATATTTTTTTTTACAGCACGTGCCTTCTTCACCCGTATTCCGTGATGATGTGTTATGTGATCCGAATTTTGAATCAATAGACAAAAGCTCAATATTTTGCAAAATAAAATGATCTTATCTCGGTAAATTTCACAGAATTAAAAGTGTACAACACTAGTTCCATGAAATGAAGTGTAATATACTCATAAAATAAAGGGAAAATTGCACTTTCCCCCTCTAAGTATTAAGTTTATCTCAATTCCCCCCTTTATCTATAAAACCGAACAATGTCCCCCTTTATGTATTGCAAATATGCAAATAGTCCTCATTGTCTAATTTTATGTTAAATTCTAACAAAAACTGGGCGTGGGGGGTCCGAGACTTTTCTCGCTGGCGCACAAAATGTTTTCTCTATTAAAAATAAAGGAGAAATCGGATTGTATTTGTATTGTACCTGAGATGAATCTTGATTATTTTCACATTGAATTGATTCACGCTTTTTCCATAAAGCCTTTTTGCCTATATTTACATGAAATCATGTAGGAACAAGGTTCAAGTTAGAATATTGCCTCAACTGTATACATCACTGCATCAAATCAATTGTACTGCAACAATAAATCTGCCATTCACATTTAATCTGCTTTGAACCCTGTTTAATTTCCATAAGCATAGAAAGCACATAGAAATTGACTACCACCTTGCCAGCTAGTAGGTGAGAAAATACAGGCAGGGGTCACCTAGACTTCTCATGTTTCCACAAACCGATAGCCTGCAGACTTGTTTACAAAGGCACTTGGATGATCTTTTCCAAAAGATAAACGCGTTCCTAAACCATCATACAGTGCATGGTGTGTTTTCCAACCACATTTTAAAACTCAAAAGATAGCGTATTCCTTACAAGGAGAACTTGAGTCTTTTTCTTTTTTGGAGAAAAGAGGAGAACTAGAGTTGTCCATACAGTTTAATAATTGTTAGCCTCAAGGTTTCAATACCTATTAATTGGCTAATTAATCCAAGGACATTTATGTAATTTTGATGATAACCATGATTTTAAGTTATTCATAAATGATATTTTCATATGAACTAATGATTTATGTTTAAAGCATAATGTTGACTAGTGATTTAATTGGACCGACATGGTCAATCAAATATCAAGCAAATGCAAAGTCGACAAAATGCAAATTCATTGAAGATCAAGTCATCAAGACTCAAGTCAAAGGAATCAAGCTCAAGAATCATGTTCCAAGACATATGAGAAGTAAGAGTTAGGTTTTGTAAAGTTTATTAAGATTTGATCTTTAAGGCTCAACTTTAAAACCAACTCAAAATGATTTTCAAAATAATCATTTATTCCAAAACTCATTTTATAAATAAATATTTATAGGACTAATATATTTTCAAAGAAAATTAATCAAACTGCTTAAAAGGATAAAATTATGAAAGTTTGATTATTTAAATGAAAGCCAAAAACAACCTAAGGTTGGAAAACTTCAATTCAGGCGACTGCAATTATTGAATCCCAAATCCCATTGCGCTTGGAGGGAAATTTGTTTGAAAAGGAGAAGACCAATTATTATATTGACTAGAGGCTAGAGCAATGTACACTTGCTACGCAGTACCCCACATGATTATACTTTTTATCTCATCAGGCAAAAAAAAAGGATATAAAATCACATCCAAGTTTTGTAGTTTCCAAAGGATTCTGATTCTCCACCACTCAAAAGATTGGTAACATTCAAACTATATATAGTTATATATTCCCCATCGTTATTGGAGCACGCACCCACTAGTGGGTTGGCTTGCACAAGATTAGCTGAATTTTAAAAGCCATCCCTTTCTTCCATCAACTTTATTATGAGACCCCCACCACCTCACTTATATTTAAAGTTATATAAGAGACTAAGACCCATCACTCGGCTTTGTCTGGTTCTCACATGACTCAGCAACACCCCTAAATGAGTTATTACTTACAAACAGCCAAAAGACCTTCCTTTGATAAACTGAATAAAAAAAAAAAAAAATCATACTTCAGATAGAGGCGACTGCATTAGGATCCAGGCGACTGGATTAGTGTAAATTCAAAAGAAAAGCAAGTCAGCCACCATAACGGGAAGAAATGATATTTTGGTTATAAATACTACTCTTTCTGAGTTTCTAAATACAGAACATACAAGAGAAATCCATAGAGAAAGAAAAGAAAATATCTTTTACATCAATCCATCCTTTCTCAAGCTTATATTTTCAAATCATTCAAAATCCTTAATTGAAAATCAAATTCTTCTAGATACTTCTTGAGCCATATTGATCAAATCTTTGATACACTATTAGAGTGAGCAAATTGTGTACTACTACTCTTTGAGAGAGCATTATTGTGTACAACATATTATTTGTTGAAACGGTTTGATCTTCACCCGTAAGAAGATTGTGTGTGGTTACTCTTCACCGTAAGGAAGATTTGTGAACGGTTTGATCTTCACCCGTAAGAAGATTGTGAACGGTTTGATCTTCACCTGAAAGAAGATTGTGGTTACTCTTCACCATGTAAGGAAGATTTGTAACGGTTTGATCTTCACCCGAAAGAAGATGGTTACCAAATTTGTAGTGATCTTCACCCGAAAGAAGATTTGGGAATCCTCGAGAAGTGTTCTTGAGGCGGGGACGTAGGCAGGGGAAGCCGAACCTCGATAACAATCATTGTGTTTGATTTTCTCTATCTCTATCTCTTACTTATTTAATTGCTTATATATACTTGTGCTTGATTTCATATCATATCTATATTGCAATTGAATTGTATTCTTATATTTGCTAAATCAACATTTGCTATTTGAAGATAGTTTTTAATTCCGCATTTAAATCGAAAAAGTTTGTCTCAACCTAAATCACCCCCCTCTTAGGTTGATATTTGGGTAACAATTGGTATCAGAGCCAAGGCTCTACATATAGATTTAACAATCTTAGAGTTAAGATCATGGCAAACACACCTAGACCTCAAAATAATGCTTACAATTACCAGCTATTTACAGCTTGCTGGACAATGTAGATTCCAAGCAATTAAAATCCATGCAAGCAGAACTTTTTGACTCTGGCTTGGCTTTTTTTTATTTTTTTATTTTTTTTTTTTACAGCATGTGCCTTCTTCAACTGTATTCCGTGATGATGGGTTATGTGATCTGAATTTTGAATCAATAGACAAAAGCTCAATATTTTGCAAAATAAAATGATCTTATCTCGGTAAATTTCACAGAATTAAAAGTGTACAACACTAGTTCCATGAAATGAAGTGTAATATACTCATAAAATAAAGGGAAAATTGCACTTTCCCCCCTTTAAGTATTGAGTTTATCTTAATTCCCCCATTTATCTATAAAACCAAACAATGTCCCCCTTTATGTTTTGCAAATATGCAAATAGTCCTCATTGTCTAATTTTATGTTAAATTCTAACAAAAACTGGGCGTGGGGGGTCCGAGACTTTTCTCGCAAGTGCACAAAATGTTTTCTCTGTTAAAAATAAAGTAGAAATCGGATTGTATTTGTATTGTACCTGAGATGAATCTTGATTATTTTCACATTGAATTGATTCACGCTTTTTCCATAAAGTCTTTTTGCCTATATTTACATGAAATCATGTAGGAACAAGGTTCAAGTTAGAATATTGCCTCAACTGTATACATCACTGCATCA
This sequence comes from Fagus sylvatica, assembly GCA_907173295.1. Taxonomy (NCBI): domain Eukaryota; kingdom Viridiplantae; phylum Streptophyta; class Magnoliopsida; order Fagales; family Fagaceae; genus Fagus; species Fagus sylvatica. Next base: position 7,890,571 of record OU015762.1, on the reverse strand, counting down.
AATCAATTGTACTGCAACAATAAATCTGCCATTCACATTTAATCTGCTTTGAACCCTGTTTAATTTCCATAAGCATAGAAAGCACATAGAAATTGACTACCACCTTGCCAGCTAGTAGGTGAGAAAATACAGGCAGGGGTCACCTAGACTTCTCATGTTTCCACAAACCGATAGCCTGCAGACTTGTTTACAAAGGCACTTGGATGATCTTTTCCAAAAGATAAACGCGTTCCTAAACCATCATACAGTGCATGGTGTGTTTTCCAACCACATTTTAAAAACTCAAAAGATAGCGTATTCCTTACAAGGAGAACTTGAGTCTTTTTTTTTTTGGAGAAAAGAGGAGAACTAGAGTTGTCCATACAGTTTAATAATTGTTAGCCTCAAGGTTTCAATACCTATTAATTGGCTAATTAATCCAAGGACATTTATGTAATTTTGATGATAACCATGATTTTAAGTTATTCATAAATGATATTTTCATATGAACTAATGATTTATGTTTAAAGCATAATGTTGACTAGTGATTTAATTGGACCAACATGGTCAATCAAATATCAAGCAAATGCAAAGTCGACAAAATGCAAATTCATTGAAGATCAAGTCATCAAGACTCAAGTCAAAGGAATCAAGCTCAAGAATCATGTTCCAAGACATATGAGAAGTAAGAGTTAGGTTTTGTAAAGTTTATTAAGATTTGATCTTTAAGGCGTAACTTTAAAACCAACTCAAAATGATTTTCAAAATAATCATTTAGTCCAAAACTCATTTTATAAATAAATATTTATAGGACTAATATATTTTCAAAGAAAATTAATCAAACCGCTCAAAAGGATAAAATTATGAAAGTTTGATTATTTAAATGAAAGCCAAAAATAGCCTAAGATTGGAAAACTTCAATTCAGGCGACTGCAATTATTGAATCCCAATTCTCATTGCACTTGGAGCGAAATTTTGTTGAAAAAGAGAAGACCAATTATTATTTTGACTAAAGGCTAGAGCAATGTACACCAGCCACATGATTATACTTTTTATCTCATCAGGCAAAAAAAAAGATATAAAATCACATCCAAGTTTTGTAGTTTCCAAAGGATTCTGATGCTCCACCACTCAAAAGATTGGTAACATTCAAACTATATATAGTTATATATTCCCCATCTTCATTGCAGCACGCACCCACTAGTGGGTTGGCTTGCACAAGATTAGCTGAATTTTAAAAGCCATCCCTTTCTTCCATCAACTTTAGAACTTTAACATGATATTGATACCAACAAGCAGAAAAATCGTACAGCAGGAACGAGTCACGGACTTTGCCAAACATTCTCATATTAAGTTATTCATATGTAGTTAGCACTACTTCGCCAAATAAGCCACTTAGATAAAGCTTTAAGTCACCTTCTCCAATTTCCTAACCAGAACTTTTGGCTAAAACAAAAAATATATAAGATACCTAGTATTTTACTATTTTTTGCATTTATCATTATTTTTAAAGTTTAAGCTTCAAATTTAGGTTGGTCAATGCTTATTGAATATGATATGAAGGTGGGTTCCATGACTAATCCTTTGAGTTTATCAAAAAAACTGAAATAAAGAACCTGAATTAGAATTATCAACAAAACTTGCTTAATTTAATTAGAATTTATTTAAAGAAGATTAGGCTTAATTTAATCATGTTTAATGTTGGGTTGTTTTATCAAAAAAGATATGGTGATTTCTAATAAATTTAAACTAACATATTTTACCATTATTTGTAGCTCTAAAAACCAAATTAGAAAAATAACATATTTCCTATTTGTTTAATTTTTTTTAATAAATATGAATAATTATTAATAGACATTTATTATGATTGCATTTATATATAGAACTATTCATTCTACCATTAACTGAATTTATCAATGACTAATCCTGTGATGAGTTTATCCATGAGTAGTCCTTTTTTTTTTTTTAATATTCATTTGTACAAGGAAAAAAAAAATACTGGTTGTCCTATATTATTTCCCAATTTTAAGTTTCCCGAATTCCTATATTCTTTTGCCAACATGTGGTCCCTTGCTTTCATATAATTTATTTAAGTTCGATGTTCCTACCTCTACGCCAGTGTGGTTAATTTATTCAGTAATTTTGAGCTTAAAAATCTAAAAGCAGTGTTATATTATATCTCGAACACCACAAATAGAAAACTATTAGTCTCGCAATTATTACATAGATTTCTTATTTTACATTTGAATCTGGTCTACGAATATTCATTACGTACAGAAAAAGAAAAAGAAATGATTTTATTATAAATATGACGGGGTCATTGTCTGTTACATGCTCTTACTAATGATAAATCTTTGACCATAATCTGCTAAGGGTAAAATACTGTTCCTTAGGTCAAGTGTATTAAGTTCCTAGTTAAATTCAAATACATTGAATTTAAATATTCTTTGAAAAGATGACATTGTTTGTGTTTCATTGATTAATGCAACCATGTGTTTGAATTCAATTGGAGAACCTAATGTACCTAACCTAAGGAACTGTACCTAAGTTTTAATATTTTCCAAGATAACTTCAACCTTCATGACTTCGTTAAAGCAGCTTTGCCAGAATGAATAATTGACATTATAGATGCCATTCTTCTTTGTGAAAGAGAAGAGGAAGAGACAAGGATGAACGAAATTACTCGCAATGAGGATCAACATGGAAGTCGAAAAAGTCAAGAATGTTTGATTTTGATACTTGGAATTGGAGTTGCTTGTTCCGTCGAATTTCCCAAAGAAAGGATGAACATGAGTGATGTTATAATTGAGCTACATTCAATTCGTCAAAAACTTCTTAGAACTAATACACGCAGACAGAGGCTTCAAGCCACAGGTAAATTTGTTTGTCTTGGTACAGAGATGTTATAATTACAATTCTAAAACTTGTCTTTTGGCTTCTAATAATCAATACTAAATCGTCTATCTATAATTCAACAATATGAAATTTTTCATGAAAAGTTGTTTTTGCTTTTGCTCTCAAAATGTCTCAAATATACAACGAATGATAATTTGTGAAATTTGTGCCGGCAAATGAAGTAACTAATGAAGCATTGAAATGGATATATGCTCTCAATAAATGTACATGACCAAGTAGACGTGACCTTATAGGCCACAATGCAAATTCCTAGTCCAAGACAAAAATTATATAATATATTAAAGGGGAAGATCAATAAAAGATTCAAATTAGATTTTAATTTCACCCTAATTTTGTACCATTGTTCCCCCAAATTTAAATTACTGCAAAGCCTATTTAGAAATGCTTCAACTCCATTTCTTCTTTTAATCTTGAACCGAAACTTATTATTAACTCTGTATATTTAAATGAAAAATTAACCATGTTTCAAAAAACAAGCTATGTATTTTCAATAGATTATCATAATGACTAAATTTTCAAAAATTATTTGAAAAATGTAATACATATTAACAAAATTAATTTAATCTCAGAAAAAGAAAACTAAGTATCTAAATGGGTCAACAAACTACATTATTTTATTAGTACTAAAATAGAGTATGCAAAAATGTTTCAATTTGTATACTTTACCAAATGATATCCTTACAAGGCTTTTCAAGAGTTAGTAAAAATTCAAAACTAAAAACAGTTGTATTAAACTAAAACGTTAAAGACTATATTAACACATATATAGGACAAATGTTGAGGACCGAAAATATAATTAAACAGATGTTTTAACAATACTTTGACAGTAATAAACAGTATTTATGATAGATTTGCTTACAAAAGTATATACATATTGATAACATTGTTGTTGGACCTTTACACATATAATACACATGCATCTTTTACTGTCACATTGTGCGGATAGATTATCCTGTCAACATGTAATTAAACGGTCTTTTCAAGAGTTGGTAAAACTTCAAATCTAAAAACGTTTGTATTAAACTAAAATATTGAGGATCATTTTAACAATAAAACTAAAAATAAAAATAACATGTTACTAAAAATAAAAATCTATACTCTCTATTTTTTCTTTTTTTCTAAGACTAAATTACAATAACACTAATTATCGAGTTATGAGGAAATGCATAAACCCCTTTCTATTTTTTTTTTATTTGATTTACATAACAAATAATTAACCACTTATGATCATTAATGTCCATAACATATTGAGTAAAAAATATATCTTTTTCAACTTAAATATTTTTCTAGAATAACCTCAAAATAATGCTTACAATTACCAACTATTTACAGATTGCTGGACAATGTAGATTCCAAGCAATTAAAATCCATGCAAGCAGAACTTTTTGACTCTGGCTTGGCTTAATTTTTTTTTTTTTAACAGCACGTGCCTTCTTCACCCGTATTCAGTGATGATGGGTTATGTGATCCGAATTTTGAATCAATAGACAAAAGCTCAATATTTTGCAAAATAAAATGATCTTATCTCGGTAAATTTCACAGAATTAAAAGTGTACAACACTAGTTCCATGAAATGAAGTGTAATATACTCATAAAATAAAGGGAAAATTGCACTTTCCCCCCTTTAAGTATTGAGTTTATCTCAATTCCCCCATTTATCTATAAAACCGAACAATGTCCCCCTTTATGTATTGCAAATATGCAAATAGTCCTCATTGTCTAATTTTATGTTAAATTCTAACAAAAATTCTGGGCGTGGGGGGTCCGAGACTTTTCTCGCAGGGCGCACAAAATGTTTTCTCTGTTAAAAATAAAGGAGAAATCGGATTGTATTTGTATTGTACCTGAGATGAATCTTGATTAATTTCACATTGAATTGATTCACACTTTTTCCATAAAGCCTTTTTGCCTATATTTACATGAAATCATGTAGGAACAAGGTTCAAGTTAGAATATTGCCTCAACTGTATACATCACTGCATCAAATCAATTCTACTGCAACAATAAATCTGCCATTCACATTTAATCCGCTTTGAACCCTGTTTAATTTCCATAAGCATAGAAAGCACATAGAAATTGACTACCACCTTGCCAGCTAGTAGGTGAGAAAATACAGGCAGGGGTCACCTAGACTTCTCATGTTTCCACGAACGGATAGCCTGCAGACTTGTTTACAAAGACACTTGGATGATCTTTTCCAAAAGATAAACGCGTTCCTAAACCATCATACAGTGCACAATGTGTTTTCCAACCACATTTTAAAAACTCAAAAGATAGCGTATTCCTTACAAGGAGAACTTGAGTCTTTTTCTTTTTTGGAGAAAAGAGGAGAACTAGAGTTGTCCATACAGTTTAATAATTGTTAGCCTCAAGGTTTCAATACCTATTAATTGGCTAATTAATCCAAGGACATTTATGTAATTTTGATGATAACCATGATTTTAAGTTATTCATAAATGATATTTTCATATGAACTAATGATTTATGTTTAAAGCATAATGTTGACTAGTGATTTAATTGGACCAACATGGTCAATCAAATATCAAGCAAATGCAAAGTCGACAAAATGCAAATTCATTGAAGATCAAGTCATCAAGACTCAAGTCAAAGGAATCAAGCTCAAGAATCATGTTCCAAGACATATGAGAAGTAAGAGTTAGGTTTTGTAAAGTTTATTAAGATTTGATCTTTAAGGCTCAACTTTAAAACCAACTCAAAATGATTTTCAAAATAATCATTTATTCCAAAACTCATTTTATAAATAAATATTTATAGGACTAATATATTTTCAAAGAAAATTAATCAAACCGCTCAAAAGGATAAAATTATGAAAATTTGATTATTTAAATGAAAGCCAAAAACAGCCTAAGGTTGGAAAACTTCAATTCAGGCGACTGCAATTATTGAATCCCAAATCTCATTGCGCTTGGAGGGAAATTTAGTTGAATAGGAGAAGACCAATTATTATATTGACTAGAGGCTAGAGCAATGTACACCAGCTACACAGTACCCCCACATGATTATACTTTTTATCTCATCAGGCAAAAAAAAAGATATAAAATCACATCCAAGTTTTGTAGTTTCCAAAGGATTCTGATTCTCCACCACTCAAAAGATTGGTAACATTCAAACTATATATGGTTATATATTCCCCATCGTTATTGCAGCACGCACCCACTAGTGGGTTGGCTTGCACAAGATTAGCTGAATTTTAAAAGCCATCCCTTTCTTCCATCAACTTTAGAACTTTATTATGAGACCCCCACCACCTCACTAAGCTTTGTTATATTTAAAATTATCTAAGAGACTAAGACCCATCACTCGGCTTTGTCTGGTGCTCACATGACTCAACAACACCTTTAAATGAGTTATTACTTACAAACAGCCAAAAGACCTTCCTCTTATAAACTGAATAAAAAAAAAAAAAAAAAATCATACTTCAGATACAGGCGATTGCATTAGGATCCAGGCGACTGGATTAGTGTAAATTCAAAAGAAAAGCAAGTCAGCCACCATAACGGGAAGAAATGATATTTTGGTTATAAATACTACTCTTTCTGAGTTTCTAAATACATAACATACAAGAGAAATCCATAAAGAAAGAAAAGAAAATATCTTTTACATCAATCCATCCTTTCTCAAGCTTATATTTTCAAATCATTCAAAATCCTTAATTGAAAATCAAATTCTTCTAAATACTTCTTGAGCCATATTGATCAAATCTTTGATACACTATTAGAGTGAGAAAATTGTGTACTACTACTCTTTGAGAGAGCATTATTGTGTACAACATATTATTTGTTGAAACGGTTTGATCTTCACCCGTAAGAAGATTGTGTGTGGTTACTCTTCACCGTAAGGAAGATTTGTGAACGGTTTGATCTTCACTCGTAAGAAGATTGTGAACGGTTTGATCTTCACCCATAAGAAGATTATGAACGGTTTGATCTTCACCCGAAAGAAGATTGTGGTTACTCTTCACCGTGTAAGGAAGATTTGTAACGATTTGATCTTCACCCAAAAGAAGATTGTCAAATAGTGAATTTGGGAATCCTCGAGAAGTGTTCTTGAGGCGGGGACGTAGGCAGGGAAGCCGAACCTCGATAACAATCATTGTGTTTGATTTTCTCTATCTCTATCTCTTACTTATTCAATTACTTATATATACTTGTGCTTGATTTCATATTATATTGCAATTGAATTGTGTTCTTATATTTGCTAAATCAAGATTTGCTATTTGAAGATACTTTTTTAATTCCGTATTTAAATCGAAAAAGTTTGCCTCAACCTAAATCACCCCCCTCTTAGGTTGATATTTGGGTAACAATTGGCATCAGAGCCAAGGCTCTACATATAGATTTAACAATCTTAGAGTTAAGATCATGACAAACACACCTAGACCTCAAAATAATGCTTACAATTACCAACTATTTACAGCTTGCTGGACAATGTAGATTCCAAGCAATTAAAATCCATGCAAGCAGAACTTTTTTACTCTGGATTGGCTTAATTTTTTTTTTTTACAGCATGTGCCTTCTTCACTTGTATTCCGTGATGATGGGTTATGTGATCTGAATTTTGAATCAATAGACAAAAGCTCAATATTTTGCAAAATAAAATGATCTTATCTTGGTAAATTTCACAGAATTAAAAGTGTGCAACACTAGTTCCATGAAATGAAGTGTAATATACTCATAAAATAAAGGGAAAATTGCACTTTCCCCCCTTTAAGTATTGAGTTTATCTCAATTCTCCCATTTATCTATAAAACCGAACAATGTCCCCCTTTATGTATTGCAAATATGCAAATAGTCCTCATTGTCTAATTTTATATTAAATTCTAACAAAAACTGGGCGTGGGGGGTCCGAGACTTTTCTCGCAAGCGCACAAAATGTTTTCTCTGTTAAAAATAAAGGAGAAATCGGATTGTATTTGTATTGTACCTGAGATGAATCTTGATTATTTTCACATTGAATTGATTCACGCTTTTTCCATAAAGCCTTTTTGCCTATATTTACATGAAATCATGTAGGAACAAGGTTCAAGTTAGAATATTGCCTCAACTGTATACATCACTGCATCAAATCAATTGTACTTGCAACAATAAATCTGCCATTCACATTTAATCCGCTTTGAACCCTGTTTAATTTCCATAAGCATAGAAAGCACATAGAAATTGACTACCACCTTGCCAGCTAGTAGGTGAGAAAATACAGGCAGGGGTCACCTAGACTTCTCATGTTTCCACAAACCAATAGCCTGCATACTTGTTTACAAAGGCACTTGGATGATCTTTTCCAAAAGATAAACGCGTTCCTAAACCATCATACAGTGCACAGTGTGTTTTCCAACCACATTTTAAAAACTCAAAAGATAGCGTATTCCTTACAAGGAGAACTTGAGTCTTTTTCTTTTTTGGAGAAAAGAGGAGAACTAGAGTTGTCCATACAGTTTAATAATTGTTAGCCTCAAGGTTTCAATACCTATTAATTGGCTAATTAATCCAAGGACATTTATGTAATTTTGATGATAACCATGATTTTAAGTTATTCATAAATGATATTTTCATATGAACTAATGATTTATGTTTAAAGCATAATGTTGACTAGTGATTTAATTGGACCGACATGGTCAATCAAATATCAAGCAAATGCAAAGTCGACAAAATGCAAATTCATTGAAGATCAAGTCATCAAGACTCAAGTCAAAGGAATCAAGCTCAAGAATCATGTTCCAAGACATATGAGAAGTAAGAGTTAGGTTTTGTAAAGTTTATTAAGATTTGATCTTTAAGGCGTGGATTTAAAACCAACTCAAAATGATTTTCAAAATAATCATTTAGTCCAAAACTCATTTTATAAATAAATATTTATAGGACTAATATATTTTCAAAGAAAATTAATCAAACCGCTCAAAAGGATAAAATTATGAAAGTTTGATTATTTAAATGAAAAGGAGAAGACCAATTATTATATTGACTAAAGGCTAGAGCAATGTACACCAGCCACATGATTATACTTTTTATCTCATCAGGCGAAAAAAAAAAAGAAGATATACAATCACATCCAAGTTTTGTAGTTTCCAAAGGATTCTGATGCTCCACCACTCAAAAGATTGGTAACATTCAAACTATATATAGTTATATGTTCCCCATCTTCATTGCAGCACGCACCCACTAGTGGGTTGGCTTGCACAAGATTAGCTGAATTTTAAAAGCCATCCCTTTCTTCCATCAACTTTAGAACTTTAACATGATATTGATACCAACAAGCAGAAAAATCGTACAGCAGGAACGAGTCACGGACTTTGCCAAACATTCTCATATTAAGTTATTCATATGTAGTTAGCACTACTTCGCCAAATAAGCCACTTAGATAAAGCTTTAAGTCACCTTCTCCAATTTCCTAACCAGAACTTTTGGCTAAAACAAAAAATATATAAGATACCTAGTATTTTACTATTTTTTGCATTTATCATTATTTTTAAAGTTTAAGCTTCAAATTTAGGTTGGTCAATGCTTATTGAATATGATATGAAGGTGGGTTCCATGACTAATCCTTTGAGTTTATCAAAAAAACTGAAATAAAGAACCTGAATTAGAATTATCAACAAAACTTGCTTAATTTAATTAGAATTTATTTAAAGAAGATTAGGCTTAATTTAATCATGTTTAATGTTGGGTTGTTTTATCAAAAAAGATATGGTGATTTCTAATAAATTTAAACTAACATATTTTACCATTATTTGTAGCTCTAAAAACCAAATTAGAAAAATAACATATTCCCTATTTGTTTAATTTTTTTTAATAAATATGAATAATTATTAATAGATATTTATTATGATTGCATTTATATATAGAACTATTCATTCTACCATTAACTGAATTTATCAATGACTAATCCTGTGATGAGTTTATCCATGAGTAGTCCTTTTTTTTTTTTTTTTTTTTTTTTTTTTTTTTTTTTTAATATTCATTTGTACAAGGAAAAAAAAAAAAAAAAACATACTGGTTGTTGTCCTATATTATTTCCCAATTTTAAGTTTCCCGAATTCCTATATTCTTTTGCCAACATGGGGTCCCTTGCTTTCATATAATTTATTTAAGTTCGATGTTCCTACCTCTACGCCAGTACCATAAAAAAAATAATAATAATAATAATACCTCTACGCCAGTGTGCTTAATTTGTTCAGTAATTTTGAGCTTAAAGATCTAAAAGCAATGTTATATTATATCTCGAACACCACAAATAGAAAACTATTAGTCTCGCAATTATTACATAGATTTCTTATTTTACATTTGAATCTGGTCAACGAATATTCATTACGTACAGAAAAAGAAAAAGAAATGATTTTATTATAAATATGACGGGGTCACCGGCTGTTACACGCTCTTACTAATGATAAATCTTTGACCATAATTTACTAAGAGTAAAATACAGTTCCTTAGGTCAAGTATATTAAGTTCTTAGTTGAATTCAAATACATTGAATTTAAATATTCTTCGAAAAGATAGCATTGTTTGTGTTTCATTGGTTAATGCAACCATGTGTTTGAATTCAATTGGAGAACCTAATGTACCTAACCTAAGGAACTGTACCTAAGTTTTACTCATTAGGTTTCTTGCAATCTTGGATTGGGTCCCAACCCCCAACATCACTCAAATTCTTGCACCAAATTTTTTCTCTCCCTCGTTATAAATTTGCGACTTCATGAGATTCTAAACAGCCAAATTAGCCTTCTCTTGAAAACACGCACTTGTTTGTACCAACTTCTTCTTCAACCATATCGTCCCACTGCATAAATATGGGGCTTTCCCACTGGAGTTCAACTCCACCATCCTCATCTTTTTCCATGCATGCTTTCAACCTTCTCTTGTGGTGTGGCTTCTTAGTCACCTCTGTGCTTGGCGGGAATAATGAGACGGACCGGTTGGCGTTGCTTGAGTTCAAAGCCAAGATCACTCTTGACCCTTTCGGGGTTATGAGCTCTTGGAATGACAGCATCCACTTTTGCCAATGGCGAGGAGTTACTTGTGGTCGTCGACATCAGAGGGTCACCGTGCTGGACCTGCAATCTCTGAAACTGGTAGGCTCCATATCACCACATGTTGGAAATTTAAGTTTTTTGAGGAATCTAACCCTTCAAAACAACACCTTTCATAATGAAATGCCTCCAGAAATTGGTCGTTTACGCAGATTGCAATCCTTATGGTTGTCAAATAACACACTTAGCGGCAAAATTCCAAGCAATTTATCCGCTTGCACCACCCTCGAAAGCCTTCATTTCGCTTACAACCAATTGATCGGAGAAATCCCTACAACACTTGGCACTTTGTCAAAACTCCGAATCTTTTATATTCGCAAGAATAATCTGACAGGAAGTATCCCACCTTTTTTTGGAAACTTCTCGTTTCTAAAAATGTTTGGTGTAGCTGAAAATAACATAGGTGGGATTATCCCTGATTCTTTTGGCCAATTGACCAAACTTTCAATTTTTACTGTGGCTGTTAATAGGTTGTCCGGTACAATTCCTCCTTCAATCTTCAATCTATCTTTGTTGGAAAAATTTGATGTAGGAGTTAACCAAATCCAAGGGCGTCTTCCGTCAGACATAGGTATCACTCTATCAAATATCAAATTTTTAAGCATTTTCAAAAACCAATTTACGGGATCTATCCCTGTTTCAATATCTAATGCCTCAAATCTAAATTCACTTCAATTGACCGATAATAAACTAAGCGGAAAAGTTCCTTCTTTGGAGAAGCTAAATAGAATGAACTTTTTCCTTATTTCCCTTAACAATCTAGGAAATGGAGGGGAAAATGACTTGAGTTTTCTCTGTTCTTTGACAAATTCCACCTATCTGACTAGATTGTATATAAATGTCCATAACTTTGGGGGAGAGTTGCCCAAGTGCGTTGCCAATCTCTCAACTACTCTTACAGAATTGCTTGTAGATAATAATAAAATATTTGGAAACATTCCTAATGGGATAGGAAATCTGATCAACTTGCAGAGACTCGAGATGTGGCAAAACAAATTATCAGGTAATATTCCCTTTGAAATTGGAAAGCTTCAGAAGTTACAATATTTGGCATTAAATACAAACGATTTCTATGGGAACATTCCATCCTCTATTGGAAATTTAACAATCTTGATAGAATCGTATTTATACGAGAATAATCTTCAAGGCAACATCCTAAGTCTAAGCAAGTGCCAAAATTTGATAACCTTGAATCTTGAGAATAACAATCTCAGTGGTTTGATATCCCCGCAAATCACTGGTCTCTCATGCTCACCAATTTTTCTATATTTGTCTGCCAACCAATTTACTGGTGTCCTTCCCATGGAAATAGGAAATTTTATAAATCTACAAGAATTGGATGTTTCTGAAAACATGTTGTTTGGTAGAATTCCAGCAATTCTTGGTAGTTGCGTAAAGCTTGGAATTTCTAGGCATGAGAAGAAACCATTTCCAGGGGATCATTCCTCCATCTTTGGAATCATTAAGAGGTCTTGAATTTTTAGATCTTTCTGACAATAATTTGTCTGGCCAAATTCCAAAATTTTTGGAGCAATTTGTCTTCTTGCAATTGCTAAATCTATCTCACAACCATTTTGAGGGTGAGGTACCAACAAACGGAGTTTTCAAGAACACAAGTGCAACTTTTGTTAAGGGAGATGGTGAGCTCTGTGGGGGCATACCTAAGTTTCAGCTTCCTAAATGTAAATATGAAAAATCCAAGAAGATGAAGTTGACTCTTACCTTGAAGTTAATAATCTCTATATTTTCTGGGCTTCTTGGAGTATCTTTGGTTCTGACACTTCTACTTCTTTCTTCTTTAAGAAAGAAAAGAAAAGAAAATTCCTCAAGTAACTCAGGAAATATGCTTTTGAATCTATCTTACCAAAGTCTCCTAAATGCAACTGATGGGTTCTCCTCCACCAATTTAATTGGCGTGGGTAGTTTTGGGTCCGTGTATAAAGGAATTCTTGATCAAGGTAGACATACGGTTGCTGTCAAGGTGCTCAATCTTTTGCGTCATGGAGCTTCCAAAAGTTTCAAGGCAGAGTGTGAGGCTCTACGAAACATTAGACATCGGAATCTTGTAAAGGTCCTCACAGCATGTTCAGGTATTGACTATCAAGGTCATGATTTTAAGGCTTTGGTAATGGAGTTCATGGGAAATGGCAACCTAGATGAATGGTTGCATCCAACTCCAAGAATAAATGAGACTCTTGAGGAACCAAGGGGTTTGAGTCTTCTTCAAAGACTGAATATTGCTATTGATGTTGCTAATGCATTGGATTATCTTCATCATCATTGCCAAACACCAATCGTTCACTGCGACCTCAAGCCTAGCAATGTTCTTCTTGATGATGAAATGATTGGACACGTAGGTGACTTTGGCTTGGCAAGATTCCTCTTTGATGCTACCCAAGATTCTTCTATTGACCAATCAAGCTCCATCGGAGTAAGAGGAACGGTTGGTTATACTCCTCCAGGTGAATTTAATTGTTTTTCCTTATCCCATTGTCTTTTACTTTATTTTAAAGCATGAGAGTATAAGTTTAACAAGAATGTACTTTAGCTAGAAGATAGAATTTTATATAACAAAATTTTCCACTTATCTTAATTATTGTTACATGCCATTGAAAAGGCTCTTTTAAGACTTGTAGGTTCTTCCTTTTTGGTTATAAAACAATGCTCACATTACATAAATGTTATATGTGATTACTAATTGCAGAGTATGGTCTAGGAAACGAGGTGTCAACATATGGCGATGTCTATAGTTATGGCATATTATTGTTGGAGATGTTCACAGGAAAAAGGCCTACAGATAATGTTTTCCAAGATTGCTTAAACCTTCATGACTTTGTTAAAGCAGCTTTGTCAACTCGAATAACTGACATTATAGATCCTATCCTTTTTTGGGAAAGAGAAGAGGGAGAGACAACGATGAATGACATTACTCGCAATGAGGGTCAAAATGGAATTCTAAAAAGTCATGAATGCTTGATTTCGATACTTGAAGTTGGAGTTGCTTGTTCGGTCGAATTTCCAAGAGAAAGGATGAATATGAGTGCTGTTATAATTCAGCTACATTCAATTCGACAAAAACTTATTGGAACTAATATACGCAGACAGAGACTTCAAGCCACTGGTAAATTTTGTTTGTCTTGGTAGATGTTATAATTTGGTAGCATATATCCTAGCACACCACGTCACCACGTAATCTAATTTTATATTGCTATTAGAAAGTTACACCCCTTTTATTTTCGTATCTTTTATTCTAGCAAAGTTGAGAAGATTGGTGCCACTTGAAATTTGATAAGCTCATTATGCTATACATAGTATGGGAATAAGCCCAATTACTCTTCTATAATAACTAACACATGATATTGTTTTTTTTCTTTTAATAGCGTGTTCAAAATAAAAAGTTTTCCAAAGTAAATGGGTACCAATTCCACAAATACTTAAGTTGGGATTTGTTAATTTCGCAAATTGGCATTCTTGCATCATGATATTATCTAATATATTGAAATTATCTTTTATGGCCACAGGTGCACAAGGATGATGACTTATTATGAAGGTTGTTATCTCATGAGTCATGACTTGGCTATGTTTATGATATATAACAATGGAGCAAATAATCAATCTTGTTGTGTTACGTGGAGCATGGTTCGCTGTGGTGTGCATGTATTAATCGTTGCTGCATGAGGGAGGAGTGTTAGCCGATAATTGGGGTTACGTGATGTGTCCCAACTGCATTTAATTATTCTGTTTCATATTTATGATTCTGTTGTTATCTTGAGAGTCCTAGTCTTTTGCTTAGTCTGTTGTAATCCCCTGTTGTTATGTTATTCTCATTAGGAGATCACTATTATGTTGATTGTTAACGTTAAAAGTCATGTATAAAAGCAGGGACTATGAATTGAATAAAATTATCAGATAATCATTTTGTTCAACCTTGAGTTGTTTCGAGGCCGTAGCATTTCCTCTGACTAATCCTAAACTGAACAATTTTTCTTTTGTATGTACCATGTAGCTTCTCAATAGTTGTCAAAAAAAATGAGTATCATACCTTCCAAATCCCCTCAAACCCCTTTCTCCTCCTTTATCAAAGATTAATTGAACATCTCAACCGCTCCCCTCTACTGTAGTCTCCTACTATCCAAACAAACTATTATTCGGATCAGAATGAACACCTTGTCTTAAAAATGTAACAAATTCTACTATTCTATTCTATTTTCCATTTAAACTGACAATCACAATGGCTTTTATCTTCTCAAGCATACCATTGACTTAACATCAAATGTTTTAACAGTACTTTGACAATAATAAACAGCATTTATGATAGATTTACTTACAAAAGTTTATACACATTGATAACATGGCCAATGGCCCTTCACATATACAATACACAGGATTCTTTTACTCACATTGTGCGGATGGATCATCCATTCAACATGTAATGTGTTCCAATTTATGATGTCATCTAAATTGACTGATTTTGTCTTCCAATAAGAACGTCTTCTAATTTGATTGACTATCTCATTAACTCAACCCCATCATAACATAGGTTGTTAACAGCTAAAACACTAAGCTCCAAGATCTCAGGCTCTACACATTCTGCTATTTTAGCAAAAAGCATTGCAACTCCTGGGATTCTGCTGCTGTGGAAGATTTAAGTTGGTATACACTACCACTTTTCTCATTTTATAAGAACCAAATTCAGATCTGATTTCTAGGCGGTGTCAGACAATATACAAGAGGCACTACCATGGTTCCGAGTTATTACCAATGTAATTTCTAACATAGGAGGGCCTGCTCCAACCTTCCTCCATCAAAATGAGGTTGAGGCGTATAATCAATTTCTCCACAGCATCTTCCTCTAGGCTGCTAAGTGAATCAGACAATTTGCTTTTTAAGGAAGAACCCTGGAAACATTTTAAGAAATCTCCTTAGTTAATTCAAAAGTAAAATCACATGTTATGCCATACATATAGAGAACTGCACCTTTGTGTCCTGATACAACTTCAGATATTGGAGTGATTGCTCATAGAATCCACAATGGTAGAGAAGAATGCTATAATCCCTTAATTCCTTTGCATCAGTATCCAGGAGGATAAGACGTTCACATGCTGCAAAAATAGTGAGAATTTCCAGATAAATTGGTGCATAATCAATTGAGAAGATCTTTTCCTTTGAGGATAGTGTTTAATCATTCAATGATTAGGTGGGCAGGGTATTCACAATGTAAATGATATTATGATCTACCTTATCCTTTAGTGAAATAAGGTAGATCATAATTATTTTTTTTTGATAAGTAATAATTTCATTAATAAAAACCACCCGAGTACACAAAGTGTGTACAACAGGTCCGTTACAAAGAGAAACAGCAAGAGCTGAGCATTTCATGAACAGAAATAAAGTGATAATGACCCGAGGCATTAGCCCATTCAAATAAGCTGGTAAGAAATAATTGTTTCAGCCCCGGAACAGTACACTCAGTATCCTCAAAAGACCGAGCATTACGCTCCCTCCAAATGACCCACATAATACAATGAGGAATGAAGTCCCAAAGATGGGCAGATCTGTGACTTTTGAAACCAGTGGACCAGCAATGCAGAAGCTCCAAGATATGACAAGGCATGACCCACCAGACCCCAAACGCAGAAAATGCCAAACTCCAGAGATCCCTAGCTATAGAACAATGAAGGAAGAGATGATCAATGGATTCACCAGTGGCTTTGCACATGCAGCACCAGTCAATCAGCATCAAGCGACGCTTCCGGAGATTATCAATAGTGAGAACTTTCCCAAGGACTGCTGTCCACATAAAGAAATTAATCTTTGATGGGACAAGAGATTTCCACACCCGCTTCCAAGGAAAAGGCCTATGATTCGGCGAAGTAAGCACTTTGTAGTAAGAGTTTACAGAGAAGACCTTGTTGGATGAAGGAGTCCAGCAAATATTGTCAATCTCCCCTGGTCGGGGTACCACCGAATAAAGCACATCCAAAAAATCAGCAACAGATTCCAGCTCCCAGTCATGAACCAACCGGGTAAAGTTAACATCCCAATGGTGATTTGTGCCATCAAAGATCATCAAGTCCTGGATTGAGGCTTCTGGATGGCTTGCAATACGGTATAGTTCGGGAAATCGAACCATCAGTGATGTATCTCCACACCAATGGTCCTGCCAGAAACTCAACAGGGCTCCATTTCCCACCTTGAAGGATGCATAAGCAGCAAATCTGGGCCAGCCTTTCCGAATAGTTTTCCATAAACTTGTTCCATAGGTGCCTTGGACAATAGAAGAACACCATCCCCCCCCCATACTACCATACTTAAGATCCACAATTTTACGCCATAAAGCCTCCCTTTCCGTTGCATATCTCCAAAGCCATTTGCCTAGGAGAGCTTGGTTGAAAGTTACCAAGTTTCTTATCCCCAAACCTCCACAGTGAATAGGAGTGCAAACTCGATCCCAGCTGACAAGATGGTATTTGAATTCTCCTCCCATTCCCACCCACAAGAAGTCACGCTGGATCTTCTCAATACGGTGGGCTACACCCACTGGTATGGGGAACAAAGATAAATAATAAGTAGGTAAATTGGATAACGTACTCTTTATAAGCGTCAATTTGCCCCCCTTGGATAAGTACATGCGTTTCCAACCAGCCAATCGCTTCTCCGTTTTCTCAATAATACCATTCCATATTGACTGGTCCTTGAAAGAAGACCCAAGAGGCAGCCCCAAATAGATAATAGGTAACTCAGCAACTTTACAACCCAAAACAGCCGCCAAGCCTTCCACATCTGGAACATTACCCACCGGAACCAACTCCGATTTGCCCAAATTAATTTTGAGGCCCGAGGCAGCTTGAAACCACACAAAAACACCCTTTAGGTGCCAGAGTTGGTCTGAATCAGCCCCGCATAAAATTAGGGTGTCATCCGCAAAAAGGAGATGAGAGATTGACAAAAAATTTGTTTGGCCAATATCATATCCCGATATGAAACCCCCTTCCCTCGCCCGAGATAGCAACCTGCTTAAGGCTTCCATAACAAGAATAAATAATAGAGGGGACAATGGATCACCTTGTCGCAGACCACGGGAGTTAGCAAAAAAACCACAAGGAGTTCCATTGATTAAGACTGAAAATCGGGCAGTTGAAATGCACATGAAAATCCACCTTCGCCAACGCCTAGTGAAACCACAACGACGGAGCATATAGAGAAGGAAACCCCAGTGGACATGATCATAAGCCTTTTCGAGGTCCAATTTACAAACCACCCCTGGAACTCCTGACCTCAGCCGACTGTCTAAGCATTCATTTGCAATAAGCACCGAGTCTAGTATTTGGCGGCCTTGGACAAAAGCATTTTGAGGCGCTGAAACAACCTTCCCCACAACCAGCTTTAGACGGTTTGCTAAGACTTTAGCCAATATTTTGTATACCCCAGAAATTAGGCTAATCGGCCTGAAATCCTTCATTTCCATCGCCCCAGGCTTCTTTGGAATCAAAGCAATGAAAGTAGCATTGATGCTTTTCTCAAATGTACCATGCTCATGAAACTGATGGAAGACTTGCATGAGATCCGCCTTCAAAATATCCCAGCAAGCTTGGAAAAAAGCCAAAGAGAAACCATCCGGACCCGGAGCTTTATCCCCGTTCATGTGCTTGACAGCTTCAAGCACCTCCTCTTCAGTGAAAGCCCTGTCTAAACAAACAACATCAGTTTCATCAATGGTAGGTACAGTGAGGTCATCTAGAGTGGGCCTCCGAGGACCATTTTCAGTAAAAAGAGTTTTGTAGAAGTCAACTATTTTCACATTTATCGCTGCTGGATCAGTAATGGTCTCCCCATCCACTATGATACTCCCAATAGAATTTTTCCTACGGTGGGAATTAGCAATACGATGGAAATATTTGGTGTTCCGGTCCCCTTCCCTCAACCAAAGAGCCCGAGATTTTTGCCTCCAACAAATCTCGTCCAGCAGAATAATTCTCTCTAATTCTGTCCTCTCCTGATCACGCTGGACCAGTTCTGCATCAGAAAGGGGCCGAGCATCTTCTAATTCATCGAGAGATTTGACACTAGATAATAGAGAATTTTTCCTGCCATCAATGTTCCCAAATTCCTCTTCATTCCAAATCTTCAGGTCTTGCTTCAACGCCCTTAATTTGCACGCTAGCACAAAACTAGGGGATCCTTGGAAAACATACGACTCCCACCATCTCTTGACCTTCTCATGAAAACTTTCAGATTTGAGCCACATGTTCTCAAATCTGAAAGGACTTTTACCATAAGGAATGGACCCACATTCGAGTAAAATGGGAAAGTGATCTGAGCACAGCCGAGGGAGACGCCGCTGAGTAACCATAGTAAAGTGTTCCTCAACGGTAGGAGAGAATAGGAATCTATCCAACCTGGAACGAGAATGATTGTTAGACCATGTATACCGCCCGCCAGCCATCGGTATGTCCATTAACCCATTGGAAAAGATAAAATCCGTGAATTCTTGCATTGCAGGTGTGATGTGCATAGCCCCCACTCTTTCAGAAGGGTAACAAACAACATTAAAATCACCACCCACAATCCATGGCACATCCCACCAACTCACCACACCTGACATCTCATCCCAGAGATTCCTCCTAGCAGATAACTCATGTGGCCCGTAGACCCCTGTGAATGCCCATTCAAAACCAGAGGATACACTTCGGAATTTACAGGAAGCAGTGTGCAGACCTAGAGCCTCATCAACCCTCTCCAGGCTGCGATTATCCCATAACAGTAAAATACCACCCGAAGCCCCATTTGAACCCACAAAAAGCCAGTCCACATGGTGACCTCCCCAAAGGCTTCTGACCAGACCGCGAGACAAGCTCTGAAGCTTGGTTTCCTGAAGACAAACAAGATCAGCCTTCCACTGCTTTAAGAGATGCCTCACCATTAGCCTTTTTGAACCATCGTTCAAACCCCTCACATTCCAAGAGACAATCTTCATTGACATGTCAAAAGCAATGACCCTCCACTGTTAACAGTCTGCCTCTTTGAACTTCCCCCCTCATAATTAATCGTAGAGACCAAATTCTTCAATTCCCTTGTGCCTTTCTTTGTCGTAGCAGGTTTGGGAGTCAACCCATTGTCCTCCTTTCGACCCGAGCGGTCTATTGCACACAATAAGTTCATAACTTCAGCCTCGTATCCTTCATATGATGCTCCCAAATATGCACCGAACTCCTCATACTTCTCTAACGCCCAAGTGGAGACCTCGGGATGTGTAGAAGCTGGGATCCCTTCTCCCTTCTTGTTCTCGTCCCCTGATGGATAAGAAATGGCAATCGGTTCAATCATCA
This sequence comes from Fagus sylvatica, assembly GCA_907173295.1. Classification (NCBI taxonomy): domain Eukaryota; kingdom Viridiplantae; phylum Streptophyta; class Magnoliopsida; order Fagales; family Fagaceae; genus Fagus; species Fagus sylvatica. Next base: position 7,870,303 of record OU015762.1, on the reverse strand, counting down.
ATGGCGACTGGTCACCGGCGTGTGGTGTCATCTTTTCGACGTCAGCGTATGTTTCCAACGCCGAGTCCATGACTGAGTCCACCATGCTATCTACCTCACTCCAGTTCTCAGAGATTTCCGGCGTGTCCCCATCGTACACCGGCACGATCGCTTGATCCATGTCGTCGGTGCCATGCGTGACCCCCGATCTACAAAAACAGGCCGCCGGCAACACCAGGCTTCGCCCATCGCGAAGCCGCAACAACCATCTGGTCGCATCTCCGGCGATTTGGACTTCGTTCTCGGTATCGGAGCCTAGGCGACGTAGCGTCGCAGAGAGCAAGGCATTCTGGGAAGCTTCGGGGTCTTTCACGGTATCAATAGGGAGATCTGGGTCGGTTCGTGGGCTCGGTGACGGCTCACGGCTGGACTGGGCCGATGACATGGCCCGCGGTCTCCATTCACGCCTGGGGGGGATTTTTGACCCATGGGTTTTATGGGCCTCAACGTGATTGGCCCCATGTTGAGCTGGTTGCTTTGCTTTGGCCCCTTGGTGGACTTTTTGTTGGGCCCCTGGATGGATAAGTGGTTTGGCCCCCACTGTTGGATCTATTATTTTAGTCTCATGAACCTCCCAGTTTCCAGAAGGCCCTAGAACCAAATTGATCTTCAGAATAAGTTCCACATGTGGACCACGTGTGTTGACCGTTGACGTATCCTTATGATCTTGTTTTTTACTAATATCCCGTTGAGTCCCATTATTTTCGGTGAAAATCTTATCACTCATAACTGCACTTTTAAACGAAAGCGAAGATTGCGGCCCTAGTTGTGATTTCCCTTTTTTGGCTTCCCCGTTCCCATTCTCCGATGAAGGTGGCCGTGAAGGCCCCCTGGATGTGCTTGCCTGGTTTGCCGCCGGTTGTGATTTCCCCATAACTCCATTTAGAGCTAGACTAAATCCTCTCCAACCCCATCGATCATGACCTTCCGGAATTACCACCGATCCCATACGGTTCTTTGCCCCATACTCTATTACAGAGACATATCTTCCACGGTCATTTTTGTTCTTTTGGAGAATAAAGACTCTACCCTCCTCCCTATGTGTCCGGACAAAACTCTGCTCGGGGGATAGTTTGACAATGGCTGCCATGCCTATCCCGAGCCATTTTGCACCCTCCTTGCCCAAGGAAATATTGCTCACAGAATTGCGTCCCCTCTCAATAATACGCACACCAACACCCTCCAAAACAAACTCAAAAGATTTGGATTCTATGTTGAACCATCTTCTTCCTCCCATAATGTAAGAAGAAACCAATAAAAAGATAAAAAGCTGGAAAAATGAAAATGTTCTCTATGGGACTGAAAGAAACTACCACACCTAACACTTGTGATAGGACCTCAACCAGAGGCCGTCAAGACGGCATGGGAGGTCCAGTGGTGTAGGGGCTGGTGGCTACCCTAGAAAGGGTAGCACTTTGCGTTTCTCAGTGATAGCGTGAGAGAGCATTTAAAAAAGAACCAAGTAAAGCATGCTCTTCTGTCTTATTTACATACCTTTCTTTTTTTCTTTTCTTTTTTGGTGGGGTTGGAGATATGGAATGTCAACGTGGTGAATTGATGAAGGCACATGGCAGCATTTTTTTTGGTAAGTAATAAGTTTTATTGAAGAAACCAGCCCAACCAGTATACTAGGGGTATACTGGAGGAGCTAAAAAATCAAGGAATACATGAGTTTAAGAAATCCTGAAAAGAATCACAGGAAGCTACATTGGTGGCTTGCATCCACTCAAATAAAGTTCGAAAAACACGCAATTTCAGATCCTCAATAGTTAACTCTCTATCCTCAAAAGTTCTGGAATTGTGTTCCCTCCACAAACACCACATAATACAGTGAGGGACAGCAGTCCAAATCTGACTCTGATGATGGCAGCATTTAATTTTTTTCTGGTTCAAATAGCCTTTAGAAAGATATATATTCCACACCAAGAATGTCATCAATTTTTAAATCAAGAGGTGACATCATTCTTCTCTTATCATTTTAACGACAGCTCCTTAAAATGACTCCAATATACGTAACTTTTAATATGATATAGAAAATATGACATACACTTTTTAACTAGTGAGATGCCTCCAAGCATGTTAGATTTATCTCAGAAGTAACTCCATCAATACTTTTGACTGATTCCATCTCAGAAGCAAAATGGAAGTGTCATTAATCATCGAAGGTTACCATCTCAACTATTGTGACAAACTACCTGAAAAAAAGGGGGAGGGGACTCTGCATGGTTTACCATGCTTATATCTTTGTCATCCTACTCCAATTCTTGTTGCACTAAATATCCCTTGGCTCAGGCAACCAACCAATCCAAACTTGACAAATCACAAGACATAATAACATATTGGCCAGAAACTAAGGTAAATCTCCAACATTACCACAATTGGAAAGGTATCAAACTCTCCACTAGAAGTTTCGCGAAGCTTTCTGAATAACATCGGACATAAGAAGTCATTGGTCTCATCAATTAAGTTCAAGGACTTCTTGAAGGTAGAAAACATTGATAAGATGTGGCTGAGATTTATAAGAAGTCACAAACTAACATTTCCATTTGTAGAGTACAAGAACAATAACCCATAAAGTCCAGTTTTATGTCATTTCAGAATGATATTTTTGGTTGCTTATGCTGGAAAGGCCTAAATAAATTACAGGTATTAAATCTTAAAGCAAATGTCACAAACTCTCTGTAAGTGATCAATTATTCCTACAAAACTGACCTCAAACTTAAATGGTGTATTCCATATTACATTCACACAAACACAAAACAAACAGAACCTCAGTTACTGTAGCTATGAACCACAATAAACCCACCACTAACCTTGATAATATCAGCATGTAACTAAAGGCTAACACTAATTACTAAACAGGAAACTCATCAATTCTTTAAATATTTCCAAGTTTAAGAGCTTTGTATGGTTTAAATTCTATCAAACTTGAATGTTCAATTGGAAGGAGAATCCAACCAATTAATAGCCATGTTAGGACCAGACTAAACTTGATAAGGGGTAACGTATAGATGTGGGTGACTCCAGGGCGTCTTCTCTTATTAACATTCTAACATGGTAGTATGGTACCATTGTTCAAATATTGGCTAGTATCAACATCATCAATTTTCCCCCTCACGATTTTTCTAGACAAATTAAAATCCCAATAGCATGTTATGTCATAAACCCCAATATCTTGATATGTTTATAATCACTAATTCAAGTAGTCTTAAAACTCAAGACAAATCTTTTGTGGTTTGATCACAATTATGATCAAGAAGGAAACCAAGCATATAGTGGTCTAAAATTCAAGAACATTGGTCAATATAAACTAGTACTATGCTTGTGGGATGTAAGGATTGATAAAAAAAATCATCCGTAAATTAACTAAAGAAAAAGTTTCTAATAATTGAAATTGAACGATAAATTAGATAGGAAAAATAAAAGAATAAAAATTACTTTAAGTTACATGGAATGAAAAAACAAGTTTTTGTCAAAACCAAAAACTATAATAGACTATTAAAATAATTTAATTAAGCAACAAAACTCCTTTTAAATTTTTTGAAACTTTTGGTAATTAAGTTTTAATCAAAATAGTATTTTAAATTTCTTAACACTTTGGTAATAGAGTTCTACTTTAGAGTAAACTTAGTCAATAATTTTACATACTTATAACAACAACAACAACAAGAACCAAGCCTTAGTCCCAAAATTTCTAGGGTAGTGGGAGAAAAATGAAATATATATATACACACACACACATTTATAGGCGTCCCCTTGTCACAACCAAAACATGTAGGACACAACTTTTATTATCTAGTATATGATTTGAAATTGATAATAATAGGATATGTTCTGTGGAACAACTCTAGAGTCTAGGTATTAAGCCAATAAATTTTTGTAACTCTATTTGTCTAAAGGCATTTTAGGGATTTCATTGGACAAAATCAATATCAGGATTGGATATGTATATATGACAGACATCTTTCTTCCCCAAACCTCATTCTCTCCATCTTTTCTCTTCTATTTTCTTACATGCATAAAGGTTCTTTCTCCTGGGAAAGCCAAGCTCTTAAAAATATTCTTTCGCCACAAAACTTGTTTTTGTATTTAACCAAATGCATCTCACTCTTCAAGTCCATTTTACTTTCTAGTGGCATCAACTCAGCAGCAGAAAGAAACGAATCCAGTAAAATGTAGCATCATCTTCTAGATACAAGGAGCAAAAAACTGCACATAATACATACCAGATAATGCACGCCTCATGTCCCCAAAACGTACACTGGTCCAAACACCACGTTCAAGCCTATGTCGAGCAGCCTTAGCAGATGCAAGTTGAAAGCCACTGCAAACGACAAATTATGATATTAACATCTGATATAAACATTTTGTGTAAAGTTAAGAACAGATCGCATTGCAGTGTAATTGAAAACTAAAAATACCTTTCTTCTCCAATATTTGATCCATCAATGCAGTTAGCGGCATGTGCTGCCCATAAGAATAAACTCCTGGTATGATCATGTTGAAATGGCCAGAAAGCATTCTTCAGATTTCTCAAAATCTGCACATGTAGTAAACTATAAGGACCAGAGCCAGAATCAAGTAGAATTGATGCATCAAAGTCATTCACCCACATTGAGATTGAGCATATGTAATACTCAAACCTCTCATGTTACACTCAAACAAAAGTTGAGCTGAACTACTGTTCCTGAATGGCTGGTTTAGATATTTTTAAAAAGATAGAAGTGAGCCATGAAGAAAATATTTCCTATTATAAGTTGCACATCTCAGACTTCTGAGCTTTGTCAATGATAACTATTGGAGGGGTCTTTCCAGGAGAGAGAGATAGAAGTATTAATCGCTTAACTTTTCTAATATTATTAAACAAATTTTTCCAACCTCCCTGATGATTTACTGGCCTTTCATTGTGGTAAAGTCGAGCATCATGTATATGAATAAGTCCACTAAATCATTAGATATTTTCAAGTGTGCCAAAGGATCAAAAAAATTGGGGAAAAAATAACATCTGTTATAAAATTTGGGCCATCATTTTAAGAAGTGCATATGCATTCATAATCCAGTGAATATTTTGTGAGCAGATCGACTTTATGAAGAATTAGACGAATGTTAAAAAAGAAAGCAAAAAAAAAATGGCAAAGCAACGAACTACTGTAACATACTTTAACTTCTATTTTTCTAATGAACTTCAAATTGATTTTGTTAACATCTGGCTTAACTATAACTAAATGAATACAAGAGAGAACGGGTAATAATCTATTATAACATAAAACCAGACCAAACCAAATCCTATTTCACCTAATCTCTGCCACTGCCACCACCATATTCGTCTGTCAGGACAATACCTACATTAGATTGTCAATCCCTCATTTCATCCTTACGCTGCCAGGCCCTTCCACCACAAAGGTTCTTACCATCTTCATGATAGCCCATGGCTCCAACATTTTGTATTTTAGGAGGTTAATTGTTTTGTAAAATTGTCCAATGGGACAAATTGTGATTTAACCTAATAATTACTCATTTATTAAATCATCTATTGAATATGACATATCTTATTTGATGAAAACCTTATTGCTCTTTTATTAATGAGTACTGGTAACACTACTTTCCATTTGATAAGTAACAAGATTTGCTAAGAGATGATTTAAGGTACAAAGCTCAAGCCCATGGAAACTATACAAGATCCCTACACCTCCAAAGCACATTAAAAACTACAAGGATAAGGAATTCAAAAGAAAGAAAGAAAATATTGCAAAGGAACGAGAACAAATATGCTCCTCTAGCATAAGAAAAGCAGTCTTTATTGCATAAAAAGTTGCTCAAAATTCCACCAAAGTTGTGCTTTCTTTCCACCCAAATAGTCCACAACAAAACAAAAGGTGGGATTTTTCAGGCCATGAGTCTCTTCTTGTCAGCAAAGCTCTTATGCCACCCTCTCAATAAATCCAACACAGTTGGCAACAACCATAGAAGCCCAAACGAGACCAAAAACAAAAAGATCCAATGTGTCTTGTATAAGTAGAAAAAGAAGAAGCATTCTGAATCTTCTATTCTTCTTACACATACAGCACCTATGAATAGAATTCTCCTATCACATTAGCTACAGTGAAGATTCATCAACTGTCCAAATTACCAAAAAAGCCACCTCCAGTGGTGCTTGTTGCTAAGCCAACTCTGCCCCTTCCCCACTAAAGCTGTGGATTGTATGATTTCATAGGTACTAAAAGTTAGAAACTAGGGAAGTTTATTAGCACAAAATTAAGAAGAATGGCAAGTGTCAATGAAATAAAGCTAATATACAAGGGAAGTTGAACACAGTTTCATTTTCTTCTTAATCTGCAAACTCAGTTGTTTATGTTAATGACATGTTTATCAGATATTCTTCAAATTGATTTCGTAACAGTACAGAAGATCAAACCCTATGCACCATAATACATGGCAAAAATTTAAGGTCATCACCACAAATATGTCAAGTACACGCCTTATGTGAGAAGATTGTTCATTTTTCCATTGAAGGGTGATACAACTACTTATATCATAAATAAGGTAATAAATAACAGGCTTTATTATATCAAAAAAAAAAACAGGCTTTATTACACAAAATAAGGCAAAGAAAAAAATGCAAGCAAGAAAACAGAAGTCACCTCCAACAATAGTGTTTGCGATGTAATTATATGTGGTTGATCTGACTCCTTGCTTTTTTGTTTATTATAGCCTCTGGGTAGACTATGAAGATCATGAGGAAAGAATATCTCCACGTCAAAATCCACAAGGCCCCACATGCGAAGCATTTTCAGGAGTTCAGAGTATATAAGCGAAAGCATTGCAATGGAGCCTGAGCGATGGGTCAAAACCTATTCAAGATGTGAAGAAAAAATTAATAAAAAAATCCCTCATTAAAGAGAATTTTCTCAAAAACAAGAACACAATAACAAGGCAGAATTCCATACGGAGTGAAGATAAAGAGCTCGTGGCTCTGATTGATTTTTTGAATGAGTTCTTCGAAAACCCTGAAAAGAAGAAACCACATCATGCCAAAGCAAATACCATGCAGCAAGGGTCACAAAATAGTCTATGAGATATAATCTGAATTAACTTTTAAAGGTAATAGATCTGTACGAAATCATAGAGGATAGGACTACATGTAACATCCAGTCATTGACTAGATTCTTGTTACCAGACTTAGTGTAATATAGTTTTGCTCATGTAATCCATACATTGTTTTCCCGTGGAAGAGTATTTGGCGTACCAAAGCTCCACGTAGGATCCGCTTCTTTGTTTGGACGGCGGCCTGGAATAAAATCTTGACTTGTGATAATCTTATAAAGCGAGGGTATTCTTTGACGAGCTGGTGTTGCATGTGTAGATGCAATGTAGAGACGCTTGATTATCTCTTATTACATTGCCCTATGGCAGGTATGTTGTGGAGTTGGATTTTACATGCTTATGGGATTTCTTGGGTGCTCTCTGGAAATGTTGCTGACCTGCTCTTTAGTTGGTGGAATGGTTTAGGTCGGCATTCATCGGACATTTGGAATCTAGTTCTGTTATGCCTGATGTGGATAGTTTGGAAGGAGCGTAACTGCCGTACATTTTAGGATGTGTCAAGTACTGATTGCCAACTCCTTGATTGTTTTGCTTCTAATCTTTTTGATTGGTCCAGAGCTTGGGGTTTTGCCTCTAGTTCAAATGTTACTGATTTTATTTCTTCTTTATCTTTTTTCCATAATGACATAATTCTGTAATGCTCTATTGTGCATGCTTTAATTTGAAGCTTTTTCTTAATAATATTTCTATCGTTACCTATCAAAAAAAAAAAAACACACATACACATTGTCGAAGAACATTAGAATAAAATGAGACATCTTCTGCTGTAGTGATAATTCTAAAATTCGTTTTAGGCATGATATGTAGAATGGTGAGACTACTCTTAAGAAGAGTCTAAGGTGGCAGATTATTTAGAGTACAGAATTGGTTACTTTTATTGGAATCTGTTATTCATTAGAGAAGTGCATGATTGCAAATTAAAATCCATGGCTCAATTATTGGAGGACATATACGATATGAAGATACATTGTGGAGAAGTAGATAAATTGGAAAAGATCCCTTCAAAACTCAAGGCTTAGAAAGTTCATGCACTGCCAAGGGTGGTTTTTTCTCATTGTGCGTATCATTGGGAAACACCATGACTACAGATAATCGAAGGAAGCGAGGGTTAATCATTATGGATTGGTGCTTTACGTGAAAGATTCATGGATTTCATACACTGTGCAGTGACTCGGGAATTGTGGTCTTCCTTGAAAGAAGCAATGGAAATATTTGGAAAACAATTCGTTTGTGTTTAATGTGTTTCCATTGAATAAAAAGAAATGCTCAATGCTGCTTTGAGTAGAAAGTGCAGCACACAACAAAGATGAAGTTTTTATTTTGAAGATTTTATATGACTCAACTTCGACTTCTCATATCGTTGCGCCCCTTCTAAGCTCTCCATTTAATCGATTTTTATTACTTATATAAAAACACACACATGAATTCCCTAACAAATTCAATAGCCTTAGTTAAACATGAAATTGACATATATAATCTCATAATCAAATGAAGAAACACAAAACCTACAATAATTCAACTTTGAATATGCAAATGAAAAAATTCTACCTTTGTGCCATACAGATATCTCTCTACACTCTCCAAAAACTTCTCCGGCGAAGAAATATACGATGAGTCATAGTGAGAGCAATAGCCGACGGAAAGATCATCCAATCTTTCGACGAAAGCATCGACGGGGAGAGGAACCGAAGAGTGCGAAACGAGAGAATCATCCTCAGCCGCTATATAAAGCGCCGTCTTCCCCAAATCAACGCAACTATTAATGCAAATGCTGGTTTCCCTCTCGATGTCCGAGAATTTCCGGATCTGAGCACAGAATCCCTCCCTTCCTTCCTGCTCACAGATTTCAAACCATTTTTTAATGCATCGAAAATTGAACGAAAGAGAATAAGAAGATTGGAGATGTTCGTTTTACTCTGGCGTGGGAGGCGAGGATTCCAGAAGATTCGAGCGCGTCGTGGAGGACGAAGCTGACGTCACGCGCCACGTGGTGGTGGTGCGAGTTTGATCCTTCGGCACTAACGCCGCCGCCTCCGCCTCCGCCACAAACGACGCGAAAGCACGAAGGAGGAGGGCAGGATTGGAATTTGTGGAATTTGGAAGGGTGTAAATAAGGTCTGGGAATCCATGGTAATGATGAAGCTGCTGAAGAGCCTAACGAACTCATCGTTAAGTTTCAGAGAGAATCAGAGAAAGAGTGCGAGAGAGAGAGAGAGAGATTTTTATATTAGGATTAGTAAAATGGCTAATTGTGATTAGCCAAATGATTGGGATTTAATTATTTACTATAATTTTCCACGTGGGTGATTTTTATATGATTGTTGTTTCTAATGTGTGTGTCGTTTTGCACAAATATCATTTGTACGGCGAGAGCTAAAAGGAAATTGAAATGAGTGGATGGAATGGAATTCCTTTTTTTTATATATATAAAGAGTACTCCTAAAATAGATATTTTGTGGATATGGTTCTGGATTTGCAAATTGAAGTACAAAATACAAACCAATCATTCAATAGTTGGAATTTATGGTTAAACTAAAGTTTTCGTTTAATTTAAACTAAAATGGATGATTATTAATTGTTCAAATTTGTATAATTGTCAATTACTAACACTGGTGATTAATACACACTTTATTAGAAATGCTCAATGAAAATTAAGCAATAGTTTCTTTTGAATATTTTAGTTGTAAATTTCCAATCAATAATATGTAGATTACACATACTTCACAAGCTATACATTTATCAAACTCTTAAATATATTCAACCGCAGAAACGTTAAGGACATTGAGTAGTTACACGTAAATAATTTGCATGTTCAATATTGGATTTAGCTAATTGAATTTCTCAGACTCTATTTTCTAAAGAAATAATAACCATACTATATATAGTTTTAAAACTTTATCAATCCCATCTCACTTATATTTGACAAATGCAAACCCAAATTATCAGACTCATCCCTTATTCAAACCCAAAATTTGTGAAAATGTGCACTTAGAATCAGAACACCAATATGGGTTTAAACTTTGAACTTGGGGCATTTTATCATGCTTGGTTTATAAGAAAAGATGTCATTTTATACAAAGATATTGGCATAAGAATTCATAATTCTTGAGCATGACAAAACATGATAACTAGTTGCATGCTCATACAAAAAAAAAAAATTGAGATTTAAACCTTCCACTGGTGAGTAGCAGTAGATCCGGAATTTCATTAACATAGCCATTGATGTTGTATCTACATGGAAATCATACAAACATCTTTGAACAATCACTGACACTGAATATATCTTCTGATATTGTGTCCAAGGATTGTTTTCTGCAAGACATATCTTTCGTTTCCACAATAAAAGCAGCCACATACCATAGTTTTATTCCCAATAAAATTCAGCCAGGAGCTATTCCCTTTTCTATTGTATCTATTTATGTACTTCAGTTCACTAAACTTGAAAGCTTTCAGGGATAGGCCCGTACCCCAGCAACATATGTTGCCTCAACAGATGCAGATCCTTCTGCCGCAAAGTCATTCCACGAATCAGTAGATAGTACGACAAAATCTGCGAGTTTCCCAGGTGATAAAGATCCCAAATCATTGTCAAGAAAGCATGCTCGAGCAGCTGAAATAGTGTGCCTGCAGTTGAAAGTGTAAGTTTTTCATGTACGAGAGAGATTGACGATGATGAAAGAAGTAAGATCAAACAGATGTCAAAGAGCACTGATCAGATGAAAAACAAAAAAAATTAAGAAAGGAAAGGAAAAGGAAAAAAAAAAAAAACACAAAATATGCATTGATAAAAAAGAACATTGAATCCTAACATTGTTTTTGGTTTGACAATCTGCTGGGAGCCTGGGATCTGGCTCACTGGTGGTTATTTTTTTTATCAAGTATTAAAAACTAGGGATATTAATGTGGAGGCTGCATCTGCACCTTTGGAAGTGCAGGGTGATTAGCATCAGTAAGGGGATTTCCCCTTGTTGAATCAGGAACCACTAACTTGATTGTTTTGACAACATTTAGAGTGTGAGTCGTTGTAGAGCGTTAGGGCAGGTTTGTATGGGGAATTGTCAGAAAGTGCTTTGACACTATGTTAAATCATGGGTCATTTGGTTCAGAGGGGTTCTTTTCTGAAAATCTATGCCCTAGGATAAGGCCTTTGTCTAGATTTTGCAAAGCCTTACAGCTTGAATCACATTTTCCCTCTCAAAGATCCATTTTTTTTCCTAGTGATAATTACATATGCATCTAGTGGGGGGGGTGGGTCTTGAACTCACGACTCTTACGAGAGGAGGTGCCACTTGAGATAGAGCTCATTGGCCACATTTTTCCTCTCTAAGATGATTAAGTGTCCTACTACATGGGGCTAAATCATCTGCATTGAACTCGCATGTAAGTGTAACAATTCCTATTTTATAGTACTGTACCATGCATACAAAAGCTTGGTTTCTTTTGCAACATATATACATGTGGATGTGGCAGTGTTGAGAGAGAGAGAGAGAGAGAGAGAGAGAGAGAGAGAGAGCAGAACAAATAAGCATTCTATGTCAAGAAGAAGCTGGAAACATTGGAAGGATCAAATTTTTTAACATTTCTTACGCCTTTAATGCATCATTCAGTGTAAGGCACTCTGATGGAATCCAAGCAGTATGCCAAGCAGGAGGTATTCTCTTCATAGCTGTCTGGACACCACCTAAAGGATTGATATCCACAACCTGAAACAGCAGCAGTGACATAAAATTTTGCAGAATACATCAAACATTACTAATTAGTTTAATAAATATATCAGTCCTTTTTTTTTTTTTTTTTTTTGATAGGTATAAATATATCAGAGTCCATTAACATTCACCCGCGAGGAAAAATAACTATTGATGAATGTCAGAAAACTAACCGGCCAGTCAGAACCAAATGCCAACTGTGCATTGCTAGCTAAGAGTGACCCAAATAGATAACATTCCTTTTGAGCCCTGTCTGTCCCAAGTTTCTTTGCAGCAGAATCAGCATCCCCCAATAAGTGCAATGGCTGTTCAAATTGGCAATCATGAAATCATATTGTTGCAGGAAGCACAACCAACTACCTCAGATTTTTTTCTTATTTGAAATCTCAGATTTCATTTGTGAATTTTGAATTTCAGATTTTTATAGACTTCACTTTTGAATTTAGAATTTTGGATTTAGAATTTAATGTTGTTGAGGTCAATGCCAAGCATCTGAAATCTTAAGTTTCTTGTTTCTTTCTATTTTCTATCTTTTCCCCTCTAAACGCTTGTAGATATTAGGCTTGCACTTTGTATTTTTTTCTGTAACTTGAAAAAAAAAAAAAAAAAAAAACTTGATCAGAGCAGACAGTGAAAGGAGGAATTACACATCCTAATAAATGCACTCAGCAGCAGATTTACAAAACAATGTTAATTGTGTGCCTTGATGCAGAAAAATCCCAAAAACAAACAATTACAAGCAGCTCAGGAATAGCAAGATACAAACAAGAGAACAACCAAAAGATAGTTGAATCAGAAACCTGTACTGAAGCAACAATCCCTTGTCGACCAAATCGGTCAGCTGCCCCAGGTGCCAAATGCTGGGCATGCTCAATCTGATAGCATTATTCCAGTTGTGCAAAACAGAAAAATCATTATCAAAAGGAATGTTCTCCTTCATTTTAAAATACGAAAGAAAATATTTTAAATATTGTTGATCATTTTCATATATTTACCCTAAATCTTCGATCCCTCATTCCATTAGTAGAAACAACCGACTCATAAGTATCTAGGATCAAGTCATTTGCTCTATCACCTATGGCGTGAATAGCAACCTGAAACAAACTAAAGGTTAAGCCCTTTACTACTAATACATATAAGGTGGTTTTTGTAACTCAAGAAAACACCTGAAGCCCTGATTTATCCGATGCTATGGTCATGTTGAAAAGAATTTCGCTTTCTGTAACTTGGAGGCCATAATTGTGAGGCTCATCAACATACGGCTACACAATAGAAGCACATATCTTAGATAAATTAGCTTACAGAGTGGATAAACAATAAAAAATCATATGTGATAGTTGAGTTGTAAAATATGAAATATTAGAACTAAGAGAGAAGCAAAAAATTACAGAACAGATGTAACTTGTGAGTGCAAATAATAGATGAACTTCAACAAATAAATAAGTTCAATGAATGCTAAAACATCTTGTCCTCACCTCATAAAACAGTGCACTATTAGAACCCAAAGATCCATCCGCAAAAGCCTTTACACCACCCAAGTAAATCCACTGGCTTAGGGCACGTCCCATTTTTTCAATTAGATCCTAAGTGGAAATTACAAAACTAAGTGAGCAACAGTTAACAGGGAACAAGTTAAAACATCCACTCAAGGTACCAATTAGATTATGCTGATCAAAAAGGAGAAAAATCTCAAAAGGGTCTTGTTGCTTGTGAACAAAATAAGACACAATAATACTGTTTGTCTGTTCTAGATCCAACTGTACAACTACCATCTTTTGATTAATTGATTTGATCACTAGGTTCTACACAGGTGGAATTCTCAGTCCAGCTTTCTATACAATGCTTAAATAAGTCCATTGCCTAGAGCAACAGAACAAAATTGATAAAATTTATGTTAGGATTGTGACTGAGTGAGAGAAGAGAGAAATAGATTGATGTGGTTCGGCCTAAAGGCCTACGTCCACAAGGGAAAGCCCTTGGGTATAGCATTATTATTATATGCATTACAATGAACCCATATATAGTTAACTAAACCTTAGGTTAATCCTATACTAAACGTAAGGTTACTTTACTTGCACGACAAGTACAGTTACTACAAGTGGGCTGACTTTGCTTACACTTCAAGTAGGTTCTATTACAATGAATTTGGACTAAGATAATGAACTTGGGCCTTGACTAAGATTGACCTTGATGTTTCTAACAAACATAACAAACATTATCTAGCTCATTAAAATAAGAGCAAAATTACGCAGTTAGTCACCTAATAATGCAAGAAGAACCTAGAAAAAAATTATTAACAAACAAATCACATCTTATAACCAGCAATGATAAGAAAGTCATACATGTAAACGTGACCATGTCGCCATTGGAAAAAATAAGCAAACCCTGATCATCATCTTCCCTGAAGCATCAGCCCATTGATACACATCTGTAAAAATCACAAAAAGGAAAAACAAGTGTGTGAAGGTAAAAAGGCATTATCACCACACTAATACTATTACATATGAAACAGACATGTAAATATTGTTAAAAACATAGAATTGATCAACTTACAAGTTATGGGATTATGCATTAAGAAAATACAATGAGAGAGACAACAGCAGACTAGCACATATATTTTATTACTTAAAATTTTAAAAGTATAATCTTGCCCTCACTAATACATATCATGACATGACTAAAATAAATTCAACAATCATAAGGGGATCCTTTCAATTTCCCACGGATTTTAATTGATATTATTGGTTTATTTTATTATGCTGCACTTCAATGTTAAAACCAATATATTATTACTTTGCATTTCAATAAAATAATTTTTTTTCCTTGACAGTTCACACGCATTCAAAAGAAAGCCATTTAAAAGTCACACAACATTCTATTGCCATTTTGGTAGTTTTGATTTTGATTCCCTTTTACCATATGAAAGTGCTGAAGTGCATGTTAAAAAAAATAATAATAATAATAATAATTTTAAAAAAGTAACACTTTCACGTGACATCCAATGAACCTCAGAAGATTTAGCTGAAACCTGAGAAATCCTCCCAGGAAAGCTCTGCTGATACCCCGGGATAATATCTCCCAAAATCAACAACTGTTGTCACACCCCTCAGCAAGGCAACGTGACTGGCTCTAATCAAAGCTTCCCTCCTTTCATTTACTGTGTCCTCTGGAATCGAAGAAAGGAGAAGTTTCATTGCCGAATCAATCAGCAATCCAGTAGGTTCTGCATGATGATCAAAATACAACTCAAGTTATTTATTGTAACAGCATCAAACTATTTAAACATGTAAAGAATCTTAAAATCAAAAAAGTAACATATACTGTTAAGCAATTTGCAAATATATGGCATTTATAAGATATTTTTTCTTTATTAGTACTTTAGCACTAATCAGATTGACAGTAGAATCCATAAATATGACGATGAAATGGAAACTGAATCCAGTACCGGATCAAAAATAAATAACTGATGAAGAAAAATCATTAAGAGAGAATTTACTATTTAGAGGGTAAGGAACATGCAACACTAACTTTTGCATGCCAGCAGGGGTTGTCCATATATTTATAACATCTACCACGATATATTTGAGTGTCATCAGTAATGTGAACTTATGAGTCTGACTGCTAAATTTTGAAGTATTAACCACCAAAGAGCATTATACTAGTGAAACAGTAGGAGCTTGTCTACCACACTGCATCCAGTGTTCTGATACAAAAATTTCCTTTTAACCACACTTATATAATAAGAAAAGGGGTGAACAAGGCCATATTCTTTCATGATTGACTGATGAGGAGGAA
The DNA here is from genome assembly GCA_907173295.1 of Fagus sylvatica. NCBI lineage: Eukaryota > Viridiplantae > Streptophyta > Magnoliopsida > Fagales > Fagaceae > Fagus > Fagus sylvatica. The sequence goes on along the minus strand of OU015762.1, from coordinate 7,854,659 downwards.
AAAGAGAGATCTTGATGGAAAACTGTCAAAGGTCATGGGTTCAATTCTGTAGTGGTGATTCCATTGTATTTACCTAAAGAAGGAAAAAATATTGATTTAAGAAATTCGAAAGAAGGAAACAAAATAACAGAGCTTGAAGAGACCTGACACTTAAAATGTAGGAGAGAACTCAAGGTTATAATTAACATGCCAGTTTGACAAAACCAGGTGCTTTTAGCAGTTTAGATGAATCCTAACACAAATGAATGAAATTCAATATCACCTCCATCAACAGTTCTCACAATAGTTCCACCTTCGGGATCTTTTGTTAGATTGCTAATTCCAGACAACTTTAGTGCCACTGAATTTGCCAAGCCCATATGACCATCCGTCCTAGATAACCAAACCTGCGTATAAAGATACTTTAGGTAGGTCCACACCATTCTCATCATTAGTATTCATACTAGAAACCAAAAATAATGAAGTCACTGCTTACAGGATTATAAGGTGTAATATCATCAATCCAAGAAGCCAGTGGCAATTCTCCTCCCCATAGATCATTGTTCCATCCACCACCCAAAATCCAGGAACCCTCTTTGGCATCTGAAAATTTTTGTTCAAACATGAACAATCTGAAAAAGCTGCATAAGCTTCATAATTCATGTTTTACGATGAAGAAATGCTAGAATAAGTTCATGTTGCCTACACAATTGATTGAGAGAATGCATGGATAATGATAATACCACATGAAATACATTGTACATTTATGACTTTTAGATTAGACTATGAATTGACACATCAGCCATTGTTCAGAGAATATATAGTCATTACATGCTTATGTCTATAATCACAGCAAAATTGTTAGTCAAAAATTTAAAACAAGAAAAAGGATGGGAAAAGTACTTCTCGCTGCTTCCTTGACCTTTCTCATGAACTCATCTTTTTGATTTACACCTCGTAGTTCCACCCTAGCCATCTGTTTTCTACTCATGAATTTCAGCTCACTCAACTTAAACATTTAGATTAAAGTGGTGCAAATAAAGAGCAAACAAAGTTTTGGGAAAATATGCAGCAAAAATTAGAGGCAGCAGTTCCAAATACTCCACAATGGGGGGGAGGGGGGGGAGAGAGAAAAGAAAAAAAAAACAAACAAACAAACAAGCAAACAATAAATAAAAAAGGCCATTATTTGAGAACCATTATTTCTAATCTACGGACACCCCCCTCAAGTTCAAAGATGTAGAGTCCCTTTCTAAGTTAAGTTCAAACATATTATGGAAATTTAGCTCTCTACTACCGTCACTTTAGGAAGGATACCCAAAATAATGGTTTTATAGATGTGTGTGCCAAAATGAATAACAGTGGCAATGGCATCAAATGATTATAGCGGCAAGGCATACACTAAAACCCACAATGAAGTGCACATAGCCTCCTGTACTGATCTTTAAGGAGTGAAATAATCAAGGATTTGAACAACTGAAATGCTAATCCAGGAGCTTAAATCCACAGTTATCAGCTTTTTTTTTTTATCGGTAATAAGAAAGTTTTATTAAAGAGAAGAAAAACAACCCCAAGCACACAGGCTGTGTGCTAAAAGGAAGAAAATTTACAACAAAGTACAAGAATCTAAAAACTCCTCAAAATAGGAGGGACTATAACTGCAACTACAGTGCACCTAATCAAATAGAGTACGCAAAAGAACCATCTTTAGCTCCAACACCGTCCTCTCCTGCCCTTCAAAGACTCGTAAATTCCGCTCACGCCATAGGACCCACATAACACATAACGGAACAGCACCCCACACATCAAGTGATTTACGGAGACCCCATAAAGCCATAACCTCCACAACACTCCTAGCAACCCAAACGACTCCGAAAAGGCAAAATACCATAGACCAAAGACTTTGGGCGGTCTCACAATGAAGGAGTAAATGTTTAGGAGATTCCCCACTATGCTTACACATACAACACCAATCCACAATGCAAAGATGACGTTTCCGCAGGTTGTCCAAGTGAAATCTTCCCATGAGTGACTGTCCAAACAAAGAAGGCTACGCGGGGAGGAGCTCCCACCTTCCAAATACTTTTCCAAGGAAACCCCAAAGGAGTATTCAAGGATAAAATCTGATAATACGATTTCACCTCAAAACAACCACTTCTAGAGGAACCCCAACACACCCGATCCTCTTGATATTGATGAACCTTAACAGAGTATAACAAACCAATCATAGCCTGGAAAGGTTCCACTTCCCAATCTTGTAACAACCTAGTAAAACGAACATCCCAATGAGGAACCCCATTCTGCCAACATAGGTAGTCAGCAACCCGAGCCTCTCTACTCTGGGCAATTCGGAAAAGCAACGGAAAGGCCCTGCTGAGCGTAACCTCCCCAGAAAAGTGCAGATTTATTGAATAATAATGAAAGCATCCCCGTCTCTCAATCCAATTTTGTAACTATTACCTGCTTCCATAAAGAATCATGCTCCACCATAAAGCGCCACAACCACTTACCTAATAGAGCCTGATTCAAGACAGCATGGTTTTTAATACCCAAGCCTCCACAATAAACAGGTTGGCAGACCGTCTTCCAGTTAACCAAAGGAAACTTAGGAGCATCCCCCATACCACCCCAAAGGAACTCACGCTGCAACCTCTCTATCCGGCGATTAACACTAGCCGGGATAGGAAATAAAGAAGGGAAATAAACAGGGAGGCTAGAAACCGTACTCTTAATCAAAGTGAGACGAGCACCCTTCGAGAGATAAAACTTCTTCCACCCTGCCAATTTCCGCCCCATCTTCTCCAAAACCGGATCCCAAAGGGCTTTAGACTTATACCGGGCACCCAGAAGAAGACCCAAATAATTCATAGGTAAAGCAAAAATTCTACACTCCAACATTGCAGCTAACTCCTGAATATTAGGAACATTCCCAATGGGGACCATTTCGGACTTGCCAAGTTTCACCCTTAACCTGGACACCGCTTCAAAACAAAGTCAAAGTACAATGGGAATCAATAAACCATCAGGATTTTCCTCCGACAACTTTTCCTCCGAGCTTCATCTAACCCCTCTTCAGTCCCATATCCCAACTGCCAACTCCTGCATATCATATAATGCCTAATGCATGAGAAGAAACTTTAACAACTTACAGACACCAAAAAGTGTCAAGGAATCAATTTTACTCAATAACTAACAATTACATCCATTTACTTTTTTTTTTCTATCCCATCACATTTTAGTGGGCCTATTATTCCTCATATTTTCTTTTCTTTTCTCTATTCCGTCAAAAACCAAACATTGGAAAAGGAAGAGAATTCAAAAAAATCTCTTCTTTCTTTTTCTCTGGGGGTAAACCCAACATAGGAGTATTAGCTTCAATTAATACACATACACACCCACACAATAACATGTGGTTCATATTTTAGAAATTGACAAAATGGGTATAAGAGAAGGATGATGATGAAGAAGAACTTCCAACTTGAACACCACACACAAGCACATATGGTTTATATTTTTAGAAATTAACAAATGAGTATAAAGAATGATATGGTATGAAGTGAAGAACCTGGACACCTGCACATGACAACACACTTTACAGAACATGCTTCATACAAATGTTAGAAATTTGCATAATGAGGTATGAAGACTATGAATGATGACTATGAAGAACCTTGAGAAACTCTCAACATCTTAACCTCCAACTCTCATCACACACACATCTCTCCACAAATCTACACACAACACACACACAGTCAAGCCTAAGCAACAACAACAAATCAAATTTGGCCGGTCAGTCCCAAAAAATTGGGGTCAGTCCTCTTGGAACTAGTCCCGAGTCAGTACAAACCATATCAGTCAGAGTCAGCTCAATCAGTCCCACATGTCATTCTTTTCCAAAGTCATTCTATTCTCAAAGTTACAAATTCACTCTTATTCACACTACACATGCATTTCATTAATTCATTATTTTTACAAATGGAAAATTAGTGCAAATGGGTGCAATGACAATATGATGATTAGAACCCATGATGACCTAGAACGAGAACCACCTAAACACCCCTTGAACGATTCACACACCCAGACGTTATTCAGACCTAGTTATAAGAGAAATAAAGAGAATGAATCCACCTCGAAGTTGACTTCGTATTCATGCAATTCAACTCCAATCTAGACTTCAAATCATCAAATAATCAACCAATCTAGATAAAATATAAAATCAAAACTTGAACATAACTTTTTTATTTTTTTGTATTATGTTTGGCAATGGAAAATGATAAATAACCTGAAATCTACAGTTATCAGCTTGTGCAATATATGGAATGCATGACAGTTTAAACCAAGTCTATATCATCACAAACCAGTCAAGTGAAAGATAAATGCAAGGAATATTCATGTGTGCGCGCACACAAAATGATTCAAATAAAAATGCCTTTAACAAACTACAAAAGATAAGTTTTTGCAAAAACAATTTCATGCTATACATAATTCTATACCAGAAAAGTCAGATTTATTGAAAATAATGAAATGTCTAATAATAGAAAGCATCTTCTCAACCAATTCAGCATAGATATATTAAGGGAGGGAAAGTGGAAAAAAGGAAGCATAAATTAGGAACAGAATCAATTCAGAGGTTGAGGCTTCTGCTAGACCTGGAGTCCAGCATAAATCAAGTGTACATGGGAATCAATAAACCCAGGAACTACAACTTTTCCTCCGAGATCTAACTCTTCAGTCCCATATCCTGCATCCTGCATTCTATAATTAATGCATGAGAAGAAACTTTAACAACTTACAGACACCAAAAAGTGTCAAGGAATCAATTTTACTCAATAACTAACAATTACATCCATTTACTTTTTTTTTTCTATCCCATCACATTTTAGTGGGCCTATTATTCCTCATATTTTCTTTTCTTTTCTCTATTCCATCAAAAACCAAACATTGGAAAAGGAAGAGAATTCAAAAAAATCTCTTCTTTCTTTTTCTCTGGGGGTAAACCCAACATAGGAGTATTAGCTTCAATTAATACACATACACACCCACACAATAACATGTGGTTCATATTTTAGAAATTGACAAAATGGGTATAAGAAGATGATGATGAAGAAGAACTTGAACACCACACACAAGCACATATGGTTTATATTTTTAGAAATTAACAAATGAGTATAAAAGAATGATGGTGAAGAAGAACCTGGACAACACACACACATGCTTCATACTTTTAGAAATTTGCAAATGGGTATAAGAGAATGATGACAATGGAGAAGAACCTTAACAACTCTCTCTCTCTCTCTCACACACACACACACAAATAACAACAACAACAACAATCAAGCCTTAGTCCCAAAAAATTTGGGGTCAGTTTTGGATCCTCAACAAACTAGTCAAGTCAGCCAATCAGTCACATGTATTCTTTTCCGTCATTCTATTCCAAAGTCTTACTCTTATTTTACACATGAACTTCATATTTTTTAAAATTAGCAAATGGGTGCAAGACAATGATGATTATGATGAAGAAGAACCTAAACAGAACACACACACCCACGATTCATAGTTATAGAAAATAAGAGAATGAAGAAGTTGGTATCCACCTCCATGACTTCAAATTCAAATTCAACCAATCTAGTAAAATAAAAATCAAAACTTGAACATAACTTTTTTATTTTATTATGTAATGGGTATAATAAGAAAATGAAGAAGAACCTGAACAAAGTAGAAATTGCCAAGGCGGAGAATCCTGCCATTGAGAACAGCCATAGAATCAGCAAAAGGGAGAGACTCATCACTCGTGTATATCACCGCATTCCTCACCACCAAGTCCGCTATGACAGACGAAGAAGATGACGTTGAAGATGGTATCCACCACCATGATTTCAAAGTCAACCAATCTGAAAAAACAAAAAAAAAAAAATCAAAACTTTTGAACATAAAAAGTTTTATGTAATGGAAGAGTAATGATTGTGGAAGCAAAAACTTACATGTGGGGTTGAGAAGAGGGAGAGAGACAATGGCCAAAACGACGACGATTAAGGCCGAAAAGAGTGTGTGAAGGTTCATAGCTACTCACTGTGAGACAGAGCAGGTGACACACTCTCACTATTCTTCTTCTTGTTCTTCACCCGACAACTTAGGTTTATTTGTTATTTCAAACGGTTGTTGACTTATGGGGTGAAGAGGATGAAGCAGGAACCTTTATTTTAGTTCCACTACAAAATGATTTAGATGTAGGAAAGAGAAGAAAGGAAACAAAGATAAAAAAATAAAAAAAAAAAAAAAAATTAGGATTTTGTTGACGGGTAATTTAGTAGGCTAAGCAATATTAAATATTTATATTTACAAAAATAATAAATTTAATATTAAAATAATAAATGAAAAGACTTGAAATACCTTAAAAGTTATTTTTGTATTATTTTAAGGGTTTTGTTAACCAGTGCCTTTAGGGCAATGGTTAAAGAGCATTAAATGCTTACACTTTACGGAAATAACAAATTTTTAATATTAAAATAATAAAGAGAAAGTCTAAAATACCCTTAAAAGTTGTTTTTGTATTATTTTAATATTAAAATTTTACTACTTTCCTATAAAGTGGAAGCATTAAATGCTTCCTTAATCATTGCCCTAAGGGCACTCGTTAACAGGACTTTTATTTTAATATTAAAATTTCACTACTTTCTATAAAGTAGAAGCATTAAATGTTTCTTTTTTTTTTTTTTTTTTTGACATTCATTAAATGTTTCTTTAACCATTACCCTAAGGACACTCGTTAATGGACTCAAAAAATATTTCATTCCCTTTGTTTAGTTTTTGAGGAGGACCTTTATGCCCTAATATATGTTTAGAGAAATTAAATACTAAACATTTGTTAGGAGGAGTTATTAGTGATCCACTCGTCATTTTCTTAGTGGTGGTATCCCCCTTCCTTTTGGGTTAAAAGGAGAAGTCCAACTTGAAAGTGGAAAAATACATATAGGTGAAAAACTCACATTCAGTTCATGCAAGCAAAATAATGGAGAGAGAGAGGGAATCTATTAAAAAAATACAATTGTGAATGTTGTAATGGTGAGAGGGAAGAAAGAACTAGAGAAATTTTGTTAAAAACAATTGTAACTGAAGTAGAGGAAGTGTCAAAAGAAATCGTGAGTGAGGTTGGGGAATCCTAAAGGCCAAAAGAAGCCATATTTATTAGCAATTAGAATAAGAAAAACTGAGTAAAAAAAATTGTAGAGGATATTGGGTTGAAATGTGGGGACATAAAGAGGAGGTAAAGTGTAATGCGACACAATAGAAGAGAGGTAGAAATTAATGCTTGGCCTCGGCTATTAGATATAGTATAGATTGATGTCTTACAAACTAACTTGTCATATTTAAAAACACAAAATAAAAATAATTAAGAATTTTTTATATTATAAACTCTCTCCCTTGGGTTCCATTTGTAATTAGATGAGGTAGAGTTGAGTTGAATTTTTAATTATGGTGACAAACTCTAATTAAGTTGCACTTTAACACATTATACCAATGATATGAACCATTTTATTGTTAAAAACCAACTTGTAATATTTAAAAACATAAAATAAAAATTAATTAAGAAATTTATTTATTATGAGCCCTCTCCCTTCCCCCTCTCTTTTGGCCCAATTTGGTCTGACAACAAAAATGTGGCCAACATAGAAAATGTATTCCTTCCACATCAGCCCAATCCTTTTTCTCTTTATCTTTCCCTTCCCTCCTATTTGATTCCATCCAAATAGTTTAAAAGTGAATATAATCCAATGGAATTAGTTTTTTTTAATATGTAAGAAAAGTTAATTTTTATTATAAACTTCAAAATAGGGATAGCAATCTCATTCCGACTCGTCTCATCTCGTCCCACAAAAAGGATGAAGCAGGAACGAGAGTGAAATCTTTGCCCAACCCCAGGACGGGACAAGGACGAATTTTGACAGTCCATTTGACAGAAAAATTACATACAACAATGGCAAATGAGGTCTTTTAATGGTGTGCAACCTTAATCATGAATCAGTTAAGGAGATAGATGGCATTACCAAGCAACATAAGTCAAGGTAGATGAGAAAAAAATAAAAAACAAATTCTCTCTTGCAGGAAAATTTTGTTCAAACTAGCCATTAAAGGAAACACTAGTGGTACATAATTAGATATGTTCCAGATTCTAAAACAATGGTAAGGACTTGAAGGAGTTCTTTAAACAAGCACCCTGGATCACGCATGGGCATGTGCAGACCATGCACAAACTACTGAATAAGTGTAATGAGACATTCTTACAATCTCCAAGGAATACTAATGTTTGTCTGAAGCCATTCCATTGGTCATTTCCAGATCCGTCTTGCAGTTCTTTCTCAAATCTTTTAGCGTAACAAAACTGGCTTGCTGCCGAGAAAATTGACATATTCAACACATTTTGAGATTAGAGAAGAAAATTGAAATTTCATGACATGAATAAAGTATGATCTTGAGACTTAGGCTGATCATAAGGAGTCATTAATGCTGGCAATGAAGCATTGGTTAAAGCAATGACACAGAGAACACAGTCACATGCTAGTTGGTTTCACCAAAGCCTTATAGCTAGCAAGTGGATTCATGACTTCTTATGACAACCTGAGTTCTCTAAATCTTCTCCACAATGTTAAGTGGATTTTGAAAAATATAGGAATCCCACTATACAAAACACGTTCAAATAGAGAGTAGAACACTATAAGCCATAGGAAATAAAAGTTGCACTCACAAGCTGGTTGCTTTCATGAACAAAAATATCCCCCATATGAAGAAAGAGTGACTTCCACTGACTCGTCAGATCAGAAGCTAATTTTGATGATATGCTGCAGTTTCCTTGGTCATGAGTGTCAGTCTCCTTCACCCTTTGAACCAAGTTGCTTGCTTCTTTCTGACTCTTCTTCAATACTAGCACATAATTAAGTGATACTAATGAGGGAAACAATATCACGATGAGAAGAAAACAAACCAAACAGAGTAATCCATCAAACACCATCCACAAACTTACCAGCTATTCGACCCTTGATATCCTGGTAATTGAGGTCCGACCAAATATAACCAGCTGATTATCAAATTGCAAAACACGCATACACATTTTAGAATTATATGTAGTATAATAAGTACTCAAATCCCATAAACACAATCAATCAAACATGGTTAGGTGTTATGAACTTATGATTACCTGTCAAGCAAAATGAACAAGAGCAACTTTTGAGAACGTCGTCACCAGCATTTAGATTAGCGCAACCATCATCCTTTAATCCTGTACATCTTTCCAATTCATGGAACTTAGAACCCTGTGACTTAGGCAATCTAAACAAGTCAATAGATCCATAATTGCTTGAGGTCAAATTACCGAGACCAAGATCCTTCTCATTATTCTCGCAAACACGTGTGACTAATCCTTTGCTTACTGCATTACTTTGCATAACACCAGAAGTGAGTCTCACTTCCTCATCTCGACACTTCCCTCCAACCCTGCAACAATTTTTCTTGCACGGTTCAGAGCACACAGGCATCGAAACACTAGACACACAACTATCTCTCGATGCATCACCAACCTCCACACTACTTTCTTGTATTCTGTTGTCTTTAGCAACATGGACACTACCATCAAAGAACTTGGATGTATCCTTACTTTTATTAGGTAAGTTTACAACAGCAGAAGCAATGTTCTCATGTGAAGTACCAACCTCACTACAACTAGGGGACAAATCCTTTTCCCTACCATCTACTACTCCAAACTTGGTTTCACATTTGTCTTTGAATAATTTCTCAACTCCTAAACACACTTTCTTCGTAACCTGCAAATTCCCATCTTCACCATCCACATTTTTACCATACCCATCTCCATCTTTAAGCCCTATATCACCTGAAACCAATGAAGATCCCCTTTTGCGATTGGTCACATCGGCTAAAGCCGGACGGGTTTTGCCAAACCCATCTGTGAAATTATCTCCACTCATCATGAAATTCAATCTTAAGCTCTATATCAGAACAAACCCACTTCTCCAATTGACAAAAAATTTCAACAAATCCAAAAAAAAACCCTTTGGTCCAAAATAGAAGAATCCTCAATTCACTACACAACAAAAGCATCACAATTCAATTTCAACATAGTTACAAAATATATATATATATATATATTATATATATATATATATATATATATATATATATATATAATCTTTAAAAAATAAATAAATAAACTAGTAGCTCAAAATTACACATAACATTTAAACCCAACACTAAGGAGGACAAGGGCATGGTTGAAATTATATATGGAAATAAGTAAGCATAACATGATTAACAAAAAATTGGGTGTGAGAAATACTGACCTTGAGAGTTGAGAGGGAGATGGGATGAGATTTGTGGAAGCTTTTTTGAGTTTGTTTGTGAGTTAGGAAGTGAAAATGAGAGAGATTTATGTTGTCAATGTCAACTGGGAGGGTCTTAGACTTAAAAATGCAGTGGCTAATGAGTAACGCGCTTTATAGTATTGAATTTTTGGTTGAGGCGGGAACCATTGTCGGCTTGCATCAGCATTATGATTTATGCATAATATGGCATGTGACAAGATTGCTTATTTTACTGAAATAGAATTTAAAATGTTATCTCACTCTATTACTATTAGACATCCTTAAATTTATAGAAATTAAAGAGCCTGTTTGGTGGTGTGTGGATTTGAATCCACAAATCTGTGGGCCCCACTGCATCTAGCTTTGTTTGGCAAATGTATTTAGATTTTGTTTTCAAGTCCAATCAATGTTTCTATACTCGCTCAAATCCAATTTTTACAAGACACCTTTTTTGTGTTTTTTCAGAACGGATTTTGTTCTCAACGGTAACTCATTTCTTTATCTCTTTTTCTTCTTTCTCTTACCCTTTCTCAATTTCTCTCTTTCTCTAAAGTCTAATCATCTCTCTCTCTCTCTCTCTCTCTCTTAGGTGGCGGTGGTGAACAGCAAGAGGGTTTCACAGTCTTGGGTTGCGGTATCGAACAATGCATGGGGCTTTGGATGAGTTTTTGGTCGATCTCCACTAGATCTAGTGTGCGGATCAATGATGAAATAAATTGTTTTCTTTTCGACTCATAAAATGAGATATTTATAGGTAGGATTGTCAGTTAGTTTTAGTATTTAGTCCAAAGAACCCTTCTTTAAAAAAGTTTTCTACATTAAAAAAAATATATAAATAAATAAATTTAATACGATATCTTCCACAAACGAGACCAATTTCTTTGAGTAATTACCAAGCTAGACTAGTGGTCCAATAGTTAGAATTTGGGCAAGGAGTACACTTTTTTTAGTATGAATTTTGTTACAACAACCCCTTTGTAAGGGGATGGGGGATGCTTTTACGATATGATTAACAATGTAAAACCCCTAAGTTGAAATCCATTTTATAAATAAATGATATGAGGTTTACAAAAACACAACATATTTCCAAATATATAATAAATGAGTAAGATTGCATTGACAAGAAAACATGACCCAAACTTTGACATAATTAACAAAGTTTATTTGATAATAACATTGACACAAAGATATGATCCAAAAAATTAACCCGAATAACAAATTTATTTGATAATAGCATTAACCCATTTTTAATTCTCTCTAAGTAGGTCAACTCATATTTGGACCCGAGCCTAATTGCAAAAAGACACCAACCTGCTAATTTCATTTCAAGTTCGAGAGTCAGTGTCAAATATTACCACTCTTAGAAAAACCATAGTTTTCAAAAGCTGATATAATAGCAAAAAGTTTCGAAAAGAGTCAAATACTTCCATTTTACTTGTAATAGATCAAAATCTTGCATTATTTATTTTTCCCATGAGATTTTATTAAATAATATGGCAAGTAGTTTGCATAAAAGTATGTATCATGCCCATAGCATGGGTTTTCAAGCATTGATCTATGCAAGCAAACATCTTAATGACCAAGTCCCATGACTAAAAGCTCCATGGTAGTGGAGCTGCCCAACTTGCATAGAGCGAGCTTTCTAGCCGGTGATGTTTCTGGTTTGGATTGGACATTTATCCACAAACTTCTAAGGTAACACATGATCTCAAGGAAACCACTCGGTTCATGGTAATATACATGCTCAACCTCGATCAAGCCATGCAACCAAAAAAGTTACTAGTTTTGAAGTTGGGATTTGTAGACGTCGTGGCCAGAGGTGGCTCGAGTTATTGGAGACAACCTGATGGAGAATGAGTAGGGTACAGCAGGAATCAGATAGTTATCATGGACACAAGGGGACCAGCTATCATCTCCGCCCAATCCCATATGCTTGTGGTCAAGATGGACCTGTAACACCATAAAAAAATATAATGTGGTGATAACAAAAACAATGACAATGTAGCAAAAAAAAGGGAAGCAGTGAGCAAGAAGCATGAAATTGTAGAACATACTTATAAACCAGAGCAGGAGAAAAAAATATTCTTTCTTTTATGTATGCATGTAACTACGAAATCTCTATTGCTGATGAAAGTGTTTGTAATGGGAAATCTAGAATCATTTTCCAATGAATGAGTTTGCCCCAAGGTTTCAACTAATGACCTTCATTTTACAAGATGTGATCCCCAGTTGATTTTGCATCCCTTGGGGTAAAACCGTAAAATCTAGAATCTGATGACGAATGCAAGCAACCTAAATTTAAGTAAAACAATGAGGACGTCCTATATATACATATAAACATATAAGCGTTCATGTGTTAAGCTTTGCTGATATTTATCTGATTTTATAGCTTTCAGCTCATTGGAAAACTTCAGGAGAAAAAATGCAAAAAAAGGAACTTTTAATCTCACAAGTATTAATAAGAAATGGTAGTTGAATCTGGAATTTTGGAATTGTGGCCTAGTTGGCTAGTTGCATCCTCAAAGATTGTTTACGTATAGAACTCCATACTGGTGTATGGGAAAGAAGGCAGGCTCATGGTAAGTAAATGTAGCTTCCCCTTCTTTGCCTTTTCCTTTAAGTGGCCACCTCAAAGATCATCTATATGTAGGTGCAGCTTGAAAATTCTAATATTTCTTTTCAATCTATTTATTAATTTCTTTGTTATTAGTATTAAGAATATTAATGACAACAAATCCAATGCATGAATTGTCAGCTTACAAATCTTTCAGCCCAACCCATCTCCTCTACGTAATTTGCAGAATGCTGGTGTATCACATTATTGCTAAGTAGTCTACAAGTTTCAGGGCATAACACACACACTTTTGCATAGATATCATAACAAGACCACTAGAAGAATCAGAAGAAATTACCTCAATGTCTTCTCCTTTAATAAGCTCTTCGATGCGTATCGCCCGGTCAAGCTCTACCGTAGTGTAGTAACTTGCACTCATTTGCATAGGAGGAGAGTTGTCATAGATGGAAGCATAAATCCCACATCCATCTTTCCTTTGAAATGTCACCCATCTAACATCTGCCCTACCTGAACATTCCCCAGGAACAATATAAGGAACATGCATGTCACCCACTTTCTGCTCATAAACCCCAACATGTGCAGCCGCTTTTCTATCTGGATAACATTCAAATGGCCCTCTTCCATACCACTTGATCTGGTCCACTGACTTCTCCAAATGGAATTCAAGACCCACACGTGGCAAAGGTGGAAGATTTGAAGAAGTTGGTTTTACATTGCATTCAACAATGACATCCCCAGAACCATAAATTCTGTAAGTCATATCAATTTTGAACAATGCATTTGATTTGTCAAACTTGGGGACAGAACCCTTCTCACCACTTGGGACAGCGATAAAACCCACTGCTATTTCCACAAGGTTGTCTGTCTTATTCTGTAGAGAACAATTTTCTGTAATATAGACAAGACTATCAATATGAGCAGCTTTCCACTTGGAGAAATAACTTTCTGCACCTCCTCCCTTATCATTATCAGTAGGTGCTCGCCAGAAGCTTGGAAATATGCCTTTATTCATCACAGTCACTCCTTCAACCTATCATTAACAACCATATCTTTAGAATTGCATGTCATTTATCATAAGTTAATATGCTTCTATGTGTAACCAGTACATGAGTACATATCAAATAACTTCTGCTCTAGAAGTTTTAAGATATGTAACATATTATATAAAGAGGATGTCAACTGAGACAAATGTTAACCAAAAGAGGAAGAGAGAGAGAGAGAAAGAGAGAGTTCAAAATTATTATAAGAAAGGATATATAGAGGGAAGATTACATCCCTCTTCAAAATATAATTTTGAAAAAGATACTCTCATAGCCATTCAGATGAAATTGTAAAATTCTTAGCATACACTCCCTCTGAAGTTGAACCAAAGGAAATCCAAAAAGAAAAACTCAATTAGGGCATGCCTCGTTTCAACTTCCATAATCATGTTCATGGTGTTCTCAAAAACTTGAAATTCCAACGGAAAAAGTCTTTGTATTTTGTCAAAATTTTATATTTTTTGCCATCATAGGTCTTTTTTTCGTTTATTTTTTTAAGAAATCAAAGAAAAAATATATGAATATAACAAAAAGTCTGTTATACAGTTTCGGGAAAGCACAATTATTTGTGGAGAATTTTCAATTTACAGTTTTAAACACAAAGTCCATAACAAGTTGATCATTCTCATTTTCCTAAAGTCTGACAATAAAGAAAACAAGCTGAAGGTCTATCAGCAGTGAAGATACAGCAGATAGCACAAAGACTAAATTTATGATTTAAAGGAAGCACTATAAAACGCCAAGACTCCTTTAAGGCTAAATATAGCCCTGTTTTGAGGCACTGCTCTACTTTACTCAATTCAACTAAACTATAATCCAATTAATTTGGGGCCGACTCTATAGATCCTGATAAACAAATTGACTTTGATCATAAGTATTCTTTTATGCTATTCTATACTATCTAAAAGCACACATTGTCACCTCTCTATTTAACAAACCATTCTTCATTACATTTATCTATGTTGTTTTAGGCCTCCCCTCTACCTATTTTTACCTCATCAACTTGAATTAAATCACCCATCTCACTGTGCATTAATCAGTCTATGTTGTACATGGAAAAATTATCAAATTATCTTTAAGCAGCGCTACCTCATCTTTTCCTCAATAGAAGCCATCATTCCTTAGAACAAATAACCCCATTCCCTATCTTATATATATATATATATATATATATTTTGGTATGCTACTCATCCATCATAAACTTCTCATTCCGGCAACATTCATTTATAACACATTGCTTCTTGAAAACTCAACATTTTGTATCATAAAGCATAGCTGGTCTTCTAATAGTCTCATAGAATTTCCATTCAACTTAAGAGATATTCTATGGTCAAACAATAATCCCAATATACTTCTACACTGCATCCACATTGCTTTTGTTCCAAGAGCCACATCCTCCTCAATCTCCCCATCCTTATGCATCAACAATCCAAGATATCAAAGGTGATCTCTTTTTGATATCTATTGAGCATGAAAGTTTACCAGTCTTCCATCTCTATTTCTACTCAATTTAGTCTTACTTAGCATAAACCCCTTCGATTCTAAAATTTACCTTCAACTTCAACTTAGAGTTAACCCCTGCTCTCATCAACTAACATGATATGATCTGCAAAAGAGTGCACTACTTAAGGATATTCTTTGTTTTATTCAAGAAGATAAAATGACTCCCATTCAAGAACGTTGTTCTATTGAAGACAGGAAAATGGAGTAGCAGAGAAAATCATGCCAAAACATTCTTATGCCCATTTCCTTTATTTAACAAGTAAATCACATTAAAAGAAAACCCTTTTTTCTTTTAAATGAAACAAAATTACTTATAAAAATAAATAAAAAATGAAACAGAATCAGAATACCATCCCCTTTTATAAGTTCAATGGTATAGAGTACCTTCCAGCCTTCAATTATTCCTGTTTGAGCATTCAATTCTATCTCCCATAAGTTTTGTTGGCTCACTCTAATTTTGTCCCCATGAATTTCTCCATGGAAGGTAGCATCTGTAGTTTTAATGACCTGGTAACCAAAGTCATTTGCAAACACTTAGTGATGATATTGTAAAGAAAAACAGTTAGTAATATCATAAAAGTGATTAAAGTCATTCATAGTATCAACATAGAAATGAAGGAAGAGAAATTACATGAGGAAAAATCTCTCTTTTGGCAGGCAACTGTACTTGGGTAGAGGAAATGACATGACCAGCCTCAACCCAGCATGTGGGGTGCAAAAGCTTAGCAGATATTGTTAGAAAAAATTCTTCTGCAAATGATGAAGCCCATAGAGAATACCATGGACCTGACTGCCATTCAATATCAAAACTGCTCTGTGGTCCTATTGAGGGAAGAGATAGAACTCCAGTTCCAAGTTCGAATCCATCCCCATGAGCAGCCCAGCTAAATTCCAACCCTTGTGTTGTTTTATAAAAATGAGTGTTTGTTATCTGCGAAGTAAATTTCCAACCAAACATAAGCAAAATATTCAACTAAAGATATGTAGAATGTGAATGAAATATGTAAGTACCTTAAGTGTTCTGTCCTTTAATGAAACCTTGATCGGTTGATGGAGATACTTGACTTCTGAAATAATAATTAAAGCCATGAGTCATATTGCAAACTGCTAAATGACACACAGGTGTTACATTGCAAAACTCCAAGCACATTTTTATTTTCAAAGTAAGACACAAAACATCAAGTTACCATGTAGTGCAGGATGAGGAGTTCGATCTGGCCAAGTAAGGCCATTCATGCAGAAGTTCAAATCATTAGGAATATCCCCAAAGTCACCTCCATATGCCCACTGCTTTCTACCATCTGCATTATCCTTCAACAGCGCCTGTATGTAAAGTGCAAATCTTTAACCCTCAACTATATTTCCCTCTTGTGAACGACCCCAGGAGAGGGAAGGGGGCGGGGAGAGAGAGAGAGATAAAAAGGAAAAAAATATACATATCGAGCACATTCACAAAATAATTAGTAGTACAGGTGTTCAATATCTACTTATATCAAAAGAAATAGGCAAACACTATCATGGCAACTCTGCTAAGTATGGGCTTCTTTAAAAGAAACTTATTAAGCAAATCAGTAATATGTAGGCATGAAGAATCCTCTATCATCACCTACAAATAAGATACATGGGAGTGATGATAACTTTATCCAGTTCAGGCAAAGAAGCCTGAAACTTTGTTTATTTGGTCAAATATCTCCATTTACTGTCACAAGACACTATTATTGAGTTAAAGATAATGAAAATAATTTCACACTCAATTGCAACAGGAAATGAAAAATACGTAAAGAGAAAAAAAAATAGTAAAAGTACAGTTAATGAAGCTTTGGGAATTGTTACTATTTTATGGTCTCATATTCTACCCTTTTATATGTATACTATAATGACATATCTTGCAGTCAGTGGGGCCACCCATGAGGGTTTCCTTCCATTAAATTGAGGCCCAAACTGGCCTTATCATAGGGTTATCATCATTGTTTTATGTTTAGTGGATTTTACTCATTCAGTTTGTATCCATTTACAAAGGGAGAAAGACAGAACCTATTGAGGTGAGAGTGCATCTTGTTGCACAAGAATTAGATTTTCAGCTTCTTTTATTCCGGTGCAAAGAGGGGGGAGGGAGGGGGGTCCGTTAATCACTTTAATTCCTAGCCCATGGACATAGAGTTTGAGATCAACCAGAGTCATTGTCTACTTTTTGTTTCTGCAAAGTGATTTTACCATCTTATTTTCACTTTGTCACTGTAACCTTAAATCCAAGATTTGTTGCAGCTGTGGAAATTTTTTTACATGAGTTGATGGCTCCAAATTGACATTATAACTTATAAGTCTATATGTAGCATGAGCACAGACATTTGAATTGCTTATAATTGTTGCAACTGCCTGGTCGTAAGTTTCAGCATTATGCTGTTAATCCTTTTGTTTTAGATAAGTAAACAAAAAAACAAGGATCCATCCTGAGTTTCATATTATCCGAATGCATGCGTTCTACAGTTATTTTACAAGTTTCCAATTGATATGTCACATAAATCTATGATTTTATGTCAAACAATTGAATTGGAGATAGTTTTTCGGGAAAGATGAGAGTCATGAAATTTAACTTTTGACATGTATATTTCTTTCTATATGATAAGCAAAATAGTTTACTAGTCATTCAACATATTTTTAAGGACTCTGAAGATTCTTGACCTGATCAACCCAATCCCAAATAAAGCCTCCTTGTAGACCAAATGTGCTATCTATTGCTTCCCAATATTCATGTAGATTCCCACTGCTGTTTCCCATTGCATGCGAATACCTGCCATTTGTTCATCATAAGTATCCTCAAGTATAAAGAGGCATGACCGCCAGATAAAATTTAAACAAAAAACAAAAAACAAAAAGAACTTATTAAGATATATTGAACTTTAAAAAAATAACATATGTGAGAAAAAAAAACAACATACTCGCACAGTATCACAGGACGTGTTTCACTTGGATCTTTTGCAATCTTCAAAATGTCCCACACACGCATATACATGGGGCATACAATATCTGTAGATGAGGTTCTAGATCCACCTCCTTCATAGTGTAATACCCGTGAAGGATCCCTTCCCCGAATCCAACCTGAATTAAAGTTTTCATCACCAAAAGTGAATGAAAAGGAAAAGATGTCAGCGGAAGCAACTTCAATAATATTGTCAAAACTTCAAAACAAAATCCAAAATTATGAATAACATGAAGTGCATAAAGCCCAGGTTTACTAGAACTTAGTCACATGTTTTCCCAAATATGGTGAAGAAATTGGATATAGAATTTCAGAGAGAGAAAAAAACAATTTGATTTAAACTTCTAAATAATGATTAATTGTTATAAAAAATAATATCGAGTGCACACTTCTCTCCCTGAAAGAATTTATTTTCCCACGTTAAGCTTATTCTTAAATTTTCACAACATTTTCACCAATTAATTTATGAACTTTAATAAGCTCTAACCATCATTTTAAGGAAAACAACAACTGATACTGTCAAACTGATTTCTAATATCCATCCTATTTCCATAGATGAATGCCTCTTCTATGTGAGATTTGCTAAGCAGAAATTGCAATTCTCAAGCATTTGTATTCAATAAAAAACTTCTCTAAAACACAAAACATGGTTCTATTATGAGTTTACCATAAAAGCAAATGATATTTTTTTAGGAAACCACATCGTTAACCAAGTTTTGTACAGAAATTAATTTTAAAACAGTTAAGATATCAAACATGTCTAGAAATTAAAAACAATCTGATAATATGTTTGATTAAAAAAAACGACAAGGCGGAAATATTTTGACAAAGTTTCTTCCGAGCACATGCAAATAACACTCCCAAAACAAGGATGTATACCAGCTAAAGCAGAATGATTAGGGCCATATCCAGATTCATTTCCCAAGGACCATGAAAAAATGCATGCATGATTTTTATCTCTCTCCACCATGCCTATTACACGATCCAGCATGGCAGCAGCCCAACTTGGTTCAGAAGTAGGATGCTTCAGATGTCGAGATAGATCAAAACCATGTGTCTCAATATTTGCTTCATCTATCATGTACATGCCAAACAAATTACACAACTCATACCAACGGGGATGTTGAGGATAATGGCTGTTTCTCACAGAATTGATATTGTTTTGCTTCATTAGAACCAAATCCTGCAAGAAGGAGAGTAATGAATGTCTTAACAATATCTAAACCAGTACCATCATCATAATCTGAGACATCAACTTGGCAAGCAGAGATAAAGCCAGAAGAAAAAAGGAGTCACCTTAACCATGCAGGACTCTATATTTGTCTTCCCCAGACGTGGGTGATGTTCATGCCTGTTCACACCTCTTATTATAACGGGATGCCCATTAATGAGTAACTGTTTAGGGGCTTTAGATACTTTTCTTATGCCCACTAGGCTCGATTCACAGTCAACTATATGGCCAGATGCATCTTTCAGGACAACAACCAGTGTGTACAGATTTGGCTGCGAATAAATGCAAACAATTGCATAAGATATCCAAATGCAAATCCATAGCCATAGGTACACATGGCATTATGTCAAAAAGTTTTAAGAAAACAATGAAATGGAAAGCTTCACATAATCTTGGATGAAACAAAGAGTCATTAGCAATTAACATAGAATGCAAAAACAAATTTTTATTTTTTTTTTTCTAAAAAAAATAAATAAAAAATCCTATCCCTCAAAGTACAACTCTTCTAATGAGTCATGAAAAATTTTCATTCTTCAACAATTTTACATTTTGCACTCATAGGTACTGAAACCAAACTATACAAATTCAATGAAACAAATGCATAACCAATGTGAAATTAGAAGCAACTAAAGCCCAAAGTCAAATAAACTAATATTAGAAAACTGTGAAGGTCTGGTTTTTCAAGGTATTGGTATCAAAGGAGACCAAAGCTTTGTTATAAATTCTCAAAATGGAAGTGATCAAGGCATGTAGATGGTGTTTCCTCTAGTTTTGTTTTTTTTATCTTCTTCATGAAACTCTCTTATTCCTTTATATATGCTCATACAACAATATCCATTAACAATCATCAGTAAGAAACTTGCCACTGGCTAAGAAAACAATAGCTTTTAACTATTTTTACTAATCGAAATGAGCATATAGAGTACACAAGACAAATAATAGCAGAATGTAGGTAACAATATTCTCGAACACATAGCAAACACATTCTAACCTATCTTGATACATTCACCTATTTATCAAAGATTTATTTTAATAAATAACTCTCTCTCTCTCTCTCTTCCTGATAAAGAATCTGATCAAATATTAACTAGGACAGTGTCACACCACATTATGTAGATAATGCCAGGCAAGATAATAAGGCTATCAATCAGCCCAATCAAAATCCAAGTAACCCACTTGGGTTAACTGGTCAAGTCAGGGAACATGAAAAATTAAAATTGGCTTCCACTGTTGCTTGAACCTGGGATGTGATAGATGTAAGAAAACAAATTGAGCATTAGGCCACAAGCCAGTATCTATCAACAAAAATGCATCCAGCTTAGGTATAAAATTGAAAAGGTATCAAAATAAGCAAAGCTCCCTCACTTGCTCTGCAGACCAAAGCCTCGGCATTTCAAGTCTCCCATCAAGCACATAACCATGAAATCCTAGACTTGCCGTAGAGGGATTGAGCTTTATGTTAGCCACATTAGATGCAAGCAGATCAGCATATCCATCAAAGTTGTACCAGCTCCCAGTGTCATATAATGCAGCTTCTATATTGTAGTTCTCAAGAACTCTATCTTTTGATGTTTCTCGAGAGTTGTCTATTTTCACTTCAACCTGGAAGATAGGTGCAAGAAAAAGAAATTTGAAATCTCTCTCATAATTGGATTTAGTAATGAGGACGACATAATCTGAACATATTGCAACTATTGATCATACCTAAACTCTGACAACATAAGTGAAGAGTACTTAAAAGTAGACAAAAATAGGTTTGTGCAGTCAACATTCTTTTTTATTGGTGAGTTAGACATGCACCTGGTGGATTTTGAACTTACAACTTCACCCTCTACCCGTTTTTTTGGGTGAGAGGAGGAAGCAACATTGGAGCCAGAACTCATTGGCTTGTGCATGCAACATCTATCAATGAGGTATAACTGAAAGAACAAAGAATTTTTGTGCTGTTTGATGCAGAATGTTGCAATGGCCATAACACACAAACATAATAACCAACTTTTGTCCATAATGTGACACATTATGCATGATGCTACATTGAAGATCAGGTAGGTGGCCCTAGGAAGACTACATCCCCCTTTTGACAGTAATGTTCTTACCAAAAACTAGTGGAGAGAAGTCTTCACCTGACTCATCAAACTGACCTGATTTGAGTTTGGTTAAACTGAATAGTCATGCAAGAAATGGCCGTCAAGAGTTAATTTCAAGGATAAGCTGTGTCCACAATGTAATTTTTGCAATAGTGTCAAATAAGACAACCTAACTCTGACATTAACCCTCATTGCAACATGATTGTGATTTTATCTGTAAAAATAAAACCTACAAGCTGAGGTGGAGACAAAGCTTTTGAGGTGTGTGACAAATTACCGAATGTCCCCAAAGCTTAAGCTGGTAGAAAATTGTGAATTTAATCACTTGACCATTATTCTGACACTTCCTCTCACGTGTGGGCCCAAACTCTCCTTTAATAAATGGGATCCAATACATGAGATTTTTAACTTTTTAAATGGAAGATAAAGTGTAGAAAAGATTCAAACTCAAGACCATTTGCTCTGGTGCCATGATAAATTATCGATTGTTATGTGAATTCAATCACTTAAACATTATTCTAACAATGTGCAAATGTGGCATTGACAACTTGAAACAATAGACATAGGTTTTAAACTCCTGTTCACCCACAATCCTATTTTGCAGCAGGCTAAGTTGTATCAATGAAATCACAAATTTCTAACCATATATAAGTAATTTCTACATATATGAGGGGACGAGACAAGTACAACAAGCAACATAATGTTTCTGTAGATAAGATAATGAAAAAATTGAAGGATGACATGAAAGCTAGAAGCAACAATAACATTAGTATATTAAACATCAATTTGGAAAGGGCAATAACTAATTTTTGTTTATGGTGAATTGTGCATGGACGAGAAATAACATGTCTGAGGGAGAGGAACCCTGTGCAAAGATTAAGCAGACAGCAGCCATGCCATGAGAGTTTGCACCTTAGAAAGCCAAAGTTCTGTTTTGAAGTGTGACACAGAAACTTTGGCACCTAGAGGGTTCACCTACCAGTAGACTTTTAAGTTGGTAATATCTTATGAAAAATGGCGACATAGGTAGATGAAAACCAAGTCTTATCATGTGCAACTGGATATTTCAGATATATAAAACAAGCCAACTAGCTCATATCAGTAGGTAAACTGAGAGAGCAGATAAACTTCAACATTTTTATACTCAGGACTAACAGAAGGAGTGGAGATCAAGAAGATAAATCTAATGTCCACTTAACAGAGAACAAAGTCAAACTCAGGCTTATTTATCACTTCCTAATTTTAAAAATATAATTCTTACCTGTATATCCGCATAAGATAAATTTTCTGCCAGGTTTGATTTGAAGAAATAGTCAGCAATGAATACCTGAATACCATATACTTTTAAAGTTAACTCCTGTGCAACTCAACAAAGTTGGCACAAATTAGCCAAAATAGACATAAAAATGATAATGCATTTGTTCAATCATAACATAATAACCAAAGAGGCGTTTAAAAATAATATCAAACTTCCAAGTGCGGAAATATTTAATTAATCATTACTGTTAGATATAAACCGGTTGCATTTTAAGGAACCAGGACTTTTCAGGATCTAATGCTACATATTCTCTTATATTTGAGATTTCTTCGACTTCTCCAACATCTTCAGCAGGTAGTTCTGCTTGTTAAAGAACTACTGCTCTTACACCAAGATGAAAGATTTGATTAAGTATCTAGTGGTTGGGGTCAATTCAAATGGAAGGAACTGGCACAATTTTTTACAAGAAAGTTGACAACTTGTCTGAGATAATCAACAAGCTTAAGTATATCTCTCCTCTCTTTTTTTTTTTTTTTTTTTTTTTTGTGCATAGTGTTCCTTGATTTAGTGATATGGGGAAGGAGAAATTGTATAATGAGTAGACAGTAGACACATCTAATCTATAGTTTGCATGTTTGTTTTCTGATTAAATCCGCTTTGTGGCCTTCTTGCTATGTTATTAGCTTGAGATAGCTCTCTGATGCCCTTCTTAATTTCTCTTATCTCCTCAACCATAACAGAATCACATTACAATCTAAGAAAAGTAGTCAGTATATCAATCTGTAACATCATGTTTCAATGCCTCATATTACGGGGATTTGAGCAGAAGAAAAAAATTCTGTCATGAAAGTGGTAAAATGCTCTTGCTACAGTGTACTAACCACACAATTCATCATGTGAATCTCCTGCCTATATACAAAGAACTCCAAATACTGCCCATTAATTTATGTTAACTGTAATAGAACAACACATGGAAACAAGGTTGAACAGCGCACAAACCTGTGGCTTGGATAGAAGAAGCACATCACGATGAATACCAGATAACCACCAATGATCCTGATCTTCAAGGTAAGAGCCATCACTCCATCTAAATACTTGAACAGCTAGAACATTCTTAGCATCTGAATCGCAAGGATAACAATAATCCGTGATTTCAAACTCAGCAGGTAGTCTACTATCCTGACTGACCTAGCACAATGTTAAAAAATATGTTAACGGATACAGGATATATATCAAACTTTACATCCCATACAACAGGACCTGAGACACACATTGTTGCACTATGATGCAATATAGAGAAGTAAATACTTGCTGATCACTATATTTTTTTAGCTTAAAAGTAGAATTGTATTTATTAAACTTTGCATTTTAAGTATAAATGGATATTATATAGCATGCTAATAAGAGATAAATTACTGGATAAAAAATTTTAGAGTGATATTGTTTTTTCTTAAAAAATAAGTGAAAAGTGGGATGCATTAGTGTGACCATTTCTCAAACAAAATATATACCCTAAAACATTAAGAGGTGATTTTTTTTGTCCTTCATTCATATGTAACACAGAACTAATCAAGACCATTTAATTCAAAAAGGTAACTATTATTAGTAAATCACTGATATGAACTGTTAAGGCTCCATTAAAAAATACATATAAAATGCCACTGAAGCAGGATATGTTCATGGAGAAAACTACATTAAATGGTAGAGAAAATTTACTTTTAACTTACAGAAATTTCCTTAGAAGTATGCTTAATTACCTATATCCTACAGGAACCCCATTTACCCATGCACAGAAGGCAGAATCAACAGCTTCAAAGTGCAACAAAATCCTCCGACCTGTCAAATATCAATTAGTATATCAGAGTTCATATGAAACCAAGTAAACATGAATAAAAGTATGAACAGATAAGCTCCCATTTGTCATAAGTTGATCAGGAAGCAGAAACCAAAGAAATAAATAAAAGGATCAAGATGAATCAATAGACACAGTAATGAGCTAAAATTCTAATAATCTCCATATAGATCATACCCTTCCATTCTTTAGGAATGTTGAAGTATGTTCTATAGCAACCCGTGGGATTGTCCTCCGGAACAGAAGGAGGATCCAGTGGAAATGGATATACAACATTTGTATAAATAGGCTGATCAAATCCATGCATCTGCCAATTTGAAGGAACTGTTCCAATTAGAGAAAACAAAAATTATGAGACATGTTTGAAAGAGGAGCACTTGTAAGCATTAGATATGACATAGTTAAAGATTATTTAAAGTCAAACAATTAAGAACTTGATAAATTTGTTCATTACCAGTGTTTGCATAACTCAAAATACTACAACAAACTTGAATATCATGAAATAATTAATATCCTAAAAATTCTTCAACCTTTTATTTCTAAGAAGGAAAAAAGAAAGGCTAAAAGTATTTGATATTGAAATATTATTAAAAGGAACCTTTTATTTAGCATCCACAGAAGTTATTAGCACAATTTTATACCAGGGGCTCTAGATAGCTCATCCAAACTCAAATTTTAATTTAGTACCAACCATGGCTTCAAAATTATACAAGAAATATTAAGTAAGTTTCTCTTCTTTAATTAATTTAGTGTTTCACACAATGCCAAACATCATCCAAAAATGTAAAGGATGATAACTATAAGTCAACAAGCAGTGCAGGAAAGAACACGTCAAGACACAATGCTTGTCTTGCTAAATATGCCTACCAAAATCTACATAGTTGCCCTAGATTGACTAGGAGTGTCACACTGAAATTCAAAAGACAATGCAAATTAAGAACACATAACCACAAGCTGACAAGAATTTGGAGGGAAAGGCATATTAAGACGATGGCAATCAAACTTCAAAAATAAAAAATAAAAAATCAACTAGAAAAGGTGAAAGAAATAAAAATATAAACATATTCGCACTTAAGTCTGTATGTGTCTGCGAACACACATGTATGTTTGTGTTGTGTGCATGGGTATATAAATATATCCATGTATGTATCCAGTTACATGTGTATGTACATCTATACCTGGCAGAGTTTCCCACTCAGAGTCCTGAAATGCACCGCCATAGAAATTTGCAGGGACACTGTTCGGATTGGGAGCCAAGAAAAATTTCCAGTAGCCAGACAAAGACTTAACGAAGGGCAAGCCCTTGACCCAAAAAGTGGCACTCTCAAGGGCTCCAAGAACAGCATCATCATACCAAACAGCAGAATTAGCTACCTCAAGATCAACTTTGTTGCGTTCATACCAGAATTTAAGAGATCCTATTCATACAACAAAATGTCAGATTTCCCTGTATGTCAAAGATGAAAAGTAAGAAATTAATACAAAGAGGAACCAAGGTGCTTATCATGTGGAAATATCCAATTACACATGGTGTAAGTAAAATAGACAATACTCATATAATGAAGACCACAAGGTCCACAATCATATTATATGCTCCAGCCTCAAGCACCCCAAACCACTCCCACATTTCACACTGAACCAATTTGACCATAAAGATCCTTTTTATATATATATTTTTTTTACAAGCTGGTGTGACTTTTTCATAGACCACTCAAAAGAATTCCATCAGGACCCATGTTGCAAAAAAAAGACCACAATCAGATTACATGCTCCTGTCTCATGTTTTTATCAGGATTTTTTTTTTTTTTTTTGCAATTTGGATAAGTTTGTAATCAAAGAAATTGAATCATTTCTCCCATGTACTAAAGATAAAATCTTGATTTAAGAGAAACCCATATATTAAAACTTCAAAATACTTCAAAATACACCTACATCCAAACAAAAATTATAGAAATATAAAGAAACAGTATTGACAGATTATAGAAGTAGAAGTAGAAAGATTGGAATTGAAAAGAGAGGCAGAGAGTGAGACCTTCAATGGAATCATGGCAATGCAAAGTAACATGAGGTTCCCTCTTCCTCCACTTGATGAAAGATTGGTCTTCCCAAACCTTATATCCATTTGCTAAGGGAAACACAAGTTGCCCAGCCAAAGAGGCCATTGGCTCTACTATATTGCTCATACTCTGTTTGTGAATACAATCACAGATTATGTTTTAGCAATTCAAAGGCAAATATAGTGAAAGAGTGAGCTGGTTTTTGTTGTGGATCAGTCATATGATTAAAACCTTTTTATTTATTATTAATGATAATAGTGAAGATTCAATCTATCGCCATTTTATCGTCTCATGGACTTTTCTAATGGCTGTGATTCATGTGCGTGTGTACCTCTCTTTCCTTTTCTTTTGTCATTTTTGTATATTCTATGTTTCTCTTACATGTGTATCTTTAAGTTATATACTAAACATATATTCGGATAATATTCTCTTCCTTTTTTCTTTATTCTCCATTCATCAACCTCCATCTCAATATAGGGTTAAAGTTGTTTTATTTATTTGTTAAATTTTTATAATGTAATTTGAAGGACAACTCTGATGTTTATTAGGTATATACACTCTAATTATATACGTGAGTTTGTTAGGTTTATACATTCAACCCACCAATCAAATAAATTTCTTGACCTAACTTAACATGATTTTGGGTTAATTTTGTGTATGTTGATGAATTGGATTTGGGTTTCTCAAAAAGATTTATTAAAAAAAAAAAAATTGGATTGGATTGAATCAAGTTGAGGTAATGAGGTTTGCAAAATTTTCAATCTAAAGTAACTCCACCTAATCTTAACTATTAATAGTTTTAAAAATATGTGTATTTTACATTTGTTACTTTGATTTATTTTAGATTTTCAAGAGAGAATAAATTTGTTAATTTGATTTATTTTGATATTTTGAGACTTAATTTGATGAAATTAAAATATTATGTGCAATTGTATAAATGTAATCATTTATTGAATGATCGGTTAAATGAAAACTTATTTTTTATTGGGCTCGATAAAATTGCCTTAACTTGACAATCCGACCCTTTAAAATCTACCATGGGTTGAGTTGGAGATTTCTCAACCCTATAAGGTCTCCAACTTGAACCCATGCACACCCCAAGACTTGTTGCAGGTAAAGGGTGATGGAGACTTTAAAAGTACCAACTATGGATTCAATTAGCTTTTCTTTTCTTTATGGAAGGAGAAAGTCCAACGGAGAAATGATGAGTATGGGAGAAGTTGGAAGATAATGCTTATAATAGTTATGGTCATATGTGAATTTGGGTAAATTCTACTATCATTACACTTTTTTGGTGGGGCATAGTGCTCCTAGTAATTATCCTTGTATAACAGATTACCATAGGTATTTTCTTTTTTGTTTATATTTCTTATATAGTCATATTACAGAAACAAGTCACATTGGATTATAATGTCAAAACTATGTCACATTTGTTAGCAACCTATTTCACATTCTTTTTTTCAGATTGTTTCCCTTTTGTTTAAATTCCTTATTTAGTCACACTTGATAAGAACTTCACGTTAGGTAGTAACCTTATTTCACATTCCTTTTTTCAGATTGTTTCCCTTCTGTTTAAATTCCTAATGTAGTCACACTGGATAAGAACTTCACATTAGGTAGTAACATTATCACAAATGACAATAACATCACATTCAGAAACTTGTTTCCCCAATTTTCTTTAAATTTCTCATATAATCATTTGGATGAAAACATCATATACAATTATAAGTTACGACCGCACACCATGTCCATTGTCTGAATCACATCACAATTGATGTCACTAAGCGGGGCAGCATACTAATAGAAAGTTTGAAATGGAAACACACACAATAAATTAATGAAAAAGAAGAAGAAAGTAGAAATTGGAGAGTTTTGATGAGAATGTAACACTTCCATCTATTTTGCTTCAAAGGCAACAAGAATAAACAGCCTGTGATTTCCCAGCCCACTGTAAAGGTTACAAGCTACCAAATAAGCTTAACTACAGGGTAAATAAAAACTGCTCTTATATGGAAAAAAAGAGCAATTGAGATGGAAGCAAGCTTCAGTGTGATTTTGTTGTGAATGAGCTGGGAAGTAAACTAAGCATCTGCCCGGTATATACAAATCAGAATAGCAGAAGATGGAGAAATGGGAAATGTTTGTATCTAGTTACATCAGGGAATCAAGCTAAATGATTTACAACTAGCTGAAATAAGACCCCGTCACTCGGCCTTACTGCCTATTCTCATTCTCAGTTTCCTCTGGAGTCTCAGTTCTGTCCGGAGTGGTGCTTTTCTCCCTATTCTCCCGGTTCCCTCCAAAGTGGCCTCCAGGAGGGCCAGAACGGGGTTTTCGGAAATACTTGGGGATGAATGTTTCAGCCACATCCGGATATTTGCCCTTGATGAAGTTATCCAAGCATTTACGGTAGGAAAAGTCTTCTTTATGACCATCAGTTGAAACAACATAGAAGCACCGGCTTTCCTGGAAACTGCTGTGCTTGCTAACCTGTCATGTCAAGTTCAACATTATAGCAAACATCAATTATCATGCAACATATACTATGCAAGGAGAAGATACCTGATAATCCTCAGTTTTTTTTTTTTTTTTTTTTTTTTTTTTGGGGGGAGTGGGAGTGGTCAACACAAAAAATAGCATTCACTAAAATACCAACAAGGGGAAAAAAAGTGTCACTCCACCATGGGAACGTTTGTTCAACCCCTACCAAAGACCTAAATTTCTCTTCCCAACTGTTAAATAGAGCAACGCTGCAAATTAGTCAAATCAAAATCCATGTTTGCAAAGGGCATAAAAATTCCTCTGTTCTGGACTATAGGATTCATCCAGCTGCAGTATTGCAGGAAAGCACAGTCCACAAAACACAAATAAGATTTTCCAACTACACAATAGATGTGTCACCTCACTTCAATCAGCATATTATATACATTTTCTGTTTAGAATAATGAGTCACATCTCTTCACCTGTTAAGAATTTTTTTTTTTTATTAAAAAAAAAAAAAAAAAAAAAAAAAAAAAAAGGAATCGACAGACTAAAGGTCTAGGAAATTGAAAAGTGCCATAAGATCACGCAAAAAATAAAAAATAAAACTAGAACCTCATCATGAAAACCCAGCTTTGGTAGATGTAAGATCATCAAGTATCAACCATTTTAGACCCATTTGTTAGTAGTACTAGAATTTATCAATCAATCAAAACAATAGAGGAAGGATCACATGCAATCATTGGAAAGAAAATTTTGCAAGAAAATAATCCCTATGGTCTTGGACACTGTTACAAACAGAAAACGTTAGACCAAAGAGAAAGGTCAGCAAAAGAGATGAGTAAAACACTAAATTTTGCAAACAATTATGCTCAGTACTTAATGAAAATTAAAGACATTGCATTCCCAAATGGTCAGGAAAAAAGTGGCCAATAGTTTTATTGCTGTACCAAATAACTTTTCTTTTTTTCTTTTTTTTTTTTTTTATACGAGGAACCTCACCAAGGCAAGGCCCTTCAGACCCACCCTTGGGTAGTAAACCCCGGATATACGACCCCACCTGCCAAACTGTAACAAGATAACTACCCCTCAAAAGTAATTCAAAATGCAAAACTATTACTCATGTATAATGAATTTTATAGTCATGGCAATTTACTTCAGGTAGGTAGAGAGTATAGCTTTCCCCTATGTTTGTCCACCAATGCATTGAGTGAAGAAAGCTTTTGCTGTGCACATGGTAGTTTGAAATCATTGAAACAAATAGGCAAGGAAATTCTGTAAGGAAACTTTGCCAAATCAGAAGCTCTGTTTCTGTTAAAAATGATCACTTTTGAAAAAGCAAACAAACAATTACAATAAACATCCAAAATGTCCTGAATCCAATATATCATATAATGTGGAAAGCATAAAAAAAAAATGCAAGAACATTGTAGTGAAGCATACCATGAAATGATCAATTCCAGCTCCCATTTTCACTGCTTTATCAGGATGATAGTTAAAAACATTATCAAGTACATAGGATTGATCCTCGGCTGACAGTGGGTCCCCATCATTGTACCTTCAAAAAAGAACTTAAAATCAGAAGATTCCCATAAGATAGGAATGTTGCAGTATACGTCACATTGCAGGAAACAAAGTCACATTGTAGATTTTTATGCCTTGTTTCTCCTTTGATTTCAATGTAACTTTTATTCCCTCTTTGTGCATTTTTTATGCACAGCGAGGAGTTCCTTTTGAATACAATTATTTTACCTATAAAAAAAACAGTCACATTGCAGGAAATAACTAAGCTAGGAAAAGAAATGAGATAGATATCAAAGAGTTGAAGAATGAGGCATCAACAAAAACATAGGCAAACTGATGGCAGCTGCCCTAAATGTTAGCATTTATTTTATGTGATATTTAAAGTGGAAATAAAATCCAGAAGCTATTGTACATTACTGAACCCTCGAGAAGAATATTAGGACCATAATTGCCAATGCACATTTACCTGACATTTTAGCCTAAAGGGTACAGTTAGCATTTTAGCCTTGGGTAAAAGGGAAGGGCACAAGCTAAACAGCACATATTGCATCAACCAACTTCAAAAAGTTATGCATTTAAATTATTAGAATGGTACTGTGTTAGTTTCCAATAGCTTAAAAGAAAATGTACTTCGCGAGCAGTGCCTCTAATTCAATTGCAGAAATTTATAATTTGCATCCTCTATAAAAGTTTAAGCACTCCTCATTTGCCATCATCCTCATGTGTACTCTTTTCAACAAGGAGAAAATTCCCTGAATAAACTGATCCATCCTAATTGGAAATAGGACATGTAACATGACAATAAAATTCCAATATCCTTTGGTTACAGTACCATTCATAAAACTTGAAATGCATGTGTAACTATTATCCAATATTATCAAGTTTCTGAGCAGCAAAGACAACAGTGACTAGCACACATTGTTAGAGATGTACGCATATAAATCATAGAAAACATACCCAGTTCGATGCATTATTCTTCTGATAGACTGCATAATCTGTTCAATATCCAAGAGAACATCTTGTTCCTCAGAAGTGAACATATCTAATCGTTGTCTGGTTGCAGTAAATATTCCACCTGCACTAGAATCATCATGTGTCCTTCCAGGTGATTTCGCAGGGCGGTTCTTAGACTTCCATTCTCCATTATTTGAACCCCAACCCCTTGAGCCTTCGAAGTGGTTTTTCTTGAATGGTGGTTCCATGCTCGGCCTTCCCCACTGATTATGTCTATCACTTTCATTGCCACCACCAGCGTTTGGTGAACCCCAGCCATGTAAAGTAGCTTTTGACTCATTCGGAGAGCCCCAACCTTGTGAAGA
Organism: Fagus sylvatica; assembly: GCA_907173295.1. Lineage (NCBI taxonomy): Eukaryota > Viridiplantae > Streptophyta > Magnoliopsida > Fagales > Fagaceae > Fagus > Fagus sylvatica. Next base: position 7,822,403 of record OU015762.1, on the reverse strand, counting down.
TTCTGGTGACTTCAGCTGCCCCCATGATCTATTATTGGCAGGTGAGTCAACATCCACCGATTGGGATGCTCGTTCATCCCTAGTCAAGTCTTCAGCAGTTGAAGAAACCCAACCAGAAGTTGACTGAACTGTCTCCTGTGTCAACTTCTTACCGGCAGGTGACTCAATATCCACAGACAGGGATGGACGTTCATCCCTAGTCCAGTCTCCAAAACTTAAAGAAGCCCCACCAGATGTTGACTGAACTCTCTCCTGTGTCAACTTCTTATCCCAATCACAAGGCTCTGTGCTTCGGTCAAGTAGAGGCTTCCCATCATTTCTGCAAGACTGAGACTCATCAACAGCTCCAGCCTTTTTCCCCCAAGGAGTTGCAACATCCCAGCCGTGAGCACTGGAAGAGTTCTCTTGTGCTTCTGTGGAGACAAATGTAACACGCAAAAAATAACAATCAGCCCCCCCCTTTTCAAAATGCACAATAACGTTACTTTCCAAATAGTATAAAGAGAGCAGTCTTTAAAACAACATTGAACTTTTTCTTTTGTTTCTTTTTCGAGAATTGTAAATTTTAAACTATTGCAGTGTTATTTTTTTACTGTTACACTACACATTTGGACTGTATCTTACATACTCATTAATTATTTCGGCTGCCATTGTACAAAATACAAACTTCTCTTTTCCCTATGCTTAATTATTTCGGCTGCCACTACTTATTTTCTGATTTCTCTTTTCCCTATGCAGCTATGCTTATTTCTCTTCTCATTACAATTTACAAATCTCTCTTCAGACTCTTCTCTTCCCAAAGTGCCAGCTTTTCTCTCGTCTTTTCTCTCTACTCTCTAGTCTTTTCTTCTTTTTCATTTCCCAAAGTACAAAGTTTTTTTTTTTGTCTTCTTTTTCCTTTGCCTATCAGCCTATGTCACAACAAATCTCAGATCTCTCTTCTCTTCAATTTCCAAATTGCCACCCCTTTCTCTCTAAATCTTCTTCTGACTTCTTTTTCTTTTTGGCTTTTCCTTATTTTTCTTTCTCTTCCCATTTTGTCAACCCAACAAATCTCTCTTCTCTTCAGACTTAGTGTGAATTTCATAATTTGCATTTTGCAATGGTGTGACCGTGTGAGGGTGAGGACCTCTCGTGTTTGGGTGTTTTTGAGAGTGATATTGTGGTGAGTTTTTTTTCCTCATCAATCATTATCATTATAATTTTTTTTTTTTTACCATTGTTCTTATTTAGTTATTTGTAAAAATTTTGGTTTTAGGCTTCAAAGTTCAAACGGTTGTGCTGATTTCTTATTGTCCATTTTGAGGATGAAGAGACTGGAGAGTGGCTATCATTAACTTAACATTTCAGGTTTGTTTCTTCTAAATTTCTACCATATTTGTGCTTAGATTTATGCCTTATTTTATATATATTATTGCTATTAGTGCTTTCTATTTTCCTACAAATATATTTTTTTTTGATAAGTAACGAAAGTTTTATTGAAGGTCAGCCTATGTATACTAGATGTAAACATAAGGACAATTTTCCTACAAATATATTTATAAGTTATAATTAGCCCCCCCATATGATAATTCCTAGCTACGCCCCTGACCCATCCCCCAACCAGAAGAAACATTTTCTGAGGAGATGACATCACCTGCTTCAGCTTTCTTGGTCCCCCAACCAGATGATTCACTTTTTGCAGCAGTTCTTTTCTCCCAAGATGCTGCAACATCCTGACCATCAGATCTGAAAGAATCTTCTTGTGCTTTTGTAGAGATGATATCGCGTTGTTCAGTTTTACGGGTCCCCCAACCAGAAGAAACACTATCATTAGTTGTTCTTTTCTCGCCAGTCCCCCAAGCCGCCACACCATCCCAACCACCTGACCCAGAAGAATCCTCCTGGGGTTTCAATGAGGGGACATCTTGTTTTTCAGCTTTCTTACCAGTCCCCCAAGCTGCCACAGCATCCCAACCACCAGACCCAGAAGAATCCTCCTGAGGTTTCAACAAGGGGACATCCTGTTTTTCAGATTTCTTATCACTCCCCCAAGCCGCCACAGCATCCCAACCACCTGACCCAGAAGAATCCTCAGGGGGCTTCAATGAGGGGACACTTTGTTTTTCAGCTTTCTTGCTAGTCCCCCAAGCCGGCGCAGCATCCCAACCACCTGACCCAGAAGAATCCTCCTGGGGTTTCAACGAGGGAACATCCTGCTTTTCAGCTTTGTCCCTTCCCCAACTAGACCATACATCACCATTTCCTGTAGTTGTTCCAGCATTTTTATCGACATCCCATCCTCCACCACTAGAACCCAAATTTGAAGCTGAAACCTTTTCCCAAGTTGATTCACCTGGCTGATAATCTAGACTATTCTCAAATTCAGCACTGTCTTCAAAGCATGGCTTATCAAAACTTGAGTTATGCTCTGGGGAGGGTTCCCACTCTGCATAATCATCTTCCAGTACAAGTTCATCAACTTCTACACCCAGACAGGCAGTATTTGATTCTTCTCCATTTGCACTTCCTCTCACCATATGTAGAAAGTTATAAACATCTACTCCACCCTCTTGATTCAATCCTCCCTGGAGAAGAAAATAATAATAAACAAATCTACCAGTACCCCCATGAAGTAAGTTAAAGTGTTGTAAAGACATTCAGAGAACTTAAAAATCATTAATACCTCTTTTTGGTCCCAGAGCAAATCAAATTTAGATCCTGTACCCACTGCCACATGTTTACCCCAGGAACAGGATGCAACAATGCTCGACAGAGAATCCGTATGACACTTTTCAGAAGCTCTTTCAAAACATTTCCTTGGTGTCTGCAACAAAACATAGGGCAAGGTGAAACAAAAAATTATGACAGTTTGTCTGACAGGGAAGCATACATATAGTCTTAAATTCTCAATCTGGATCGAATCTTTTTTTTTTTCTTTCTTCAAATCTCTGATTAAATTGTTGTTAAGTTATATGACTTTATACTCAAAACTCCAACAAATGATCCACATTGCTTCAAAATTCAGTAGTAGGCTTAGCTGGGATCAGGATTTAAAATCAGGATCTTATCTTATGTGAGATCCCACCAATTCAAATTTTAAATGAAAGTAGGGCTGTTTACTTGCAACAGGGTTGTCATTTGCATTTGGGCATTAGGTAAAAGACAAAATAAAGCATCCCAAGACAAATTTCTTGGGCTAGCCACCTTATTCACCCCCGCTACATCCCATTAGGGAAATTAGCTCCTTTTTTCAATGCCAAAGGAGCACAGAGGCAAACTAGGAGCGAAAAGTTAACATCAGAGCACCAGTGGCATCAATTCTCTCTCTCTCTCTCCATTCTTTTCCCTCAGTTATTCGCTTCTCTTTCTTGCTTCTCTCTCAGTCTTTATTTCTTATTCTTTTTCATTACTTTCTCACACGTCTGTCTGGATCCTACCTAATACACAAATTTAAACATAGCTGAAAACCTGCAATCTTCCTTATTTGTCTACACAGTTGCAAACTTGGGATGGCTGAAATTAATATATTTTTATGTTTCTTATTGTTGCAAACTTGGGAAACCTTTTCCTTTTGTAAGTTAACAAACATTTTTATCTTGGATATATATTTATGTACTCTTTGCAAGGAATCAAACATTTATCTTTTCGTTTTAACTTGTGAGGTCTCTATCTTTAGGACTATACTCAAAAATGCTAACCTCTAGCTTTTTTCTGTTGTGTATCCAGTGTGCTTAATCATATTTTTAGGTTCCTTGCTGCAGTGCTATATTTTTTCTTTTAGTTAATTTGCATACTTAATAAAATTTTACAATTTTATGATCAGATCTTATGTTCCAATGCAGAGACACCACACTGATCCTGAGTAAAGATCCCAATTTTGACAGATGTATGCATTAGATTATACATATTTCAAATAATTCAAAACGAAAGTCATTACTTACAAATAGTGTTGCTTCGGTAAATGGTGCTTGGACATTCAATGAGCGAGACAATGCCTTATAACCACCAGAATTGAAGCCAACCAAATTTCCAGCACATGTCATACTATTTGCCAAGAGAATGAGATGCTCTTTCAGAACACCTTTTGCCACCATTGTCACTGATCTTGAGAGGCGCTGCAAAATAAGCCACAACATTGAGTCCTTTCTCTTAGGGGGAAAAAGGAGAGAAAATTTGAAGGGAAAAAAAAAAAAAAAAAAAAAAACCCTTTTATAGAGCTGATAAGAATGGGAAAACTTAAATTAAGATCTGCCTCATGATATCCAAGTATTCACTACGAAATGTTCCCTCCTTTAGAAAATTAATTTGTTGAACCATGATGATGTACATGATGTAAACCACGAAAAGACGGTTGACAAGTCAGACAAAACTAGAAGACCAATCTAACAAAAGAAAGTACAAATTAGAAATGTGAAAAATAAAAAGCCCATGTTCTATGAAAAACTGCCCCACAATCCCTACAATCCCTCTATTAAGCACATGAAAGGCATACCACCGAGCCTTTGGCTCGAGTGGTACGGGTTTGATCCCCAGGGACCTTTGTCCCCCTTCGCTTGTAGCAAAAAAGAACACGAAAGGCATGATCACAGGAGGGGTTATGTTGGCAGGCTCAGTTACAAAAATACATTAGAATATTACAAGATGCATGACACATAAGCAGAACATTAGAACACTGCAAGAAGCATGAGTAAAATAGACTTTAATGAAGCAAAATTGCATTACACACAGAAAGAAAAATAGCCACAAAGAATTGAGATGAATGACTAGAAAGAACAGAAGATGATGGGGTGCAAAAAACCAAGTACACGAGTCTCCAACGCTACTGATATAAAATCACCCAAGGCAAGCTAACATAAAGGACACATGCAAACATTACCAGTGGTAAGAACAATGACCAGAGAGACAGCTAAATTAACACTCCGGAAGGACAAAGGCTTCTAAAATCAGGTATTTCTTGAAAACAACAACTTGCCATAGACATGACACTGACATAAAGGAAATCAGCACACCGCTTGCCCTTGATAAAAGACGAAGGCAATTTCAAAGCCCACAAAGGACAGAGACATAAAGCATCAGATCTATTCAAATCTGATACAGCAGGTATGAGCTGAGGGCGTATCCAAAAAATAAAAAAATAATAATTTCTATCTCGGATACGGCTTGGCATGTATATATAACTGAATTGGGAGGGATGTCATTGGTTGCAAGAACAGCGAGGCCTCGCTTCTTTTTTGTTTGGGACGTGACTCACATAGGCAGTTAGTTATCCCTTTCTTTTTTGCTTTTTCCTCACCTTTTTGGCTGAGGGTAAGCATACTGGAGCAAGCTAATGTTTTTGTTGAGATAGAGAGATAAAATACTAAATCTATTCATATATATATATGTGTGTGTGTGTTTTAAGTAATTAACATATCCGTGCTGTATCGTACACTAGTTTTTTAAGAATTAACATCCTTGTGTCCGTATGGTACAGTATCCTGTGTACCCTATCCATATTATCTTCCTTAGTAGATAATGAAAACAAAATATGCCCCCCCCCCCGCGGGACAATAGCCAGCATTCAATTTCAAACTAAGTAGAAAAATAAACTCCTCTAAAGACAATTAAGAAGAACATGTAGTACGAGATGAATGTTCACAGTTTGTTCGAAAACTAATGTGGGACAGTTCACAATAAGGAGGTGGAGGAAGTCCATGATACCTGAACTGCTTGATCATAAGCACAAGATACCCCAAGCAATTCCTGAACTTGCTTTATTGCATATGGGATTGAACGCCTTGTGTCAATTAAATGAAGTACAGGAAGACAGGAGTCTAAGACAATCCTCCAAGCATCACCACTACGCTTTACAACTGATTTCTCCAGAACAACGTCCAGTGCCAATTCACCCTTCTGAGAATTGCAAGGGTTTCTAATCCAAGTTGTTGAATCTGGATTAATCCAAATTATATTTGCCAAGCAAATCCTAGGGTCACCTGTCCATTGAAGAGGAAGAATGCATCTCATTTCGTATTCTAGATACAAGTATTCTTAATATTTATAAAGACAGAATATCTGACCACTGAAATACACAATTAAATAATTTCTGAAAAAGATAATACTAATAGGCTGGACCTAATAATCAAAGAAGAAGGTACATTATTTATTGGTATACATGGCAACATTAGTTGTGGAACATATATGGAACCCTTGACTAAGTTAAAATGCTAAAAACTTTTTTCCATACTTGAGACTTGATTTCCATACTTGATGATCATACTTTCTGAAGCTTTCCTTCTCAAAAATTTGCATCAGACAAATCATTTCTTCAAATTTGCAAAAGACCATAGTGCTAGCACCCTTTCTACTTAAACAATGTGCAACCTAGTTGGCAAACCTTAAGACCTTGGGTCAAAGATTTTCCGAGCACTTTGACATGTGGGAATATAAAATGTTTGAGAAATATGAATAAAACTGTCCTTACATCTGTTTCAGAGAATCCCTTTCAAACTAAAGAAAAATCTCTATAGCATTCAACATTAAGATATTGAAAACTAGCTTAAGAGCTTATTCAACCAAAATTCAAGCATGGCATTTACAATGAAAACGTTCTAACCCTTACCATTACATAAATGAAGCAAAATTCCAAAAAAACAATGAGGAAAGCTGGAGTGAGTGAAGCAGAATAAAATTACAATCACTGGAGCTCTACAAAATATCATGTAGACTTGATGAAATTTATGATTTTGAGGAACCTTTGATTTTGAAACCCGATGAAATTTTGTAAACAATCAGTTGTCAATAACAACACAAAAGGACATTAGATATCTAAATGTCATCATACAGTGAAACTTATAAGATACCATCAACTTAATCAGCAAGAAAAAGAACTGATATCTACATATTTTGTTTCACAAGAAAAGCCATTTTGTATTTGTTTGTTATCCAGAACACAGTTATTGCACAACAGCAGGAGAGAGATCATTTTTATTGACTAATAGATATATAGTTAGTTTAAAAAAAAAATTCATGATAATGCAACTGTGTTAAAAATAGAATGCAGGTTGCATGCACCTGAGCCTAACAACAACCAATTTGTTCACATACAGGTACATAGAAGAAGTCATGAAAACTTTAAAACATAAATAGCAAAATAACAAACAGCCGCAATGAATTATACCTTTAATGATTGTTTCTAAAAGAATTGGAAAAATCAAGTCAGCAAGGAATTGTGAAGTATTCTCCAATTGAATATCACTTAAATCTTGCAACCAGAACATCAAGCACGGCATACCCGCATTTTCATTTGCACAGGATTGCTGGAAAGAGCAACATTCACTGCCAAGAAAGACCATAAAGCAAAAGGTAACTTTTCACTCTTAAAGATTCAATGTTGTGCTAAATAGCAGTAAACATGTGGGGTAAGAAGGGAGTAAAATTGCACACATAAGGGCAAAAAACGTAACCAAACATTTCATCAGTTTATATCATGCAAACAACTCAATGCTAGACCCAATATTACAACTAAGAGAGATTTTCAAACTTCTTTTCAAGCCAGATATTCATAATCTCTAGGGTTTTAAAACTGGCTAGTAAGAGGCAGAATTCTTGGCTAAAAGGGGGGCCTCAATTAAGGAATTAAAAACCAGAGTCATCTGCTTACATAAGCAACCTTTCATTTGTAGTTTTACTTTTATTGGTAAGTTACACACACATCCGAAGGGTCTTAAACATTCATAATCTCTAGGGTTTTAAAACTGGCTAGTAAGAGGCAGACTTCTTGGCTAAAAGGGGAGCCTCAATTAAGGAATTAAAAACCAGTCATCTGCTTACATAAGCAACCTTTCATTTGTAGTTTTACTTTTATTGGTAAGTTACACACACATCCGAAGGGTCTTAAACATTCATAATCTCTAGGGTTTTAAAACTGGCTAGTAAGAGGCAGACTTCTTGGCTAAAAGGGGAGCCTCAATTAAGGAATTAAAAACCAGAGTCATCTGCTTACATAAGCAACCTTTCATTTGTACTTTTTTTTTTATTAGTAAGTTACACACACATCCGAAGGGTCTTAAACCCAAGACCTCATCCTCCACCTAGCACTTATAACAGGAGGAAATTCCAATTGTGCTAGAGCTTATTGGCCTGTGATTTGTAGTTTATGGTGTCTATTATCATATTCACATATCCTTCTATACAGTTAGCTTTTAAGATCTTGCCACACTTATAATCTTTTTTGTTTATGGAGGGAGCGCCATTGTCGCACCTTCAAAGATATGGAGCGCTCTCCGGCTGAGCTGGAAGCTGCTTTCTTTCCTACTTGTTTTGATTGTTCCCACGCATGGGGCTTCACGCATAGCATATCTATTTTAGACTTTGATTCCTCACTTAACACTTGTGCATAATTCTTTGTAATTCTTTTAGGTTATTTCATGTTTATTATCGTGAACATGATATAATTTATTTTTCAATAAAATACTTTTACTTAAAAATAAATATTGAAAAAAAAGGCATATTCTTTCTTGTTCCTTAATTAAGGTCATTGAAAGCAATTACAAAATATGACAACATAGCCATCAAAGAAAAAGGTCTCTCAGATAAAATCCAAGATTCCAAGGCATGATACTTCCAATTCAAGGCCAGAAAGACACAAATCTTTGATTTTACTCACCCAGATAAAAAGTTTTCAAGACAACAATAATACACTCGTCCAAAAACATTGACCATTAATGCCACCTGCACACATGTCATTAGGAAAAAGCTCTAGGGAGTAGCATAAAAAACAACACACCACTCAAAAGAACCATCTCTCACCCAATCCTCAAACTCCACTCAGCCCCACCACAATGTCCCAGCTCTTCATTACCCAGAAGATCATTCACTTGCAAAAGTGAGCCGACCCATCAGATTTTGCAGGACCCAGTAATTGTTTCTCACATTTCCAACTTACCCACTAAGTTTTGTGACCCTTTCGGTGCTCTTTCTGTTTTTGTAGCCAAAGTTCAAGAACTGTACATGTATAAGATAAACAAGAAAGATAATGGAAGCCATGCCTATCTTCGCTTGAGCCAGAAATCCGTCAACTCCATTGGAAATCTCATCCATTTCAATAACAAAGTAATTTTCGTATGCTCTGTCTGCTTCCTAAGAATAAGTTCCTGTAGTGAATAATTACTAGTTATTTACCTTCTTCTTTTTTTTTATCTATTATGTCTATGTTTAATGTCCAAGAAAACGTTTCTTATGCCCATAAGATCTAGGGGATTTGGGGTTTTTCTAGAAACGGGGTAGGTTTTAAAAAAAGACACTTTTCAATGTGGGAAATTGTTGATTAAAGTTATAACAGATATCTTACATGACATTCCTGTAGGTCTTACACGGATCTCAAGAAAATTAGAATTTTTAGTTAAAACTTTTGAATTTAACAAAAATTAGGAATGGCGTGGGACAATTTGCCTATGACCAATCAATTGTGGGGAGGGATTAAATGACATTCCTCTTTTCGGCATTTTAATAAATAAAAATTGTTTATAAAGCCAAAAAAAATTGTGGGCAGGGATTGAACTTGACCCCATAGTTCAGGAGGCAAAAGTGCACTTAACCACAAATACTCTGACACAACTACGAGAAATATAATGTGCAAACAACCTTGATTGAGATAGAACAACCATGAAGTAGATGTCATCCTCAAAAACAACATAGAAAAATATAAGTGAATGAAGACTATCTGCATAATTCTACAAATGATTTTTGAGGAAATAACATGCATATAAACACTTAAGCTACTAATCAGGTCATCAACGCGCACACAAAATACCAATAAACACACACACACACACAAAATGCACAACCCCACCCCAGCAAGCCAAAGATATGCTCACAAGATCAAGGGCTGGAGACTTAATAACATATAATTTGAACCAGGCTAGTGTCTCTGAAACCAAATTTTCTAAAGAACCATTCAACCAAAGAAAATAATGACAAGTATATTCCCAACTAAAAATATAAAAGACAAAATATATTGGTGCAAAGTGCTCTGGACATGGACAATAATGAAAGACTAAAGGAGACACCTGAAAAGTCTAACCAAAAGCCTTTTAAGTCTTGCCCCCGTATAAGCAGTTTTACAAGCCATCTCAAAAAGCACATTGCAGAAAGGGATAAACATTGAAGTTAATGACCATACGGCAAATTTATTATGTGATTACAAGTCAAACTGAACTAACCTGACAGACAAAACAGTCCTTTTAAAAACAGGAGTAGCTTTCTTCTTCTTCTTCCGGTATGAATTAATAGTCTCTTGACACTTCTGAAGAACCTCATGCATACTAGTGTTCATCTCTTTCAACATCGTCTGTTCAACAAATCTCAAGTTACTCACCAAAAGAATAATTGTTAAGCAGAAAGCAACAGCAACTTCAGTTGTAAAATATACTCCAAAGTTAAAAACAAGTTAAAAGCTAATGTACCAACCTCATTTAGATGAACATGACCGACCAGGCCTGCATCAATTTCAAAACCTTCTGATACAGTTCGCTGTCTCTTATATCTGTATGCAAGAAGCACACTATCAGAACTTCGAAAATTATATCAAGTACATTATTATTGAATTATTTCCCACTGATGTAGTTAGAATTAAATTGAACAGAAAAATACACCTTTTAAAATCCTAAAGGCATAATAATAAACAAACATAGCAAACATAAATAAAGGACTAGTCTTGTGATAGCAGAGGGGCTGACAAAATAAACAAACATAGCATACATAATACAGTTGGCCTTAAATTCTCCTAAGTCACAAATACAGTCAGGCAAACAGCAGAAACAAAACGAACGATGAACAAATGCCTAATTAGTTAATAACTAAGGTCATGCTCACCTTTGATGAACACACTAGACCCTCCAGACCATTTGACCCAAAAGCTCAACAAAACTTAATCACTGATATAACTTAGGTAAATGAAGGAGCAGAGCCAGATATCAATTACAGCACATGTGAGACAACCAAGGGTCACATGACTTTCAAATTTATAGCTTTTATACCTCACAAAATTCGCTTTATAGGGAATGACAAATAATCCTTGTTTCTTTTTTCCAACTTTAAGACCAATACATTAATATATAACACATAAACTAATAACATAATCAACAATGACCATAGGTTTGAGACATGTACATGTATAGGAAAATGCATAGATATGTAACAAAAAGCACCAATTATAAAGGCAAAACATACTCAATCAGGAACTCAACCGCAGCATCTTTAAGGCTGACTTTCTTCAATTGATTCTTTACTAAATATGCTGCTTTTTCTCTGCAATACTTTCTCCCACAACCACATTCATTCAAATACAATATTACACGGCGGTCAATATGCTCGTTTTTAAAATTGACTTTGCAAAGCAGTATTTCCTGAAGAGGGAAAAATATATACACAAATATGAGAGACAACTATGCACTTGCTGTAGAAGAAGAACAGAAAGGAGATAATATCATAAGCACTAGCCAAAAATTTAATACCTTCATCAGCTCCCATGAGGAATTGCTGCTTGGAGTAGAATCAAGAACTGCCTTATATGCAGGATTTGACATTGCCGTTGCAGCTAAGACACCAACAGGTTCACCAGCAGGAAAAAAATTCTGGGGCTTAGTTCCGGCCTTTACTCCATACTCAAATTGTATTATGGAATTGCTACTGACATTTCTGACAGTGCCATCATAACAGATAACAACATCCCGAAGGATGGCCATCAAGTTCTTAAATAGAGTACCGGGTTCGGACAATCCTCTTGATGAGCGAACAATTACTTCTCTTGTGGATATAGAATGGACCATCTCCTCATATGGATCCAACCCATGAAAAAAACAACCTTGAACCAATCCATATTCTGCAGAAGGGTAATCCACTCTAACAGAAGAATATTTGCTTTCAAAAAGGGAGGCCACGTCTTCAATCAATGTCTTGGAGTAGAACTTTCCCTTATCCGAAAGTTGCAGACCCAGGAACCCAATTTGTTGAACTACCTTGTTAATGGCTGAATCATTTTTGGAGTCAATCAAATCACCCAATGCAGATGACTTTAAAACAAAATTTGTAACCGGCGCTTTCACATCTTTGATGCGATTCTCCAGTTGCAACTCCACTAGCCCATTGTATGTAGACCTTAGGTTATACAGCAACGGAGAAATAACCTGAATATTCTTCTGAATATTTTGAATGGCCTCCCGTGATAAGGAAAAATCTTCCAAGCCAACACTGAAACCATCTGCAAATATGTTTTCCATCAACAAGGGCTGTAGAGAATTGAAAAATTTTAGAACTTCTTCAGGACCCTTCTCAGAGAAAATAGACGTCACAATTTCATTCACCAAAGATGATATTACATCTCTATTGAAGTCAAATTTTAACATCTCACTTTGACTAATCAAGAATCTTTCTCCAACAGAATCAAAGTGAGCAGGCAAAGCGGTCTGTAACATCTGTAAAGCAGTCCAATGAGGGGCACCAGAATGAGCCTTCAGCAAAGCAGGATGAGGCAAAGAAGATGAAGCAAACATGGCCAATTGCTGAGCTGCAGCTGTGTGTAAGAAATATGTCTTAAACATCGTCTTCAATGACAACAACGAATCCGAGGTCAGTTGCAAGTTGAGGTTGCCACTGTGAGAGCTAAGCAACTGTTTATCCACAGAGAAAAGTTCCAAAACTTCTGCTTTTGCAGGTAGAGACTGCGGATAAAATAAGTGAACACAGTCACCATCAAAATCAGCACTTAAAGGCCCACAAATAAGCGGGTTTATCTTCACAGTATGATCATCATGAACATACACGGCAAGAGCTTGCAAGGAATGCTTATGAGTAGTTGGTGGCCTATTAATGAAGACAAAATCCCCATCCATTATCCTCCGATGAACCACTTGACCAGGCCTCAGGAAAGTATGCCCCTTCGAGCCCTCTCTCAGTGAATATGTTGATGACCCATCTCTAAACGTGAGGCATAACTTGTTATCTACCAGCTCTTGTAGATACTTCATGTTGTGCACATTAACCCTCTCCTCAAATGTAATTCTCTGCGCAATCTCAAATGGGATACCAATCTCATTGACCCTTTTATAAGCATCACCAGTAATCACACTGCGAGAAGAGAAGCCTGAACCCTTTCTGATGAACAATGTTCTGATTTTTTCAAGCCATGCTTTTGTTGAAGAATCATTGGACTCTCTGCTAACCCCAAATCGAGTATCTATATCACGAGACGCTTTTGCAGTACCCCTAACTTGCAGATACTGATTGACTGCTATTTGCAACTCATTAGCTTCAACTTCATGAGATTGAAAATTCGGTTCACCAGATCTTGAATTTTTTATGCCTTCAACTTGCCTGAGAACTTTCTTGAGCATTGATATAGAAGGATCCTGGAATAAAACATGACACAAATGGTTGTAGACTAAATTCAACCACAAACAATACAGGCATAAGAAGAAAAAAAATGCACACTGCTAAGATTGGCTTCTTTTTATTAAGAGAAAATTTTCATTAAAATAGCACAACATGAGCTGAACCCTAGTACACAGGAATCAAGATGTATACAAGAGAAACACCCAAAACAAAATTAAAATCTAAAATTCAAAAGAACTAGGAACTCCGAGAAGTTCGTGGAATAGAGTGACCAGGTAGCCATCATCCAATCATAGAGAGAACTTAAAACAAAAGCTTCAATCTCACTAGCAGTAACTCACTCTCGTCAAAAGTGTGTACAATCCTTTCTCTCCAAATACTAAGAGACATTAAACACAAAAGAATTGTAAGATTTGCATATAATTTGGCTTACCGAAGACATGACACTAACACCATCGGAAATTTCCGGCACAGACAAACAGTTTGGTGGGACAGGTAAGTATTGCAGGATATATCCATCTTGAGGAAAATACCCTTTCCCAGCGAGCTTTTTCCTAGTCTCTGCAGGAATTCTTTTCAGCATTTCCATCACCTGTTAATTATTACACATGTATTCAGAGGCAATATCATGTTTCAGTATAAGCCTAGTCAACAGATATCACAATCGATTTTAGCAACACGGCACCAGAGCATTTTCTAACATCTATATTACACGAAAAACTCTCTTCTCATATCTAAAACCTCTACTAAACAACGCATTTGATCCAATCACTAATGATTGGAAATTTTATTTAATTGGTGAGATACTTTGAAATATATTCTAAAGTTCAGCCAAATTATACATCCATCAAGATAAATGAGTGAAAAAGTTATGCCAAGCCACTCCTCATAGCCAAAACATTCCATAGAACGATTAGCTAGACCATGGCCTAAACATGCCATAAATTCAAGTCAAACTAACATCCTAAAAAAATAAGATGGTGATATCACCAAATTACCTTGATTAATAAATATGATGACCTACATATATAAAGATACCTAAATGTGTGCCAAAACTACAAATGGTATTAGTACAAGCATGCAATGATAATAATTGATAGATTGCAATCTAAAACAATAAGATGGTCATATCACCAAATTACTGTCATTAAGACAAAAGATTAGCTATATATGTTATGTCATTCAAAAACAACAAAGTTACTAGTACAATACATGCAATAAAAATAAGTCATTAGATGATCACATCTCCTAATTACTGAGATAAGAACAGATGATTACCAATAGATGTGTGTGTGTGTGTGTGTAAAACCACAAACATTACTACAACGTGGAAAAAGGGCACAGGCGAAAAACACAAGGTAGATCAGAAATTTTCACCACAAATGCAAAAAAGATAAAATGACAGCAGATAAGAAGTGAATTTAAACATAAAAGGATCTCCTCCAACATTTATCAACTAGGCCCAACAAAAAGTTCAAATAGTGTCACTGTATCAAAAATCAAACACAAACTAAGAGTAGGAACCAAACCTCACAAGGAAGCAAAGTTCGAATAAAGTCGTCACCATAGCGAAAACCATATCTTTCCAAAAAATTCCAGAAACCATCCCTAAGTCTTGACCTTTGTGGCAGCTTCAGTTGCAAGTAACAAGCACCTTCCTTTTTAACCTCTCTAATAGAAACTTGCGAAGCATCCTAAACAAGAAAAAGAAAGGGAAAAAAAAAAAAAAAAGATTATAACCCACAACCTCACCCACCATCCCATTATTATGGGAGGAGGAAGTACCAGTTGAGTTGTAGCTCATCGGTTGCACAGAAACAATATTATCAAAAATTGATCCAAAACTATACAAATAATCACCACCAGAAGACCAAAGTTTAAACAATCTTAGGACAAAAAGGGATCTACAAGAAAGGTTGTTGCAAGGTTAGTAGACAGTTCTAAGTTTAAGAAGTAACAAGTTGCAGACAGAATCAAAAACCAAACCCAATCCCTTTATAAACACAAAAATTGCTTTATTTATTAATTTTTAGTAGTTACATTCAACTTCATAGCTTGCCAATGGACATGCAGATGAACATAAATAAAACAATAAAATAGAAGGGCAATATAAGAGATCTATACATGGCTTACTTCAATAATTCATATTAACAACCATTATATGGTGTCTTGAAGCATATGCGACATAACTCAACAAAAGCTTAAGCCCAACTACATGGGATATGACATGAAACCTTACCAACAAAAGCTTAAGCCCAACTACATTTCTTTATTCAAATTCCTTTTACAAATTTATATATATATATATATGACAAAGAATATTTTGTACACCTAGGTTTAATTAACTGTTATTCAATTGGTGCTTTAATTTAGGAATGCGAACGTGCTTTGTTATTCTCATACATCAAACATTAATTCTCTCTCAACTAGGTAAGAAGATGCCTTGCACCAAAGAAATTTCAGCCACCAAACAAGAGACTAGTTGGTACATCAGAACACAATGCAAAAATCCTTTAGTAAATGAAAGGAAAAATCTCTTATTATCCTAATTCTTGCATAATTTCTTTACCCATCTACAAGATGTAATTAGCAGCTAAAAAATCAATCAAATTCTTCCATTTTTTTTTCTCTAATAAAATAAGCATTTTCCTTAAGACCATCTTCTCTATAGTTTATAGTTGTCTAAACAGAAGGGATCAATTGCAAGTTCTACGATGGAGGAGACATTAAAGAGTTTGCTGGGGCCTAAAGATGTTTATAAAGCTTATGGCTAGCCCAATATAAAAAGATAGACACAATATGACAGATTTCACAAGAAAATCAATATCGTAAACCAGATATACGAGCAACACTGAGAGATGAAACTACAAAAATGATGTTTCACTATATGTAAGGTAAAGTGCACAATTCAACTTCCCACACCTGTCCATGTATCCAAACTTTGTAACTCGTAGCATGTATGCGATCAAAGGTAAGTTAACAAAAACTTGAATTTTTCAGGCTCTTTTTCTTTCTTTTTTGCTAGGTAAGCTGTTGAAGAGATTTGACCCCCCAGCATGACCCTAAAGGCCATTGGCAAACTTGAATTTGTAAGGCTTTTTTTTATCTTTTTTTAAGAGAAACTTAAATATGTAAGTTGGAAATTGGTTCTTAAAATATTTAATAAAAAATGTAATATTATAATTCTACTCATGCAGCTAAATTCTTATGAGCACATAGATAGAGTTAATTCAAACAAAAATGCTGAGACATGATGTCACAGCAGTGACACAAACAATTAATTACTAATGGCAAGAACAACATAATGCACATCTACCAACAAGGAAAATATAGTATAATCATTTGATACTTACCTCACAACATGAAGCTAGCAATCTTTCAGCTAATCCAGGATTCTTTTGAGGAAACTGAATGGTAGCAAGATCAATCATGTAAAAATACAAGGTTAGAAATTGTAAAATTTCATACTGAAGGTGCATCACAACTGGTTTACAAAATAACAAAGCATTGAAAATCAAGAACCAGAGTATATAGACAACCTTGTAATCAATTATTTCTGGACAAAAGATTAACAAACAAGAGTCATAGGTTCCATATCAGTGGTTTCATGAAATATATTGAAAATAGGTCTTACAGCATCAAGTTTTAAGGTAACATGTGCAATGTTTTGACAAAACTAGGCACCAAAATTTATGTTGCACAACTTAATTAACTTATATATTCAGAGATGATAAAATAAAGGGATACAAAATGATGACTAAAAATAATATTGTAATTACTTATAAAAAAGGTCACAAGTACAAAAAGAAAGAATATTCAAAATAGCTTTTAATAGGCAATGCTTCTTGACAAAAGCACTTCATTTCTTAGCAAAAAATGAATAAAAACAAGGAGATCCTCTATATTTCCTCAATCAACAGAGAGAAAAGAATCAGATAACAAGTATAAGAAAATTTGGGTGAAGTCTGTGCTTCGTATACAGAACCATGAGGTAAAAAGGAGCCTCAATAAAGTAGGAGGAAGTACTCAATCAAGTCATACCTTATTCTTTTTTATTTTCAAGCATTTTAAGCACACTAATCCCAGCATTTTCTTCAGCTCACTGACATGACTGGGGTGATAAATTGGAATAGGTAACTCAATAAAACCAAAATGACCTGAAAGGAACATAATTAACAAAACTTTGTCACTTTTTATAACACATGCAAATGAATGATACAAGGTAACAAGGTAGAGCTTACACACCTTCGCATTGCCCTGCTTCAGACGTCCCACAGGATTCGCATTTTCCATATTCGAGGGGCAGGCCAAGAAAGGGGTTTGAAAGTTGACTAGCATGGCTAATTGGGCAATCACTAATGGATGCTGTACACTATGAAAACATTGTAAAAAAAAAAAATAAGAAATTTATCCAGTAATTTGGTAAGAGTTTTAAAGCTATACTCCAATCATTGTTATTATAGTGTATCCTTACTCAATTGAAGGTGATTTTCTAGTTTAGGTCCACACAGTCAATAATCAAGTACCAATTATGAGACAATACTTTTTATGGTAAATATTAGTTATCATTCTCAATTAATTGTTCAGAACAGACTCCAAAGCAACTACATTCAAAGAAAACAGAAAAACTCCCTCTAACTTCTATCCAGTGATTCTCATCAACTGATTGCCATGAAGCCCTCTCACATAATAAAAGTAAATAATAGAGAATGAGTAAATAAGAAAAGTCTAATTTCTACTTACAATTTCGTGACGAGTCGCCAAACCAAATCGGATGCCAATAATCTCCCCTTCTAAATAAGTTGTAGATGCATTTTCCTCCATTTTTTTTTACAGAAAACCTTAGAAACCACTGCAAACGAAAAGACTAATTCAGTGCCAACAATATAGGATCATTTATAATCACTCAATAGCATGGATAGGCCTTAAGTTAAGAAAATGAGAACTCTCTTACCAAATTAAAAGATTTTATCTTTCAACAGAACAAGATTATACACTGTCAAAACTGCCTTAATATATTATAAGTGTGAAAGAAACAATACAGAAAAAACATTTTGAATGCTTTAAAACATGTCTTTTTTAATTCCATTCGCAACTGAGCATATAAGTTTGAACATCTTTGGGTGGAAAAGCAACATGCTGAACTAAAAAAACCTAACATAAGCCCAAGAGAGACAACGAAAATCTACAAACTATAGTAAAACCCAACATGCATATATACAAAACCCAAAATTATCACAATAAACACACCAAAACAATTGCACTTTCACAAGTAAAATCCAAGTTTTAGTACACATGCCAAAAAAAAAAGCTGAAACAACATTTTAGTAAAACTGAACAGGATAAATAAATAATTAAATAAACAAAAAGGGAATAAACTTAGTCAACGTAAAGGCTTTGTTTTGGCTTCTGAGAAAATGAATGGAAATACCTTTCAGCTAGTGCTTTTTTCCCCTAATTTTTATGTAAAAACAAAACCCAACAACAACAAAATTAAAAAATAAAAAAGAGTCACCACTTTCTTTTCCCTCCATTTTCTCAGCAGACAAACACTTCAAAAAAAAATACAACATGCATGCAAGGAAGAGCAAAATTACCTGACTTTAGTCGTTGGTATGAGCTACAAGTTGAGATTTTGTACACAAAACCCTAAATTAGAAGAAAAAAACACACAACCAACAAAATGGCCTTAGAGAGTGACAAAAGTATAGAGAAACTAAAGCCTCCGTTTGGTTCCCGAGAAAACCCAAAATAGAAAATAAACAAATGAACACAAACCCACCCAATGTGTTAGCTTTTCCAATCCCCAAGACACAACAACAAACACAATGCCCCAAAATTTCCCCTCATTTTCCCTCTCATTTCCCCCTACTTTCTCAGCAACCAAACGCAGCAAAACCAAAAATACCCAAAAATGCAAACGATGAAAACAAAAACTCACCACGGATTTTCACTCCCTCTTCCCTCAGAATTTCTGGGTTTTCACCCAAAACCCTAAATTTAGCCCCTAAATGCCTAACAGAAAGTGAAAAAAATAAGGGGTCAGAGAGAGAGAGAGAGTGTGTGTTTGTGGGGGTGAGTGAGTGAGTGAGTCAGAGAGAGAGTGAGGGTCCAAAATTTGTGAGAAACAGAAAAAATGAGTGGGTCTTGTATAGTACAAAATAATGGAATATTATACCACAACAAAGCACAAGTTTTCCAAAATTGGCTTTTGAGATTTGTGTGCTTTTTTCTCTTTCAAGTTTAAACAAAAACACAGAGAGGGATTAGCTTTTTGCTGAATGAAATTAGTAATTTCCAATCTCTAATTAGGTGTTTTAAACTAATTGGAGAAATTGGG
Source organism: Fagus sylvatica (assembly GCA_907173295.1). NCBI lineage: Eukaryota > Viridiplantae > Streptophyta > Magnoliopsida > Fagales > Fagaceae > Fagus > Fagus sylvatica. The sequence goes on along the minus strand of OU015762.1, from coordinate 7,802,710 downwards.
GTTAAAAGTTTGTGGCTTTTTTGGGGGTTTTAACTTTTGGGAACCATACTGAAAAAGTTACAGTGGGTTTTGGGGTTTTGGGGGAGCATGGAAATGACCAAATTGGGCTCATTGACATTTGCTTTTATGTGGGAGTGTTTATTTGAATGAAGGGTATAATAGGGACTTTGTCACTTTTGTTAACGTTTATACCAAAGAGTTTATGGGGGAGAGGGATATTAGCACTATGCACCAACAGTCAAAAATCACTAAAATCAGAGCATAGTGTATGGTCTGAATTGAGTTGACCATGATTAGTACATGAGTTGGCATTTTGCACTTAGCATTGTGATTGATTTGTTGGCATTTGGGATACCTTATTTTCATTGGTTATAAATTTGGTGAAATAATAATTATATCTTAATAAATAAGGTAAACTTGACTTAAAAAATCAAACAACTTATAGCTATACCAAACCAAACATTTGTTCAAGTCAAAAAATAAAAAATAAAAAAAACATTTGTTAAATGCTAACTATAAATGGACTTCTAGTGCTTACCTTTAGACCATAGGACATGACCCATTCCAAGAGTTTTTTTTTTTTTTTTCCCCAACTTTTTGAAGAGTTGGGAGTGAATGAAATCTCTTTTAAGTGTGAGTCCCACCCTGAACTCCTTTAAAGTTTTAAATTTGATTTCTATCCCTTATGACAATGCTGGAATTGTAAAAAGCACTTTCCAACCAATAACAATTGCTCTCTGTATTGTTTTGCTATATGGGCCCCTAAAGTGATATTGACTTTTTAAATAAACTAAATCGTAAGTTAAGAAAACTATTATGATTGTGTCTATTAACTTCTTAAAATATGGATATATAATGGAAACTCCAATAAGAATAAAACTAACAACATGTATGGAATGTAATGAGTAATCATCTTAAAAGCACCCTCGAATTTAAAAGCCAAACTCATCATATCTTAGACTTCTCTTTTTGGTTTAATTATCAAAATTGTCCATTCTAGGAGTTGGCCCCTATCTACCTATGGATGGCAATCAGTCAAGTTTCCTGGGTTTTCTAACCCAAACCAAGATTTGGGCTTAAACTTTTAAACTTGGTATGGTTTTATGAAAGATTTGGGTTTTACATTTTAATTACTCAAAATCGACTATAATATGTATTTAAATTATTAAAATATTTGTATTGTTAATTTTAATTTAAACACCAAACTCTTCTTAGATTTGTCTTTTTGGTTTAATTATCAAAATCGTCCAAGAAATGTTTTAGGAGTTGGGCCCTATCTACCTATGGATGGCAATAAGTCAAGTACAGTGGGTTTCCTAACCCAAGCCAATAGGTTTGGAAAGGATTTGGGTTTAAATTTTTTAAACTAAATATGGTTTTGGTTTATGAAGGATTTAGGTTTTACACTTTGAATACTCAAATCCCACTCAATTATAGAATTTGAAATAAATGCTAAATCTCAAACCCATTATAGTTTTTAATTTGTTTTACTCCTAAATTATAAAATTATAGAGTTTAATATGTAAATTTCCATAAAATTTGATTATATACTTTCGTTTTTCTTTTACAAATGACAGGTTTTGAACTCCATATAATAAAGAGTTTTTTTCTTTTAAAAATGCAATATCTATTGTACTAAACCATCTCTCCACCAAACCCACACACTTCTTGACTAATCTAACAACCTCCCTATTGGGACCGAAGATGATAAATGTAAGTTCAAAATTGTTGGATTGAGGTAACTGTAGTCCACTTTTTAGGCAAAGATATTACCAATAAAAAAGGATTTCCGCTTATAACATGGAGATCCCTTTAGGTTTATTATGTAACACCTTTTGTACTTAGGAATGGGGTGTATTTTAACTTTTATCCATACAAAAATATAGAGTTACAAATATGGCTTATTTTTATTCTCTTAAGTGTCCACAAAGAAATTAGAAATGCTAGGAGGTCTTTAACTTTTTAAGGACAAACAACATGGATTGAGATTTTTTTTTAAAAAGAAAAGAAAAGGAAAAAAAAACAAGGATTGAATTCGTTATGGAAATAGTTTACCTATAACATACGTGGCATAAATAAACGTGTATTTTAGTCACATGATTTTAATGAGTCATGATTTTTTAAAATACATATGTAGATACTTTTGAACTTTTTAAACTCTCAACTATCAAATTTAAAAGTTCAATATTTTTGATGGGCTAAATGAGATAGGAAGTTTAAAATCAATTTTCAATCTGGATCGTCCAAGCTATTAGAGAATAGGGGTATTGTACCCATCTCAAATCCAAACCACATAAGGGTAACGTGGATTTTTTCAAAAAAGTTGGATTGGACCTTTCTAGGTTAAGGACATATTGGGCTTCTTTGGAGTGAAAAGTAGAGGATGGTTCAAGGGTGTGTGAGAGAAGTTGGGCCATTTTTTGTTAAAGGGTTGGACTCAAATAAGTTTAGAAATCTGTTTTTGTTGGGTCGAGGGCAGAGGCCCATAAATAGTAATTTCATTTTTTGTTAAAGGGTTGGACTCAAATAAGTTTAGAAATCTGTTTTTGTTGGGTCGAGGGCAGAGGCCCATAAATAGTAGTTTGCTAAGATTAACACTTTCCGCTTTACCCCGATTGCCACATGTTTGTTCCCCGAGAAATTTTTATGTGGGCTGGCTTAGCTATCCCACCAACACCTGTGATTTTGTATTGCCAAGTGTTATATTCAAAGTTGAGTTTGTTTTGCCATTTGGGTATTCGACCCGGTGGTCAAACCCCCTCCCTAAAAAATCACCTAGAGGGTGTGGGTTCTCTATCTTCAAAATATATGTGTGTGTGAGTTTAGATTAGAATTTCTATCTTAAAAAAAAAAAAAGCTTAGTTTGTTCAATTTAAACAGTAAACGAATCAATTTGATTCTAGTCTAAGTAACAAGTTATTTGAGTTTTTGTGTTTGTTTTATGGAAACCAATAAGTTTTTTAGACAATTCTATTGTTTTATTAATAAGTTTAGAGTTGCAAAAAATTCATTTTTTTTTTTTTTCACAAGTTATGATTAATGCTAATAAAAGTAGTATTAGTATTCAGTAGTAAGTCAATATGACAATTGATGTTGGTTCAATTACAACTTATCACATCAAACAATTATAAAAAAAGATGACTTTTTTGTGTTAAACTTAATATATCAACATGGTTTTTATTGTATAAACATTGTTAAAGGATCCAAGGATATGAGATTTTCACCAAAAAGAGACATTTTTGGAGAAAATTATTGTCAAGAATAACCAAAAGTACTATAGTAAAATAAGAAAGAAATCCATGGTGCACATTAATTAGAAACTTATGGGACAACAACTTTGCTCATTTTCTCCTTCTATTGGTACGCATATAGGCATAGCATTGTATCATATATGGAATAATGGAATTAAGGTACGACCATCATCTTTAATAGCTTTTTGTCATTTTGTATATAAACAGAAAAACTTAACTTGAACGGCTTCTTTGCTGAGCTGAAAAGATGCTTCAACAAATTCATATGGAAAAAGTTGTTTTGAAAGCATCAATGATAAATAAGTGAGTCTGAACCATCTTATTTAAGTGAGATTCGTGTTGACCAGTTTTTGTTTGATTTTAATTAGGGGTGTCAAATGGGTGGGTTTGGGTGGGCATTAAATGGGCTGGGCCTTTAAAACCCAATAGCCCATTTAAACCCATTTAATAAAGTAAATATTACCCAAACCCAACCCAACCCAATTATCTAAGCTAAAACCCAACCCACCCATTTAAACCCATTTAATAAAGTAGATATTTACCAAAATACCCTTAAAGCCTATAAAATGATGAAAAAACAATTAAAACTTAGAAAAATTACTAAAATACCCTTGGAACCTCCAAAATGACCAAAACCTCTTAGAATCTTTTTTTTTTTTTTTTTTTTTTTTTTTTTTTTTTTTTTTTTTTTTTTTTTTTTTTCGGGTTTGGGCTTTTTGTTTATTTTTCCTTACTTTTTTTTTTTTTTTTTTTTTTTTTTTTTTTTTTTTTTTTTTTTTTTTTTTTTTTTTTTTTTTTTTTTTTTTTTTTTTTTTTTTTCGGGTTTGGGCTTTTTATTTATTTTTCCTTGCTTTTTTTTTTGTTTATTTATTTATTTATTTTTGTTGTTTGGGCTTTTTTTTTTTTTTTTGGGTTTGGGCTTTTGTTGATGCCCAATAAGCAACCCAATTAAAGCCCAATTAAACTCAACTTAATTGGGTCTAATTGGGCTAGCACCCATTTGCCCATTTATTAAATAAGTGGGTTTGGGTGGGCAATTAGTGGGTGGGTTTGGGTGGGCTAATGGGTTTGGGTTTTTTTTGACACCCCTAATTTTAATGCATAGTTCAGTTCAAACTGAGATCTTACAAATATGTCCAAGTACTTATACAAAGGAAAAGGGAATAGTTTTTCTCTAACACATCATCCCACAAAGAATAGAGAAGGAAAAAGCTCACGCACCATTTCATGGTTAAGAGCTTTTGAAAATGCATGTACCACAAGCTATATCAAAACTGGAAATTTGAAAGTATAAATGATTTTGACACATATTTTTTTTCATAAGAATGATTTTGATACATTGAACATGCATGATTTATTACTCATTCTGTTTCAAATGGTTGAACCTGTTTTGAAAAACTTAAACTGTGAGAGTTCTATATCATTTAATGCATTACTAAAAAAAGAGTATTAAGTATTTAAAACCACTCTCCTAAATTCAAACTCAAATAGAGTAAATGAAGAAAGGTATTGACTTTTCAAGATTTTTGTTGTTGTTGGTTTAATTGTCAAAATAATCTAAAAAAATTCCTACAAATTGGGTCCTATTTACCTGCGCGGTTAGTTAAAATCTACTAGTATTCTTTTTTTCTAAGCATATGTTTTTGAGTTTCCCATAACAAATTGCCATGCTCTCCTTTTTGTGTAGATCTCTTTATCATTTGGCAATTCAACTTTACTAATTCATAAGTAAATGAAAAAAGGATTATTTTGTAATAACCCATGACTTGTTCGAGTTGACTTAGTCATCTATCTCTAACTTTTTTTTTTTTTTCCTATGTAATTAGAGAAAAAAATCCCTTGAGGTTACCTTTGATGAGATTAAGAGTTTCAAAATCCAGATTCATTTATCTCATGAGAAATTGAGAACCATTAGATCAATCCTTAAAGTTAAACAAATGCTAATGCTACGTACAACTACAACAGCGTAGCGGATATCATGCAATAACTTTTCTTTAATCTTTCAAATTAGTGTCAGTTTGGCAACACTTTTTGTGCTTTTAGCTTTTACTTATTTTCAACTTTTGTCTCAACTTTTAGTAAATTTGTAAAAAGAAAAAAAGAAAAATGATTTTTTTTTTTAAATAAGTTATTTTTGAATTTTTTTTGTCTCAAACTTTGAATAAATAAGGTACTAAAAACAAGTTGTCAATTACACTTTGTCCAATAAACTTAGTTCAATTTGCCTGAAATTCTAGATAAACAAGTTGTCAATTACACTTACAAGTTGTCAACGTTTTTCTATGAATTCTATGCAATGTTTTTAATGCATGCTTTGAAATTTGCGTGTGACATAAAAGAAATATATTTGTTCGGTAGATGCTCGGCAAAGTACCCAAATGCCCATGGAAAGAATTAATATTTCTATCACAAATGCCCATGGAAAGAATATTTCTATCACCTATATAAAAGGACCCAAAATGCCATAGAGTGCCCAAACATTTCAATAAACCAAAGCTTTGTAACACCAAAAATGATTGATAATGGCCTTGAAGGCACCAAGATGCCCTTCACCCAAAGAAAAAAGTGCAAAGGTGGATGGAATGCTGCCATTTTCATCATTTGTAAGCCATGCTTAGCTAGCTACTCTCAAATTTAGGCTTCATATATATATCTTATGCTTGGAACTTGGTTAATTATTAATTCTTTTTGTCATTTTATTTTGTAGTTGTTGAAGTGGCAGAGAGATTTACTTTCTTTGGGTTGGCTAGTAACCTCGTCATGTACCTCACTGGTGTACTACACGAGCCCACATCCACAGCAGCTAAGAATGTAAACACTTGGATTGGTGTATCTTATGTGTTTCCCATAGTTGGAGCCTTCATAGCTGACTCCTATCTTGGCCGGTTCAACACCATCCTTGTGGCCTCCTCCATTTATTGCACAGTAAATTCTTGAACCTTTTCTTCTTCCTCCTAGATGTGATAATAATATTGTTGAGGAAAATAAAGGCAGGAAAAGCTCAAAAACAAAAATACCCTTTTTATATATAACAATTTGTAAATTGTTTATATTATTAAATGGTAATTACTAATTACTACTTCACACCACAAAATATAAACATGCCTACAAATTGTGGACATAATGGGGTGTCAAAGATTGGACCAATGTTAAAATTAACCAGTAACATGCAACTTGTCATCACCTTAAGTTATGTTGCATTATTGTAGCACTACAAACTCAAATGATCCTGCTGGTTCTGCCAAGGCGATGGAGATAATTGCTGACTGCATGCATGAGTATAGTTTCAGGAAAGAAAGAGAAAGAGACATGTAAGAAAGCTAATTAAAATTAACCAGTAACATGCAACTTGTCATCACCTTAAGTTATGTTGCATTATTGTAGCACTACAAACTCAAATGATCCGGCTGGTTCTGCCAAGGCGATGGAGATAATTGCTGACTGCATGAATGACTATAGTTGCAGGAAAGAAAGAGAAAGAGACATGTGAGAAAGCTAATTAAGAAACTAGAGATCCAAATACGGCCAGCAGGCCATACTACACATAGAAATCTCTAGACTCTAGTATCTAATGCTTCCGGGACATAGGATCACTCCCAAATCCCAACCATGCACATGAGAATATCCCCTCGGTTGCATGGAACAGTGCTGACTTTTAATGCATAGCAGAGTCAGTTAATTTAATTTTAGGTTGAATAAAAAATTACACCATTTAACTTTAATTAATTTATATTCAATTCAGCGTTTTAATTTAATTCAATTAATTAATTTTTTTTTTCAGTGCTTTAACTTTTTATTTGTTGTCCACTTGAGTTATGGTTAAGTGCCAAATAATGACATATTTTTTATATTTTCAATTTTAAGAATAAACTAATAGAAAATCATTTTCGGGAAAAAAAATTTAAAATAGTTTTCAAAATGATTGGAAGAATTCAGATAAATGAGAGAAAAATAAAAAATAAAAACTCTTGCCCAAAATTTCAAATTAAGGTGAAGTCCTCTAAAGAAAAATTGGAAATATGATTCGTTGAGTTTATTTGTTTGCATTTTATTTATTTTTTTTTTTTTTGAGATTGACACATATTTGGAAAAGGCTTACATTTTAAGGGAAAAATAAAAAAACCAAACTGTTTCCATAATCCACCCATTCCTATATATCCTAATACAAAATTTCTATACACAAATCCACTCTCGAAATTCACAAAAACATCAAATCCCTCTCAAAATCAACTAATGCTATGAATTACCATCACTTGTAAAGGATGAGGGTGACATGCATGCGTTGATAATGGTGACACCAAAGTGACGTTGAAGGAATGCAAGGCACGAAATGACCAAGCCTCTTGTTGGTGACACCACCACTGTCGCCCACTCCCTGCTTTCTCTTTCAATCTCACTCTCACCATCTGCCACAATAGACCTCCATGGTCAACCTCCCTAACACTTTGACCACAACATTGGTGGTGGTTTTCCTTTTCTCTGTCATGTTCCTTCAGCACTCTCCTTACCTTTCTCTTTTCTTCTCGATTTTATGACTATATCACTTTAGAAGTATTGAATGGATGACATTATAGTCGGTAAAACTCACAAACAGATCATGTAATTAAAAATACGTGTATATAATTTTTAAGTTGTCACTGTCGAAAAAACTGTATTAATTATTATATCCACATTAAAATGAAAGTGATTTTTTTTTTTTAAAATGTTTTTTCTTCCTAACAAGTGCCTTCACTTGATAAAGTAAATTATAAGATCTTTGAAATTTACCGACACATATATGCTTTAATAAAGTAAGTAGTAAAACATCAAAATTGGGTTGCATTATATTTAGACGTGTCTAGTAATCTTATGGTAAACGTTTATCCAGAGTCTCTCCCTAGTAAAACAAAAGATATGTGGTTTTGATATTGTTTGTATGGCTTTTTATGTGGCAGGGAATGGTTTTGCTAACCTTTTCAGTCTCGGTAATACCTTTGCATTATCGAAAATCATCGTTTTTCATAGCGCTTTACATATTAGCAGTTGGCGAAGGTGGGCATAAGCCATGCGTGCAAACCTTCGCGGCAGACCAGTTTGACGAGAAATTGCCTGAGGAAAAGAGGGCCAAGAGCTCATTCTTCAATTGGTGGTGCTTTGGAATCATGGTTGGTGCCACTTCTGCCACACTACTGGTAGTATATATGGAGGTAATTTTTTTATACACGTATAAAGTTAATCATAGTTGTATGTGTTAGTCAACTAGCCTCTAATTACAACAACTAGTTACTTATCAAAAAAACAAAAACAAAAAAAAACAATTAGTTATTTTTTCTATCGGTAACTTTTGAGTCACATCAATTTTCACAAAATATTTCACAACTGTTGAGGTGACTAGTTGTTAATAATAATATATATAATAAAGTGATATCAGTGATAGGTATAAATGAAAATTAATAAAAACCTGTTAACTATGTTGTTGTAAAAATTGTTGTATTTGTGACATTACTCTTTTTCTAGGGGACAAAAAGAAAAGCCATAAACTTGAACAACTTAAACAAATAATTCAATTATTTATTTATATTCCAAGATCATTACAACAACAATAATTAATCCCAAAACTATAGGGGTTGGCTATAGATCATCACATACTAATTGAGACCGAAACCGAGATTGTTTATATGTATTCTTCTTCACTATTCTATATTATTCCATGATCAATTGACTATAATTATTATTATTATTATTATTATTGAAATTATGAATAGGATGGAATTAAAATTTTCACTGGAGGATCAAAGAGTCATATTTGATATGCATTTTAATTTTGAGCTGTTCAACATTAGAAAATAGTCTCGTTTACCAATTTTTATATTTATTAGTAGGGATACTATAAATTTTATTACATAAACTTTAAAAACTAATGCATTATCCATTATAAACACGTATTTATTATGTTATTGATATGATATCACATTCATTTTCATGTCGAAGACTCTGTAATTTTCATAGTGAAATTTGATAATAGCATTTTTTTTTTTGGTGGAAGCTTTACTTCTGGCTGTGACAATTAATGCATGTACCATTTATGAACTATTCTAAAGTGAAGTTAAAGTGAAGTAATGAATAGAGTATTTAATGTATTGATTAACTTGACATGCATGGCTTCCCAATCAGTCTTCTTGTTTATATGAAGTATATACCATTTGTTCCCCCTTCTTTTTCTGTCTTTTCCCCAGAACAAGTCCAAATGAGTATTCAATTTTGCAAAATTCAAAATTCCAAGTTTAAAAAAACTGTTAAAGTTTCAAAACTGTTAATGTGGGTACAGGACAACATTAGTTGGGCGGTAGGGTTTGGAACCTTGACATCAGCATTGGGAGTGTCACTAGCAATACTTCTGTTGGGAATTAAGAGGTACAAGAAGCAGGGTCCCCTAGGGAGCCCATACACCACGATGGTGTAGGTGTTTGTGGCGGCAGCACGCAAGTGGCGCGTGGATGAGACGTGCGGCAAATTGTGTGTTTGTTATGGAGATGGGAGAACTGAGGTCCACGTGGAGGGTCAACCAGTGACTCGGACTTTGGCTCATTCTAATCAGTTCAGGTACATGTCAAGTCTTAAATTGAATGCACTCATGCACATTTTAGTAAGTGAGTTGATTTTTATCTCTTAAATTGAACGTAATAAATACTACCAATTTAGAATTGTAGATAATATTATCTTGTCTTAAAATTTTAAATAATGTAAGAGTCTTTACGCTATTAGATTTAGGAAATAAAATTTCGAGCGAAAATCTTATAACAAATGTTAGCTATAGCACCATACTTGGGGTCTGTTTGGTGACCCAATGGAAAACCACGTTTTTTGTCAAACTATGCTTTTTGGAAATGGACCTACCAGGCCTATAAGCCAAAACGTGATTTTTAAGACCAAATTGAGTTTGATTTCATGTTTTTTTGGTATTTACCAAAATAATTTTTGTTCTTACCTTGCTTTTATTATGGGTTTCCAAATGGGTACTTAATAAAAGTAACATTTGATTTAAAGGATATTAACACAATTTGTCTTTTTGATAATTTTTAGCTTGCAAATATGGCTAAATTTCAACCAGATCTGAGCTATCACACCATATATACTTAATGAAAGTAACATTTGATTCAAAGACTATTAACACAATTTTTCTTTGAAAATTTTAGCTCACAAATAGGATTAAATTTTGACGAGATCTCACAGTCACATATCACAGCATTCAAGATTAGGTTAATTTGTAACAACCTATTTTCTCGAAATATGGCTATGTTATAGATTTAGACGCTATGCCACTCTTTTCCTCAAATCAATCATTCATGCCTTCATTTCAGCCTTTAAATTTTTTTTTTGGTGAGGTGTGAAAAGGAGTATGAGGAGCCCATATAAAGATGACAAATTCTATACGTAATGTGCATTATTCTTAATTCAATGTTAAGAAAACCTATTTGATTTACTGTGATTTGTCTCTTTTTGTTTTCTTTTTTAAATCCCGTATAAACTTTCAAATGTTCTTGTCGGATCAAAAATGTTTGATGGAATAGACATTCATCTACTAATGAAATAAAGCAGGACGATTTATATGAGATCCAGTTAAATTTCTTCTTTGTGGCATTTCCTATGGACTTGTGGTAGGTTGGGAACGTGCACACAAGAAGTTAATTCAGGAATCAACTCTAAATTTTCTTTTGGTACAAAGCCATGGTTGCATAGTGGGAGATATTCACTCCAAATTAGTGAGGACTATATTGATGAGGGGGCCATCAAATTTTAACCTTTACATATTTTGAGCAAGCAATGCCAAATTACATTCTGAGGTAGTGGGATGTCATCGTTACACATATTCTTAGTGAGGAAAATTATTGGTTAGCCAATATTAGCTTCAATAATAACATCCTCAATAATGCAGACTCGTTACTATGTACCTTTTTGGAAGATATTTCGTTTGAGTTTGGTTTGTGTCCAGTCTTCCAGCACATTAGACGCAATACATACAACATGTGTTCAAAAAAGTTAGAATCTTGTCAATGACGTAATAGGGTTTGTTAGCCCTAGGCTTGGTGCTAGTTGCTTATGTGTGTGTGGTAGTGGATTTGGTTTGCGTCCAGTCTTCTAGTACATTGGACACGAAACATACAACACATGTTCAAAAAAGCTAGACTCTTGTCAATGATGTTGGGGTTTGTTAGCCCTAGACTGGTGCTAGTTGCTATGTGTGTGAGAAAAAGATGTGCAAAATTACACAAAGTTGGTTTCAAACCATTGTTCCTCATGTGTCAAGTTAGTGTGAATTCTTACTAGTCTTACTTGCCATGGTTAATTTATCCTCTTTTTTTTTTTTGAAAGATATGAATGTTTAATTTATCTTACTAGTTGAAAATTGTAGGTTTTTGGACAAGGCATCGATCATTGACAACATTGATGCATCAAGCCAAAGTAGAAATCCATGGAGGCTATGCACACTAAATCAAGTGGAAGAAGTGAAGCTAGTTCTCCATCTCATCCCTATATGGTTATGTTCCTTAATGTTCGCCGTGGTTGCAACCAATTTCCAGACATACTTCACCAAGCAAGGTAGCACAATGATCCGATCAATCGGACCCCACTTCCAGATTCCGGCCGCATCACTTCAAGCCCTTCTCGGCCTCACTATCATGATCACTGTTCCCTTGTATGACCAAGTTTTAGTCCCAATTGCAAGAAAATTCTCCGGACACCATTCGGGTATTACTTTGCTACAAAGGGTAGGCATTGGACTATCCATATCTTTGCTCGCTATGGTTGTGGCGGCTCTAGTAGAGGCCAAAAGGGTTAGAATTGCAAAACAACATGACCTTATTGACAAGCCAGAAGCAATTGTTCCAATGAGTGTGTGGTGGTTACTTCCACAATACATACTTTGTGGTTTGGCTGAAGTATTCACATTTGTTGGGCTTCAAGAATTGTTCTATGATCAAATGCCAGAGTCATTGAGAAGCTTGGGAGCTGCGGCATATATTAGTGTTATAGGAGTTGGAAGCTTCATTAGCACTGCTATTATATCTATCGTGCAGGCAATCAGCTCAAGCTGTGGTGAAAAATGGCTTGGTAACAATCTTAATCGTGCACACCTTGATTACTATTATTGGGTGACAGCAGGGTTGTGCACCTTGAATCTGTGTGTTTACATAGGGATTGCTATGCGTTTTGTATACAAAAAAGTTGAAGGGAATGATACAGTTGCATCGAAGTAGTATATATTTCGATGTCTTGATGGATCAATGATGTGAGACTATGGTCTATGGGGCCTAAGCTATTTGGTGTATTGTTCCTATCAACATAAATTCATAAATGAAACGAATTTTGTAATTTACAAAATTATGCTTTAAAATTATACTCCAAGCGAACTAAGTGTTCAATCATATAGGTGTTTGAGTTGATGTAGCTCATGGTTTCTTATGTTCTGAAAACTCTTTCTTCGCCTTTTTTTCTCTCTTCTAACTAGAATTTGATATTTTAACACACACAATCAAAGATGAAGTTTCTATAAGTATATTTTTATACATATATACACATGTATAAAAATATCATATTATATATATATTTTTAAATTTAGTCTCATGCTCATCATCTTATTAACGAACACATTATTAAGTTTGAGATAGACTTGTTTAATAGTTAAGCTTAAAATTAGGCTTGAGTTTGACTCATTTTCTAAATAGACAAATATAAACAAGTTTTTTTTTTTCTTCAAGCCGAGTTCAAATTCTTCATAAACTTGATTCATTTATGCCCTAAACCTAATACAAATGCCCTTAGGCAAAAAAAAAAAAAAAAAAAAAGTTAAGAGTTGAACTGCCAATGGAAGAGCAAAGCCGACACTGGTTGACAAAGAAGTTGCTATCAAGAAAAGAAAAGCAACAAAAAAGAAAAAGAAACATTTTAAGGAGAAATTTAAATTCATTGTGTTCCTTGGACGCGGAAAAATGTGGAACCCACTAAACATTCTAGGAGTAGTCTTGGATTTGTTTGAACAGTAATATATAGAATTAAAATCCTCTATCCCTTGGCTGTGATCCACTTCACAGTAGATGAAATGTACGAATTCCCCACATTCTTATATTATGTTATCTATATCGTTTTTTCGTCCATTAGTAGCAGTGTTAATTATTAATTAAAATACATACAAGCATCAAGTGTATGAGACTGTAAGTATCTTATGTTATTTGATATATAAAAAGAAAAATCTTGAAGCACTTTCAATCCTTTGAAGACAAGACAAGCTGTGGATAAGAATCATAAGATGCTTTAAAGTTTGAAGTGATGTTCTGGCCATCGACCCTTTCCTCGCTATACTGCATGGCCAATGAGACTCAAAAGTTAAACACATTAATGATTTGAGGCACATTTCATCGAGATCACTTACATGTAAATAGAACACCAATATGCCAAATTCTATGGTGGAGAGCCATTGGGGGCATGAAGAGTACTGTTATATTATCAAGAGTGGCTAATGATCATTAATATCTTCAAGAAAGTCACTGCTTTGACATGACAAGTTGCGATAATGCTCACTTTTACCTTCATCAATTAGGTTTTTGACTAGCATTTTGTCCACCTTTATAGATTCTAGAAGATGTGAGCAGAATTTTAAATAACTTGTTATTTTTCTTCAATTTAGGAGTTTCTATCATCCCCATTGTACAAGGATTTTTAATTTGTAGGATCATGGTAGGATCTAGATCCAAATCGTGGGATCGGTAGAATCGCAATCCTACCAAAATCCCACCCGATCATAAATTTTGACATATTTATAATCAATTTTTTGGACATTTGAGCTCAACTTAAAAAAAAAAGAAAAAAAAGAAAAGAAAAAGCTTTTGTAAGATATTTTGTAATAAATCCTTCACTTCTCTAAGATAAATCCACGTGCGAGCTCAATGGTATTGTCTTGGTTCCCCCGATGGGGAGAAATTGGGTTCCAACTTCCTCCCTAGCCATAGAAAGGAAAAAAAAAAAAAAAAACTGTCATTTAAGTTAGGATGTCTCACTTTTTTTTTTCCTAATAAAAAAATAGTGGGGGGAGTAGCAATGGATAACCTACTTGGGCTTGACAATAATAACTCATTTACTCGTTGAGGAAGTAATGCTCAGGAGTCTAGATAAGGATGGGAGGTCACAGGCTCTCTCTTAGATGAATTGAGCCCTAACGGACCTTGGTCCCACTTAGAGCACTAGAGATAGGTGGTGGGAAGCACTAGTCCTTAAGCCAAATCACTGTCATGTTCTCACCCTTGAATGTTCAAACTTAGGATCTACCCCATACCAAGACCTTACCATTAGGCCACGATTTTGGATTGTAAAAGAAAAAAAGTGGATCCTACTTGTGTGTGAGAGGGATGCGATATATGTCCAAAATAGGAAATCATTTTTCCTTAATGAAACTCCTTGACAAAATACAATACTTATGTACATACATCATTATATTATAATAAGTTGTCATGCTCTGTTATGCCTTAATGCTCTATTTTTTTTTTCCTTTCATTAAGTCTAAATAAATCACTTTGTTTTTAATTTTTTATAATTGTAGAGGTGATATTTTGTGAATGATATATAAATAATAAAGTGATGTCAGTTGGGTCCATATAAAACTCAATAATAACTTGCCATTTCAGTAGATTATGAAAAATATTGTATTGGTCCAACGCATTAGTGTGCTTGGAATACAGATCTTTTATCTCACTTAGATTTAAAATGGAAAAAATTAAATGCAATTTAATAGGTGATATATTGTAGTTTTTTTTTTTAGAGAAAGGTGATATATTGTAGTTAATGAATAATAAAGTGGGATAAAAAAAAAAAAAAAATGAGATAGAAAATTTGTTATCATATGAATATGATTATTGACTCAAATGACATCACAAAATTACCGCACTAGTTGACCCGACCTAATAAATGACATAGAAGTGAGAGAATTTCAAATATATAAAGGACCCATTGCCCAAAGAGCACCATCAAACTTTTTATTGTATCAATTCCAATTGTTTACACCAACCCTGCATTGATAACTCTGTTAGCACAAGTCATGATTCATAATGGCCATAAAGATACTAAGAAGGTCTCTTCCACACAACAAAAGCACTCAAGAGGTGGTTGGAACGCTGCCATATTCATCATCTGTAAGACAAAAAGACAACCTCTTGCTTCTTTGAGTTTCATCTTCATCTTTGAACTCCTTTAATTTTTCACTTTCTTTTGCTTGCAGTTGTTGAACTAGCAGAGCGATTTGCTTTCTATGGCTTGGCTGGAAACCTCATCACGTACCTCACGAATGAACTTAACGAACCTACCTCCACAGCCGCTAAGAATGTCAACACATGGGTTGGCGTATCCTGTCTCTTCCCGTTGCTTGGAGCCTTTATTGCTGATTCTTTATTGGGTCGGTTCAAGACAATCCTTTTGTCGTCTATCATTTATTTTATGGTAAGTTATACGTGATTATTAAATGGACTCTCTTCATTTCAATTTTTTTTAAAAAAACCTAAGTCAAAACTTAATAATAATACACGATTGAACTTGTTACATATATCAATTATTTTGTCCTAGATTTCATTATGTGTTTATGGTTCTAAATTTTGTGTTTATGGCTTTTACATGATGACAGGGAATGGTTTTGTTAACATTGTCGGTCTCAGTTATTCCCTTGCATTATCGTAAAGCGATATTCTTTGTAGCGCTTTACATATTGTCACTCGGGGAAGGAGGTCACAAGCCATGCGTACAAACCTTTGCAGCGGACCAATTTGATGAGGATTCCCTTGAGGATAAGAAGGCCAAGAGCTCATTCTTCAACTGGTGGTTTTTGGGTATAGTGGCTGGCTCATCTTCTGCCATTTTGGTAGTGATATACGTGGAGGTAAAAAGAATTCTCAAATTATTTGGTGAATTTTTATGAAATTTTATCTAGTAAAAGTTGTAAAAATAATCGATGTAACTTTGCACGGAAATTTAGATGTATCAAACCCCAAAAGCTTAGGGTTAATTCATTAAAATGTTTGTTTTTTTATGGACAAGAAGAAAGTGATTAGTATGTGGAGGATCTCAAGTTTTGGATTATCTACTCATTGTCAAAAAGGTGAATCTCACATAGTATGATTGTATGAGTCATGACTATGATGTATATTAGATGATCCATTAATTTAGGCTTTGCCCACAATTCCTAAAGGATTCACATGAAAAGTAACAAAATTTGGTAATATTATTAATGGTTGGACGGTTAAGAAATTGTGAGTTTAATCATTTAATCATAATTTTAATAGGATTAATATTACGGCCACAACAATTTTCATAACAATTGAATTTACAGTTTTTTATTATTTCTCATTGAAACCTACTGCTGAAATCATTTTATTATCTATCATTCACGATTTGACAATTCAACACAATTGTGAAATATTTTATGAAAATGGTTTTCTTAAAGACTTATTGTTTTAACACTCATCCTCTAATCTTATTAATACTATGATAAATTATCAATTATCCCAAAATTTTAAACAGTTCAAAAATGATAAATTTAATCATTTAAATGTCATATAACTTGTAAATTTATTACTTTTTTTTTTAATCTACGGGCTACAATTGCAAAATTTCTAATTATATATATTATGTGATCAGGAGAATGTTGGTTGGGCAGCAGGATTTGGAATGTTGGCAATAGCTTTGGCTGTGTCATTAACAATGTTTTTGCTAGGAATTAAGAGGTACCGCAGGCAGGGTCCCCTAGGGAGCCCATTTACAACAGTGGCACAGGTGCTCGTGGCGGCGGTGCGGAAGTGGCGCGTGGATGAGACGCGCGATGGTTGTGGTGTTTATCATGGGAATGATGGAGATGAGCCCCACGTTCCCGGTCAAGCTAAGACTCGGACTTTGACCCATACAAATCAATTGAGGTATATGTCAATTCTATCGGGTGCACTCATATTATGATATTCATCCCATCACTACAAAATGACAAAGCTTATCCAAACTGAATCTCCCAACTTTTAGTTGTCACAACTCACAATCTAAAAGATTAACATGTGTTGGATAGTTATCATAAAAAAGAAAAAGAAAAAGAAAAAGTGTTGGATTAGATCCCTATATTTTTCTTAGACTATATAAAATCTTACCTATATTTTATTACCCACTTTCTCATAAAGTCCCTCAAACACCGATAAGTTATTATTACATTTAGAGATAATAATTATGTTACAATTATTGAGATGGTCTATTAAGATTAATAAGGTGGTCTCAAAGGTGGGTCAATGCGAAAATAATGTTGTTATAATAGCAACTTTTCATTTTAACTAGTTCCCAAAAAAATTATGTACTTAACCTTATTCAAAAGTTAGTCAAACTAATTCAAAAGCCTATTGATGCTAATTGGGCTTGGCTTGAAATCTTACTTATATTAAAAAGTTTTTAATATATTGAACTTTTGGAACAAGTGATAATTTAACATGATATAAGAGCAGTTGTCCCGAGTTTGAACCATAATTTTACATTACCTTCCAAAGTTAAAAATTTTATGTGCTAAACCTTATCATTTATTAAGTAGGAGTCTCGGCCTGCACAGTTGGGAAAGAGTATATGAATAAATGATAGAATTCACATTTTTCTTAATATAATATCAACCCATTGTTACATATGTTTACAAACTGCAGATCTTTGGACAAGGCAATGATAATTGACAAACTCGATGTCATGAAAACAATACAAAATCCTTGGAGGCTATGCTCTCTAAATCAAGTGGAAGAAGTGAAGCTTGTCCTGCGCCTTCTCCCTATATGGTTGAGTTGCTTAATGTTCCCCATAATCATGTCCCAAATCCATACCTACTTCACAAAGCAAGGTAGTACAATGCATAGATCGATTGCACCCAATTTTATCCTTCCCCCAGCATCACTTCAAGCCCTTGTTGGCCTCACAATCCTAATCAATATTCCCATCTATGACCGAGTTTTTGTCCCCATTACTAGAAAACTCACAGGACACCCATCAGGCATTACTGTGCTACAAAGGATTGGTGTTGGTCTATTCCTCTCAATATTCATCATGGTTGTGTCAGCTCTAGTAGAGGCCAAAAGGATCAGTGTTGTAAAAGAACATAACCTATTGGACAAGCCTAAAGCAATAGTACCAATGAAAGTGTGGTGGCTACTACCACAATATGTAATTGCTGGATTGTCTGATATATTCGTATATGTTGGGCTCCAAGAGTTGTTTTATGATCAAATGCCAGAGGCAATGAGAAGCTTAGGAGCAGCACTATTCCTTAGTGTTATAGGAATTGGGAATTTCATTAGCAGTGCAATTATTTCTGTGGTTCAGGCAATTAGTTCAAGTTATGGTGAAGAGTGGCTTGGTGACAATATCAACCGTGCACATCTTGATTACTTCTATTGGCTGCTGGCTGGGTTAAGTGTTTTGAATTTGTGTGTTTATGTATGCATCGTTAAGCGTTTTGTGTACAAAAAAGTTGAAGAGGATGATGTTCTAGCAGAAAAAGAGATGGGTGCTATCAATGGGGTACCTTGATGGGGAGGCAAATATGAGACCACATGGTTATGTAGGCCATGTATGATGTCTCTATGAATGTTGATGTATACATGTACTATATATATATATGTATACCCAACTCCAAATCAATTCCATTTTGGGACTGTTTTATTTAAAGAAGTTTGTTCTATTAATAATGCATCCAATTAATCCAAAAATATGTGCTGGCCTAGCAGAAATAGACAAATTTAAGAAAAACAACAAGCTTAACAAGCCAATAAAAAAAAAAAAAAAGCATAGATAGGAATATAATTAACCAAATAAACCTGGCACGTCCATGGAATCCAAGAATAATTAACTGAACTTGATAATATCAGAGGGGAAGTCCAAGGCTAACCCAAAAGCAACTAATAATAAACCAATAACTAAGCTCAAACCGTGGGTTTTAGTTGAACCAAGAAAGAACCACTACAATTAGTCTACAAAGGATGGAAGTGTTTGAAGATTTTTCTTTCTATACAAAATGACAAAAGGTATTTACAATCTCTTTGGCTTGATGCTTGTTTTTACATAACTAATTACACTCCTATTTAATAGACGAAAAGAAGACAGATAATATAAAATTGAGAGCAATTGCCCGTAGGCACACCTTTCTAGGATCCAATTGATTTTTTTTTAAGGGACATTTACCACTATTTTTTTTGTGGCAAAGTCAGAATTTTTCTCTAGTAGATGCAAAGTCCGAATTTTTCTCCACTATGCACAAGCTTCACACCTTACAGCACAAGTTGACAACAGTTATACACCACCTGTGTCCGCGACTAAAAACATAAAATAAATACATGGATTTGATATTATGATCAATAATTTAGTACTCCGAAATATAAGAATGTACTCTACATTTTCACATAATAATAGGTCCATTATTCATGTGAAAATAAAAAATACCAATTTTTTATACTAGAAAAAAAAATAATAATAAAATACCATATGACTGTACTTCACAAAAAATTTAATATTTTTCTTGATATTACTCTTTGTAAGGACAGAACCCAATAGAACAAAAGGCCTGAAGTAAAACCAAACAAGCTTGCATGTGATTTCCAAGAATGACAAGCTGGGCTTTAATACCATAATGTTTTTCTAAAGAAAGTTGTTAGAACTTAGAGAGTCTCAATTAGACAATTAGTATAAAAATATGAAGATAAGCTTCAAGCCCAACTAATCATGTACAGTTTTATTTAGCACCCCATTAATGTGGTGGCCCAACAGAGGCAAACAAACAAGCCATAAAACCAAAGATAGAAATAAAACCAAATAGGCCGAGCATGTGTAGTCCAAGAATGACCTTCTATGAACATTTAACCCAAAGCCCAAGTTAATAAATACCAATAACTAAGCAAAAACCCAACTTAATCATTCCTTCTTTAAAACAAAATCCATTTTTATATGCCTATTTCATTTTCTTTCATGGTACCAAAAAATCTTGAACGTTGCTTGAATTGGTTTCGTTTGTTGAAAGTCCTAGTGATTTTTTTCGTTTTCTTCATAGTATTCATGATTCACATTTAGGCCCATAATGAGGTGTTAGTATGTATTAGCTAATTAGCTTGATAAGAAAAGCCTATATATATTGTTTAAATCCCATGAGTTGTGCACTCTCTATATTAACAATTGCCTAGTCTTTATATATATATATATATATATATTGTTTAAATCCCATGAGTTGTGCACTCTCTATATTAACAATTTAACACTTACAAAATACGTAAAAATCTAAGAGTGGGATTTATAAAACCCCATTACTTTATACTTGATTTAATTTGAATCAAAGTGACAGATTCTTGAACGAGATTAATTTATGGTGTTGGAACTTGGATCTGCTTTATTAATTAAAAGCTAGGGAGATCAGTTAGCAATTAAGGATGCATGTTCGAATTAGCCTTCTACGTACGTAAATTTCGAAAACTTCAATTCATCTTTTTTCCTTTTTTGGCATGGAGTGTGACAAAATATACAATTAACTTATGCTATACATATATATATAATAGTTGGAAAGCTTGCAGGGAAGTCAACCCTAGACTACTTATAAATCTGTGAGGTACTTTTCAAACATAAACATAAAGTCTTTGCATTTGTACTATCTATACATAACTCATGAAGTATCGTCACTATCGTTTCTAGCTACTTCCAACTTTATTTCCATGCATTTCAATCGGTATTAAACAAGTAGTGCGTACACTTCGAGTTCCATATTTGGCTTCTAAGTATTGTCTTTTTCATTAGTTGTGTTTGTGGAAAAAGTGAGAAAAAAAAAAAAAAAAAAACATTTTTAGATTTTGGAAATCTTATAAATCTCGCATTTTTCATAGATTGAACTTTGAGTTTTAATTTTGAAAAGAGGAATACGGGCAAGGTCTTTATCACACGTATAACATATTGGATAATTGGAAGATCCCAAAAAGCAAGTTCCATTTATTTGGATCATATTAACAAGAACATTTCACGTGGCACCATGTTTCATTTTCATTGCCTAAAGTTGATCAATAATGTTTTGGAGATAGGAATTGGATTGTGGTGGGTTAAGCTTAGCATCTGCACCTAGGCCCTATCTATTCATACGAGCATTAAATGGTTGTTATGGTTGTAATTATTGTTTTTTCCATGGCATGCCTTCTATTACTAGAACCGGATGCACTATACTTACTGATCAAGTGGGTCCTCTTGACATGTGCTCCTCATGTAGTCAAGTTGGGTCTTCAACGTGAGGAACAATATTCACCATTATCAAATAAGAAGCCACTAGAAGGAATTATACAACTTCAACTTGTTGGTGCTTAATTAGCAGTAGAGAAATTTTAAAAATTAAATAAATTCTATTGTCAAAATGATTCCTCGAAATGACTGGTCAATTGTCATTAAATTAATTAATCAAATGGGTATTGATCACAAAAATTTATAGTTTATGGTGAACATTATAAATTACTTGTAGTTTAAAACAAATAGATGCAATTAATCTCGATAAACTATAAAAACAAAATAAAATAAAAATATGTCAAGATTTAGAGGCACGCAATTTCTTCTTGAAAGCATGCATCTCCCATGTGTAATTGGAAAATACAAGTATTTGGGATTCAACTAAGTTCATATCTCATTATTAATTTGTGTGATCCATCCCCTTCCAACCATATATATATATATATCCTCAAAGTATTGATATTTTATTTCTAAAACTAAATCTCCCAACAAATGCTTGTTTTAAAAAATCCAATCTTTGAAATATATATAATAATTTGATTTCATGAACATGTCTTTCTAGAGAGCCTGAGAATACGGATTTTGCTTCTATGCTTTAATAAAAACAATATGATTCGAAACTGCACTACTACAGGAATTGAGATTCCATATATTTAGTTAAAATACTGACAAGATTTTATCAAAAGATTTTATAGCTAGATATATCTTATTAGCTTCTATGCAATCCTTTTGTACGATCTTTATCCGGGATAAACTAATCAATGCAGGAAGCCTAACTTACATTCATAAATGAAGAAATGAAACTAATCCTAGTTCTGTTACAATATTCTTAAGTATTCCATTTGATGATGTGTTATAAAATAAAAGAATATCAACTTTAATTTATAAAATGCTAATTGCCGTTGAGTCATTGGATAATATTAGATAAGGTAAAAAAAATTTGTATTATTATTATTATTTTGATCTAAGACATAAATCCTACTATAAACACACATAGAGTATAAATGAGAGGAGAGGGGAATTGAACCCACCCCCAAGTCCCAACTGAGTGAGACACGAGGAGTGCACGATTGAGTTAAATGCCATTCAGTTAAATGCCATTCCCATGCCATTGAGTACAATACTAAAGTTAATATTAATTTTAGTATAAAGGGTTTACAAATTAACATGACAATGAATATGAATAATGTTATATCAATGACAAAATAAATTATTATTTTTATTTAAATATTAACTTATCAATTTGTATATTTGTAATTTTTATATAAGAAAAATTATAGTATGTTAATTTTTTTTTTTGATGCTAGTTTATAGTATGTTAATTAGTATCTTTAGTCTTACACATTTAGATATAATCATTATTTCAATTAAGAAAATATATAAAAGGGGCCTCTCATGTGCAATGTCCAAATTTTTAATCTGATGACATAGGTAACAATCAGGCACTCATCAAGACATGACATCACTGTCACTGATCAGTGAAAGCTGACATCTTCAACCTTGCAATTACATGCATCCCCCCTCCTCCCCCTCCCCCCCAAGAAAAACCATATTATATGACATTCAATCATAAATTTCTATAATGGAAATAACCTAAATCAACAATATGCACTAGTCATTAGGGTTCATTCAAACCTAAATTCTGAATTAAGTAGTAGATCTTATCCAAAGGATTATTGTTGCGGTAGGTACACAGTCATTATAAAACTTTAAGTCAAAGTTTTATGAATAAGAGGCAGAATTAATGTAGCTTAATTATATTAAGTATCTAGCAATTTGGTGAGATTAGTTGAACTTTTTTGTGCTTCATATACAAACTGGAGTCCTAATCAAACTTTTGTATATAAATTATAATGGAGTTGATTATACATTCATAATGTATTCATAAATTAGCTAATGGGATACCCTTCTTTTATTGAAAGTGATTTGGATTCGTCTAAAAAAAGAAGCTATCACAATTTTGATTTGATGCCTTTGGTCCATGATCACTTGCTAAATTTTCAAAAATAGGCCTACCTAGTTTGTATAGTGTACCAAATTTCAGCACTATGATCAGTATATAGTACTGGGGTTTCATCACTTCATGTTTCGTCGTACCTATAATCTTGGTCTAGAACTTTTTAGATGTGAAAGAATGATAGGTCTCAAAGATTAAAGAACAATGTAGATGCTTGTGCTCATTGGGTAACATAAACTTGAGAGTGAATGAGAAATCTCTCTAGAAATATCCATAGTGTAGTCAGTTCAAAACACACTATTGTGTGTGTGTGTGTGAGAGCAGAGACACATACCCGATGAGCTGCAGTTTTCTCTGAATGCGGCCCTCTTAGACATAGTGACAATAGTACCTGTGTAATATTCAAGGCATTTGAAGTTTTAACACTGTGCATATAAACCCAACATTTTAATGTCAAAAAAGCATAAGGCACCACCTGTCTCTTTCAAAAAAGCATAAGACACCATCCTGTCTCTTTCTTTGAACTAATTTCACATGAATAATGTTATAAATATAATATTTTTTTCACAACCGTTGAATTAATAAGTTATTATTCATGATTACATAACATTTTTCACAATTGTTGAATTAAAAAGTTATTATTCATGATTCTCATATGAGCTTATAATTACTACCGACAGAATTTTATTGTCCATCATTGATAAGTTGCAATTTCAATAATTGTGAAAAAATTTATGAGAAAAATTGTGTTTCTAAACTTATTGATTTCCATTAATCCAGTAAGTTTTCAACACGTAAACAAGTTGGGGACATGACCAAGAGCTAAACCCTGTGGCTTTGAATTTGGATGCTAGTTTTGTCAAAGAGATTCTGGCAGACAGGAAGGCAATATTGCATAGATTATCAATCGGAAAGTTTTGTTTTGTAACCCCACAATGTGGATGGTCCTTTACATGTTGCTTTGATTGATTGTAGTGCTTTCAGAACTAAATGGACCGGAAATTAATGCAGGCCACAAATGAGTTTGTACCCTGTGCAGTAGTTAAGTTATTTTATTGTTTATGACTGGTGCAAAAGCACAAAGTGAGAAACAGTTACAACTCATTCACATTTGTGTGTGGGTTTGGTCCAAGTATTTGGGAGTACTGTGTGCACCACCCGTCTACCCCTTGTATCTTAATGTAATTATAAAAAAAAAAATGCTATTGAGATTTTTTTTTTTGGTTTCCCACAGTGTATCCTCAAAACTTTCAATAAGAGATTATTCACTGTTCACAACGGGTGGGCCCTAGTGGAGTAAATTGCTGGCCTAGGGAGTTTTTTTCAAAGTGCAGGTACTCGGACTCGAACTGGGGAGCACACCCAATTGAGCTTGGGACAAGCACTTTGAGACCAAGAGCCCAACCACTTGGCCAACCCACCTGGGTTAATGCTATTGAGATTTGAGAGTGGCATATTGGAACTCTTTTAGGGGCTTTAAGCTTTTGTACACTTAAATATAGGGTTAATTTGATATTAGATATTGTTATTTTGTTAATGCTAGTTTCATTATTGAAGAACTTTCCTAGTCACAGTGAGCAACTATTTCATTCTAGGTTTTTTTAGATTATGATCATACGGATATGCAACTATTTTGCCACGCTGATGTCTGATCAAATCGATTTAGCTTGTCGATGCCGGGCTGTAAAAAAAAAAGTTTTTCTTTTTGTTTGTAGGGGTCCAGCACTACTCTTAGTGTAATTCATGACTTTAATAAACAATAGGCGTGATTAAGAATGTCTATACCTTTACTTTCAAAAAAAATGTCTATACCTTTAATTTGGTCTAGCTATCTTTCTATAACCTATGTGATCGAGTAGTGAGAATTGGTCAAAACCTCATTTTGGGATTGAAATCACACCATTTGTCCAATTAGTCTTATTGGACCATAATATACGGTTGATAGCATTAACAAGTGGCGGAGGGTGGGGGTCCCCGACCTTGGCATTTTCTTTCTCCCAATATGTTCAAAACAATGGGCGTATTGGCCAAGTTATCACAAACAATATTATTTTCATAAGGACAATCAAATTCACTGTAATCATGTATTTGAATTTATTTAAGGAATCCTAGTTATGATACTAAAGAAATTCTTCCTAAGTTTTGTCATTATATGTTGAGAGAGAGAGAGAGAGAGAGAGTCAACTTGTAACTTTTATAGGGTTCTTATTAGAGTATGAATTCTTAAGAAATTTATTGTTAAGAAAAGTTCCTAACTTTATAATTGTTCATATCATGGCCTCCTGCTCCTAGAATTATATATCAAATAAAGTATGATATTATAAAAAATGTATCCACAAAGATGACCAGTAATACTCTTCTATCCTATGCTCCTATGAATTATATATCAAATAAAATATGATATTATTAGTCAATATTTTTTATGATTAAATATATATCATTAGAGAAAGAAGGGGAGGGGCCTAGCCCATCTCCATCATCCGTATAAAAAGATCTAGAAAGGAAGAGAGGCGATGGGGGAGACCTATCCAAAGTAAAAAAGTGATCCTATTGGGCAAACATTATGAACAAAAAGAGAAGACAATTAGCATCTTAGTTACTATACAGAAAATCCCTAAAAGTAAGAAAACAAAGAGAAATTCTGATCTTTGAAATGACATGTTCAAAAGACTAGGGAATAGCATAGGGATCGTGGATAGCATCAATTATAACTTTGCAGTCACGTTCAAAAACCACATACTTTACCTTATATATGGTTAACTTGTAGGGGTATAGTGATGTTTTGAAGGTTCAAACTGTCAAGAGAGTCAAAATACACGTAATTAATTTATGAATGATTAAAAATTCTCTAGATATTGGTCTTTATTCAAAGGGGTTGAAGATACCTAGGGAAATAAATAAATAAATAATATTAAAATTTCAACTTTTATATTGTTAAAGTTAAATAATTGAATATATGAAGTATTTCACATGATTCTTGATCCAACTATACATATGAAAAGAAACTGTAGAGAAGGTCATAGAATAATTGAAGGCAGAAAGGAAATGTCATATATCATTTTACAGTCTAGCTCATGCAATGTGGCTTGTAGTGTTGAAGGCAGACAATCGATATGTTCACATGATAAGGAACAGAGTAGCATGTTGTAACTTGTAAGTACTCTTTTCCCTAGTTGAGATATTTATGTGTTCACATGAGGAGAACAAATGTGTGAGCTACGTGGCTGCCATTTTATAAAATAAATGGAGTACATTATGTAGAGATCATTGAAAGTGGCACCATCCAAGAAACTCATATACCTAATTCCACCCCAATAGCCTTATAATTTAATGGACATTATATGTTTTTTTTTTTTTTTTTTTCTAATTCTATTTTATTATGAAGAGAATTAAGGTTTAAATCTACTATATCCCAACTATCGAATTTAAAAAAAAAAAAAAATACTTGGACATTACTAAAAAAAAAAGTACTTAGTTCTTGAATTTATTCTCAAATTTATTCTGATAAACACTTATATAATACTAAGTTTGGTAATTTTAGTGGATAAGAAGTGAAGTGATGGTAAGATATATAATAGTTGAGAGGAGAGGTTTTGCCTTTTTTGTGATAGTAAAAGATAGGCTAAATTACAAATTATATTGACACAAGTAGAAAGTCACAAGAAACAGAATATGCATGTTTTAAGAAAAAAATAATTGAATCCATAAAAAGAATTCCTAGAATCCACAAGAAAGAAAAAAGAACCCCTCTTTGAAAACATTATTAATCAAATTTTGAATTGTCTTGGAGATTGCCAAAATATAAATACTAAAGAAATCCTATGATGGGCAATGATTCCTAATTAATAATAGAATGTACGACGTCAGACATGTGGGGTGGAGTTCGCCGATTGATGATGTGGAAGATCTTCATGGGCTGTGACTGTGTGATGATGTCAACGAATTTTTTTTTCTTATTTTTGTTGGTTCGGTGTGAATTTTTCCGTCGTGGCAAGCTATTTCAACCTATACATCCAAAACCGACCAATATGGTCTCGCATCTAAAGTGAAATGTTTCAGGGGTGCATAATCTTTGTATTGGATTTTATACCGATGCGATAAACACCGTCCAGTATAGTACGAAATTGACTATTTTGCGTTAAACCCCATTTGTTTCCAAAATTATTTCTATTATGGGGTTTAACATGATATAAATAGAAGGACTACGTTGAAAATATATGTAAGTTAAAGGATTGAAAATGAAAAAAAAAATAAAAAAACTATAATGACAGAAAAGAAAACATGTCAAACCCAGAAAAAATATATATATATATATATATATATTTATATATATATATATATATATATATTATAGTTGAAACGGGATACATGTATATGATGACATGCTATCCTTCATTCAAATTTATATATTATATATATGATGACATGGTTCGTGTATATTGTAATGTGATTTAAGATTTTCGCTTAATTAAAGAGTGAGGTCGTAACTATAGAGAACCTTCCAGAGAAAAAAAAAAAAAATCCCAACCGACCCTTTGAACCCATCTGACCTGTTTTCTGCTCCGTTCAGGGCTGCACAGCCGCCCCTCACCTCTATGTGAGGGAGATCGCAACCAGAGATGGTTCGATTGCGATAGCGTGGCCCTTTACCTTTCGCCTTCCTCTTTTGTTTTTCTTTTCTTTCTTATTTTGGTACTCAAATCGGCACGGCTTGACTGTTCCAGTGGGAGTCAAGATCTTCTCCGGCTGCGGATGTCTGGTGGGCATCGGGTTTGGGCATTTATTCCAGTTCGAGTTTCTTTCGATTACTCTAATCTTGGGGTAGACTATTCAAAACTCTTCTTTGTGAAGAGCCCCTGCCACACCCGAATCGTTTGGCAAATTCGATTCAACCTCTCAGTGGCTTGCTTGGCTAGGATCAAGGATCCAAATCTTCTGCGTTTCCAGACATTGGTTGCGGTGGTTGTTCTTGAAATCTACTGGATTGGGATCAAGTTGTGTGTTGTTTGGTATTATGTATTTTGGGTTGTTTGTTGTTGTTTTAGTTGTTGTTGGAATGTTTCTATTGTAAATTATGTTGTTGGCTTTTTTCTTTTCCTGTTCTATTTTGCCGCCCTCTGTACAGTGTAGGATATTTTGCCGCCCTCTGCATAGGGTCTTTCGCCGTGACGAATGTCACTTTTTCTGCCCTCTTTGTAGGGTTCTGTCTCCCTCCTAGTAGGGTTGTGTAATGTGTTTTTACTTTTAATAAAATCTTTTTATTTATAAAATAAAAAGAGTGAGTTCGTAACAAATTCGATCAACAAAAACATTCTTATTGTACATACTAGGTAGTAACACTAAATAGGCTAGTTGTCCTTTTTTCAAAAGATAAATTATTTATATGAAATTTTATTAGAAATATTTCATTAACTTTGATTCATTTCTTTCAAAAATAAATAAATATAGATATAAAAATCTATTGGCTATTAGAAAAAAGTTGGTTATAATAATAACATGACGTAAGTAGTTTAATTTTATGTAAATCAAAATTTACCTCGTGTGTACAGGGCCAACTGCAGTTTATTTTGTTGAACTTTATGAAGTCACATTAAATGTATAGTTGGATTTGATTTATATATTTTTGTAAATCAATCAAGTGATATCACATCATTATGTACTAGACAACCTATTTGCACAAAAATCTTTTTCCTTCTTCACTTTCTTATCCTTCGTTCAAAATGTTTTAACTTAATCAATCTTAAGGACACTATGGCAACTCGGGAAAAAGGGAAAAAAAACAAAGATTGACTGACTGACTCACTGTATGTAATTAGAGTGTCAAATAGATAATGATATGGTATAACTTGATTGGTTCATCAAAATTCATCAAGCTATTCTAAATCATAATTATTAGAATCAATAAAGCATCAACCTGGAGAAGAGTTGGTTTCCAATACATTACGTTTAACTGTTGGATCAACAATTAAACCATTGGTTTTAATTTTACCATAATAATTAATATTTATTAAACAATTTTAGTAACTATAAATATGTGCAAAATATATATATATATATATTATCAAATCAGCTTTCATAGCTAAAAATAACCGTTTTCACTCTTTAATGATATTACTCATTTTCATTTATGAGGAGAATCAAAGTTCAAATCTTCTTTTCTATTATGACATTCACAACCTTTTCTATTTAGTTGTTTGTATATTATTTATTGTAATCCATAAAAAAATAAAAATAAAAAATAAAAAATAAAAAAAAATTAATTAATTAATTAATTAATATAAAATTTTAGAAGTCAGATATATAATTTAAACCCAATTATAATACGATTGTAACTTATTTACCCTTTAATTTGTGTCCTTTTCTTTTGGGCTTATAACATGTAAAAGCTCTAGGAGCATTTGAATCCATATTTTTCTTGTGGAGGAGACTTAAGGGCTCTTAGACCTCTGTAGTCCCTTTGAATTGCATTGTCAGCAAACACTCTGAGAGTAGAAGTCAAGCACAAAGATATAAAGGAACGTCGGCAAAACTTAAAAAGTGCATCCTAGTTGAGAGCTTTTGGAAAGTAAGAAGTAAATGGTAAATTGTAAACTGACTAATAATTATTATAGTCGGCAAATCCACCGGATAATTACACTGAAACTAACTAAGAGTGGAAATATTAAATAATTTTTTAATATAAAATAACTTGTCTGTGTCCAGCTTGACCATTTAAGGATATAACCATTGATTCCAATGACTCTGACCTCTTCCATGTGCATGCTTATGTAAGGTTTCCACCCACTTATATTTCCTTATTTCCTAAACCTAATTTTTTTTAAGTGGCCGAGCCACTATCCCCAAAAGTTTAATTTTTAATTTTTCTTTATGTTTGGAGGATAAAATCTTGGGATTTCAAAAGACTCCAATTGAGGCCTTAATGACTTTGTGTCAACCCCCACGCTCATTCATAGGAATCCTATACGTTCACCTTCATAAGAACCTTGCTTTTCGTCATGCTTCTTTTATTTAGTACCATTGGTACTACATTATTGGGCCTTTTCCAAGATCATTTATCAGCATTCCATCCATGCTCCGATTGTGCTAAAAGGACTTTGACAACCTTGCCACTTTGTGGTATATTATCATGGGCTTTGGGGAGATTCCAATTGAGACTTTAATTTAACACAGAAAAACTTAAGTTTATGAGTTTGGGACCAATTATGTTATATTAGATAGTTCTTCAACTTCTTTACTTTTTCTTTATGTGGGACTTCCACCCACATATGTATACCAACATTTTTAATTTTTGAAACTCACGACTTCCAAAATTATTTATTCTAACTTTATTCTATAATGGTCTACAATTATAATCCCATATCAGGCTATATTAAAACCATGCAAGTTTATCCCCCACTTGTTTACTTTTTTTTCCTCAAATTTTTGTAATCTTCTTGTCACTAAATTTTCAATTGATCTCCCATGTTTTAAGGCAAAAATAATATATATATATATATATTAATTCTCATTCATATTTGATTTCATTAAAATATACCTAGATAGTTAAGAACTATTGATATATTTTATAAAAGAAAAGTTGTTGACAATATAAAAAGCAATACACTTTTGGATTTTACTACTGAAACTTCAATTCCCAAGTAGCATACTAAGAATTTCCAAGGATGAAAAAGTGTAGGCTACAGTTTTAATTGGGATAGATAAAATGTGTACAATATTGGTTTATAAAATATTTCATTTGCATCTTTTAAATATGCTAATAATTATTTTATACTACTATATATAACATAATATATAGTAAGTACAAAGAAAATAAATTTAGAACACATTTTAATTTGGCACCCAAAGATAAAGTTAGAAAATTATAAAGTACTCCCAAAATACATAGATGTCGTACTCTCTTATCTTACATGAATGATGTGATGAATTTAATTATTATGACTCGTGATTATGTGAGAGGAGTACTACATCCTTGAGCCACAAGACAAAATTTATTTATAAACATAATTGGATCTTAAATTTTTTGGGACACATATGTTTATAAAGAAATTCAAGATCCAATTATGCAATACCATGAAATCAGGTTATTCACATAAAGATAGAATGCTACTTTTTATGGTGTAGTGCATAGATCAAATGAATAATCTCTTGTCCATTAAAAAAAACAGTAATATAAATCACTAAAACACAATCCAATGAGGAAACTAAAAATCTGTCTCATCACCATCTCATCACCCCAAGGATGATGCAATTAATCCAACTTACATTATGCAAATGCCAACACATACATACGTGTAATTATGCGATTCAAATGCTCCCACATAATTGTCGGTTTCCATAAATAAATTCATCATGAGATTTACCCTTTATGTGAAAGAAAAATAAGTATGAGTATTGAATAATTTTCCTAAACACACAGTATTCCATCTGTATATATAAAGGGACCCAAATGCCTCAAAGTCTCAATTATTCATTAACCTTGTCAAATTTCTCACACCAACCTTCTTCCATGGATAGCTCTGTAGCACCAGCTATGATTATTGATGGTCACAAGGAGACAAAGCCAGTCTCCACCCGGCAAAGATCCTCCAGAGGTGGCTGGAATGCTGCCGTTTTCATCATCTGTAAGCTTCTCTTTCTCTCTATCTCTTTCTTCTTCTTCTTTCTCTTCCTCATCCTTGAAATCTAACTCATTTTTTTTTTCTCTATTCACAGTTGTTGAGATGGCTGAGCGCTTTGCCTACTATGGCTTGGTTGGAAACCTCATCATGTACCTCACAAATGAACTCCACCAACCCTTGACCACAGCAGTTAAGAATGTTAACACTTGGGTTGGCGTCTCAACACTCTTCCCTGTACTCGGTGCCTTCATTGCCGATTCCTTCTTGGGTCGCTTCAACACCATTATTATCTCCTCCACCATCTTTCTCTTGGTACAAAAAATTCCCACCAACTCACTAACATAACTCTTTAATATATAATTCAATTGTTACAACAAGTACGAGACTTGGGATTTATTTTAAATCCTGATTCTCCTCGTAATTAAAATAGACTAAACAATATCATTCATGTCACATGCATATATTCAGGGAACGGTGCTATTGA
The DNA here is from genome assembly GCA_907173295.1 of Fagus sylvatica. NCBI lineage: Eukaryota > Viridiplantae > Streptophyta > Magnoliopsida > Fagales > Fagaceae > Fagus > Fagus sylvatica. The sequence continues at coordinate 7,770,121 of OU015762.1, read as the reverse complement.
CCATATCAGTCTCAGTGGTTCCTTTGCATTTGCGTAAAGCATTGTTCTTCTTAGCCCTTTACATATTGTCCGTTGGCGAAGGCGGTCACAAGCCATGTGTACAAACCTTTGCGGCAGACCAGTTTGACGAGGACACACCTGAGGAGAAGAAGAAAAAGAGCTCATTTTTCAACTGGTGGTATTTGGGGATAGTGGCTGCTGCAACTTCTGCCACACTGGTTCTAATATATGTGCAGGTAACAAAATTCTTAAATCAGTAAGTAGTACATTGACAACTATTTTCTTATTTTTTCAAAATTCGATAATTAAGGGGTAGAAGATTTAAACACTTTTTTTTTTTAGATATGATAGAAATTTTAATCTAAATTCATACACACATATATTTGAAGACCTCGAGGATTGAATTTACACTCACATAGAGGAGTGGAGCTTTTTGGAAAGGAGGATTACCACTGGGCCGAATACCCAAGTGACAGAGGATCTAAACATTGAATATCTTCTTCAGAAACATTAAAAAGTATCAATTAAACTATAAGATTGCTCACGATGTCTTCATTTTTATATGCACAAGACTATCAAGTTTTTGTTTATTATAATTTTTACACATCAATGTAAAGTTCTATTATAATATTGTGAGCATTGATGGTCGTTGGGAGATCCAACGTCATCCTGAAATTTTAAATGAGTGAGACACAAATAGTTTAACAATTTACAATTAGTTTCAATATATTTTTTTATTATGTAATGGGTTAATAAATGCTTGACTTATTCACACTCTATATAATAATTGTGTACAAAATAATTGAGTATTCTTTTATTTTTTTTGGCATACGTTTTCTTAACTAGAAATTTTGAACTAGACCTATAGGCAGAGCAAAAATTTCAAGATTGAGAGGCCAAAATGATAACAATTATAAAAAATAAGCTCACTTAAGATAGTGATCATTTAGGAAATATGAAAAGTTTGAGGGATTACTCAAATATAAGATTAAAATTTAAAATTTTGAATATTTTGAAGGCAATGGGCCACCTAACATCTATATAGTTTCGTCCTGTATATACCAAAAGTTTTCTATAATCTTTCAAAAACTAAATTATTCCCATTTTTTGATAATCTAAATTTCCAAAATTTTGATAAATGTGTACAGGATAATATTGGATGGACAGTAGGATTTGGAGTATTGATAGGTGTCTTGGCAGTGGCATTGGCAATATTTTTGGTTGGAATTAAGAAGTATAGAAAGGAGAGTCCTTTGGGCAGCCCATTCACCTCTGTGGCACAAGTGTTTGTTGCGGCGGCTCGGAAGTGGCGCGTGGATGAGACGCGCGATGGTTGTTTGGGTATTTATTATGGTAACCCAAGGTGCAATGGGGCCCGTTTTGAACCTAACACTTGGGTCTTGGCCAGGACTAATCAATTCAGGTACAAAAAAGTCAACTCCTTTTTAGTGGTTTTGTTTGTCCAAAATCACGTGCTTTGCCTGTGCTAACAACGTCATAAACTTTATCATATTGGTCAGCTTTTTTAATTCTTGAGGTCAAAATTAGGTCATTAATTTTTTAGGTACAAAGGTGGCTTTCACACTTTAAAGACATACCTTTATGTGAAGTCAACGATGTAGATTATGTGTGATAAATGTTGGGTCGCAGTCTACATACCTTTACACTCAGTTTTTCTTTAGGAGTAAGGATAATCTCTAGTGTTCTAGTGTATTAGATAAGACCTTGGGTTGACACGTAACTAATTTAAGATACGTGTTGTTTCGGGTATCTCCTCCCACGCAAAAACACATAAAAATCTTTGTTGATTTGGCCATTATTCACTGAATGTTTGAATGCTGACTTGAAAAAGTAGAAGAAATACTGAAATAGTAATGCCCTCTCTTACCTGTCACAACTTACAACAATTGCAATACGGATTATACCTCATTCTTACATATTTCCTTGGCAAAAATTTCACAGAATTCATTAATATCTTTTTATGAATTCATGTTGTTATATAATAATATCGTGTAACATATTGTTTTATGTTGTTTGATAAATATAAGAAAAACAACTCAGTTAATCATATTGGTATCAACCGGATTAATTGTAATAAAACTTATATAGTAGCTATGCCATTACCAATTTCCTTCCTTTTAAGTTTTGTTTTCTTATCATTGATTTCAAATGGGAAATCCTACCAAAGATTTTACTATTTTGGACATTACTTGTTAGATTCAAAAGTTTTAAATGCCTACCCATTAGTTATTGCTAAATTAAATGTAGCTTTCATACACCCAAATAAGTTGGGTAAACCATCCATACGTCTTTTACTAAATAAGTAATTTCCAATATTTATATACTACTAGCTACTTAGCTAGCATATTATGTTCTATCTATTTCTTTCTATTGTACATAACATTACTAGCACATCTTAAAGCTATCTACTTAAGGTAACCTTGCACCTATCGTAATACATGACTGCCAATTACACTCAACTGCCCCTAAACGTAAAAAGTGATATAATAGATTCTTGTCAAAAACTCAAATAGTCAAAGCCTAATGCAAGTAATTATTGTCATGTCTATTCTCATATCTAGTTTCTTGTCAAAAACTCAAACCTAATGCAAGTAATTAAAACTATTTTCTTGTCATGTCTATTCTCATATCTAGTTTCTTGTCAAAAACTCAAATAGTCAAACCTAATGCAAGTAATTAAAACTATTTTCTTGTCATGTCTATTCTCATATCTAGTTTCTTGTCAAAAACTCAAATAGTCAAACCTAATGCAAGTAATTAAAACTATTTTCTTGTCATGTCTATTCTCATATCTAGTTTCTTGTCAAAAACTAAAACAAACCTAATGCAAGTAATTAAAACTATTTTCTTGTCATGTCTATTCTCATATCTAGTTATCCTTGATTGACGTTTCAAATATATCTTCTTGTGCACAAACGCCCAGAAACAATGTCTGGGTTTTTTTATTTTTATTTTCGTCTCCAATTAATTTTGTTAGTTTATGTGCACTAGTACATCTTACCATATTTTCTTTTCCTTTTAAATCTCAAAAGTTTATATTACTATTAGAATATTAGTTAGATTAATTAATTGCAGGCCGGAAGGCCTAGGCCCATTAGTATTATTTGTGTAAGCTCAAACGTGTTAGCATTACTTCTACAACACCTCTATTTCTTATATAGGAAATATATAATTTCTTTACATTTCTCTCTCTCTCTCTTTTTTTAATTCATTGACATTGACTAATATCTTTTACATCGATAATCAAAAATCCGATCTCTTTCATCATTGCGATTATGAAATTATCAAAAAAAAAAAAAAATGATATTAGAGCATAAAACTCGATCGAATACCTTTGTTCTTGGTGCATATGACTTAGCTTAGTCTCACAATACTTAACAACTATTATTTGAAAATTGTAGGTTTTTGGACAAGGCAATGATCATTGACAACATTGATGCATCAAGCAAAACCAGAAATCCTTGGAGGCTATGCTCACTAAATCAAGTGGAAGAAGTAAAGCTTGTTCTCCGACTCATCCCCATATGGTTTAGTTGCATAATGTTCAATGTAGTCCAAGCTCAACTTCACACCTTCTACACCAAGCAAGGTAGTACAATGATCAGGTCAATAGGATCCCGCTTTCATCTTCCCCCAGCATCACTCCAAGCCCTTGTTGGTATCACAATCCTATTCGCCGTTCCAATCTATGATAGAATTTTTGTCCCAATAGCCAGAAAATTTACGGGACACCCATCAGGCATTACAGTGCTACAAAGAATAGGATTTGGCCTATTCCTATCAATACTCAACATGGTTGTGTCAGCTCTAGTAGAAGCCAAAAGGGTCAGCATTGCAAAAGAAAATAACCTCATGGATAACCCTAAAGCAATAGTACCAATGAACGTTTGGTGGCTACTCCCACAATACTTGATTTGTGGTTTCTCTGATGCATTCACAGTTGTGGGACTCCAAGAATTGTTTTATGATCAAATGCCAGAGTCACTGAGAAGCATGGGAGCTGCAGCATATATTAGTGTGGTTGGAATTGGAAGCTTCATTAGCAATGCTATTATTTCTGTTGTGCAGGCAATTAGCTCAAGTTCTGGTGATAAATGGCTCGGCAACAATCTCAATCGTGCACACCTTGATTACTTCTATTGGGTCCTGGCTGGGTTGAGTGCTTTGAGTTTGTGTGTTTATGTATGGATTGCTATGCGCTTTGTCTACAAAAAGGTTGAAGAGGTTGAAATAACCAAGGGCAAAGCACACATGGGCTTTAATGGCTACCTGGATGGAGAATTTTGAGAGTACTAGAGGGGTATGCTTTACTAGTATAGGTTAATTAACATAGAAAACCAGACTATGCAGAGTAGAATTTATAATGAGTGGGCGTTTGATATAGAAGTATATATGTTTGTGTTGGCGTGCCTATAGTGTGACTAAAAAAAATCCCAGAACTAATAAGAAAGACTATATATCTTCATATGCTGGTTAATGTGTTATGTTTGTGTGCATCTTGACTACGGAATTTGAACTAAATAATTGGGTTCTTTGATTGTCTCACACTACCTGTTCACCTCACATGTTTTTTTTTTTTTTGCATTGTTTCATATATATATATATATATGTGATGAATTCAAGTTACACCGGTGTAACTTTACAAGAGTTATACATTTTTTAAACCATTAATTTTTAACGATGTAATGGTTAAAAAAATACCATTCATTTATTAATATCAACATCAGCTAACCTCTTATATTATTATTTTACTCCCTCTCTCTTTCATTTATTACATTTATATCTATCTTCCCTTTTCTCCTCCACGCATTCCTCTCTCCCCCAGTTTCTCTTACTGTAACCATCAATGTACTTACATACTTCTTTGATCTTTATGGTCTATAATACAAGCAATGGCTCTAGCAAAAAAAATAATACAAGCAATGGAATTATGGAAACAATTTAAGACACACACGAGCAGTGATCATTGGGACCCGTTGTTGCTAAACGATGGTGTTTTTTTTTAACTGAACCATGAACCACAGCAAATGCTTGTTTTGTTTACTGAAACTAAAAACACATTTTTATAGCATTGTTTTGTTGTTTTTTCGTGTCAGCGGAGCCCGTAATCTTTTGATGAATCCTTTTACTTCTTGATGAGTTGTCTTCCAGTGAATAAAAGCATCCATTCCAAGAAAAAATTAGCAAATGTAAAGTAGTAACATAAAGAATTTGGAAGAGAGCATAGTAAATACATAAGGTGGTATGGGCTCAATGTTTGACTCCTGGGTTTTTCTCAACTGCAAGGCCATATGGGATTTGATTCTTTCTAATATCCATTTTCTGACGGCTTATAGAGAGAAGGGAGGTGAGAGCGAGGTAAAGTTACAAATTTTTGTTTTTTGTCTGCACGTTTAACGAGGAAGAGAGAGTACAATAATTGTTATAAATAATTATTTCTAATATCTTTTTATTTTTTTAACCATTAAATCTTTTAAAAATCAATAGTTAAAAAAAATTGTAATTCTCTTTAAGTTACACTGGGTGTAACACTGTAACTTGAACCCATATATATATATATATATGTAATTTGTGGATGTTAAGCTAATCTAAAATTTGAGGAATTAATTACATATTGGTAACCCGAATTGTTTCCCACTTTTCACTAATCTATAATCTATATATATATATATATATATATTACATATATAAAACTAAGGAAATTTGGCTTTTAGTTGACCTTATAATATTTTGTCTCCAAAACTTTGCATCTCTCACAATTTACACATCTTTACTGTTTTTTTAATCTTTTCCCTTAGTTTCATACCCAATAATCGCATTATATCTGCAACCCGATAATCACATACTACTCTTTAATTTTGAGACTGAGTCAGAACCACGATTCTAGTGATCCCTGGTCGACAACACCTCGATGTTAAATTTGAGATAAGCTTGAAGAGGAAGACCACCTGAATGTTCAAAACCTGAAAAAGATAAAGGGCCAAAATTAAAGTCTCAGCCAGTGAAGGAACATGTGGAGTAGTATAGTCAATACTGAGCTTGGCACCAACGAGAAAATCCTTCAGATGATAGGTAAGGGGATTTGGATTAGTTGTTGTTCTTTTGGATTCCAGTTATGAAGAGAAGGTTCCAATGATCTCCTCTTTCACAAGTAACTTATTTTTCACGTTCTCACTTTTTTATAACACCTACAAGTATTTTTCATCATCTATTTTTTTTTTTTTTATATCAATCTATTTTCCCTTTAGTTTTTCAATTCTCTCAATCCTTATAAATTAAAACTGTTTTTTTTTTTTTTGGTTTCTCAATTCCCCTTAGAGTTTACGAAGAAATGATTGAACCAAATTTTCATCATCAACTACTTTTTAATTTTGATTTTTTTGAGGGAGTTGTATTTTTGTATTGCTGATTTTTTTTTTTTTTAACTATCGAGTCAACCATGAGAGGCCCTTTTTCTTTAACCAATCTATTTTCTCCTTTCTTTTGCTCGGAACATAACAGTCTACTTCTTTTTATTAAAAAAAAAAAAAGTACATCTCATTTAATTAAATAATTCCCTTGACGGAACAATTAATTATTTCAATTGATATATATCCAATAGAGGGAGTGCCCACATATGAAGATTGTTGCTCATTTATTTATTTTGAGAAAATATGCAAAAGTGACTTGGGAACAAATGCTAATTAATTTTTGTACTTTCTTTTTCGGTTATAGGCTAAGGTTTTCTATAACAAGTAGTAAGCTAAATAGGTTATACAATGATTAACCAGCAATGATCATACTTTACATTTGTTCATAAAGTTCTCTGTAATTCTTGCCATTGGTATATATTATGAAGGTTGCATCAGTTCTTTTATGATTGTTTGAAACTAAATGTTTACCATATCCATGCGGATACACTATTTGTTTATTTTCATATAGTGGTTTGTGATATCTGTAAAAAATTTCCAAGAAGGACATACGAGAAATCAAGTTTGTAGTGCAATTTGAAATCATTGCAACCTCCCTCCAAAACCTATTTGGCATTGACTACCCACGGGGTTGTCACCATACCAGGGGAGTAGACTATGGTGTTAACATCCGAGGAGTACTAGAGCGATAGAGCGATGAACCCTCAATGACTTGGGCGAATATAAAGCATCACAGATAAACCAACAAACATTAGGACTGCATGGTTAGAAGGAGCCAATCAGCTCAAGATTAGAGAGCCAATTATTGCACAACTGGCCAGTTACATTATTATGGGCTAGTGAATAATTAAACTAGAATACTCTAACACATGAATTTTAACTTATATTTCAATGAATGTATTATTATATTAATAAGTTTAAAACTAAAAGTAGCAACTCATACTTAATCATTTATTAATCTCAATATAGTTTAAGACCAAATCTTAAACATAAACATATATTTTACATAACCATGTCTTTACATAACCACTTTTCACTAATCAATAATCCAAATGAATGAATAATTATAACTTATATGGATAAATTAAACACTAAAAGTAGCAACACACACTTAATTACTTATTAAACATTATTAATTAAATTTAAAACCACATTATTAATGAGTGATTATTTAGTAGTCCACGATTACAAATAATTATTCGGCATTGACTACCCATGGGGTTGTTACAATCTTTGGGGAGTAACAATGCATTTACTACCCTCGGATTGTCACCATCTTTGGGGAATAAACAATGTATTGACTACCTATGGCTTTATCACTATCTTTGAGGAGTAAACAATGCTATAACACTCTAGGAGTACTAGAGCGATAAAGCGATAAACCCTTAATGACTAGTGCAAACCCTTAATGATTTGGGCGAATATAAAGTATCACAGATAAACCAACAAACATTAGGACTACAGTAGTTAGAATAATTGCCATGACTTTTTTCCTACCCCATTTGTTAATCACAAATAGGCTAGAAGGAGCCAATCAACTCAAGATTAGAAAGCCAATTATTGCACAACTGGCCAGTTACATTATTATGGACTTGTGAATAATTAAACAAGAATACTCTAACATATGAATTTTAACTTATATTCAATGAATGTATTATGATATTAATAAGTTTAAAACTAACAGTAGCAACTCATACTTAATCATTTGTTAATCTCAATATAATTTAAGACCAAATCTTAAACATAAACAGATATTTTACATAACCATGTCTTTACATAACCACTTTTCACTAATCAATAATCCAAATGAATGAATACTTTTAACTTATATGGGTAAATTTAAACACTAAAAGTAGCAAGACACACACTTAATTACTTATTAAACACTATTAAATTTAAGACCACATTATCAACATAAACTTATAAACATAACCATGTTTTTTTTACATTAAGGGAATTAATGATTATACTATTCAGTTTATTTAGTAAGATGTTCTTTCTCATTAGAAGTAGAAGAGTAAATCAAAATAGACAAACCAGTTGAAGGAATGCTACAGCTAGTGATAACAATATGCCACTATACTATGCATGAATTAAAATTCATATGTAAGAAAAACAAAATGTCACAAATATTAGTGAAATCAAATAATAAAACTAGAAGTAACGATCCAATTCGGTGGTGGTTTTGACCATTCAATCGAAAGATGTAAGGACCTCTTCCTTGATTAACACGCATGTTAATATTCCCTCTCATAGAAGTCATTGCAAACATGGAGTTGAACCTCCTTATATTAGCCTTGTAATGTTCTGAATGTTGTAGGAGTTCTTGAAGCTCAGGTGGCGGTGGTTTCAAATAAGGTAGCTTCACCTTACCCTCGTGACAGCAGATTGAAAATTTAGGAGTCTTTGGCCTTTTTGATTTCCGATTTCTCTCTTCATACCACACTATTGCATTACAATATTCGCACACACAACTTGGTGGCCCAAAGTTCCACGCTTCAGTGAATTTTCCTATATAAAAAAGTTAAATGAAGCATATTTAGATGAAATTTGTTATTGCACTCAAAAAAAGACATATATTAACCAATTTCCCATTGTGAATTAATATGAGTATGTTATAATATATAAGTGAACTATCGTAAATATTACTTTCACAATAGGTGAATTTAAAGTCAACAATTACATACTAAAATTAATCAATACTTTTAAATACCGTAAAAAATTACTTTAAGTTCTATAACATAAGTCTAACATATGAGATCCTTTTTTTCAACAAAAAAAAAAAGAGTAAAAATTATGACATGAATAAAATAATTTACAATTACCTTGAATTATATGGCAAAAGCTCAAATCTTTTGGTTTTTTTTTTAGTCACACCCGAAACCCTTACTTTAGGTTAAACTAAAACATGATTTTTTTTTTTTGGTAATATTCAAAAATGTAAAATAAAGAAACTTGAAATAGTGCTAAGAAAAACATTATCGAATCAAGTTTGCGGTGGAATGTATAATCATGGCAACTCAGTCACAAAAGCTTCAAAAAATATGAAATACTCTTTAGCGCCAATGGGTTGTTAATAATACCTAGTTGTGACATTATATCCGACAACTATTAAAGCGATTTTAATGACTTAGACAAATGTAAAGCATCACAGATAAACTTACTTCTTGAGGTTGCCTTGTTAGCGCAATGCTGTTTCCTATTTCTGCGTAATCATATATAAGGCTTTATCGGTTAATATAGCAATAGACCTGCAACTAATAAATATGTTTAGGAATGAGTCAATCAGGCATAAGAATTGGGAAACCCAGTTATTGCACAACTCACCTGTGACAACTGGCCAATTACATTATTATTGGCTTATGGAATAATTAAACTTGAAATACTTCAACATATCAATTTTTACTATATTTCAATGAATGTATTCTTATATGGTTAAGTTTAAACACTAAAAGTAGAAACTCAAACTTAATCACTTATTAATTTCTATGGAATTTAAGATGAAATTTAACATATATTTAAACATAAGCATGCCTTGACATATATTGAATTTTAAATATAAACTCTAACATATTAATTTTAACTTATATTTCAATGAATGTATATACTAATGGGTAAATTTAAACGCTAAAAGTAGCTACACACACTTACACTATTGAATTTAAGAACACGGTTTCAACATAAACATATAAACATAACCATTTGTTATTAATATATTAAAGTAATTAATGATTCTACTGTTCAAATTATTTAGCAACAATTTCTTTCTCATTAGAAGTAGAAGAGTAAATTAAAATAGACAAACCAATTGAAGGAAAGCTAGCCAATTAGAAGTTGATTAGTTAAGATACCAACGGCTTGTGATAATAGTATGCCACTATACAATGAATGAATTAAAATATGAATAAAATAATGGCTACAATATATGTTTGGTCCCTTTCATAGGTTGCAGCCTTGCCGGTACAATTTTAGTTCCTGAAAATTGAAAAAAAAATTATTATAATCCATGATTTTTATAAAATATCTTTAAAATAGAACATGATATCAATTTTAGAGACTAAAATAGAACTTAAACTAATTTCAGTTACCAAACATATATTTTAGCCTAAAATAATCTAAAATTGCCTTAAATTATTTGACAAAAGCTCATATCTTTTTTTTTTTTTTTTTTTTTTTATTTGTGTGTGTGTGTGTGTCACACCGTAAAACACTACATTGGGTTAAGGCATGACAGGTCAAAGTATAGGCAAGATGAATAACTATAGTTCAACCAAGCAAACTCCATTTATGACTTCAAGAACAATGCTAAACTAGGGTGTGTTTGTTTTGCTGTAAAATAATTTCTAGAAAATATTTTTCGAAACGGAAAATAAACAAAACATTTTTTTTTTGTAAAATCCAGATATGTAAAATAAAGAAATTTGCAATAATCCCAAGACAATCTAATGCAAAGTAATCCAATAATCCAACTCAATTACATTATCAAAAGAAAAAAAAAATAAAAAACATCCTAAAATAAGATAATTCATTTCATCTACTAAGATGTCATTATCTTTCCAAATATCATCCTAAGTCCAAAGTTTATGCTACTCTAAGTCACGCCTTCATCTAAAAGTAGAAGGAGCTAACAAAGGTAACTTAAACCAATCAATATTTACATATTGTTGGTTTTATATATTTAAAATATGAAATCTCATCATATCATATATAATAACATGCATCACATACATGGCAGCAGAAATATTAGTTGGATCTATTCTTACATAGCATTTTACACATTAAGCAAGCAAATCTGAAAAATTTGAAAATATTGGAAACATACCTTTGTATATTTTTAAACTTTCTACCTTGATGACTTCCTTGGATCTTTTGAAGAGCAATTAAATCTATTTGTTCCCTTTGAGTGTTTTCACTCCAATGACTACATAGTTGGCCAAGAGTGTGGACTCTTACTTGTAGAGAATAAAATCCGATATTTTCAGCAGCTTACATAGAAAACTGTTTTTCTTTTTTCTTTTTTTTTGATGAATAAAGACTTGTATTAAGCAGAAAGCAGGAAAAAGACAGCAACAAAAAAACAAACAAACTAGGAACCTACCCCTTCACTCCATTCTTCCAACATAGAAGTAGGAATGGATGAGATTGGGAAGGTTCCTGAGCATTTACAATTTAGAGCCCATCTAGCTACAGAATGGGCTGCAGTGTTCAACTCCCGATAAACATGGGAGACTAACCAAAAAGAGAAATTAGCAAGGATAGATTTAATATCAAAAATGACATTGTCAATAGTCCAAAGCTGGGCATTAGGAATGCTTTGAATGGCTTGGATGACAAGGAGTGAGTCTCCCTCCAGAATTATTGATGAAAATCCCACTTCATGAATTTTCTGAACAGCAAGAAGAGCAGCTCTTGCCTCTGCTAGAAGGGGATCAGTGGATTCAATCAGATCAGTCCAAACAAATAAAACTTTTGCCTTGTGATCTCTACAAACAACAGCAATACCTGCACCCTCCTCGCCAATTGCTGCATCAAAATTCAGTTTAACATTTGGAGGAAAGGGAGGTGACCAGCACATTGTTCTTCCTCTATCAAACACCTTATATTCCCAAGCATTGCAATGGAGGAAACAGATTTGCCGAATAGAATCTGCAATCTTCCTGGGTTCTATTGGTTTCTGGCTTTGTAAAAATTCATTCCTACTTCTCCAAATAACATCACATGAAATAGCAGCATAAAGAGAAAAGGTCCTCTCTTCTGACTTTGGGATACCTAATGTGGGGTTAGGCTTAAGAATAAGCTTATCTTGATTTTCTATTTCTTTGTATCCATTTACTAAAGTATCAAGTTATGATCTTTTTTCTTATATGGCTTGGATTATTCACTTTAATGTCATTACATATTATTCCTTGTCCTTGATTTATCTCTTGAATTCTTATATTCATATGAATCAAATTCTTAGAATATAATTTTAACAACTCTTTACTAAAATAGATGGTCATCTTTCTCAATAATCAATTCTCATTAAATTTATATCAAAGGGATGTTCATGTCTCTAATAAGAGATTATGGATTCCTTCTTGAGAAATAATTTTCCCACAATATTACATCTGATCACCCAATGTATTGGGATTTGTTTGATCGCATCCATTTTATACGTCAAAACAATCTACACTTCATGCATTTATAATGAGTGGGCGTTTGATATAGAAGTAACCCGAATTGTTTCCCACTTTTCGCTAATCTATAATCTATATATGTAAAATTAAGGAATTTTAACTTTTAGTTAATCTTATAATATTTTGTTACCAAAGCTTTGCATCTCTCACAATTT